>CM076575.1:243535795-244135795 GCA_034641835.2 Pinus albicaulis | reverse complement strand
ATATATTAATAAAAATAATAAACATTATGGTGGAAATTTTACAAGGAATCATAAATAATTACGTAATTTTTAAATCGAACAAATTGAGCACCTAATTGTATTGGAAATTGGGTCAAATATGAAATAATTAGGTATCTTTTCTATAAAACAAATTGAATTATGGGGTGGATTTAATTAGAAAAGAAAATACTCAAATTGAAAAATTCCACTAGTATGTGAAATAATTCCATTTTATTGATAAATTATTCTATTCTTAAGTAGAAATAATTCTTTTTTAAATAATTTTTTTTAGGAGCCTTCTAATAACCATAGGGAGTCAAATCACCAAGTATTGGTTGATTAGCTTTATAATTTTATGGTTTTTTTTTTCAATTAAAAATATTAGTTGACTTAACATAGTGTGCTCCTCAAAATCGGGTTCTCGATGACCTTTTTCCTAGTAAAAAAATATATATTTTTCTAATGGTTTTAGATGAGATTATTTGATTTCTTAAAATAATTTTCAATTATGTTTATGATTTACAATTATGTTTTTCATTTAAAAATAATTTTTCATTTATATCTTATAACTTGTGTTAGATTTTGTTTTTACATTATTATTTTCTTTAAATTCAATGTGTTTTCATTGTATTTTCATACATTCAAATTATTTTTAATAATTTTTTTTTTTATATTTACTACAATTTTATTAATAGCTTTTAATTTATTTTTTATATCAAAAAATTAGATAATTAAATGAAATAATTTTTAGGAGAAATAAAATTATAGAAATTTGAGTACTAGAATAAGTTAACTACTATATTCGAAAGAACACTTATAACCATAACCTCTTGTAGAAATACTTTGTTAGTAAATTGATATTGATATCTTATGAATTGACCCGATGAACCTAGTTTCAACCATCGGTATTATTATGAGCTAAGTTAATTCACTACGAGTTAATCGGCCAGATTTATCATGGACTTGTAATATAAATACCGTGCATATATCTGCTTATGTAAAAAGCCATATAACTATCACAATATGCATTCATATACAAATAAATTTCCCTTAGTAAACGAGAACACCTTGATTATAGGATCTCTTATGAACCCATATGAGAACAAGATAGCTCATAAAGAATATCAAAAAAATTCCATAGTATGAAAAATTTAAATAGAAGGAAGAAAAAATATCAAACCAAAGAGAATAAACTACCCAATGAATAAAAATAAGCCATAATTACACAACCATTAAGCAAAAAATAGAAGAACAAAACACAATTGGGTTATTCATATTTTCCACAGGATCGGAAAACTTGAAAAAATCAGGAGTGGAAGGTGAAACTTGAGGAAGAAGTACTAAAATAATGACTTGAAAAACTCTATGTCGAAGTGAGTTGAAGATGGGTCCAAAACCTCCATAATCCCCAAGACGGGTTTGAGGGTAGCATGTGTGCACACCAAAATTAGATCGACCAATCAACAACGAGAATGATGTTGGAGAAAAAAAAAAATAGCCTGCATTAGTAAACAGTGTGAGAATTCCCATTTATATTGCACCCAAGTATATGTCGAAGTGGAGCTTGCGTTCTTCACCATGTTGCTGAAAATGGAATATAAGTTAGCTGCGAGGTAGGAAAACCATATCAAAAGAATATGTAACGAAAAACAACCATACACGCATACATGCGGTAGGAAGAAACCATTAAATTACCTAAGAAAGTAAAAGTAAAACAAAGGATTGATGCCTTTGTGCGGTCGGTTAGTCTTATGGCTATAGAGACACCTATGAAGAGGCCGAGTAAAATTGTTATCGGAAAGAATTGAACTTTGTGGAATTTTCCTTTGTATATAAAACCACAGTGCTTGTAAGAGTAAATATTATACAATGGAAATTTAAAGTAGAATAGGCATAAAAATTCAATTAGTAACTCATAGTACATGAGAAGAGGAAGAAGTGAATTCGTCACCTTATGTAGCCATGCTTCTTGGAGATGAACCAATGAACCCAAAAATACACATCGATGTGTTAACCTATACATTAAGCCCAGGTATTGATGACCATAATTTCACATCTTTTGGAATGATATGGAAAACCAAGGAACCGAATTTCAAAGTGATAACTAACCACTCTTAGAAAATTTAAATTTACAAAATGACCAAGTGTAAGACCTTCTTTTAACAGAAAATGAAAAAAAAATGAAATAGTCTATTGAATCATAATACACCAGGCTCCATAAATAGTGCACTATTGTTGGGTTTGTAAAAATAGCGTTGGTAGATTTGTGGCTATTGCAGTTTCCCGATCCACGGGGGAGAAAAATGTCGATTGGTTCACGGAAATGTCTATACAAGCTTAAGGTTTGGGTGGAAAATGGAGAACCATTACATGGACATGAATCTACACACCCTTCACGTAGTCATACCATACCTTGTGCTCATCATGTGTTATCATTGGCTCATTAGATGGGATAGCATTGAGCGCATGGACACATTAGGGGTAATGTACTTGTCATGTAGCGAGATTAACATACATAATTTATGTGATATGACTTCTAATGGTATAGGAATTAATAAGCCAGCCATATTACTTGGGGAAAATAAATAAGAAATTGGGGTTGGATAGTTAGGTTTAAATATTATAAGATTCATCTGGAAGACCGTTCTTCATATAGTAATTACGAAAAATAGTCAATTATAATCATGAGAAATTAAACATGCATGAAACATTAGGTAATAAGTGCATAGATATCGCCGGATGTGGATGATGGCTCGAGTGATGGACTTCCGCCCTTGGTGGATCCCGAGGGATTTCGCTTCTTTGCGGCCATATGGCCCCCTACGATTCCTCACACATTAACTTCTTCATTGCGCTTTGCTGCAGATTTCATGGCGCACATCATTTACCCCTCGCCTTGGCAGTTCATTTGGCTATGGATTTCATTCTCGATAATTAAATACACTCATTGTGTTTTGTGGTCATCCTTCTCACGAGTATGGTAGTTGTCACAGCACCTTGTTCAGAAGTGAACGCACCCAAGCAGTCGACGTTGCTCCCGTCACAGGATGCTTGGAAACTCTTCCCGAGTTTACACTTCACCGGGACAGAAGCTCTTGTCATCTCCAATTTACATTTGCCTTCTCACATAAAGCTGATTTTTCGAAGATCTTCGTTGCATCCCCGTGCTCCTTCTTCTAGCCTCCATGGCTTCATGCGGCTTCGATACCTCGCTCGGCGAAGAGAATGCGTTGCGGCGAGCACAAAACGGTAGAGGGTGCTCTTCCCGCCTACTTCGCCCGTTAGCTCGCCCTCGGCATCGGAAGAGGCATCTCTGCCACTCTGCAAACACTCACTTTGTTCACCTTCACGGCCTCCTCCGCTTTGTCCTCTTCGACTGCCTCCACAGCTTCTAAGTACGCACCAACCTAGCCCTCTTCGATTCTTCACAAGGCGAATTTCAACCGCTCTTCATAGTTTTTCTAGCATTCATATATGGATTTCATTATAGATTGACGTTTATGGAAAACTAAATTAAATATACGAATGCATATTGAGTTTACAATTTTAAATTTGGAGGATAATATTAGCGTGACTTTAGTGGCTTTTGATGTCAGGCCACCTAAGTATTTATAACGAAGGTCTGTACCATGACTTCACTTCTAATATATTTTTAACTTGTATTTGGAATAACATTATGTCCACTTTTAATCCATTTGGTCACTAACATGTCTGTTTCCACTTTGTCTTTGCACATATGTTAGGTGTTTTATTCGTCAGTACCTTTTAAGCTAGTGGCGGATCCCAATTAAGAAAGTGGAGGGTTCAAAATTTGTACACCCATTTTAAGAGCGATCAAATAAAAATTCATAAAAATTCACAATATTATCATATAATGTTGTGACACAATTTTCATATAAATAAACTTTATAAAACCATTCCTAACACAATTGGAGGTACTTTGTTTTAGTAATAAGATAGTATAACAAATACATATCATACATAATCCTTAATATCTATGGTCCATAATCTGTTAAACTTAAGGTCTTATTATTTTAATTTTCTTTTCTATCCATAATCAATATAACCTTAGACTTACTATTTTAATCACTTTGTATTAAATTTAATGACCATATTAGTTTGTTTTATAATATTTATTTAAACTAAAAAGTTCATATATTATTTAAAACAAATATATTTAATTAAAACTAAATGATAAAATTGTAATATTATTAAATCTGTTATGCTTAAGTACAATGCTATTTTACATTTTCAATAACTTTATTCTTGTGTCCCTATCGACATATGCAACAACTCTTACCATTATCTTTTAATTGAAATATTATAATTTTAATATAAATATTTATAATTTTTTAATAATTCTTTTATATTCTAAAAATAGCCCTAAGCAAGGCTACATTATTGAGATGGAAAATTTTGTGGTTTGTTCCCGTGACTTCATAATAACTACCTGCCTTATCCCATCACCATAATGGATGTTTGATATTCATGTAAGTGGATATTAGAAAGTGGATTGTTATATTCTTATAACAATGAACAAAAAATCCAAACGGTAGAAATGATGTCTGCTTATCCTTCAAACGGCTAGAAAACCAAACGGCTAGGGAGGACGTACTGTACTGACCACTCACAAATTAGCTAGTTGATTAAAAAAATTTGGGAGAGCGAGTTATATAATGAGGATTTTGATTATGATGTTCACAAGTTAAATTACTTTTCATTCTCGTCTTCAAAAGTGCAGACACGGAAATAACGTTTTTTTTTAAACGACTTGGTGAAGGAGACCATGCGAATGCATCCTCCCCTACTTGGTGAAGGAGAGGCAGCTTCAAATGTTTCGTGTCTGCACAGCGACTACATCCCCCGCGAACCAACGTGGAGGTTCTACGGTGTGGGGATGGGGATTTCGACCCAGTGGCCTTCTGGACAAATGAGAAGGACGTTGACATTACGAGAGTGAACTAAATTAAGATGATGCCCTTCGGTCTTTGGGAGGAGGATACGGCCATTGGCACTCACCACATCAATCTAATCATCTTGTGGATGCATGCAATATGGAGTAGTATGCTTTAATTTGTTGTCACACAAATAATCCACTAGAAGTCCCCATGTTCCATTACTCTACGTGGAATGCGACGAAGGTTTGCGGAGGCAAAGTATCGATTGTATATACCTTTCTAAGTGAGGCCAACATCGAAAGTACGCTTCCCTTGGTGTAAATCTATTTATGAGGTTCTCTACGGCTCTTTGATTCGATTCATTTTCTAGTAGGTGCCATTTTTGGATTTACGGGAGGTGTGAAATATTCATTTATATTGCATATTTTTATGATCAATTTCTAAGAAATATGGTAGCACACGAAACATGATCTCTATTCTTGTTTCCATTAATGTATAGTTTTGTAAGTTAATTTTAGATTAATCATATTATTAAAGGTTGATTGATAGGGTTTGCCTTCTTTTTAATCGGGATAAGGTTTACACCTACTTTTAATTGCTTTCTTTTAAGGTGATGTACATCGATTAATTGTACGGGGGTCTCCCACGAGATAAGATTACAACAATTGGATCATTGGATGTAAATAGGCCTAAAAACCTAGTTAGAAGCTAGACAAGAAAGGTAAGTTCTGCCTCTTCATTTTGTATTTCTTGAAGTAAACCCTTTTTAATGAATTATATGTGGTCTTTTCTTCATTTTCAAGAGTGGTTTTCTAATTTTTTGGATTAATACGGTGTTAGTAATAGCACCTATTTTTTTTAGCCAACTCTATTTTTCGGTGTCTAAACCCAATCTATTCATCTCAATTTTATTAGTAAAACCAGTTTATTCATCTCGGTTCTATTATTCCATTTTCTTTATGGTTTCACAGGTTCGCCATAGTTTCTTTTTAATTCATTTCAGCAGTTGTAATCTCTTGTCTCAAATTTCTTGGTTATAATTTAGATATTTCTTTGTTAGATCTACTCCAATATCAAATCAAATCTCTTATGGATGTGTGGGATATGGATGTGTGCAATATGGAGCGGTGTGCTTTCCTTTCGTATGCAGAAGATCACGAAAGAATGCAGACCGAATGACGCGGCACTCGGGGTCCCCATGTTCCATTACTCTTGTGGAATGCGGGCGGTGATGCTTGCATTGGGAATTTAACGAGCAAAGTATATGTTGTGTATACCTTTAAGTACACGCGACATCGAGTAATTTCATGTTGCTTGCAAATGCAAATCTGTTATCGTTCTCTATGGCTCTTTGGTTGATTATTTTCTCTTGTTTCGATTCGTTTTCTAGTAGGATGCAATTTTTGGATTTCTTCCAAGTACGATATTCATTTATATTGCATATTTTATGATAAATTTCTAAGAATTACGGTAGCACACAAACATGATCTTTCTATTCTTTTTTTCCATTGATGTATAGGTTTCTAATTTTTTTCCATTGATGTATAGATTTATGAGATTAATTGTAGGATTAACCATGTTATTAAAAGATTTGATTGATAGGGTTTGGAGCCTTTTTTTTTAATCATGATAGAATTTGGGCTTCTTTTAATTTCTTACTCTATGAATTAGATGATTTAGATGAGATTAGTTCTTAAAATGATTTTCAATTATGTTTTTATGATTTACAAGTATTTTTTTTCATTTGTCTTATAATTTATGTTAGATTTTATTTTCACATTATTACTTTGGTTAAATTCAATGTATTTTAAATTGTATTTTCATACATTTAAATTACTTTAAAAGTTGCCTAACTTATATTTAAACTTCTATTAATAGCTTTTAATTAATTTTATTTTTTGAATGATTTCTTCATTAATATTGTGATATAGAGTAAAGTACCTTAGCTTGAGTAGCCTGGCCTAAGCTGCTAAAGGATAGACTAAGGTAAGTTAGAATAGGCTAGGTTAGGCTAGAATAGGCAAGAGTAGCTTGGGGTAGGCTAGGCTGAGTAGAATAGGTTGGGTTATAGTGGGTTAGGCTGGTGTGTGCTGGGGTAGGCTAGAGTAGGCTAGGTTAGGCCCAGGATAGGTTAAGCTGAGCTGAGAGGCTAGGTTGAGCTACTATAGTGTGGGATAGAATAGGTTGGGGTGGGTTGGGTCAAGATAGGGTGGTTAGGGTATCTTAGGCTGAAGCTGGGATAGGCTGAGCTGAAGTGAAGTACTATGTTAGGCTAGGGTATGTTAGGCTAAGTGCAAGTTGGCCTAGGTTAGGTTAGGTTGGAGATTAGGTTAGGCTGGGATGAGCTGTGTTAGCTTAAGTTAGGCTCGATTAGAGCTGAGCTAGTGTTAGGTTAGGTTGGGTTGGGTTAGGATAGGATAGGCTAGGATGGGATAGGCTAGAGTAGGGTGGAAACTGAAGTTACGCTAGGTTAGGTTAGGTTAGGGTAGTATGAGTCAGAGCTAGTCTGGGGTTGGGCCACGATAAGATAGGCTAGGTTGGGATAAGATAGGTTGGGCTAGGTTGGGTTAGGCTATGCTAGGCTGTTCTGGGCCCAGGTTAGGTTAGGTTAGGCTAGGCAGGAGCTGGGTTAGGTTAGGCTAGGTTAGGTTGGGATATGATAGGATAAAGATAGGATAGACTAGGCTAGGATAGGTTGAAGCCCTGGGATAAGATAGCCTAGGTTAGGTTAGGATAAGGATTGATTGAAGCTGGGAGGATAGTTTAGGCTAAGATAAGCTAGGCTAGGTTGAAGCTAGGCTTGGCTGAGCTGGTCTGAAACTAGGGTAGGCTGGAAACTGAATGGGTTAAGATAGGTTGGTTTAGGTTGGTTTAGTTTAGTTTAGGATACATTAGGCTAGGCTAGGGTAGCTTAGGCTAGTTAGGCTAGGCTAAGTTGGGTTAGGTTAGGCTACGTGAGTTGAGATAGTATGGGTTAGTTTAGGGTTAGGCTGAGCTGAAGCTGTACTGAGATAGGGAGTGGGTTAGGCAAGGCTAGGGTAGGGTAGTGTGAAGCTAGGTTGGGATGAGAGTGAGAGTGAGGTGAGCTGAATAGGGTGAGATGTAGATTAGGCTAGGTTAGGCTAGGATAGGGTAGGATAGGGTAGGGTAGTTAAGGGTAGGTTAGACTGGGATAAGCTGGGGTAGGCTGGGTTGGGGTAGGTTAGGCTACGCTAGGTTGGGCTGTGGTGGGTCGAGGTAGTGTGAGCTAGGCTAGCCTTGGGGTAGGCTGAGCTGGGATGGGTTGAGCTAGGGTGAGCTGGGGTGAGGTGCAGGCACAGATTAAGGTAGAGAAGAGGTGGGGTAGGTTAGGGGAGCTTAGGTTGGGTTAGGCTAGGTTGGGATGAAACTAGGTTAGGCTGAGGCCAAGGTAGTCTAGGGTAAGGCTGCCTAGAGCTAGGCTAGGTAGGCTAAGCTGGGGTAGGGTAGGATAGGGGAAAAGGTAGGTTTAGACTGGATAGGCTAGGCTGTCTTAAGCTGAGCTGGGATAGAGAGGATGGTGCAGTGTGGGCTAGGCTAGGGTGGACAAGGTACAGGCTCGTTTGGGATTAGGCTAGGTTGAGCTCGCTGAGCTATGTGGAGTTAAGTTGAGCTGAGATGAGTTGGGTTGAGTTGGGCAAGGTTGGGTGAGGCTGAGCTGAAGCCAGGTTGGGTTACGTTGGGTTAGGTTAAGTTCGGTTGAGTTAAGGTAGGTTGGGTTAGGCTATGTTGGGTTAGGGTAGGGTGGGCTAAATCGGGCTGAAATGAGGTAGGGTAGGGTAGGGTAGGGTAGGTTACGGTGGGTTGTGTTAGGTTAGGCTAGGTTAGGCTAGGCAATGTTGGGCTGGAGGCTGAGGCCCAGGCGGTTGAAGCTAAGCTAGACTGAGCTGAGCTAGGCTAGGATTGAAGCTGGGCTAGGCTAGGCTGGGCTGGGTTAGCCAAGGTTGTGCTGAGCTGAGCAAGGCTAGGGCCGGGCTTCAGGCTGAGCAAGGCTAGGTTGGCCGAGGAGCTGAGCTAGGCCTGAGCTAGGCTAAGCGATGCTATGCTAGGCTAGGCTAGGCTAGGTTAGTCTAGGTTAGGTTAAGATACGTTAGACTAGGTTAGGCTACGTTAGGTTAAGCTAGGTTAGGCGATAGGCTAGGTTGGTTTAGGTGAGCTGGAGGTTGAGTTGGTTGGGTAGGCTAGGCTATGTTAGGATAGGATAGGTTAGGCTAGGGTAGGCTAGGGTAGGCTAGGCTGGGGTAGGGTATGTTGGGGTTAGCTATGTTAGGCTATGCTATGGTGGGTATGTTGAGCTACGCAAGGTTAGGATAAGGTAGGTTGTTAGTATAGGGTGGGCTATTTTGAGCCCGATGGCTTCAGGGCTAGGCTAGGTGTAATATCCCAAAATGGGAACTATGAGCAAGGATGCACGAAAAATGCATTTTCGAGATAATCTAGAGGATTCGAAACCAAGACATGGATCCCTTAGATCAATGTGTCTGATCGAAATCAAGAGGAGGCTCCAAACAAATCACTCTAGGTGGGTTGAACGGATCTCCCACACCTAGTTGTCTTGAAAAGTGCCCAATGAAGGGTGCATCTATGTATGTGAACAAGGGATAGAGTAACGACGTTACTTTTATGAAGAGCTGAATACATGAATATGTAGGTAATAAAAATTTTTATAATATGATAACGAAGTACAATTCCTTGACGAAGAGTCACTCGGGATTGGAAATACAAGCCTCGATAGATCGTATACATGAAATGTGAAATATCTTTGCTACACTCAGAATGCTAGGCTATGGTATAGTTTATAGGAGATCTTGTAACATACTAAATAATAATACAAATACATAAAAATATATGGCCCAAGAAATGCTCTGAGGAGAAAGCTCTCAACCCCATAAACAATAATACAACAATGCTTGAAGGATTGTCTGAAATATATGCAAATGGAAAAATTGCGAAATGTTGGAGTTGCGGTAGCGGCGGAAACTCGAGAAGCTGAGACTAGATGGAGATAGTTGAAGATGATGCCTGATATGAGTATATCTCCTCTAATGGATCTTCGAAGTGAAAATTTGATCCTATCAACGAAGATCTTACCCTCCAATCAACATTGCAAACTCACTACTGCAAATACTAACTTTGAAAATAAAGCAGTCACTGAGATATTGCGTTGTGGGTGGAATAAAATGTGTTGGCCAAATGCGAGTCTGCTATATATGAATCCTCCCTTACTAATCTCCGAAAGGAAATAAGTGTCTACTCCTGCGAAGAGCAAGCCAAGAAATGGTGTTTTGGAACCTCCTTTGTAACACTGCAACACAATGTTATAATTAGCGAGAAATAACATTGTGGTTGAAAATTAACATCCTTGAGCATGAATGTGGAGAAATAAAGTGAAATCCCTCGAGAGGCCTCTCAAGAATGAGAATGAATCCTAAAGAGGAATTCCTTATGCTAAACAACACTACCAACTCTGCTAAACAACACGAGACTACGAATAGTTTAAGAAAACTAAGAAATCACTAATCATAAGCATGAGTTACAATGGATGCCTTGCCCTCCTTTTTAAACAAATGCAAGCTCCCTCTCCATAGATTGCCTCATTAGGGTTTCCTCCATCGAGAAAATTCACTGCTCTTTCTTCTTATTTCCTTACAGATGATCTCCACCTCCTATCCTTGCGCTATTTGACTTGGTCAAGCTTGACATTTGTCTTTATGCAAATGTCCTCTTTCACACATGAGGTGTGAAATCACTCCTCTTGATCTTATTTCATACGAAAGAGGGATTTTATTCCTATTTTGAATTATGTAGACCTCCTTACCCATTTATTCATTTCCTAAGTGAAAACAACAAAAATTAATATTCCATTTAGGTGCACATGCTAAAAGTGGAATATTACGGTCCTACACTCACAAATGTTGCTTGTCCTCAAAAAAATGCATAAGATAAAATCCTCCAAGGATCAAGATGTTTTCTCATCAACATATCTCCAAGTTTTCCCTCCAACATATGCAAACTAGCTTTTGGTGGGCATCCCAAATAGCTATCATGCTGTGAGAAAATAAACATCTATGAGCAAAAATTGGTGTCTATGAGCCTTTTTGAGGCATGATATTGACATGAATTGGGATTTACCATCCACATATGAATCTCCCATCCCAAGAAATCATCCATGCAAAGTAGGTTACACTCCCAACATGGCAACTCACAATCTCTAAACTTGAGCTCGAGAGAGGAAGAAATGAAGGTGGGGTACAAAAGGAATTTCATATGGTAAGCATCATAGCCTACCCCACGCTATCCTCCTCTCCACTTGTGATAAGTGTAGAGTGTGTTATTATCTCGAGCTACAATGGTATTGCCCTTAAGTGGAAAAATAAGAAAAACAATCCTCCAGGGGATATCCCTTCCAACATTGGAGAACAAGGTGGCCCGAACATTTCATCCATGATGAACACATGCCTGGTCATCATAGAGTATCCAAATGGGAAGTATCTTTGAAAGGTTTTACATGATGATGCATGGTCTGAACAATGTCTCAGGGCCACAACACGGTCTCACATCATTGTAACTTCAAAAAATAGCATGGAAAGTAATATGAAAAAATCATCACATCTACTAATGAATAGTAAATGGTTGAATGTGGTAAAAATACATGATCAAACACTTGCTCATGGTTGTACGGTGAATGGCTATAAAACTCATGGCTAGCCCAAAAGAAAACAAATGTGTGGCTATGTTGGACATATCTCCTCATGCTCCCATTACAACATATAATGCAAAATGTGGGGTCTATCTCTCCTCAAGGACACATCCAACTCATGTGTCAATTCCCCAATCATACTCTCAACAAGAATAGAAACAATATCGAGAAAATGAAGTCATGATCGGTCTGAGAATGAAGGAGATATTGATGGCTTCATGTGGTGTTTGAAGATACCAATAGCCTCTAAGGATGTACGACACGGTCTTACAAACTGTTGCTTCGAGGAAATTTACATGGAAAAATGTTTCTTGATACATGGTCAATCATGCATGTCATCATATAGTAAATGGTTGAATTGCAAAAAAATAAACATACATGTAATGATAAAACATTTGCCCAAGGCCACATAAAATATGTCTATGTCTATCATCAGTTTGGCCCAATTTTGATCATGGATAAATATGAAAAACTTGCCCTCTTAGCAAATACTGCATAGTAATGTTAAGAGCATGAAATTATTGTGTGATCGATAATTGGAAAGAAAAATTCTTACCATATGTTGGAAGTAAGATGACACATGGGTCCATAAATGAGTCCTCCATAGTGGTTTGGTATGCATCCATGAAGAGGAATGAACTATGTGTTGCATGAAAGATCCTCCTTCTCATGCTTGGAAGCCCAAGTCAGGAAGAACATATCATCGTAATAGATGTCTCCATCCACTACCCTATCATTCTTACCCCCTCCTTTTCCACCAATTGCATCCGATGTGAAGTGATCCTAGGGACAGTCCATCCATATACCCTTAGAGGAGTGCATGACATACGGATAATGGAGGAAAAAAGTGGTGAGTTGGGAAAGGGGATTTTTTGATGTTAGGATTAAATATTCCATGTTGAGCGGCTTTAGAAGCCCAAGCATAGAATTGAGATTGCAATATCAAGTTCAACAAAAAGACAAACAAATGGCCACCATGGAAGATTTGCGCATGGAGCCATTAAACATGAATACCCATCGGACCCCTGTCTAGGTCTACCTCACGGAAAAATGGATCCTATTTAAAATCATGATACTAGCCTCTCCACGGTTCCTTACCTTTTCTGTGTCAAGAATTCATTGAAATTTTCAACCGGATCAAGTGGCCAGGACAAAGGAAAATATGGTGAGAATTCTACATGCACAATATCATTGGAAAAATTGAACATTTGGGACCATAATCCTAGAATTGGAGACATGTGGTTATTGGAATTAGCCTCTTAGATGGTTAACGAGGAAGCTAGAGCACAAGAAGTAAGGAAGGTCATGAGGAGAGAAAATAGGGAGCCTATACATATTAGGGAAAAACTATTTAGTCGTAGGGGCATCATAAAAGGAAACCATCTAAAAAGATAGAAAAGGATGATGCACTTGTATAAAATTACATAAACACAAGTACAAGCCATGGCCCATTTTGATGATGCTTCTAGGTTTCTGGAGATGAATGCATAATGGCTAGTCAAGGAAGAAGAATAGCCTCCCTCACTACCTCATAAACATGAATACCACATAAAAAAAATATTGAGAATTTCTCTAGAAAGGGCACCACTACCACAGAGAAAGGGCCATGCGGGCCGAGAATATTCGGTGGCTTAGTTGAAACTTAGTCACCCTTATTTTTGGGACTTAGTGATGGGAAAAACCAAGATGAGTAGAAAAAATTATGGTAGGAAAAGAAGAATAGAATGATGGATTTTACCCTCTGAAGGACTCCCACACTTCTTCCTTGTGAAGTTAGAGGGTTCATTAATGCTTTGAAAGAGATGTGAGAATGAAGACTAACTTGCTTAGAAGAGGATGAGAAAAAAATTTGGTAGGGGTTGTGATGAAATTGTAAACATCATTAGGTATAATTGGAGGGGCTAGCGCACCTATTTATCCTTATTAAGTCTCTCTTTCTCACATTTTAAATTATATTATGGTCTTTTCTTAACTGGTATAGATGGTGATTAAGGCATCATACTTCAATACCTAATATGGGTTAAATGGAGGATAATCCTTGAAGATATTGCACTTTTGATGATTATTCTACGATTAAAGCTTGGAGTAGACAATAAGGAGAATTCTATGGGTATTTCCCATATCATAACTCGAAAACTTTTAAGGGATCCTTGATATTACCTCCAGTATCTAAAATCAAAGGCAACCAAGGAAGTGGAGATGGAGAAGTGTACCAAGCTCCTTCTCTTCCTGATAAAGGAAACATCACTAATTTTGGGGAGCTATTGATAGATACCCTCTAGGTTAATATGGTGAAAGAGCTCATTGGAATTCAAACTTTGAAGGAAGCTAATAGACTCTTAGCACTTGTAATATGTTTTTGAGATTTTTATGATTATGTAATGAGACTATTTTCTACAATAAGATGAGTATTCATATTCTCCTTCACTAATTTAGTTTAGGAGGAGCTGAGCTTGTGGGTTATGGCCCAATCAATTGACTGTGGTATCTCTGTGTATTCATTCTGATTTTTATGTCATTGTAGCTAGTTTTCTTAATGAGTTTTAGCTAGTTTGCTTACATTTCAATTCACTTTTTAAATTTTTCTTCCATTTATTTGTTGTCATTGAGCTTGCCTAGATTTTGGTAGAATAGCTTATAAACTCATAAATTTTTGTGTCAAGCCTCCCTCTCTCATCTCTTTCACTCGAACTTTAGGAGGGAAAATATTGACCACAAGCAAAATTTTCTCTTTAATCTATGATTTCTTGATAATAGCTAGGTTGTTGTAGTGTCATGAACATGTCTAGATTAGAGATTTAGATTTATATTTGAATGTTTAAGTAGAGCCTTCATTCAAAATTCAACTCATCTTTGATTTCCTTCATCATAGATTTTCAATGTTTGTTATGAACATGTAGTTTTCTTTCAATTTCAAGTAGCTCGAAATGAGGACTTCTGACACCCTTATCTTCATTTCTCACCCATCAACAACCTTCTTTTTCATCAAATCACCTTGACCTTGTTTTTAAGATTTTCACCTTCACTGCATGGGAAACATTGTGATGAAAGACATGATTATTAAGATGTTATGAGCTTGTCAAAATGGGTTGGGAACATTTCATTCATCAAGTACACCTTCATTCACCTCCCTATGCTTTTCTCCATCATTTTTGGTATGAAAATTTCCCTCAAATTATTTCTTGTACCAGTTAAGACTTTCTTGTGGAGACTTTAGGAAACCTATAGAAGAATCAATAATATCACCATTGGATCTATCCTTCAAAGCCAGAAACCAACATCAGTAATAGCATATACACTATCGAAACCATCGAAGACACCTTCGTCACTGCGTCCATGGGTTAAAACATTACAAACCACCTTGCACTTCTCCTCCTTAAAGCAGTGGTACCCCACATGCATAATTGGGTCATGATTAGATTCTGGTAAAATAATTATGGACCAAATAATGAAGTATATATGTTTTGTTTATCCATTTGGCCACAACAGTATTGTGAGTAGATTTTCCTTCATGCCATAATTTTATATTCAAACATTTACTTAACGAAGATACCTAGTTTGCTTATATTTTCTTGTGAGAGTTTAAATCATAAATCTATTTCATGAGAATAGCTAGATGTATTTTCTTTCTTTAGAATAGTCATTTTGATGGTTAATAGGTAATGGTTTTGAGTTAATGGTAGTTCTAGGTCTAATCCGGAAGTGTGAAAAGAATTCACTCGAAACCTAGGGGTAACACCCTTTAATAGGAATGAGAAGAGGATGACATCGATGAGGAATACATGTTGTGTATATGTGCCTGCCTCCAATTTTTAAGAACCTCGGGCTGGTAAAGTAAAGTATATTAGCCCACAGGAGTCGCAACATTCTGGTACAATACGAGGGCTCACCAAAAACCAGAAGAAATACATTTAGAGATGGAAACCTATCCAAAATTAGCGCCACGATCTTGTGGACCATTTGAAACTTAGGACTAGGTTGGACTAGGTTGGACTTAGTAGCTTATCGAGTGGAGTTGCCACTACTTTATTTTAAAATTCATAATGTTTTCATGATTATTTACTTAATAAATATATACATGATAGTTCTCACATTATTTATTGGAAAATTATATAGCTAAGGAGATACGAAAGAGACTCTGAAGAACATACGTATTCTAGAGAGAAGAGATCTAGCTGCGAAGTAGGTAGTTTTTTTCTATTAAAATGCAATGGAAGCACTTTAATACCAAAGAGGCTACATGGGAGCGAGAAGATGAGATTCTTAGAAAACTATCCAAAAATTTTCGAGGAGAAGAAACTAGAGATTAAACATTGAGAAAATATGGTTAAAAGGGTGGAAGATGTGATATCCCTATGTTTTGAAATAATTAATATTGTTATATTTTTCCAAAATTAAACTATGTTGGATTCAATGGTGAGTTCATAACTTATGTAAATGAACAACCTACATGTGATTGTAAATCAATAATTGCGGTTATAAATTAATGGGAACGGAAAATTACTTGAAATGAGACACTTAACTAAAGAGATAATTTCTAATCTCAATCATAGATAAGAGTGAATAAATATTCACATGATAAATATATGTTTCTAAAATAACAATTTATGTATGAAATAGGAATCCATTAAAAATATACTAGCTAGAGAAAAATTCGATTACATTGAAGGATAAAGAACTCACCGAAAGGGTAAAAGGCTTTAATAACAAAAATACTTCTGCAAAAAAAGCGAGGACAATGCTAATAGGAAGAAAAGTTAATTAAGGAAAAGTATAAAAAACACCTAGGGAGTAGATGAAAGGTTTCTTTGAGCTCGGGGATGTGCCAGTATTAATCTTGGCTCGGGAGGCAGTGGTAAATTCATGGTTGGGTGGAAAGTGTACTCATTTAGTGGATTCTTTTGATTCTCTTGTTAGAAAATTCTATGAGATTTATTTTGTTGATGAATGAAGTACGCATATTGTGTATTGAAGGAATGGATTGGACTTAAAATGGCAATTAGGTTGTGATAAACATATGCCTACTCTCTATTGAAGAACAAAGATACAATTTAGTGTAGAAAATATGTATTGTATGAGAAATTATTTATGTACAAATGGTGTAGACAATATATTTTCATGTCTAAAGAGTTTATTATCTGGGTAAATTCTTTGTAGTGATAGGAATTATATTTTTTGTGATTAATATATAGGTTGAAAGGATTTTTAAATGTGATTTTTGTTAATTTTATTAATGTAAATATTTGATATGAAGGTATGATTTCTTGTTAATAAATTAACACATTCTTACTATTTTAATATTATTGGTGGTATAGTTGAGCTTTAGCTATTTTTATTCGATTTGTAGTATATAAGAAAATAATAATTACTTGTTAGAGTAAATAGATTTTGAGAGTTAAAGTAGTGCCCTTATATGCCCAGGGTCATATCCTAATTTCTAAAATGTCCAAAGTTAAACCTAGGCATAAGGGATAACATGGGAGCATGATGGTTACCAAAGAAATGATTAAGTATTTATATTGCAACTTGATGTATGCTTGTAGTATAGTTGAAAGAAGTAGGTTGTGTTGGAAGATAAAAGATATTATATGAAATCGAGGTAATAAGCAGGTATGAATGCCATTATCTATTACAAAAAACTACGGATATATTCTTAAACGAGACGGATATTGTGGTAATATATCAAAAAATTAGATAATTAAATAGAGAAATAATTTTTAGGAAAATAAAATTATAAAAAATTGAGTACTAGAGTAAGTTAACTACGTGATAGAAGAACACCCATAAACATAACCTCTTGTAGAAATACTTTGTTAGTTAATTGATATTTATATCTTAACAAATTGATCAATGAACCTAGTTTCAACCATAATTATTAGTATGAGCCTAAAGTTAATTCACTACGGGTTAATCAACTGAATTGATCATGGATTGTAATATAAATACAATACACATATATACTATACAAAGCCATATAACTATCACAATATGCATCCATATACAAATAAATTTCCCTTCTAGTAAGCAAGAACACACGGAGTTATAGGATCTCTTATGAACAATGTAAACAACATAGCTCATAAAGAATATCAAAAAAATCCATAGCAAAAAATTTAAATAAAAGGAAGAAAAATATCAAACGAAAGGGAATGAACTACGAACGAATAAAAATCAGCCATAATTACACAACCATTAAACAAAAAATAAAAGAACAAAGAAGCTTAATTGAGTTATTCATATTTTCCACCGGATACGGACACTTGAAAAAAATCAAGTGTTGGAAGGTGAAACTTGAGGAGAAGTACTAAAATCATCTACTTGAAAAATTCTATGTTAGGTCGATTGAAGATAGGTGCAAAACCTCCATAGTCGGAGATAGAATTGGGTTTGAACATTCGGTGGATACTATCCTAGGCTATTGTTCTTACTACCATACGGAAAGGTAGAAGATTTGCTTAACTGTTATACCATTAAGTAAAATTTTCTGAGACTCCAACATTCTCCTTTCTGCGTCATTTGGGTTGAAGGACCCATTCCTCTTGTCCTCTTATTTATTGAAGCAAATTAAAGTTTCAAATAAAATTCATCTTACTACAATGCCATTACTCATAATAAAGGCTGATAGACGTTGACTATAATTGAATTTCTTATCTACCATCACACATCATACAACATGTACACTTCTAATATAGAGTAGTTAATTATATGTAGCCAATTCATACGAGAAAATAAAATCACACCAGTTTGATTTAAATACATACCATACGTACATTGAATAGCCTCCCAATAGTAGAGTTCTATTTCTCTCCCCGAACTCACCCCGAAAGTGAGACAACCTCCACCATAGATCAACCTCTGATCTGTTTAGGAGTAACTTATTTAAGCTAATAGTTCCTTTTTGTTTCTAGTCTGCATCGAGAATAGCGGATGCTTTTCTTCTCACCTGTTCTAAACCATGTACCCCCAATTTGTGTGTTGAACTTTTAAAGTTAGACATTTGAACTTTAAATCCTGAGGGGAGTGGACCCCAAAGGATAAATAAATTGTGAATGTAACTTAATATTTAAGTTGAGGAAATAAATAAAACTTTTTGGTGTGCATATGGACCAAGAATGAGATTTGGAGATCACTTGCTAAATCCATGAGGATGGATAAGGCACTATTCCCCTAAAATCCTTCAGAAATCCTTGAAGGGAATTATTTCTAATTTAGATTTTGAGGAAGAATCTAAATTTCCCCCAATGATGAGGAAAGTAGTTGGGAAGAGGTGAAAAGCTGGAAAAAGCTGAGGAAAAGCATAAAACAGCTTTAAAGAATCCCAAAAATGGGAAGCCTAGGCCAACAGGAAGAAAAGCATCCTACTATTCTGGACGCAGAATTAGAAACATGCTTTGGGGAACTATCAGCTTAAATAAGTTGCTCCAAAATAGATCAGGGGTTGATCTATGATGGAGGTGGTCTCAGCTCGGGGGTGAGTTCTGGGAGAAAAATAGAACTCTACGGTTGGGAGGTTGGTCTACTGCATGAATGGTATGTCTTGAAATGAAATGTTTTATTTACTTCAATCAATATGAACTGGCTACATATAAAAACAAAATAATTACTTGATTTTATATTCATTATCAGTTCTACATTTAGCAGAATGAACCACAAGGAGTGCACCTTTGTCATTATGCATGGTTGTAGAATATTAACATGTAGAGTAGAATCTTATAAAATCTCTAAACCATGACTGGTTTAAATCTATAGATACTTATCTCCACAGAAAAAAAAAAAAAAAAAAAAAAAAGCTTGATGATTTAGCTTAAATCTGCTTCTGTTTTATAAAATCATCCTAATATATATCTATACACAGGAGAGAGAAATTTGAAGTCCTGATACTACATTGAAGATAGCAATAGATAAGTTGATTTTAATTGTACATGTAAGCAGCTAGAATAGAAAGGATAATTATTGCAATTTCCATAAACTTCTCATAGATAAACCACCCTAATAGCCGAGTACAATAGTTTGAAACACATGTATTAGTTTTGTTGGAAAACAAAGTGACATTTTATAAACTACTACGATAAGAAAATTTAGGTCAAGTACAAACGAGAATATTCTGCATAAGTTATGTACAGAGGTGAGAATATGTGATAGTCACATCTGGTTTGTATTTATATTCTTATTGTTGTATCGCTATCATAAAAATCGACTGGAGCGTTATACAAAAAGATTTATATAAAAGCATGATACGAACAGTAAAGTAAGGGAAAAGTGTGTATACCTGTACGAACAGTAAAAGAGAAATGGCTAGATTTAAATATATTTTATCTGCTACGTTTCCAAACATAAAAGAAAAGCCGAGTAGGAAATAAAAAAAAAAAAATATAGGTACGACATAGATATTACCAGAAGTTCGATAGCAGAAGGGAAATTTCGAGTTCTAATGAATACCGGAAAGTTGTGTTTAGAATTTACATGGAATATGATACGCAGAAGTGTTAAACTAGTTACTCCCTACGGCATATAGAAAAAAAAATCTCCCTTAACGTTAAGGCAAACAGGGGTCCTGAAACTGTGAACATGATTGTTTTCTCTTATCATTAAATTAGGGCTTTTAAACTAAAAATATCATATTAGTTTATTAATCAGGGTTTCTATGTGAAAAACGATATAACATTACGCTTCATCATGGAAAGAGCAAAAACGTAAACAGGCAGTTAAGGGCGCATGAGTATGAATAGGTTGGAGCAATAGTCGAGTCCTCCAGCACAAGAATAATTTCCCTAAACTATGCCGTCGATATACTACAAACAGAGGAGCGAAAACGAGCGGAAACCCTCTTACTGTAGAAATGTTATTACACATATTCTCCCCAGTTAATAAGGATGTATTAGTATGAAACCATAAATCATTGAACTATGGGATCTCGGCAATGGGGTAACTTCAACCCTTAACCTTTTCATACAGACGTGCGTGCCAGACCCCAACACACATACAGCAACAATTGAAAAAAAACACTCGACAACCGTAGCTGCGTCCCAAATCACACCTTTGAAGAAGTGATAACGGGGGAAACCTGGAAATCGCGACGTCCGAGAGTTGAGTTGGCAAAGCGTAGACGTAAACGCCGAGAGCCATTGAGGTGCCACCTGCAACAAAAAGAAAACACCAGACGCGTCATGAATAAGAAAAGACTGCAAATAAGTTTATTTAAAATAAGTAACCAAAGAAGAAGGGTAAACCTGGAACGAGAAGGGGTTTACTCGCTCGAGATGAAATCAATATGCAAGAAAACGATCGTTCGTCCTGTAGAAGCAAAAAACGTTTTCCCGCTCAGATTAGCAAACCCTTTATTCATCATAGGAAGAAATCATAATACCCTACGTAAACCCTAAAATATATACCGTAGTTAAGCAGGAAACGCTAAAATTGCATCATAAGAACAAGCTATGAAAAAACCCAGAGTCTCTGGACAAGATATAAAAGCAGAGACCAACTCTGTGTGAAAGTGAACTCCACAGGTATATGAATGCGGAAGTGAATCGGCCAGGTAACAGGGTTACCAGCCGGTCAACCGTGGAGCGCAAACCTGCTATGCACATTTAGACAATATAAATTCCTGAAGCTTGGAGGAAAACAAAAAAAACGAAGGGTGAGACGAGCAGTAATGAATCTTGGCGATGCAGGGTTTAAAATGAGAAACAGTAACCCTAGTCCAAAATCGACACCTGTATCTGCGAAATTCAGCTCAACGATTTGCGCATTAACCCTCAACAACCGGGAGCTTTACGAAATCCCGAGGGGGATTAAAGGGATCAAATCGAACTGAATCATCAGTACCATTCGGAAAGATTTAATATTATTCAATTCACTCTAAGGTACCCGGCAGGAAAATTGTCGGCGAAGTTATGAGTTAACCCTGTCGAAGTGACCCTTCTGAAACTCGCCGCCTGCTGTGGATGAGACGTGCCATCGGCTCATAAGCTGGAATACATTGGTTAAAACGCGTTTCCTGAATCAAGAGCAAGGAACATGCCAACCTGGAAGCAGAATAGGTGGTGGTGCAAGAGGATTGTACACATGCATTCTTCCAACTCAAGAGAAGGCGTAATGCTGTGTACCAAACACTCCAAATTCACACGCGAACGCTGGCACAGCAGGCAACCAAGCGAAGAATCAAAACATCATTAAATTCCTTATTGAATTACCTACATACAAAAAAAAACAGTGGAGTTTCGATATAAGTGAATCACATGTCACGGTACTTGAAAACACGCGAATGTTAGGGTTACATGAATATTAGGGTTAGGTAAACCATATATAATTGGAATGGTACCTATCGACCTTCACGATCAGTATATATATTTTAATTATTACAATAGATGATCATCACTATCGCTTTTAGAAATAGGTTTGTATAAGAATAAATATATATTGTGTAGTCACACGCATATATTTATATACAGTGCTGATATATATAGTGTTAAATATATATATATGACGAGTTGTAATACATAGATCATATGCTACGACCTTATGATTATTGTTATAATGATTTCATAGGTATGGGGTTCTAAAGGAATAACGAAAGGCTACTAATTCACGATTCAAGGTGTTATTATCCTAAATAGATTAAAAAGCAGTTATTATCGCTTGACTCTAATGAATATCTAAATATTTTGGGAATGGAGAAAGTTTAGAAATTATTACAAATAGTGGAAGAAAAAAAAATGAGAGGTGTGACAAATGGTATCGGAGCACAAGTTACAAAAAATTTGGGCTGTCGTTATTGTGCTCACTGTTGTTACGTGTTTTTTTTTAGGAAAATTATATTTTTATAAATTTTGCTAATCTATGTTATGAGTGTGTACAGTTGAAATGGCTGAAGGTGAAGGGATTTATGTGGATCTGCGGGATGAGTTTGCTACACCAGATCCCAACGCTACGATGATGGCCATGTTGCACAGGTTGCAATGAGAATTGGCTGAATTAAGAAGCCAGAATGACAGGTTGTCATCAGCCAGCAAGGAGCAGGAAAAGCTCATTAGAGAATTAACTTCTCGAAATAGCCAAGAAGGCGAAGGTTCCGTAAAGAGAAAGATGGATGAGTCTGATGATGAGGAGGCTACTAGATAGCAGCATAAACAGAAAAAGGAATTGCAGGGAGAATTCCCGAAGATCAAACCTCCCTCCTATGATGGGGAGAAGGAGGAGGATGTGGAAGCTTGGTTATTGAACATGATCAAGTATTTCTAGGTCTATGAATATGAAAGTAATCTGAAGGCTAGATTAGATGTTTACCAGTTACAAGGAAAAGATACGTTGTGGTGGGAGGAGACGAAAATGGTCCATGCCATTAATGAAAAGACAGTTACTTGGGAAGATTTCCAGGTTAAGTTCAAAAATCGCTACTTGAATGAGCGTTACTATGATGACAAAGCAAAAGAATTTCATGAACTTAGGCTGGGACAACTCACTATTGATGAATTTGTTACTAAGTTTACAAATCTACTGAGATATGTACCCTACATAAGGGAAGAGAAGGAAAAAGTTCAAAGATTTTTAAATTGTTTGCCTATTGCATACAAGGAGAAAATCGAGTTTGACAACCCAAAAACTATGGACAAAGCTGTTAGAAAAGCCAGATTATGTTACCAACAGTTCAAAGGAAAAACTAAACAAGGGAAAAACTGGGTACAGAAAAATGAATTCAAAGGGAGGAAATAGAAACTAGCCTATTTGAAGAATTTTGGCAGGGATCATCAGCGGAAAAAGTTTAATAAACCCAGAGAAAGTCAAACTTCTCAATCCCAAGTGGCTTCAAAACAAATAGAAGGAGACAGTAAAAAGGAAGGGACAGCTAGAATGAAGGAACCCTTGAAATGTTGGGGCTATGGAGAACCCCATCTTTTGAGGGACTGCCCTCATAGAAACATTCATATGCTCATGAGAGATCAAGAGGCGACAAAAGTAAATGATGTAGCTAGAAATATACCAACTATAAGTGCAGCCCTGGAAAATCGGCAAGCAGAACATCAAGCAACCATGGTGGAAATAGAGGGTAATATTTCTGACTTATCTGTTACTGTTCTGATTGATCCAGGTGCTTCTTTGAGTTACATTAGTCCAAAAATTGTAGAAAAATGTAATCTTAAATCTGAAAAATTTCAGCAGTCATGGTTGGTACAGCTGGCCACTAGAACTAAGAGAAAGGTAACACATAAACTGCCTCGCATAGAAATTAAGTTAAATGATTTTCTTACAGAGGTAAATTTGAATATTCTGCCCTTAGGGTCATATGAATTTTTGATAGGAATGGACTGGCTAGAAAAGAAGAAAGCCTTGATGAATTGCTGGGATAAGACTCTGCATTGTGTAGATGAGGAAGGGAAACCTTTTATTCTCAAAGGGAAACAAAAAACTATTTCTGTAAGGCAAATTTCAGCATTACAATTGAAAAGAGCAGCTAGGAAGGGATACCAAGTTTATGCAGTGCATGTAGAAGAAATAGAACAGAAAACTGAGGAAGAATTACTGGATGCTGTACCAGTAATCAGAGAATTTAAGGAAGTCTTTCCCAGGGAAATCCCTCATCTTCCCCCCAAAAGAGAGATTGATTTTTCAATCGATTTGGTACCAGGAGCAAAGCCTGTTTCCCGAGCGCCTTATCGAATGAGTCCTCCTGAACTCATGGAACTGAAAATGGAATTGCAGGAATTGTTAGATAAAGGGTATATAATACCAAGTGTGTCTCCTTGGGGAGCCCCGGTTTTATTTGTGAAAAAGAAAGATGGAAATTTTAGGATGTGCATTGACTATCGTCAACTGAACAAGTTAACCATTAAGAATAGATACCCTTTGCCTAGAATTGATGATCTTTTTGATCAAGTGAGAGGAGCTTCAGTCTTTTCCAAGATTGACTTAAGGACTGGTTATCACCAGCTCAGAATTAAGGAAGAAGATGTCAGCAAAACAGCTTTTCGAACCAGGTATGGGCATTACGAATTTGTAGTCCTACCTTTTGGTTTTATGAATGCCCCTGCCACATTTATGTGCCTGATGAACAGTGTGTTAAATAAGTATTTGGATAAATTTGTTCTTGTGTTCATAGATGATATCTTAGTCTACTCCAAAAATGAAGATGAACATAAGGAACACTTAAGAATAATGTTGCAGACTCTAAAAGAAAACCAGTTATATGTCAAGTTCAGCAAATGTGAATTTTATAAAGATAAAATTCAATATCTGGGTCACATTATATCTGAAAGAGGATTGGCAGTTGATCCTGAAAAGATAAAAGCCATTAAAGAATGGCTAGTCCCAACTGATGTTTCAGCAGTAAGATCATATATGGGAATTACAGGCTATTATCGCAGATTTGTGGAGATATTTTCTGCTATAGCATATCCCATAACCTCATTACAAAGGAAGGGTGTTAAATTTGTGTGGACTGAAAAATTCCAAAACAATTTTGAGCAATTAAAGCTAAAACTCACTACAGCCCCTATCCTGAAAATTGCAGATCCTGATAAGGAATTTGTGGTATGTACAGATTCTTGTAGAGAGGGGTTGGGAGGAGTCCTATTGCAGGAAAATTCAGTTATTGCCTATGAATCTAGAAAACTGAAAATCCATGAACAGAATTATAGTGCCTATGATTTAGAATTAGCAGCTGTTATCCATGCTTTGAAAATGTGGCGGCACTATCTTCTTGGGAAAAAGTTTACATTGATGACTGATCACATTAGTCTCAAATATTTCTTTTCCCAAACTGATCTGAATGCAAGACAAGCCAAACGGTTGTCCTTTTTAAGTGAATTTGATATGGACATAAAACATATCAAGGGAAAAAAAAATAAAGTAACCGATGCATTAAGTAGGAATGCTTGCCAGAATATAAACAACCTTGGAAGTAGTGCCCAGATCGAAGTAGAAGAATTGGTGAGAAAAGCAGCCAATCAAGATTCAAACTATGAAACACTCTTAGTGAAATTACAGAAAAAGGAGAAAACTGATTTCACTCAAAACCAAGAAGGGCTGATCTGCTATAAAAACAGGTTGTATATTCCCAATGTAGAGTCTTTAAAAAGAGAAATTCTGGATGAATATCACAAACAGCCATATGCAGGACATCCAGGATATCAGAAAATGTTAACAGCACTA
Source organism: Pinus albicaulis (assembly GCA_034641835.2). Classification (NCBI taxonomy): domain Eukaryota; kingdom Viridiplantae; phylum Streptophyta; class Pinopsida; order Pinales; family Pinaceae; genus Pinus; species Pinus albicaulis. The sequence goes on along the minus strand of CM076575.1, from coordinate 244,110,028 downwards.
AAAAAAAAGTTGTTCTGGCCAGGAATGAAGAAAGATGTAGCAGAATATTTAAGTAGGTGCATGGAATGTCAACTAGTCAAAGTGGAGCATCAACATCCAGCAGGACTTTTGAACCATTTGCCAATTGCAGAATGGAAATGGGATACAGTTTCCAGGGACTTTATAGCAGGATTACCCAAAAACAAATATCAACATGATTCTGTAATGGTAGTAGTAGACACTCTAACAAAAGCTGCCCACTTTATACCAGTGAAATCTACCTTCGGAACAGCTCAAGTAGCAAATGTTTTCCTGAAGGAGATAGTAAGGCTTCATGGAGTTCCCAAGGTAATTGTTTCAGACCGAGATGCTAAGTTTACAACAGCGTTTTGGAAAGGATTGTTTGGAGGGATGGGTACTAAGCTGAATTTTAGTACTGCCTATCACCCTCAAACTGACGGGCAAACAAAAAGGACTAATCAAATTTTGGAGGATATGTTGAGAATGTATGTGATGGATAGGCCATCAAAGTGGGAAGAGTATCTGCATTTAGCTGAATTTGCCTATAATAACAGCTACCAATCTTCTATTAAAATGAGTCCGTTTGAGGCACTATATGGAAGAAAGTATCGTACTCCTTTGAGCTGGAGCCAACCAGAGGATAAAATAATGTTGGGACCAGATGCACTACAAGAGATGGAAAGAATTGTTAAACGGATACAAAGTAACATCAAGACAGCACAAGATCGCCAGAAAAATTATGCTGATAAGAAACGAGTGCACCGAGAATTCAAACTCGGAGACCATGTGTATTTGCGTATTAAACCCAAAAAGAGCACACTTTATGCCGGAAGTTGTGCGAAACTGGATCCTAGATATTGTGGTCCTTTTGAAGTATTAGAAAGGGTGGGACCAGTGGCTTACAAGCTGGCCTTACCACCCCATGTTAGAGTTCATGATGTGTTTCATGTTTCATTATTAAAAATATATGTGCATGATGCTTCTCACATAGTTGATTGGAATGTTGTACAGGTGGAACCAGAAGGGGAGATTCTTCCAGAACTGCTTCAAATATTGGAGCGGGAAGAAATTGAATTGAGAAACAGAACAGTGGCCAGAGTAAAAGTCTAGTGGAAGCACTTTACTGCTCAAGAAGCTACCTGGGAAAGGGAAGCTGAAATGATGGAAAAATATCCATTTTTTTTTAAGTGAACTCTAGTAGTTGAATAACAACACTGAGGACAATGCTTATTTTCAAAGGGGGAATATGTAACACCCCCAATTTGTGTGTTGAAATTTTAAAGTTAGACGTTTGAACTTTAAATCCTCATGGGAGTGGACCCCAAAGGATAAATAAATTGTGAATGTAACTTAATATTTAAGTTGAGGAAATAAATAAAACTTTCTGGTGTGCATATGGACCAAGAATGAGATTTGGAGATCACTTGCTAAATCCATGAGGATGGATAAGGCACTATTCCCCTAAAATCCTTCAGAAATCCTTGAAAGGAATTATTTCTAATTTAGATTTTGAGGACGAATCTAAATTTCCCCAATGATGAGGAAAGTAGTTGGGAAGAGGTGAAAAGCTGGAAAAGCTGAGGAAAAGCATAAAACAGCTTTAAAGAATCCCAAAAATGGGAAGCCTAGGCCAACAGGAAGAAAAGCATCCTGCTATTCTGGATGCAGAATTAGAAACAGGCTTTGGGGAACTATTAGCTTAAATAAGCTGCTCCTAAACATATCAGGGGTTGATCTGTGGTGGATGTGGTCTCAGCTCGGGGGTGAGTTCTGGGAGAAAAATAGAACTCTACGGTTGGGAGGTTGGTCTACTGCATGAGTGGTATGTCTTGAAATGAAATGTTTTATTTACTTCAATCAGTATGAATTGGCTACATATAAAAACAAAATAATTACTTGATTTTATATTCATTATCAGTTCTACATTTAGCATAATGAACCACAAGGAGTGCACCTTTGTCATTATGCATGGTTGTAGAATATTAACATGTAGAGTAGAATCTTATAGAATCTCTAAACCATGACTGGTTCAAATCTAAAGATACTTATCTCCACAGCAAAAATTTGATGAGTTAGCTTAAATCTGCTTCTGTCTCATAAAATAATACTAATATGTCTATATACAGGAGAGAAGAATTTAAAGTCCTTATACTACAGTGGAAATAACAATAGATAAGTTGATTTTAATTGTACATGCAATCAGCTAGAACAGAAATGACAATTATTGCAATTTCCATAAACTTCTCATAGAAAAACCACCCTAATAGCCGAGTACAATAATTTGAATCACATGTATTAGATTTTTTGGAAAAAAAAATGACATTTTATAAACTACTACCACAAGAAACTTTAGGTCAAGTACAAACGAGAATATTTTGCATAAGTTATATACAAAGGTGAGAATATTTGATAGTCACATCTGGTTGGTATTTAAACTCTTATTGTTGTATCACTACCATAAAAATTGACTGGAGCGTTATACCAAAACAGTTATATAATTGCATGATACAAACAAGAAAGTAAGGGAACAATGTGATACCGTAAGAATAAGAAAGAGAAATGGCTAGATTTAAAATATGTTTTATCTGCTACGTTTCCAAACATAAAAGAAAAAGCCCGAGCATAGAAAAAAAAAATATAGGTAAGACATAGATATTAGCAGGAGTTCGATAGCGGAAAGAAATTCCGAGTTATAATGAATGTTGTAAAGTTGTGTTTAGAATTTACATGAAATATGATACGTAGAAGTATTAAACTAGTCACTCCCCGCGGCATATAAAAAAATTACCGTAACGTTAATGCAAACAGGGGTCCTGAAACTGTGAACATGTTGTTTTCTCTTATTATTAAATTGGGGCTTTTAAACTAAAAATATCATTTTAGTTTAATATTCAGGGTTTCTATGTGAAAAACGATATAATATTACGCTTCATTATGGAAAGCACAAAAAAGTAAACAGGGAAGGAAGGGCATATGAGTGTGAATAGGTTGGAGCAATAGCCGAGTCCTCCAGCACAAGTATGATTACCCTGAACTATGCCGTCGACATGCTACCAATAGAGGAGCGAAATCGAATGAAACCCTCTCTTACTGTAGAAATGTTATTATACATAGTCTCCCCAGTTAATAAGGATATATTAGTGTAAGGGCAATGAAACCATAAATCATTGAACTATGGGATCGCGGCAATGAAATAACTTCAATCGTTAAGCTTTTCATACAGACGTGCGCGCCAGATCCCAACGCACATACAGGAACAAATGAAAAAAAAAACTCGACAACCGCAGCTGCGTCTCAATCGCACCTTTGAAGAATTGATAAAGGGGGAAACCTGGAAATCAGCACGTCCGAAAGTCGAGTTGGCAAAGCGTAGATGTAAATGCCGAGAGCCATTTATGTAGCACCTGAAACAAAACAAAAAAAAACAGACGCGTCATGAATAAGAAAAGACTGTAAATGAGTTTATTTAAATAAGTAACCACAGAAGAAGGGTAAATCTGGAACGAGAAGGGGTTTACTCGCTCGGGAGGAAATCGATATGCAAGAAAACGATCGTTCGTCCTGTAGAAGGAACAAACATCTTCCCGCTTAGATTAGCAAACCCTTTATTCATCATAGGCGAAAATCGTAATACCCTACTTAAACCCTGAAATATACAACGTAGTTGAGCAGCAAACGCTGAAATGCATAATAAGAACAAACTATATAAAAAAACCAGAGTCTCTGGAAAAATATAAAAGCAGAGATCAACTCTATGGTAAAGGGAACTCCACAAGTAAATGAATGCGGAAGAGAAGCGGCCAGGTAAGATGGTTACCAGCCGGTCAGCCGTGGAACGCAAGCTTGCTATGCACATCCAGACATTATAAATCCCTGAATCTTTGAAGAAAAAAAAAAAACGAAAGGGCGAGACGAACAGTAATGAATCTTGGCGAAGGAGGATAGTACGCGTGCATTTCTTCGAGCCCAAAAGACGGAGTAATGATGTGTACCAAGTACTCCAAACTCACATGCGGAACGCTGTCACGGCAGGCAACCAAGCGAAGAGTCAAAACATCAGGAAATTCCTCATTGATTTACATACCTAAAACAGTGAATTTTCAATATAGGTGAATTACATGTCACGGTACTTGAGAAATCGCGCATGTTAGAGTTTACATGAATATTAGGGTTAGGTAAATCATATATAATTGGAATGGTACCTATCGACCTTCACGATCAGTATATATACTTTAATTATTACAATGGATGATCATCACTATCGCTTTTAGAAATCGGTTTGTATAACAATAATTATAAAATGTGTAATCATACGCATATATTTATATACATCGCTGATATATAGTGTTAAATATATATATAACGATTTTGTAATACATAAATCATATGCTACGGCCTTGTGATTATTGTTATAATGATCACATATGTATGGGGTTCTAAAGTGATAACGAAAGGCTACAAATTAAAGATTCAAGGTGTTACTATCCTAAATAGATTAAAAAGGGGTTAGTATCGCTTGACTCTAATGAATATTTAAATATTTTGGGAATGGAGAAAACTTAGGATTTACTACAAATAGTTTAAAAAAAAAAATAAAAAAAAAATGGGAGAGGTGATGCCTCCATCTTAGGGATTCTTTAAAGCTGTTTTTATGCTTTTCCTCATCTTTTCCATCTTTTTCACGTCTTCCCAACTACTTTCCTCATCATTGGGGATATTTAGATTCTTCCTCAAAATCTAAATTAGAATTAATTCCTTCCAAGGATTTGTTTGAAGGATTGTGGGGAATAGTTGCCCTATCCATCCTCATGGATTTAGCAAGTGATCTCAAATCTCATTTTTTTGGTCAACATGCATACTAGTACTTTATTTATTTCCTCAACTTGAATATTCATTTACATTCACAATTCATTCATCCTTTGGGGTCCACTCCCCTTAGGATTTAAGTTCAAATGTCTAACTTTGAAATTTCAACACATAAATTGGGGGTGTTACATATTCCCCCTCTAAAATTAAACACCGTCCTCGGTGTTATTACTTAACTACTAGAGTTCATTTCTCAAACAAAAATGGATATCTCTCCATCATTTCAGCTTCTCTTTCTCAAGTAGCTTCTTCAGCAGTAAAGTGCTTCCACTGCACTTTTACTCTGGCTACTGTCCTGTTTCGCAATTCAATTTCTTCCCGCTCCAATACTTGAAGCCGTTCTGGTAGAAACTCCCCTTCTGGTTCCACCTGTACAACATTTGAATCAACTATGTGAGAAGCATCATGCACATATTTTTTTAATAATGCAACATGAAACACATCATGCACTCTAACATGGGGTGGTAAGGCCAGTTTGTATGCCACTGGTCCCACCCTTTCTAATACTTCAAAAGGACCACAATATCTAGGAGCTAGTTTTGCACAAATTCCCGCATAAAGTGTGCTCCTTTTTGGCTTAATACGCAGATACACATGATCTCCCACTTTAAATTCTCGGTGTACTCTTTTTTTATCAGCATATCTTTTCTGGCGATCTTGCGCTGTCTTGATGTTTCTTTGTATCTATTTAACAATTCCTTCCATCTCTTGTAAAGCATCAGGTCCTAACATTAGTTTATCCTCTGGTTGACTCCAGCTCAAAGGAGTACGGCACTTCCTTCCATACAATGCCTTAACCAGACTCATTTTTATAGAAGACTGATAGGTGTTATTATAGGAAAATTCAACTAAATGCAAATACTCTTCCCACTTTGATGGTCTATCCATCACGTACATTCGCAACATATCCTCCAAAATTTGATTAGTCCTCTCTATTTTCCCATCGGTTTGAGGGTGATAGGCAGTACTAAAATTCAACTTAGTACCCATCCCTCCAAATAATCCCTTCCAAAATGCTACAGTAAACTTAGCATCTCGGTCTGAAACAATTACCTTTGGCACCCCATGAAGCCTTACTATCTCTTTTAAGAACACATTCGCTACTTGAGCGGTCCCAAAAGTAGACTTAACAGGTATAAAGTGGGCAGATTTTGTTAGAGTGTCTACTACTACCATTACAGAATCATGCTGATATTTGGTTTTGGGTAACCCTGTTATAAAGTACATGGAAACTGTGTCCCATTTCCATTTTGCAATTGGCAAAGGGTTTAAAATACCTGCGGGATGTTGATGCTCAACTTTGATTAGTTGACATTCCATGCACCTACTTAAATATTCTGCCACATTTCTCTTCATTCCTGGCCAGAACAATTTTTTTTCCAGGGCTATTATCATTTTCTGATATCCTAGATATCCTTCATATGGCTGTTTGTGATATTCATCCAAAATTTCTCTTTTTAAGGACTCTACATTGGGAATATACAACCTGTTTTTATAATAGAGTAGCCCTTTTTGGTTTTGAGTGAAATCAGTTTTCTCCCTTTTCTGTAGTTTCACCAAGAGTGTTTCATAGTTTGGATCTTCATTTGCTGCTTTTCTCACCAACTCTTCTACTTCGATCTGGCACTACTTCCAAGGCTGTTTATATTCTGACAAGCATTCCTGCTTAATGCATCAGCAACTTTATTTTCTTTTCCCTTGATATGTTTTATGTCCATATCAAATTCACTTAAAAAGGACAACCATCTGGCTTTCCTTGCATTCAGATCAGTTTGGGAAAAGAAATATTTGAGACTAATGTGATCAGTCATCAAGGTAAACTTTTTCCCAAGAAGATAGTGCCGCCACATTTTCAAAGCATGGATAACAGCTGTTAATTCCAAATCATAGGCACTATAATTCTGTTCATGTATTTTTAGTTTCCGAGATTCATAGGCAATAACTGAGTTTTCCTGCAACAGGACTCCTCCCAACCCCTCTCTGCAAGCATCTGTACATACAACAAATTCTTTATCAGGATCTGCAATCTTTAGTATAGGGGTTGAAGTAAGTTTTTTTTTTAATTGCTCGAAATTGATTTGAAATTTTTCAGTCCACATGAACTTGACACCCTTTCTTTGCAATGAAGTGATGGGATGTGCTATAGCAGAAAATCTCTCCACAAATCTGCGATAATAGCCTGCAATCCCCATGAATGACCTTACTGCTAAAACGTTAGTTGGGACTGGCCATTCTTTGATGGCTTTTATCTTTTCAGGGTCAACCGCAAGGCCTTTTTCATAAATAATATGACCTAGATATTGAATTTTATCTTTATAAAATTCACATTTACTGAACTTGGCATATAACTGGTTTTCTTTTAGAGTCTGCAACACTATTCTCAAGTGTTCTTTATGTTCATCCTCATTTTTGGAGTAGACTAAAATATCATCTATGAACACAAGAACAAATTTATCCAAATACTTATTTAACACACTGTTCATCAGACACATGAATGTGGCAGGGGCATTTGTATATCCAAAAGGTAAGACTACAAATTCGTAGTGTCCATACAGAGTTCGAAAAGCTATTTTGCTAATGTCTTCTTCCTTGATTCTGAGCTGGTGATACCCAGTTCTTAAGTCAATCTTCGAAAAGACTGAGGCCCCTCTCACCTGATAAAAAATATCATCAATTCTAGGGAGGGGATATCTATTCTTAATGGTCAACTTGTTCAGTTGGCGATAATCAATGCACATCCTAAAAGTTCCATCTTTCCTTTTCACAAATAAGACCGGTGCTCCCCAAGGAGACACACTTGGTCTAATGTAACATTTATCTAGTAATTCTTGCAATTGAATTTTCAGTTCCATAGGTTCAGGAGGACTCATTCGATAGGGGGCTCGGGAAATAGGTGTTTTTCCCGACACCAGATCTATGGTAAAGTCAATTTCTCTTTTGGGGGGGAGATAAGGAATCTCATCTGGAAATACTTCTTTAAATTCCCTTACCACCGGTAATTCATTCAGCAGATATTCTCCAGTTTTCTATTCTACTTCCTCCACATGTACTGCAAAAACTTGGTATCCTTTTCTAGCTGTTCGTTTTAATTGTAGGGTTGATATTTGTCTTACTGAAATGGATTTTGGTTTTCCTTTTAGAGTAAAAGGTTTCCCTTCTTCATCCACACAATGCAGGGTTTTATCCCAGCAATTCATCAGGGCTTTCCTCTTTTCCACCCAATCCATTCCTATCAGCAAGTCATAGGATCCTAACGGCAGTATGTTCAGATTTACTTCTGTTGGAAAACCATTTAATTGAATGGCTGCTTTTGGGAAATTTATCTGCTATTTTCTCTTAGTCCCAGTACAATGTACTAACCATGACTGCTGAAATTTTTCAGGTTTGATTTTACATTTTGCTCCACTCCAGGACTACGTAATTCAAAGAAGCACTGATCAATCAAAACAAGAATGTAGGCTCGAAATCTTACCCTCCATTTCCACCATGGTTGCTTGATGTTCTCGTTTGCCGATTTTCCAAGGTCGCACCGATAGTTGGTATATTTCGGTGATGTCATTTACTATTGTCGCCTCCCGCTCTAGGTATTGTCGCCTCCCACTCTCTTCTGATCCTCGATCATATGAATGTTTCTATAGACGGCCCTTCAAAAGATGGGATTATCCACGCCCCCAACATTTCAAGGGTTCCTTCATTCCCGATCGTCCCTTTCCTTTTTATTTTCCTCTATTTGTTTCAGTTTTCTACCCGGGACTGAGCAGTTTGGCTTTCTTTGGGATTATTAAACTTTTTCCGCTGATGATCTCTACCAAAATTCTTTAAATATGCTGGTTTTTGTCTTTTCCCCTTGAACTCACCCTTGTTTAACCAACTTTTTCCTTGCTCGGCCTTTCCTTTAAACTACTGATAGCATAATCTCGCTTTTCTAACAGCTTCGTCCATTTTCTTTGGGTTGTCAAACTCAATTTTCTCTTTGTATACAGTAGGTAAACAATTCATAAACCTTTGTACTTTTGCCTTTTTTTCCCTAATGTAGGGTACATATCCCAGTAGATTTGTAAACTTAGTAACAAATTCATCAATAGTGAGCTATCCTAGTCTAAGTTCGTGGAGTTCCTTTGCTTTATCATCATAATAACGCTCATTCAAATAACGATTTTTGAACTTAACCTGGAAATCTTCCCAAGTAATTGTCTTTTCATCAATGGCATGAACCATTTTCGTCTCCTCCCACCACAAGGTAGCTTTACCTTGTAGCTGGTAAACAACTAATCTGGCCTTCAGATTTCTCTCATATTCATAAACTTGGAAATACTTAATCATGTTCAGCAACCAAGCTTCAGCATCTTCCTCCTTCTCTCCATCATAGGAGGGAGGTTTGATCTTCCGGAATTCTCCCTGTAATTCCTTTTTCTATTTATACTGATGCCTAGTAGCATCATCATCATCAGACTCATCAATATTCCTCTTTCCGGAACCTTCACCTTCTTGGTTGTTCCGTGAAGTTAGTTTTATGATGAGCTTTTCCTGCTCCTTACTGGCTGATGACAACCTGTCATTTTGGCTTCTTAGTTCAGCCAATTCTCGTTGCAACCTATGCAACATAGCCCTTACCGGAGCGTTGGGATCTGGTGTACCAAACTCATCACGCAGATCCACATAAATTTCTTCACCTTCCGCCATTTCAGCACCACTGTACACACTCAGCACTAAGAATATTGATCTAAGAAATTGAAAAAAAAAACAATCTCTGAATATTCATTCATAAAAATAACATCTTTAATTCGTTGAGCACAATCATAACAACCCAGCTTCTTTTTAACTTGGGCTCTGATACCATTTGTAATGTACCTCTATTCCCACAACAATTTTTTTTTTTTTTTGACATTACCAGTTTATATCCTAGAATGTATTAATCAAACTTATGCATCGAACCGGTTAAGATCCTCATGTTAATGTTAAATTGTCTTTCCCAATTATATACTTGGGTGTGGCCATATAATATATATATCCATAAAATATGCCACATGACATCATTTTCCAACATATGATAAATACCATTTCCATAGAACTTATATATATGCATATCACAATATATATATTTTTTTGATTTATATACATGGAGGACTACTCCTCCTATACCACGCGCCAATCAAAGGATTTACGCATCACATTATCCATAGCCGTGACGAAACTTTGGCATATACCTATATCAACAACGTTGGGTTTATATATATATATATATATATATATATATATATATATATATATATATATATATATATATATATATATATATATATATATATATATATATATATATCATGTGGATTCAACGTAAGGTTTAATGAAATTTAAACATGCCTACCCGAGATCATTCACTATTGAACCGCATTTTAACACAGATGTTATTTCAATTTGAGACCATAAGGATTTACGTATGTTTCGTTCTGAACTCTGGTCGAGATTTCGAGGGGCATCATTGCGCTCTGCGTACGTTGATTTGGCCCGATCTTTAACATTTAAGTCCGGAGTACCACCTGGCAAAGGCTGAGCCACCTCAGATTGAATTCACATGACTTATTCGTTGGAACAAGACGCCATTCACCCTCAAGCGTGTTCGAGACTATGGCTTATTAACTGGTGTCGTAGTACTCTACCTACCTCTGAATTTAATTGTGCTAGTCCCACCGAGTTGCTCATCCCCATGACCGTCGTTGTGATGAGGACAAGTGTATGGCGCATGGCAGTTTAGGGTTTGTAGACTTGGATTCCAGTTGATATTTAATTTACCCATTGCTTAACTCTATTCTTTTCTCTCTTGGCCATCCTATAGCTTGGCACATCGATGCAGGAGTCCCGCTTCTTTGCAGAGAGGGTTCTTCCCTTCTGTTCTCCCTATGCCATTGCTCGGCCTGTTGAGGTCGTTTTCTCCCACAGGCGAATGAAGTTCTGGAATCGAGGTTACCTCTCGCTTCCACGCAGGTAAATTGTGTGTTTGGGGTTTTATATTTAGTTCGATGGCCATTTACTAAAATCGAAATTCCATTACCTAATCTGTTCGATTTGTGTCACCAGGTGTTTGTTCCCGTGGCTATGAATTTTTACGAGTCAAACAATTTAGTTTGTAGTTAACAAACTTCGTCTCCAGTCGTGGTTTCATCTTGGTGCCTGTGCGTTTCACAGAAGGGATTTTTCCCCACAATCTTTCGGCATTCAGGTAATGGTCTCTCGTCCCACCGTCTCTAGTTACACATTTTTTTTTTGGTTGCGTGCTACTGGTGGTAGCCTTTCAGTTTATTGGTTTCGCAATAGCGATACCTGACCATTTACATCAGTACTCATTGTTTGGAATTGCTATACGTATTTGACTCTTACTGCCTTCGCATTCTCATGGGTTTCTAATACCTCTCCTCGGGTATGTGCAGGAGTCAGATCCTATTCGCTGAGGTGAAGTCTTTCGTTCTTTGTGTATAACCTAGTCTCTGCTACGCGGGTTTCTCGCACAGTTTTCCTCACGTACTAATTTGAGCTTCTACTCATACCTACAGGTCGGTATTCGTGGCATTCTACTATTGAGATAGCTTCCAGATGAATGCTTGATGGCAAGACGTCGATTCCTGAGCTTCTCATGATGGAACGATGCCATCGTTGCTCGCTATAGAATTTTGACTTCGTTAATTTCAGACATATAATGGATAAACTTTGTTGCAAATTCGTATTGAGGACTGTGTTTATCGTCGTCTGCATTTTTAGTTCTATTGAGTTTTATTAGACATTTATGCCGAGCTCTTTAACCTTCAGATGCTACTTTTTGGTCGTGGATAGTGATTATCAATGCCGGATTTAAAATATATATAGTTGTTGTATATTCTGGTTACTTTGTCTTTGAATGAATGCTCGGCATCCTATCTCTGTTTCTTTTTGATGCAGATGAATGGTGATAGGATATGTGAAAAGCCTTAATTTATTTATCGTTTTTCATTCCAGACTTGTTTTATTTCTATAATTTTTTCTTCTGTTGATATAATATACGAATTTATCGCATTTCCAGAAGGTGTGCAGAGTAGATGTATTCACTATCTACTGTAGGCTTGTGTTTGTGATTTTCGTATTGAAAATTATACACTGTGGGTCAGGTCTCTTTTTATACCTACCAAGACTCTTCCTGTGTATACTTCCGTATTGTTACCATAAATTTATTTACATGCATTCAGAATAATATATTGATATTGATGGGCAGCGAGTTATGACTCTCGCATGTGATATTCCATAATGTTTTATGGTTGCGAAATAAATACTAGTCATCTTTATCTCTTAATCTCAGGTATAATCAGAATTTAAGATGACAGTCACATACCTCCTGGGGTGTATGATTTCTACCTTACAGTACATGTATGAACTATATTTCTGAGCTGAATAAGTTTTCCACCGATTTCCTTACAGCTTTAATAATAAGATTTAGAGTAATTTATATTATGGCTATACTCTTCCATGTATATATAAAATGTTTATTTGCACAAACATAATCTATTTTAAATGTATCCATGATGAATTTACTGAGTTTATCTCCATTGGAGAATCTGTTCAGGGTGGTTCAGTATCCTTAATTTGTACAGATAGTAACATTGGTTTTGTTTCTATAATTGTTTTTCTGAGAATCTGGAGTATTCCCTTCTAATAACTACTTAAGTTTTTTCTTTTCCTTGAATCCCCCTGGGATATTTCTTTGGTACAGTATCGCCAGATTTAGACCCAGGTTGGGTTTAGACATTCTGGTGGATACTATCCCAGGCTATTGTTCTTGCTACCATACAGAAGGTAGAAGATTTTCTTTTGCTATTTACTTCTGTTAAAAGTAAGAACACCACAGACTCCAACAATTTCTCCCTTCTCTGCCATTTGGGTTGAAGGACCCATTCCTACTGTCCTTCTCTTATTTGTTCAAGCAGATTAAAGTTACAATTAAAATTCATACTACCATGATTACCCTTACTCATAATAAAGACTAATAGCCAAAATTGACTATAATTAAATTTCTTATCTACCCTTACACAGCATACAACATCTACACTTCTAATATAGAATAGTTAATTATATGTAGCCAATTCATACTGTAGAAAATAAAATCCATAGGTGGTTTAAACACATACCACTCATGCAGTAGACCAACCTCCCAACCGTAGAGTTCTATTTCTCTCGCAGAACTCACCCCTAAGCTGAGACCACCTCCACCATAGATCAACAACCTCTGATCTGTTTAGGAGCAGCTTATTTAAGCTAATAGTTCCCCAAAGGTTGTTTCTAATTCTGCGTCCAGAATAGCAAGATGATTTTCTTCCTGTTTTCCTAGGCTTCCCATTTTTGCGATTCTTTAAAGCTGCTTTATGCTTTCCCTCAGCTTTTTTCACCTTTTTACCTCTTCCCAACTACTTTCATCATCATTGGGGAAATTTAGATTCTTCCTCAAAATCTAAATTAGCATTAATTCCTTCCAAGGATTTTTGAAGGATTGTGGGGAATAGTTGCCTTATCCATCCTCATGGATTTAGCAAGTGATCTCAATTCTCATTTTTGGTCAACATGCATACCAGTAATTTATTCATTTCCTCAAATTGAATATTAAATTACATTCACAATTCATTCATCTTTTGGGGTCCACTCCCCTTAGGATTAAAGTTCAAATGTCTAACTTTGAAATTTCAACACATAAATTGGGGGCATTGGGGAAATTTAGATTCCTCCTCGAAATCTAAATTAATTTCTTTCAAGGATTTTTTTGAAAGATTTTGGGGATTTGTTACCTTATCCATCCTCATGGATTTGGCAAATGATCTCAAATTCTCATCTTGGTCAAAATGCACAATCATTTTATTTATTCCCTCAATTTAAATATTAAATTACATTCATACCATACTTATCCTTTGGGGTCCACCCCCTTAGGATTAAAGTTCAAATGTCTAACTTTAAAAGTTCAACACACAAATTTGGGGTGTTACACTATGATTAAGTATAGTTTTCATTTTCAACCTTAATTATTAAATGGATGATTGCTAGTATCGATGTCTATTGTGATAAACTCTAATATTTTTAAATTGATTCTCCTAATCTTACTATTGGGCTTATATATGTCAAAGTTTGATAAATATTTAATAGGTGTTTAACTAATGTGTAGGAATTGACCACTAAAACTTTATGTTTCACTCTCTCACATCATAAAGTTCATATGAACCTTGTATATCCCATTTTTTTATATAAAAATACATTAATCTCACACACTATATATTCTTTCATTCAAACATAAGCTTATACACACACAAAGGTCTTCCATACTAGTTTGACCACAATATAGTTCTTTGTTTCACTTTAAATTCCATAGTATCCACATAAAAAAAGTATTCATTGTTATTCATGACTGATTTTGATTTCTTTTATTATGTTTACAAGTTTTTTATGTTCTTGCATAAAACTAAACTCACTCATGGATAGCAAGTAGTTGTCAACTAAGTCACCTAATTCATGTTAGTATTCAAGTTTGAGAATATATATGTGTGCGTGTGTGTTTGTGTGTATAATAAAATTATGTATTCTCCCTAAACATCTGATAAAAATATCACTTGTAATCTAGATCATCTAATTTTAATAATAATCTAGTAGGATTTTAAAAACTTCAAAACATAATAAAGATAATAGGTTATTATAAAATTATGATATTTTTTTTTAAATATTATTCTTATTTAAAAAAAAAAATGATTATTTAAATATTTTAATAATAATAAAAGAATTAATTAATTAGATTTATATAATGTAAACCAGACATAATTTAAACTAAAAATATTTAAAAATTAAAATTTAATATTTAATATTTATATTTATACAAAAATTAATTCATATTGAAATAATTAAATTAGATTTTTTCTGTACGTTGCACCGATTTTAGTGTTATGGAACCAATCAAGGACTGATGGTGATGTCAGTAAAATAACATTGTGGAGGTCATTACAATCAGTGAGTATGGATTTGTTCAAAAGCTAACAGAGAGGTCTCAAATATCACTAAGCTTCACCGCTTTTTTTTTTCAAAAAAAAAAAATTGTGGGTCAAATTCTGTTGAACTTCAACCGCTCTTCATAGTTTTTCTAGCATTAATATATGGATTTCATTAGAGATTGAGGTTTATTTAAAATTGAATTTACTAGCAATTGCACCATATGTTGCAAAGGAAACGCTGTAAAGCAGTAACATAGAAAATAGTAGTATAGAGGTAAAAATATGTGATATGTTATGTGATTTAATTGAATATTGAACTTATAAATATGAATTAATTTATTTAAATTAAATTATAGGTTTGGAGAATTGTTTGGATAAAAAAAATGGTTTTTTTATAACCTAGGCATGCTCTTCCTTTCATAGTGATGTCTTATTATGCACTATGGGCCACATGGCAGACTATTCTCTGGTGAAACAACAATAATAGCATCCATAATGGCCATCTCTTCTTTTATAATACAAAATAAAAAATCAAAACCCTGAATACTTTTACTGTTGTGAAGCAGAAACATCAAAAATTCCCACTTCAAAAACCCAAATCTTGCCGTCTATCTTCAAAGCCTTAAAGCCTTAATTTATACTGAATGAAGGCATTAGTGGGAAATGATTTATGGTGAATGAGATGCAACTAATATCTGACCAGAATATGAAGAAAAAATTTGTGAGCTTTCTAGTTAAAAAACAACAGTAGCATCCATAATGTCCATCTCTTATTTTATCATACAAATTAAAATATCAAAACCCTAATTACTCTTACTATTGTGAATCAGAAACATCAAAATGTCCCACTTCAAAAACCCAAAGCTTTCAATCTGTCTTCAAAGCCTTAATTTATATTAGAGGAATAACTAATATCTTTTTATTTGCATTTTTATTATACACTAAAAGAACTACTAATATCCTTTTATCCTTTTTATCATTTTGAGCATGCAATGCTATAAGAGTGTTATAAGTCCTTGCAAACAATGAATGATGAACAATTAGGTAGAAACCCTTCTTCCTGCATTTTGCTAATGAAGTAATTTGATTCATCTAGAAGTCCCGAACTTGCAAGTGTCTAAATGACAGAGGAATAACATCTCAAAATTAAATATAACAACAATGACAATCTTTAAAGAGCACCCTCATTTCAAATTCTTGAATAAGAACCATAAAAAGAATTAAATCTTCTAAAAATAACATTTTCATCTTCCATAAGGTATATAAAGTTCATCTTCCATAAGGTATATAAAGTCTTTGTATTAAAAGAGTATTAACGATTGAAAAAGTTCTATTGCAGTGCCGAGCAAAAACACTGCAGTACTAGGCCTAGTGTTGGCTTCAACCCACCAGATATACACAAATACGCACGATAATATAGTTGAAACAACATAGTAAACACAGACAACCACACATAGAGCACAGTAGACACAGACAACTACACATACAAAAGCACCTTCTATTCATACCCTAATAGGTACCACAAAAGACCAACATAACTTTCACTTCGACGAATCACCACCACAAATACACACGATAATATAGTCGACACAACACAGTAAACACAGACAACCACACATACAGCACAGTAAACATAGAAAACTACACATACAAAAGCACCTTCTATTCATACCCTAATAGGCATCACAAAAGACCAACATAACTTTCACTTCGACAAATGATCACCACAAAGACAGAGCACCAGATGGAGATTAGATTCCTTCTCAATGTTATAATCAGCCAGAGTACGTCCATCTTCTAGCTACTTATGAAAAAAAATCAGCCTTTGCTGGTCAGGAGGGATGCCCTCCTTATCCTGAATCTTAGCCTTCACATTATCAGTGGTGTCTAGTTTTTTTTATTTAATAAATTTTATAGACTTAAAAAAACAATCCTCATAAGATATAATAAATCCTTTGATAATCGTATCAATACCTCATATATATTTCTTAATTGCCTCATATATATTTCTTAATTTCATTGTGAAATACACTTCTCTTCAAAATAGATTTATGCTAACCAAAGATCTTATTATATATATTTTTATTTATTTTATTATTGTAATACATTTACTTCATATCTATTTAATATTAATTTGTTTATTTATATAATTTTAAATAATATATATTTATTTAATTAATATTAATCATTCATATATATTCAACCCTCTATCTATATATGTTATATCATGTAATATTCATGATGCATTTCATTTAACCTATAAAATAAATAATTTATATGTTGTTAATTCATTTCTTAACCTAAGACATTGTTATATTTATAATGCATTCTATTTAATTTATTTAATTAATATTAATCATTCATATATATTCAACCCTCTATTTATATATGTTATATCATGTAATATTCATGATGAATTCCATTTAACCAATAAAATAAATAATTTATATGTTGTTAATTCATGTCTTAAGATAAGACATTGTTATCTTTATAATGCATTCTATTTAATTAATCGTGATTTATATTGGAGGATAATTTTCAATTTTTATTAAATTGGTGATTAATATTTTATTGGACTGAAATGTTTTACGTTATTATTATATTTAATTAACATTTTTTTATTAAAAAGGGATTGTTTGCAAGTAAATGAAGCACTTAACGATGGGCTATCATGTGTGTTGCCAAGAGGATATTTGATAAGTGTCCATTTTTTACTAGTACATATCATTGAGTGATTGAAGGGCAGATTTTCAGTCCCCCGCAAGGTTTCCAGGTTCGAGCACGTGGTGTGGATGTTGCATAATTCTAATACAAAGGCAATATTCAGAGGGATCCCAGCTTGGGGAAATTGGTCCACTTCTATCTTTGTCATTAATCCAAGTGAAAGCACCCTGAATTTATTTCTTTCATGGATTATCTATATTGTACAATCTCTTACATGTTATTGATAGGAATTTTATTGTTATTGTTGATTACTAGGGTTTTATGAGCGACGGTAATTTTATCACTAAATAACATCTATTTATTAAAGTAATTTATCAATACATGTTGTTCAAATGAAAAATTGGATACTATATTTTCGGTGGAAGATAATATGGGAATATTATTTTATTTATCATTTTAATTTACTTTGATGCATCCAAAATCTGCCTATATGTAATTGTAAACAACTAATGCGGATGGATTTTTTTTAAGAACTAGCGCACTTAGATTTTTTCTATTATAAACCCTCTGATACTCACGACTTGTATTTGAACAACCAATGATAATGGTATACTCAGTGCCATTGGTATTGGATTTACTAAAGGATGAATAATTCTCTCACATGACACAACTGATGATAACCAAGGTGTAAGACCTATATATATAAATATTCTTTTGTCACTATTTTTTTTATATTGTTTGAAATGTGTTACTCTCTCAATGTGGAAGTCAAGTTGACTTATAATTCATTAAAATAAATAGGATGTAGGAAAAAAGAAAGGCTCAATTATAAAAATCAAGCATGGTTTTGTTAAGGTGCAATTATCTTATATAAATATATAAATTTTTGAATATATATAATTAATTGATATTTATTGATGTTAGTTGAAGTTAGTCTGCTTAATTTTATTTAATTTAAAATATGTAAAGAAATTTTAATATAATTATCAACTAAATTTAGGTTTTTGATAGATAATTTTAACATTAAATTATAAAATATATTACAATATTACAGAAAATTATATTGAAAATATTTTATATTAAGAAGCTATGATTCAATCAATGTTAAAATATGAAGTCTATCTACTTACCTTAACACAAATTTAGTTTAAATCAATTATGATAAGTGAGATATTAAATTAAAAAACTACATGTTTTTACTTTTAAAAAACTCATTTAAATGTTTATAATCATATAATCATATGTCTTTTAGACATATTATTTACAGAAAACTGTAAATAATGTATATATGGAACATATAGTAAAATTTTCAGAAAATATTTATAATATTGAGTATTTTAGATATCTGAAAATATATGAAAATAAGTATTTAAGATGTAAATTAAATTCAAAAATACATATAAATAATATAGATTATTAATGAAACAATAAATTAATAAATAAGAAAAAAAAACACCTCAACAAATAAATATTTATTTTGTGATGTATAGCAACTATTTTAGTTATAACGAACTTTTAAATTTTATTTATTTATTTACATATAACCATTATTTTAGTTATAACTAATTTTTAAATTTAAGAAAAATATTTTTAAAGTTTTTAAAAAATAAACTTCCATTTTATTAACAATTATATATTAGCTCATCTTCAAAGAAAAATAAAACAACTTTAACCAAAAAAAATACAATTACTAAACCATTTTCATTCCATTAGTCTTTATCTATGAAAGTGCAGTATGATTCAGTGCGTACATTTCATCCATTACCACACAATTCCGGCATAATGATATAGTTCGTTATAGTTCTCAGCACAGTTGAACTTTCCGGCATAATGCTATAGTTCCTCTTTTATTCTTAGCACAATTGAACTTTCTTGAAGACAAATATATAATAGGAATAACAGAGTCACCATGAAACCAAAGATCAAGAGACAACACACAACGAAATTTGCATTTGAATACATCTTAAAAATATTGCAACCATGACCAAAAATCAAGGCATCAGAAACAATAAATGAAACCTAACATAGTAAAAAATCTCCAAGTTCATAGCTTTACAGGAAATCAAGAAAAAAAATTTATGCTAAATTACAAACCCGAACGACTCTCAAAAATTGAAAAATAAATGTAGTTGTACAAAAACCATAAAATACCTAAATTATCAAAACTTTATAGAATTTATAGGATTACAATACTCTGGAAAAACAACACGGCTACCCTAATAATGCTCAGCCATAATGTTTCAAATTTGTCAAAATTTAACGAGAAGCAACAAATATTCTTCCCAAACACACGGCAATCCAATCTTATAAAGAAATCAAGAAGGCTGAGTTGCCATAACTGTAAATAAAAGCTGTCGAAAATATTCACAATGAGATAGAAAACCCAAGCGCCTCTATGAAGATCACAAGAAGGGTGGGTTGTATTTATAGGAACCAAAGTTGTATTTATAGGATCCGTGAATGCAAATCGTAGGAACCAAGTTCATCTTTGTAGCCCCAAAACGTAGAACCACACACAGATGGAGCCGCACAAGTGGATTGGCATGCTGCAACCTTCTGCATTGCCTAAATCGTATCTTGGCATCCTGGCTGATGAGGTTGTAGTGCCAGGGTTTTGACATCCGCTTCGTCCAGCTCCCTCGACATCTGCTTCGTCCAGCTCCCTCGGGTCTAAATCAAAGGAGAGGTACAGAACATGAAGGTAGAAACTCTGGTATCAAATATTTTGCAGAAATCAAAGGATTCTTAGACATTTCTTTCAATTTCATGGCCACACTTCACTTGTTTAATGATTTTCTTATTTTAACTAATTAATAACCATATTTAATCGTAAGGTCCATAGTGTTTCAATAGTCCAACATCCAAATCAACGTTACACAATAGTACATGTGGAATTTGAGGAAAGTTGTTTTCAAATAAGAACGCTTTATAGCGTAAATATTTCTAAATTCATATTAGGTTCACAATTTTGGAATTTGGAGGGTAATATTAGCTGATCCTGGTGACTTTTGATGTCAAGGCCACCTAGTATTTATGGAGGTCTATGTAAAATGGCTTCACTTCTATTATTTTTTTAACTTAAAAAAAATCATATAATAGAGATTATCTCATATTTTAAATAACATTATGTCCACTTTTAATCCATTGGTCACTTACATGTCTATTTCCACTTTTGTGCTGCATATGTTAGGTGTTTTTATTAGGGTAGTACCTTTTAAGCTAGTGGCAGATCCCAATTAAGAGAGTGGAGGTTCAAAATTTTTACACCCATTTTAAGCAATCAAATAAAAATTCCTTAAAAATTCACAATATTATCATACAATGTTGTGACACAATTTTTCATATAGTAAGCTTTATAAAATCATTCCTACCACAATTGGAGGTACCCTGTTTTAGTAATAAGATAATTATAACAAATATATATCATACATAATCCTTAATATCTATGGTCCATAATCTATTAAAGTTAGGTCTTATTATTTTAATTTTCGTTTCTATCCATAATCGATATAACCTTAGACTTATTATTTTAATAGGCTTTGTATTAAATTTAATGACCATATAAGTTTTTTTTTATAATATTTAAACTAAAAATTTAATATATATTATTTAAAACAAATATATTTTAATTAAAACTAAATGATAAAATTGTAATATTATGAAATCTAATATGTTTAAGTACAATGTAATGCTATTTTACATTTCAATACCTTTATTGTGTGTCCCTATCAACATATGCAACAACTCTTACCATTATCTTTTAATAGAAATATTATAATTTTAATATAAATATTATAATTTTATAATAATTCTTTTATATTCTAAAAATAGCCCTAAGCAAGTTCACATTATTGAGATGGAAAATTTTATGCTTTGTTCCATGACTTCATAATAACTACATGCCTTATCCCATCACCATAATTGATGTTGATGACCATGTAAGTGGATAGAATGTAGTTATGAAAACAATATTAGAAAGTGGATTGTTACATTCCTTTTAACGATGAACAAAAAATCCAAACAGGTAGAAATGATGTGATGCTATCCCTTCAAACGGCTAGAAATCAAACGGCTACGGAGGACATCGCACGACCACTCACAAATTAGCCGTTGATTAAAAAAGCTGCGAGGCAGAGTTATATTATAAGGATTTTGATTATGATGTTCACAAGTTAAATTAATTTTGATTCTCCTCTGCAAAGCTGGACACAGAAATAATGTTTTTTTTTAACGACTTGGTGAAGGAGACCGTGCGAATGGATCCTCCCCTAATTGGTGAAGGAAAGCCTGCAAATGTTTCATGTCACACTGTGACTACATCCCGGCGAAGGCCAACGTGGAGTTCTACAGTGTGGGGATGGGGAGTTCTCAGGAGAGAAGTTGGGGATTTTCGACCCGAGCGCTTCCTGGACTAGGAGAAGGACGTTGACATTACGAGAATGAATAGAATTAAGATGATGCCCTTTGGTGCTGGGAGGAGGATCTAGCCATTGGCACTCACCACATCAATCTAATCATCTTATGGATGCGTGCAATATGGAGGAGTAGTATGCTTTCACTGTTGTCACAAAGAATCCACCAGAAGTCCCCATGTTCCATTACTCCTGTGGAATGTAGTGCGGGGATTTGCGGAGGCAATGTATCGACTTTATATACCTTTCCTAAGTGAGGCCGACATCGAGCTGCTTCCATCGGTGCAAATCTATTTACGAGGTTCTCTCTGGCTCTCTGATTCGATTCGTTTTCTAGTAGGTGCCATTTTTGGATTTCTGGGAGGTGTAAAATATTCATTTATATTGCATATTTTTATGATCAATTTCTAAGAAATATGGTAGCACACAAACATGATCTCTATTCTTGTTTCCATTAATGTATAGTTTTATGAGATTAATTTTCGGATTAATCATATTATTAAAAGATTTGATTGTTAGGGTTTGCACCTTCTTTTAATCAGGATAAGGTTTGCGCCTTCTTTTAATTGCTTTATTTTAAGCCGATGTCTGTCCAATTCAATACGCAGGGTCTCCCACGACAAGATAAGATTACAACAAATTGGATCATTGGAAGGAAATAAGGTCCTAAAAAAACCTAGTTCCCGCGAGACAAGAAAGGTAAGTTTCTGCCTCTTCATTTTGTATTTCTTGAAGTAAACCCTTTTCTTCATTTTCAAGTGGTTTTATAATTTTTGGATTAATACGGTGTTAGTAATAGCACCTATTTTTTCTATTACAACTCTATTTTCAGTGTCTAAACCAAAACCAGTTTATTCATCTTAGTTTTATTATTCCATTTCTTTATGGTTTCCTGGGCTCGCCATAGTTTCTTTTTAATTCATTTCAGCTAGTTGTAATCTCTTTGTCTCAAATTTCTTGGTTATAATTTAGATATTTCTTTGTTAGATCTATCAAATAAAATCTCTTATGGATGTGTGGGATATGGATGTGTGTAGTATGGAGGAGCAGTATGCTTTCACTGTTGTCACGAAGAATCCACCAGAAAGAATCAGGACGAATGGAGAGCGGCGCTCGAAGTCCCCATGTTCCATTACTCCTGTGGAATGCAGACGGTGATGTTTGCATTGGGAATTTGCGGAGGCAAAGTATCGACGGTATATGCCTTTCATACGCGACATCGACATCGAGCTGCGCTGCTTCCACCGATGCAAATCTATTTATGAGGTTCTCTCTGGCTCTCTGATTTGATTATTTTTCACTGTTTCGATTTGTTTTCTAGTAGGGTGCCATTTTTGGATTTCTTCCAAGTGCGAAATATTCATTTATATGGCATATTTTTATGATCAATTTCTAAGAATTCTGGTAGCACACAAACATGATCTCTATTCCTTTTTTTTCCATTGATGTATAGTTTTATGAGATTAATTGTAGGATTAACCATATTATTAAAATATTTGATTGATAGGGTTTGGGCCTTCTTTTAATTGCTTACTCTATGAGATTAGATGATTTAGATGATTTAAATGAGATTATTGGATTTCTTAAAATGATTTTCAATTATGTTTTTATGATTTACAAATATGTTTTTCATTTATGTCTTATAATTTATATTAGATTTTATTTTCACATTATTACTTTGGTTAAATTCAATGTATTTTAAATTGTATTTTCATACATTTAAATTATTTTAAAGATTTTTTCTTATATTTAAACTTTTATTAATAGCTTTTAATTTATTTATTTTTTGAATGATTTCTTCATTAATATTCTAATATAGAGTAAAGTACCATAAGCTTGATTAGCCTAGCCTAAGCTACTAAAGGATAGACTAAGTTAAGCTAGAGTAGGCTAGGTTAGGCTAGAATAGGCAAGAGTAGCTTAGGATAGGCTAGACTAGACTAGGATAGGCTAGGTTAGAGTAGGTTAGGCTAGTGTATGCTAGGGTAGGCTAGAGTAGGCTAGGTTAGACTAGGGTAGGTTAAGCTATGCTAGGGGAGGCTATGTTAAACTAGGATAGGCTAGGCGAGGCTAGGTTAGGCTACTATAGCGTAGGATAGACTAGGTTAGGCTAGGTTATGTCAAGATAGGGTAGGTTAGGGTATCTTAGGATAGGCTAGGATAGGCTAGGCTAGGATAGGTTATACTATGTTAAGCTAGGCTAGGTAAGAGTACACTATGTTAAGCTAGGGTATGTTAGGCTAGGCTAGGTTAGCCTAGGTTACGTTAGGTTAGGTTAGGCTAGGGTAGGCTATGTTAGCTTAGGATAGGTTGGGTTAGGCTAGGCTATGTTAGGATAGGTTAGGTTAGGTTAGGATAGGATAGGCAAGGATAAGATAGGCTAGAATAGGGTAGGGTAGGTTAGCGTAGGGTAGGATAGATTAGGCTAGTCTAGGCTGGGCCACGATAAGATAGGCTGGGTTAGGCTAGGTTAGGATAAGATAGGTTAGGCTATGTTAGGTTAGGCTAGGCTAGGCTAGGCTAGGCTAGGTTAGGTTAGGCTAGGCTAGGCTAGGCTAGGCTAGGTTAGGTTAGGCTAGGTTAGGTTAGGATATGATAGGAGAAGATAGGATAGATTAGGCTAGGCTAGGTTAAGCTAGGATAAGATAGGGTAGGTCATGTTAGGATGAGATTGATTAGGCTAGGATAGTTTAGGCTAAGATAGGTTAGGCTAGGTTAGGCTAGGCTTGGCTAGGCTAGGTAGGTTAGTTTAGGTTAGGTTCGGCTACATTAGGCTAGGCAAGGCTAGCTTAGGCTAGACTAGGCTAGGCTAAGCTAGGTTAGGCTAGGCTAAGTAGGTTAGGACAGGTTAGGTTAGGTTAGGATAGTATAGGTTAGGTTAGGTTAGGGTTAGGTTAGGTTAGGGTTAGGCTGGGCTAGGCTACGCTAGGGTATGGTAGGTTAGGCAAGGCTACGGTAGGCTGGTGTAAGTGTGGGATAGGTTAGGTTAGGTTAGGATAGTATAGGTTAGGTTAGGCAAGGTTACGATAGGTTAGGTTAGGGTTAGGCTAGAAGGATGATAGGGTGAGATGAGGGTGGTCAGGGTGGTGGGTGGATTGGCTGAGATGAGCTGGATGAGCTACATTAGGGTAGGTTAGGCTGTGCTAGGCTGGAGGCTATGGTGGGCAGGGTTAGTGTGAGGCCTAGGCTGGCATAGGGTATGGTAGGGTAGGCTGAGGTTAGGGTTAGCTGAGGTTAGGGTAGGCTAGGCTCGACTAGGCTAGGTAGTGTATGGTAGGTAGGGTGGGGTAGGTTGGGGAACTTGGGTTAGGTTAGGCTAGGTTAGGTTAGGCTAGTACTGGTTAGGTAGAGTAGGGTAGTCTGGGGTAGGCTACCTAGGCTTCGTTAAGCTAGGTAGGCTAAGCTAGGGTAGGATGTAGGGAAGGGTAGAGTTGAGCTGGGGTAGGCTAGGCTATCCACAGGCTAGAAGCTGAGATAGGATGGTCTAGGATAAGGGCCTCTACGCTAGGAGTGGGCTACGCTAGGCTCGGTTAGGTTAGGCTAGGTTGGGCTAGGCTAGGCTAGGTAAGGTTAGGCTAGGCTAGGATAGGTTAGGTTAGGTTGGGAAAGGTTGGGTGAGGCTAGGCTAGGTTAGGCTAGGTTAGATTAGGTTAAGCTAGGTTAGGTTAGGTTATGTTAGGTTAGGCTAGGCTATGTTAGGCTAGGGTAGTGTATGGGTAGGGTTGGGTAGGGTAGGGTAGGTTACAGTAGGTTATGTTAGGTTAGGCTAGGTCAGGCTAGGCAATGCTGGGCTAGGCTAGGCTAGGCGAGGTTAGGCTAAGCTAGGCTAGGCTAGGCTAGGTGAGGTTAGGCTAAGCTAGGCTAGGCTAGGCTAGGCTAGGAAAAGCTAGGTTAACCAAGGTTACGCTAGGCTAGGCAAGGCTAGGCTAGGCTATTCTAGGCAAGGCTAGGTTAGTCGAGGCTAGGCTAGGCTAGGCGAGGTTAGGATAGGCTAGGCTAGGCTAGGTTAGTCTAGGTTAGGTTAGGATAGGTTAGGTTAGGTTAGGCTAGGTTAGGCTAGGCTAGGTTAAGCTAGGTTTAAATTTGATTGAGCTATACACATTGGTTTAGGTAAGGCCAGGTTGGGTTGGGTTGGGTTAGGTTTAAGGCTCATTATCATGGGATGGGTTGGGCAAGGCTAGGCTAGGCTAGTGTAAGATAGTGTAGGCTATGTTAGGATAGGTTAGGCTAGGCAAGGCTAGGCTAGGCTAGTGTAAGATAGTGTAGGCTATGTTAGGATAGGTTAGGTTAGGATATTTTAGGCTAGGTTAGGCTTGTTTACGCTAGGTTATGCTAAGCTACGTTAAGCTAGGATAGATAGGCATGGCTAGGTTAGGGTAGGCTCGGCTAGGTTAGGCTTGGTTAGGTTAGGTTAGGCTAGGTTAGGGTAGGCTATGCATGGTTGGTCATGGTTAGGCTAGGTTACGCTATATTATGATAGTCTTGGATAGGTTAGGCTAGGCTAGGCTAGGCTAGGAGATGCTAGGTTAGGTCAGGCTAGGCTACGCTAGGGTAGGAGAAGTTAGGTTAGGTTAGGCTAGGCTAGGTTTGGCTAAGTTAGGCAAGGCTAGGTTAAGTTAGGCTACTGTAGGTTAGGTTAGGCTAGGATAAGTAAGGTTAGGTTAGGCAGGGTTAGGCTAGGTTAGGCTAGGCTAGGTTAGGTTAGGTTAGGTTTTCATTAGGTTAGGTTAGGTTAGGTTAGGTTTTCATTAGGTTAGGTTAGGTTAGGCTATGTTAGGCAAATCTAGGTTAAGCAAGCTTAGGATATGTTTGGAAAGGCTAGGTTAGGCTTGGCCAGGCTAGGTTAGGCCAAGATAGGCTAGAGTAGGCTAGGTTAGGTTATGTTAAACATGGCTAGGTTAATTTAGGCTAGGCTACGATAGGTTAGGTTAGGTTAGGTTTTGCTAGGTTAGGGTAGGTTAGGCATGGCTAGGCATGGCTAGGTTAGGCTAGGATAGGCTAGGTTATGCTCGGCTTGGTTAGGGTAAGGTAGGGTAGGCTAGGCATGGCTTGGTTAGGCTAGGCAAGGGTAGGCTATGTTAGGATATGCTAGATTAGGATAGGTTATGTTACGGTAGGTTAAGTTAGGATAGGACGAATGGAGAGCGGCGCTCGAAGTCTCCATGTTCCATTACTCCTGTGGAATGCAGGCGGTGATGCTTGCATTGGGAATTTGCGGAGGCAAAGTATCGACGGTATATGCCTTTCATACACGACATCGACATCGACATGTGCTGCTTCCACCAATGAAAATCTATTTATGAGGTTCTCTCTGGCTCTCTGATTTGATTATTTTTCTCTGTTTCGATTTGTTTTCTAGTAGGGTGTCGTTTTTGGATTTCTTCCAAGTGCGAAATATTCATTTATATTGATATTTTTATGATCAATTTCTAAGAATTCTGGTAGCACACAAACATGATCTCTATTCTTTTTTTTCCATTGATGTATAGTTTTATGAGATTAATTGTAGGATTAACCATATTATTAAAATATTTGATTGATAGGGTTTGGGACTTCTTTTAATTGCTTACTCTATGAGATTAGATGATTTAGATGAGATTATTGGATTTCTTAAAATGATTTTCAATTATGTTTTTATGATTTTCAAATATGTTTTTCATTTATGTCTTATAATTTATGTTAGATTTTATTTTCACATTATTACTTTGGTTAAATTCAATGTATTTTAAATTCTATTTTCATAAATTTAAATTATTTTAAAGATTTTTTCTTATATTTAAACTTTTATTAATAGCTTTTCATTAATTTATTTTTTGAATGATTTCTTCATTAATATTCTAATATAGAGTAAAGTACCATAAGCTTGAGTAGCCTAGCCTAAGCTACTAAATGATAGAATAAGTTAAGCTAGAGTAGGCTAGGTTAGGCTAGAATAGGCAAGAGTAGCTTAGGATAGGCTAGACTAGACTAGGATATCCTAGGTTAGAGTAGGTTAGGCTAGTGTATGCTAGGGTAGGCTATAGTAGGCTAGGTTAGACTAGGTTAGGTTAAGCTAGGATAGGGGAGGCTATGTAAAGATAGGATAGGCTAGGCGAGGCTAGGTTAGGCAACTATAAGGTAGGATAGACTAGGTTAGGCTAGGTTAGGTCAAGATAGGGTAGGTTAGGGTATCTTAGGATAGGCTAGGATAGGCTAGGCTAGGATAGGTTATACTATGTTAAGCTAGGCTAGGTAAGAGTACACTATGTTAGGCTAGAGTATGTTAGGCTAGGCTAGGTTAGCCTAGGTTAGGTTAGGTTAGGTTAGGCTAGAGTAGGCTATGTTAGCTTAGGTTAGGCTAGGTTAGGCTAGGCTATGTTAGGTTAGGTTAGGTTAGGTTAGGATAGGATAGGCAAGGATAAGATAGGCTAGAATAGGGTAGGGTAGGTTAGGGTAGGGTAGGATAGATTAGGCTAGTCTAGGCTGGGGCACGATAAGATAGGCTAGGTTAGGCTAGGTTAGGATAAGATAGGTTAGGCTAGGTTAGGTTAGGTTAGGTTAGGCTAGGCTAGGCTAGGGTAGGTTAGGTTAGGTTAGGCTAGGCTAGGCTAGGTTAGGCTAGGCTAGGTTAGGTTAGGATATTATAGGATAAGATAGGATAGATTAGGCTAGGCTAGGTTAGGCTAGGATAAGATAGGTTAGGTTAGGTTAGGATGAGATTGATTAGGCTAGGATAGTTTAGGCTAAGATAAGTTAGGCTAGGTTAGGCTAGGCTTGGCTAGGCTAGGCTAGGTAGGTTCGTTTAGGTTAGTTTAGGTTAGGTTAGGCTACATTAGGCTAGGCTAGGCTAAGTAGGTTAGGATAGGTTAGGTTAGGTTAGGATAGTATAGGTTAGGTTAGGTTAGGTTATGATAGGTTAGGCTAGGGTTAGGCTGGGCTAGGCTACGTTAGGGTATGGTAGGTTAGGCAAGGCTACGGTAGGATACTATAGGATAGGTTAGGCTAGGCTAGGGTAGGGTAGGCTAGCGTAGGGTAGGATAGATTAGTGTAGGTTAGGCTAGGATAGGGTAAGATAGGGTAGGGTAGGGTAGGTAAGGGTAGATTAGGTTAGGATAGGCTAGGGTAGGCTACATTAGGGTAGGTTAGGCTATGCTAGGCTAGGCTATGGTGGGCCAGGTTAGTGTAGGCTAGGCTAGCATAGGGTATGGTAGGGTAGGCTAGGTTAGGGTAGGCTAGGCTAGGCTAGGCTAGGCTACTGTAAGGTACAGTAGGGTAGGGTAGGGTAGGGGAGCTTAGGTTAGGTTAGGCTAGGTTAGGTTAGGCTAGGCTAGGTTAGGCTAGGGTAGGGTAGTCTAGGGTAGGCTACCCTAGGCTAGGCTAGAGTAGGCTAAACTAGGGTAGGGTAGGGTAGGGGAAGGTAGGTTAGGCTAGGCTAGGCTAGGCTATCCTAGGCTAGGCTAGGATAGGATGGTCTAGGATGGGCTACGCTAGGGTGGGCTACACTAGGCTCGGTTAGGTTGGGCTAGGCTAGGCTAGGTAAGGTTAGGCTAGGCTAGGATAGGTTAGGTTAGGTTGGGCAATGTTGGGTGAGGCTAGGCTAGGTTAGGCTAGGTTAGATTAGGTTAAGCTAGGTTAGGCTAGGCTATGTTAGGCTAGGGTAGTGTATGGGTAGGGTTCGGTAGGGTAGGGTAGGGTAGGGTAGGTTATGCTAGGTTAGGCTAGGTTAGGCTAGGAAATTCTGGGCTAGGCTAGGCTAGGCGAGGTTAGGCTAAGCTAGGCTAGGCTAGGCTAGGCGAGGTTAGGCTAAGCTAGGCTAGGCTAGGCTAGGCAAAGCTAGGTTAGCCAAGGTTACGCTAGGCTAGGCAAGGCAAGGCTAGGCTAGGCTAGTCTAGGCAAGGCTAGGTTAGTCGATGCTTGGCTAGGCTAGGCGAGGTTAGGCTAGGCTAGGCTGGGGTAGGTTAGTCTAGGTTAGGTTAGGATAGGTTAGGTTAGGTTAGGCAAGGGTCGGCTAGGCTAGGTTAAGCTAGGTTAGGCTGGGTTAGCCTACATTTGTTTGGGTAAGGCTAGGCTAGGTTAGGTTAGGTTAGGTTAGACTAGGCTATGTTAGGATAGCTTGCAGGCGAGGCTAGGCTAGGCTAGTGTAAGATAGTGTAGGCTATGTTAGGATAGGTTAGGCTAGGCAAGGCTAGGCTAGGCTAGTGTAAGATGGTGTAGGCTATGTTAGGATAGGTTAGGTTAGGATATTTTAGGCTAGGTTAGGCTAGTTTACACTAGGTTATGCTAAGCTACATTAAGCTAGGATAGATACGCATGGCTAGGTTAGGGTAGGCTCGGCTAGGTTAGGCTTGGTTAGGTTATGTTAGGGTAGGTTAGGGTAGGCTATGCATGGTTGGTCATGGTTAGGCTAGGTTACGCTATATTATGATAGTCTTGGATAGGTTAGGCTAGGCTAGGCTAGGCTAGGGTAGGAGAAGTTAGGTTAGGTTAGGCTAGGCTAGGTTTGGCTGGGATAAGTTGATTGGGTTAGGCTGCAGTCGTTTGAAGCTAAGTTAAGCGAACTAGGATAACTTAGGCTAGTGTGGAGTTAGGTTAGGCTAGGATAAGGAAGGTTAGTTGGGCGGGGGTTAGGCTGAGTTGAAGCTAGACTGAGTTAGGTTAGGCTAGGTTAGGCTAGGCTAGGTTAGGTTAGGTTAGGTTAGGTTTTCATTAGGTTAGGTTAGGTTAGGCTATGTTAGGCAAAGCTAGGTTAAGCAATCTTAGGATATGTTTGGCAAGGCTAGGTTAGGCTTGGCCAGGCTAGGTTAGGCCAAGCTAGGCTAGAGTAGGCTAGGTTAGGTTATGTTAGTCATGGCTAGGTTAATCTAGGCTAGGCTACGATAGGCTAGGCTAGGTTAGGTTTTTCTAGGTTAGGGTAGGTTAGGCATGGCTAGGCATGGCTAGGTTAGGCTAGGATAGGCTAGGTTATGCTCGGCTTGGTTAGGGTAAGGTAGGGTAGGCTAGGCATGGCTTGGTTAGGCTAGGCAAGGGTAGGCTATGTTAGGATATGCTAGATTAGGATAGGTTATGTTACGGTAGGTTAAGTTAGGATAGGACAAATGGAGAGCGGCGCTCGAAGTCCCCATGTTCCATTACTCCTGTGGAATGCAGGCGGTGATGCTTGCATTGGGAATTTGCGGAGGCAAAGTATCGACGGTATATGCCTTTCATACACGACATCGACATCGACATGTGCTGCTTCCACCAATGCAAATCTATTTATGAGGTTCTCTCTGGCTCTCTGATTTGATTATTTTTCTCTGTTTCGATTTGTTTTCTAGTAGGGTGCCATTTTTGGATTTCTTCCAAGTGCGAAATATTCATTTATATTGCATATTTTTATGATCAATTTCTAAGAATTCTGATAGCACACAAACATGATCTCTATTCTTTTTTTTCCATTGATGTATAGTTTTATGAGATTAATCGTAGGATTAACCATATTATTAAAAGGTTTGATTGATAGGGTTTGGACCTTCTTTTAATTGCTTACTCTATGAGATTAGATGATTTAGATGAGATTATTGGATTTCTTAAAATGATTTTCAATTATGTTTTTATGATTTACAAATATGTTTTTTATTTATGTCTTATAATTTATGTTATATTTTATTTTCGCATTATTACTTTGGTTAAATTCAATGTATTTTAAATTGTATTTTCATACATTTAAATTATTTTAAAGATTTTTTCTTATATTTAAACTTTTATTAATAGCTTTTAATTAATTTATTTTTTGAATGATTTCTTCATTAATATTCTAATATAGAGTAAAGTACCATAAGCTTGAGTAGCCTAGCCTAAGCTACTAAAGGATAGACTAAGTTAAGCTAGAGTAGGCTAGGTTAGGCTAGAATAGGCAAGAGTAGCTTAGGATAGGCTAGACTAGACTCGGATATCCTAGGTTAGAGTAGGTTAGGCTAGTCTATGCTAGGGTAGGCTAGAGTAGGCTAGGTTAGACTAGGGTAGGTTAAGCTAGGCTAGGGGAGGCTATGTTAAGATAGGATAGGCTAGGCGAGGCTAGGTTAGGCTACTATAACGTAGGATAGACTAGGTTAGGCTAGGGTAGGTCAAGATAGGGTAGGTTAGGGTATCTTAGGATAGGCTAGGATAGGCTAGGCTAGGATAGGTTATACTATGTTAAGCTAGGCTAGGTAAGAGTACACTATGTTAGGCTAGGCTAGGTTAGCCGAGGTTAGGTTAGGTTAGGTTAGGCTAGGGTAGGCTATGTTAGCTTAGGTTAGGCTGGGTTAGGCTAGGCTATGTTAGGTTAGGTTAGATTAGGTTAGGATAGGATAGGCGAGGATAAGATAGGCTAAAATAGGGTAGGGTAGGATAGATTAGGCTAGTCTAAGCTGGGCCACGATAAGATAGGCTAGGTTAGGCTAGGTTAGGATAAGATAGGTTAGGCTATGTTAGGCTAGGCTAGGCTAGGCTAGGCTAGGTTAGGCTAGGCTAGGCTAGGCTAGGCTAGGTTAGGTTAGGTTAGGATAGGCTAGGCTAGGTTAGGTTAGGCTAGGTTAGGTTAGGATATGATAGGATAAGATAGGGTAGATTAGGCTAGGCTAACATAGGCTAGGATAACATAGGCTAGGTTAGGTTAGGATGAGATTGATTAGGCTAGGATAGTTTAGGCTAAGATAAGTTAGGCTAGGTTAGGATAGGCTTGGCTAGGCTAGTCTAGGCTAGGCTAGGTAGGTTAGTTTAGGCTATTTTAGGTTAGGTTAGGCTACATTAGGCTAGGCAAGGCTAGCTTAGGCTAGACTAGGCTAGGCTAAGCTAGGTTAGGCTAGGCTAAGTAGGTTAGGATAGGTTAGGTTAGGTTAGGATAGTATAGGTTAGGTTAGGCTAGGTTACGATAGGTTAGGTTAGGGTTAGGCTGGGCTAGGTTACGGTAGGGTATGGTAGGTTAGGCAAGGCTACGGTAGGCTAGTGTAGGATAGGTTAGGCTAGGGTAGGGTAGGGTAGGCTAGCATAGGGTAGGATAGATTAGGGTAGGTTAGGCTAGGATAGGGTAAGATAGGGTAGGGTAGGGTAGGTAAGGGTAGATTAGGCTAGGATAGGCTAGGGTAGGCTACATTATGGTAGGTTAGGCTATGCTAGGCTAGGCTATGGTGGGCCAGGTTAGTGTAGGTTAGGCTAGCATAGGGTATGGTAGGGTAGGCTAGGTTAGGGTAGGCTAGGCTAGGCTAGGCTAGGATAGTGTAAGGTAGAGTAGGGTAGGGTAGGTTAGGGGAGCTTATGTTAGGTTAGGCTAGGTTAGGTTAGGCTAGGCTAGGTTAGGCTAGGGTAGGGTAGTCTAGGGTAGGCTACCCTAAGCTAGGCTAGAGTAGGCTAAGCTAGGGTAGGGTAGGGGAAGGGTAGGTTGGGCAGGCTGGGCTGGGCTAACTCTGGAAGCTAGAACTAAGGATAGGATGGTCTGGGATGGGCTACCTTGCTTTGAGGTGGGCTACACTGGGCTCGGTTGAGTTGGGCTGGGCTAGGCTAGGTAAGGTTGAGCTAGGCTAGGATAGGTTAGGTTAGGTTGGGACAGGGCAATGTTGGGTGGGGCTAGGCTGGGAGTTGCTGGGTTAGATTGGGATTAAGCTAGGTTAGGCTACAGGCTATGTTAGGAGCCCTAGATAGTGTATGGGTAGGGTTGGGTAGGGTAGGGTAGCGTAGGGTAGGTTACAGTAGGTTATGTTAGGTTAGGCTAGGTTAGGCTAGGCAATGCTGGGCTAGGCTAGGCTATGCGAGGTTAGGCTAAGCTAGGCTAGGCTAGGCTAGGCGAGGTTAGGCTAAGCTAGGCTAGGCTAGGCTAGGCTAGGCAAAGCTAGGTTAGCTAAGGTTACGCTAGGCTAGGCAATGCTAGGCTAGGCTAGTCTAGGCAAGGCTAGGTTAGTCGAGGCTAGGCTAGGCTAGGCGAGCTTAGGCTAGGCTAGGCTAGGCTACGTTAGTCTAGGTTAGGTTAGGATAGGTTAGGTTAGATTAGGCTAGGTTAGGCTAGGCTAGGTTAAGCTAGGTTAAGCTGGGTTAGGCTACATTAGTTTAGGTAAGGCTAGGTTAGGTTAGGTTAGGTTAGGTTAGGCTAGGCTATGTTAGGATAGGTTGCGGGCGAGGCTAGGCTAGGCCAGTGTAAGATAGTGTAGGCTATGCTAGGATAGGTTAGGCTAGGCAAGGCTAGAGCTTCAAACTAGTGTAACATAGTGCTTAGGCTATGTTAGAATGATTGAGTTAGGATATTTCAGGCTAGGTTAGGCTAGTTTATGCTAAGGTTATGCTAGCTACCCCAAGCTAGGATAGATAGGCATGGCAGGATTAGGAGTAGAATTCAATGGGTTAGGCTTGGTTAGGTTAGGTTAGGCTAGGTTAGGGTAGGCTATGCATGGTTGGTCATGGTTAGGCTAGGTTAGGCTATATTATGATAGTCTTGGATAGGTTAGGCTAGGCTAGGCTAGGCTAGGAGATGCTAGGTTAGGTCAGGCTAGGCTAGGCTAGGCTAGGAGAAGTTCGGTTAGGTTAGGCTAGGCTACGTTTGGCTAAGTTAAGCAAGGCTAGGTTAACTTAGGCTAGTGTAGGTTAGGTTAGGCTAGGATAAGGAAGGTTAGGTTAGGCAGGGTTAGGCTAGGTTAGGCTAGGCTAGGTTAGGTTAGGTTAGGTTAGGTTTTCATTAGGTTAGGTTAGCTTAGGCTATGTTAGGCAAAGCTAGGTTAAGCAAGCTTAGGATATGTTTGGAAAGGCTAGGTTAGGCTTGGCCAAGCTAGGTTAGGCCAAGCTAGGCTAGAGTAGGCTAGGTTAGGTTATGTTAGACATGGCTAGGTTAATCTAGGCTAGGCTACGATAGGTTAGGCTAGGTTAGGTTTTGCTAGGTTAGGGTAGGTTAGGCATGGCTAGGCATGGCTAGGTTAGGCTAGGATAGGCTAGGTTATGCTCGGCTTGGTTAGGGTAGGATAGGGTAGGCTAGGCATGGCTTGGTTAGGCTAGGCAAGGGTAGGCTATCGGTTAGGCTAGGCTGGGGTAGGTTAAGTTAGGATATGCTAGATTAGGATAGGTTATGTTACGGTAGGTGAGGCTAGGTTAGGTTAAAACGAGTTATGTTAATTTCTATGAGTTATGTTAAAATGGATGACTTATATGAGGAATTTGCATGGAATTAAATAGAGTAAATTATTATGGCTATAATTGCATATTCCTGTGTTTATAATGATTATATTCCTGTGTTATATTTTCTAAGTTATATTTTGAGTTTGAGAAAATTCTAACTTAGGCTTTGGAAAGAGAATCTAAATAACTAGATTCTTAGAGTATCTAATATAAAAAGGAGTAAGGTTAACCCTCAATATTAAACGCATACATAGGAAGTACAAATTAAAACTAAAATAAATAAGGTAAAACTTCCACTTAAGAGTGAGTTGGAAAAAAATTAACTGGAACCATTGAGAGTTCTTATAAATGAATATGGGCAATGATTTTAGATAAGGAAACATGGACTATATTTAATATTCTTGTATACCATTTATATTAAGGTTTTTTGTGAGTATGGTTAAATATCTTGATTAGGAGTGGAAAAAGTATACTAAATTTGTTATACTAACAAAATCCTTATCTTAGTAAATTATACTAGAGTAGATAATTTAACTTAGTTTTAATAGAATAAATAGTAGGTTAAAGTATGTATACATAATAATAATTAGCATATATATGCATGAATTTGTATACAAACACTTAAATATTAAATTTCATGAAGAATCCCTATCAGAGGTAAAGGGACTAGTACAAAGGAGTAGAGACCATGAAGCAACCAGGGAAAGCTTTGTATTTAAACAGTATAAGAAATTTCATATTAAGATGTGTATTTGAAATTTCAGAAAATTATTTTCTTACTGCAATTACTTTAAATTACATAGGTAAATTATGTGGATTATAATGGAAAAAAAAAAACCTAACAAATACTCACAATGAGGGAATATAACTTTAGGATAGGAAAAATAATCTTAGAAAAGTTAAGGCCTAGCCAATACAAATTTAAGATGACACATGCCTTTACCTTCTATTAAATATTGAACAATAGATTTATATTTTGTAGAAAATAAATTGAAAGAAAGAACCCATGTTGGGTGTAGCCTTCCTATTTTTTTTAAAGATAAATTGTTGGTCAATTACATATAATGAATACAAGTATATATGAAAAATATAATAAGAATAACATTGAAAAATATATAAAATAGTGGTATAGCATAATTACATACTAGACATAGCCATAGAAAAATAACAATAAACTATGCGTTTACTATTCACACATTACAGAGGAAAACAAGTATACAATTAGGTTCTTAGAAAATAAAAATGTGGAAATGGTATATCAACCCAAAAATTAAAAGAAACATATATACAATCACAAGGTCTATAAGGACTTGAAAAATTATAAGATCTAGACCATATATACCTAATACATAGGTTAACCAACGTATTGCCTAAAATCGTTTGAAGGAAGAATAATATTTTGTTCAAAATAAGATGACCCATAATATAAAGGCATTTTTCCTTTCCCGGGAAATCATAGACCAATACCTCTCAAACATATAGATGAAAAGTACTTAATTAAGCATATACGAATGAACTGTAAGGAAGAGAAAGGAACTAACTTAGTCTTGATTGTCGAAAAGAGTCACAAGATAGGAAAAGTATAGTACAAATGCACTCGATTGAATCGATACCTATATGAGAGTAAAAAACACGGAATTTAAACAAGTGTAAAAGAACGTGATTGTATTTATCAGAACAAATGATGATTTACTTTAATAGAGAATGAACCCAAAGTATATATTCTCAAGATTGAATGTGGTGCATCCATTTCTATTACCTTGTAAAGTTCATCAACAAATAAATGTTAGCATAATATCTTAAAGAAATGTTAGCATAATATCTTAAAGAAAGAGGGTAAGTGAAGAAAGAGGGTAATTATTTTTCAGGAGTGAAGAACTCTATATCAAATTAATGAATGGTGCAACAAAACTATAAGTAATAATACTTTAAATAACCATTTTAAAAGAGAGAATAAAAATAATGGAAGAATTAGGGTTTAATAATTAAAAACCATGAAGAGAGAGTAACTATTTTCTGCGAAGAATATAAGAATTAGGTGATCTACATTGATAATTAAGAAAATATTTCAAGCCTCAAAAGGCATGGTCATTACTAGAATAAAAAAAAATCAATAAATAACATTTAGGGTTTCAAGGATAAAAACCCTAGGTAGAAATGCGAAATCAACCTTGTAGTGACAACTGGTTGAATGCAAAGTTAAAGCCAAAATAGAAATTACCAAGGATACCATGGAGGAGTAAACAAGAAACTAGTAAGTCAAAGTGAGGTTGAATTCATAGAGAATTAAGGGAAACGAGTATTGATAGAGGAAATTCACCTTGAATCACTGTATAAGAAGAAAATAATTCGGTAGTGGATCACATTAAGGAATACTTGAGATTGCTCTAATTAAAAACCCCTTCATTTCTACATTTTCTAATGGATAAAAATACACAAGTCAGAAAACCAAATATGAGAATGAGGTGAGTTGAGGTAACAAGAACAAGAAAAATGAAATTCAAGTGAAGAATGTTAGCTCTATGACAAATAGATCCACAAGCATTCCATTCTCATGTAAATATGTCAAATAATGGAGAAAGTGAGAATAATAGCTCTGGAATAGGTATAAAATAATAAATATAATATTCAAAATATTTATAAAATAATAGAATAATAAGCATTGTACTCAAAATTTTACAAATGAAGCTATGAAATAATTAGGTATCTTCGTCTTTAAAACAAATTGAAGGGTTGCAAAATACTTAATTCAATTCTATTTTAGGTATCTTCATCTTTGAAATTGGGTCAAATGGGAGAAGAAAATACCTAGAATTCCATTAGTACGTCCAAATAATTCCATTTTATTTATAAATTATTTTTTAGGAGTCTCTTAATAACCATAACATCAAAGCATAAGTATTGGTATTGGATGATTAACTTTATAGTTTTTTTTTTATGTTTTTTCAATTATGGTTTGAGGATTTTGATTTTATAAATTATATAATATTTATTTCTTTCCAAATAAAAATATTTAGAATATTTATAGATTAATAAAATAATAAACATTATGGTGGAAATTTTACATAGGAATCTATGAAATAATTAGGAAATTGTTTCTGTCAAATAAATTGAGCACCTAATTGTATTGGAAATTGGGTCAAATATGAAATAATTAGGTATCTTTTCTATAAAACAAATTGAATTGGAAATTGGATTTAATTAGAAGAGAAAATACTCAAATTGAAAAATTCCACTAGTATGTCCAAATAATTCCATTTTATTGATAAATTATTCTATTCTTAAGTAGAAATAATTCATTTTTTTTTAAATAATTTTTTTAGGAGCCTTCTAATAACCATAAAGTCAAATCACAAGTATTGGTTGATTAGCTTTATAATTTTGTGAGTTTTTTTTTCAATTAAAAATATTAGTTGACTTAACATGTGGTCCTCAAAATCAGTTCTGGATGACCTTTTCTAGTAAAAAAAAATATATTTTCTAATGATTTAGATGAGATTATTTGATTTCTTAAAATAATTTTCAATTATGTTTTTTATGATTTACAATTATGTTTTTCATTTAAAAATAATTTTTCATTTATATCTTATAACTTGTGTTAGATTTTGTTTTTACATTATTATTTTCTTTAAATTCATTGTATTTTAAATTGTATTTTCATACATTCAAATTATTTTAAATAATTTTTATTATATTTAAAATTTTATTAATAGCTTTTAATTTATTTTTATTTTTTTATATGAAAAAATTAGATAATTAAATGAAATAATTTTTAGGAAAATAAAATTATAGAAATTTGAGTACTAGAATAAGTTAACTACTATATTCAAAGAACACCCATAAATATAACCTCTGTAGAAATACTTGGTTAGTAAATTGATATTGATATCTTAACAAATTGACTAGTGAACCTAGTTTCAACCATCTGTATTAGTATGAGCTAAGTTAATTCAATATGAGTTAATCAACTGAATTTATCATGGACTTGTAATATAAATACCATACACATATATACTATAAAAAGCCATATAACTATCACAATATGCATCCATATACAAATAAATTGCCCTTCTAGTAAGCAAGAACACACAGTTATAGGATCTCTTATGAACCCATGAAAACAAGATAGCTCATAAAGAATATCAAAAAAAGTCCATAGTGAAAAATTTAAATAGAAGGAAGAAAAAGTATCAAACGAAAGGGAATAAACTACCCAATGAATAAAAATAAGCCATAATTACACAACCATTAAACAAAAAATAAAAGAACAAAACACAATTGGGTTATTCATATTTTCCCCCAGATCGGAAACTTGAAAAAATCAAGTGTTGGAAGGTGAAACTTGAGGAGAAGTACTAAAATAATCGACTTGAAAAACTCTATGTCAAGTCACTTGAAGATGGGTCCAAAACCTCCATAGTCTGAGACAGGGTTTGAGGGTAGCGTGTGTACCTGCAAAGTAGATCTCACAATCAACAAACGAGAATGATGTTGGAGAAAAAAAAATAATATGCAGTAGCAAATAATTAGCCAGGGAATTCCCATTTATATTACCCAAGTATATGTCAATGGAGCTTGCGTTCTTCACCATGTTGCTGAAAATGGAATATAAGTTAGCTCTGAGGTAGGAAAACCCTATCCAAAAGAATATGTAACGAAAAACAACCATACACGCATAAATGCAGTAGGGAGAGCCATTAAATTACCTACGAAAGTAAATTAAAACAAAGGATTGATGCCTTTGTGCGGTGATTGGGTCTTATGGCTATAGAGACACCCTGCAAGGCCGAGTAAAATTGTTATCAGGAAAGAATTGAACTTTGTGGAATTTTCCTTTGGCATATATAAAACCCTGGTGCTTGTAAGAGTAAAGATTGTTCTAATGGAAATTTAAAGCAGAATAGGCATAAAAATTCAATTAGTAACTCACTAGTACATACGAAGAGGGAAGAAGTGAATTCGTCACCTTATCTAGCCATGGTTCTTGGAGATGAACCAATGAACCCAAAAAGACACATCGAACTGTTAACCTATACATTAGAAACTGAGTATTGATGACCATAATTTCACATCTTTAGGAGGATATGGAAAACCAAGGAACCGTATTTCAAAGTTATAATAACCACTCTTAGAAAATTTAAGTTTACAAAATGACCAAGTATTGAACCCTTACTGTGGAAAATGAAAAAAACATGAAATAGTCTATTGACCCATAATACCTGGGCTCCATAAATAGTGCACTATTGTTGGGCTGTAAAAATAGCATTGGTAGATTTGTGGCTATTACTAGTTTCCAATCACAGGAGAGAAAAATGTCGATTAGTTCACAGGAAATGTCTATACAAGCTTAAGGTTTGGGTGGAAACATAAGAACCATTACATGGGGACAAAAAATCTACACCCTTCATGTATTCATACCATACCTTGTGCTCATCATGTGTTATCATTCGCTCATTAGATGGGATAGTGTTGGCTGCATGGACGCATTAGGGGTAATGTACTTGTCATGTGGCGAGTTACCATACATAATTTATGTGATATGACCTAATGGTATAGGAATTAATAAATGACCATATTACTTGGGGAAATAAGTAAGAAATGGGGGTTGGATAGTTAGGTTTAAATGTTATAAGATTCATCTAGGGAGATGATTCTTCCATATAGTAATTCTGAAAATGATCCAATTATAATCATAAGAGAAATTAAACATGCATGAAACATTAGGTAATAAGTGCAATGATATACTTCAGATGCGGATGATGGCTCGGAGTGATGGGACTTCCGCCCCTTGGTAGATCCTGAGGGCGTTCGCTTGCTGCGGCCATATGGCCCCCTACAGTGCCATTACTCACACATTAACTTCACCAACCTGTTCTGCTTTAACACCGTTCACCGCGCCTTTCATTTACCTCGCCTTGCTGGTTCATTTGGCTATGGATTTCATTCTGGAGAATTTGTCTACTCATTGTGTTTTTTTTAGTCATCCTTCTCCCGTCTGTGGTAGTTGCTCCCCTGCTTGCACTGTTCCATGTGAACGCACCCAAACAGGTCGACGTTGCTCCATCCTGGGATGCTTGGAAACTCTTCCAGGTTTCCACTTCACCCAGACCAGCTACTGTCATCTCAATTTCTGTTTGCATTCTCACGCAGCTGATTTTCAGAGATCTTCGTTGCATTCTGATTGTTCCTTCTGCCCCAAGTACTCCTGGCTTCATGCGGCTTCGATGCCTCGGCTCAGGCAGAGAATGCGTTGTAGGCATAGAACGAGTAGAGGGTGCTCTTCCCGCCCTCGCCCTTCCATTAGCTCGCCCTCGGCATCTTCTGAGGAGGACGTAGATTGGAGTTTTCATTTGGATTTTGGGCATCAGAGAGGCATCTCCTACCCTCCTGGAAGCACTCACTCTGTTCCGCCTTCACAGCCTCCTTCGCCTGTCTCTCAGCCTGCCTCCCCTGCTTCTAATTTTCCCACCAACCCAGCCCTTTTCCAGTCTTCACAAAGGGCGAAATTCTGCTTCAATTGCTCCTCAAACATGCCTACTCTCACTTCTTTCATCACTGTTACTGTTTGCGAAGAATCCCCTATCCCAGCTCCAGCTTCAATGCCCCGCCTTGCCCCTATTCCACCTAACTCTTAGCCCTCACATGCAAATATTGACATTCCAACCCCTGTTGAGCCAGTCAGCATTGGTCATTCCATTCTTGGAATGGAAAATTTGGAGGTGGACTTCTTCAGCAAGAGTGGCGCACGAGAGAAGGACAACGATGATGGAGAAGCTGAGTTTGGTTGCAGGATCGTGGAAGAACTGGAGTCCCCTACTCCTAAACGGTGACTTTGATCCCCCTCAGCTTGCTTTGGTACCAATTTTTGACCTCATGGAAGAATTTTTTGGTTTTTTCAGTTTATATTCAGGTGTAAAAGCTATAGGCTATTCCAGTTTACTGTCTCTTGTTGTATCACAGTAATTTTACTATTTTACCGGTTTCCCTTCTAAGGGTGGTGGAATTTATTTTAAAAGAACTGGTTTCCCACTCTGGGCAGTTCAGTTGCTAAGGTTAAGCTTCGACATCAAGCCCAGTTCTCAGGCTCACACAACTGAAACTAGCGCAGTTTTGTACTATTATGTTTTATATATAGATTTAGTTTTACCGAGAAAAAAAAAATAAGTGCATAGATATAATTCATCAAGATCAACTATTTACCAAATACAATAAGAAAATATAGGAATTATATGCCATGCAATAACATGTACAAATGATTAGTAAGGAAGTTAAAAAAACAAAATAATGTGTGATATATGAAGAGCAGATGTGACATTTTAATTTATATGGTAAAATCGATGTTAATTTATAACTACTATCTATATGTTATATATTTTAATGGGAAACGATTTTATTTTATCTAAAAGAAATGTTAGTAATTTTATTAATTAGAAACAAAATAACAATAAAAAAAAACTGAAATTAAAAAATATTTACATCTAGCTTCTAGCATGTAAGATGCAATGTCTACACATCTACTCAATATTGGGTTGTATAGGGCCTCTCTGTGTAATGATTATAAAAGCTATGATTAAATATAGTTTTCGTTTTCAACTTTAATTATTTAATGGATTATTACTAGTATCCATGTCTATGTGTGAAAAACTCTAATATTTTTAAATTGATTCTCCTAATCTTATTATTGGGCTTATATAAGTCAAATTTTGATAAATATTTAATAGGTGTTTAACTAATGTGTAGGAATTGACCACTACAACTTTATGTTCCACTCTTTCACATCATAAAGTTCATATGAACCTTGTATATCCCATTTTTTATATAAAAATGCATTATTCTCACACACTATATATTCTTTCAGTCAAACATAAGCTTAAACACACACAAAGGTCTTCCATAATAGTTTGACCACAATCTAGTTCTTTGTTTCACTTTAAATTCCATAGTATCCACATAAAAAATATATTCATTGTTATTCATGACTGGTTTTGATTTCTTTTATTATGTTTACAAGCTTGTTATGTTCTTGCATAAAACTAAACTCACTCATGGATAGCAAGTAGTTGTCAACTAAGTCACCTAATTCATGTTAGTGTTCAAGTTTGAGAATATATGTGTGTGTGTGTATGTGTGAGATAAAATTATGTATTCTCCCTAAACATATGATAAAAATATCACTTGTAATCTAGATCATCTAATTTCAATAATAATTTGGTAGGATTTTAAAAACTTCAAAACATAATAAAAATAATAAGTTATTATAAAATTATGATTTTTTTTAAATATTATTCTTATTTATAAAAAAAAAATTATTATTTAAATATTTTAATAATAATAAAAGAATTAATTAATTTGATTTATATAATGTAAACGAGACTTAATTTAGACTAAAAATATTTAAAAATTAATATTTAAAATTTAATATTTATGTTTATACAAAAATTAATTCATATTGAAATTATTAAATTAAATTGTATCTATACGTTGTACCGATTTTAGTGTTATGGAACCAATCAAGGACTGACGGTGATGTCACTAAAATAACATTGTCGAGGTCATTACAATGAGTGAGTATGGAGTTGTTCAATAAAAATTCCTTAAAAATTCACAATATTATCATACAAAGTTGTGACACAATTTTTCATATAGTAAGCTTTATAAAACCATTCCTAACACAATTGGAGGTACTTTGTTTTAGTAATAAGATAGTTATAAAAAATACATATCATACATAATCCTTAATATCTATGGTCCATAATCCATTAAACTTAGGTATTATTATTTTAATTTTCTTTTCTATCTATAATCAATATAACCTTAAACTTATTATTTATACCGCTTTGTATTAAATTTAATGACCATATTAGTTTGTTTTTATAATATTTAAACTAAAAAGTTCATATA
The DNA here is from genome assembly GCA_034641835.2 of Pinus albicaulis. Lineage (NCBI taxonomy): Eukaryota > Viridiplantae > Streptophyta > Pinopsida > Pinales > Pinaceae > Pinus > Pinus albicaulis. The sequence goes on along the minus strand of CM076575.1, from coordinate 244,066,098 downwards.
TTATTTAAAACAAATATATTTTAATTAGAACTAAATAATAAAATTGTAATATTATTAAATCTATTATGCTTAAGTACAATGTAATGCTATTTTACATTTCAATAACTTTATTCTTGTGTCCTATCAACATATGCAACAACTCTTACCATTATCTTTTAAAAGAAATATTATAATTTTAATATAAATATTATAATTTTTTAATAATTCTTTTATATTCTAAAAATAACCCTAAGCAAGCTCACATTATTGAGATGGAAAATTTTATGGTTTGTTCCGTGACTTCATAATAACTACCTGCCTTATCCCATCACCATAATTGATGTTGATGACCATGTAAGTGGATAGAATGTAGTTATGAAAACAATATTAGAAAGTGGATTGTTATATTCCTTTTAACAATGAACAAAAAATCCAAACAGGTAGAAATGATGTGATGCTATCCCTTCAAACGACTAGAAACCAAACGGCTAGGGAGGACGTGGCACGGCCACTCACAAATTAGCCGTTGATTAAAAAAGCTACGAGGCAGAGTTATATAATGAGGATTTTGATTATGATGTTCACAAGTTAAATTAATTTTGATTCTCCTCTGCAAAGCTGGACACAGAAATAACGTTTTTTTTAAACGACTTGGTGAAGGAGACCATGCGAATGCATCCTCCCCTACTTGGTGAAGGAGAGCCTGCAAATTTTTCGTGTCACACTGTGACTACATCCGCGCGAAGGCCAACGTGGAGTTCTACAGTGTGGGGATGGGGAGTTTCGACCCCAGCGCTTCCTGGACTAATGAGAAGGACGTTGACATTACGAGAGTGAATAGAATTAAGATGATGCCCTTCGGTGCTGGGATTTGCGGAGGCAAAGTATCGATTGTATATAGCTTTCCTAAGTGAGGCCGACATCGAGCTGCTTCCACTGGTGTAAATCTATTTATGAGGTTCTCTTTGGCTCTTTGATTCGATTCGTTTTCTAGTATGTGCCATTTTTGGATTTCTGGGAGGTGTGAAATATTCATTTATATTGCATATTTTTATGATCAATTTCTAAGAAATATGGTAGCACACAAACATGACCTCTATTCTTGTTTCCATTAATGTATAGTTTTATGAGATTAATTTTCGGATTAATCATATTATTAAAAGTTTTGATTGATAGGGTTTGCACCTTCTTCTAATCAGGATAAGGTTTGCACCTGCTTTTAATTGCTTTCTTTTAAGCTGATGTTTGTCCAATTCAATATGCAGGGTCTTCCACGACAAGATAAGATTACAAAAAATTGGATCATTGGATGTAAATAAGGCCCTAAAGAAACCTAGTTCCGGCTAGACAAGAAAGGTAAGTTTCTGCCTCTTCATTTTGTATTTCTTGAAGTAAACCCTTTTCAATGAATTATATGTAGTCTTTTCTTCATTTTCAAGTGGTTTTACAATTTTTGGATTAATACGGTGTTAGTAATAGCACCTAATTTTTTTTATTACAACTCTATTTTCGGTGTCTAAACCCAATCTATTCATCTAAGTTTTATTAGTAAAACCCAGTTTATTTATCTCAGTTCTATTATTCCATTTTCTTTATGGTTTCCTGGGTTCGCCATAGTTTCTTTTTAATTCATTTCGGCCAGTTGTAATCTCTTTGTCTCAAATTTCTTGGTTATAATTTAGATATTTCTTTGTTAGATCTATCAAATATCAAATCAAATCTTTTATGGATGTGTGGGATATGGATGTGTGCAATATGGAGCAGTATGCTTTCACTGTTGTCACGAAGAATCCACCAGAAAGAATCTGGACGAATGACGTGCGGCACATGAAGTCCCCATGTTCCATTACCCCTGTGGAATGCAGGCGGTGATGCTTGCATTGGGAATTTGCGGAGGCAAAGTATCGACTGTATATGCCTTTCGTACGCGACATCGAAATCGAGTTGCGCTGCTTCCACCGATGCAAATCTATTTATCAGGTTCTCTATGGCTCTTTGATTTGATTCTTTTTCTCTGTTTCGATTCGTTTTCTAGTAGGATGCAATTTTTGGATTTCTTCCAAGTGCGAAATATTCATTTATATTGCATATTTTTATGATAAATTTCTAAGAATTCTGGTAGTACACAAACATGATCTCTATTCTTTTTTTTCCATTGATGTATAGTTTTCTATTTTTTTTTTTTTCCATTGATGTATAGATTTATGAGATTAATTGTAGGATTAACCATGTTATTAAAAGATTTGATTGATAGGGTTTGGGCCTTTTCTTAATCAGGATAGAGTTTGGGCCTTATTTTAATTTCTTACTCTATGAGATTAGATGATTTAGATGAGATTACTGGATTTCTTAAAATGATTTTCAATTATTTTTTATGATTTACAAATATGTTTCTCATTTGTCTTATAATTTATGTTAGATTTTATTTTCACATTATTACTTTGGTTAAATTCAATGTATTTTAAATTGTATTTTCATACATTTAAATTACTTTAAAGAAGTTTTCTTATATCTAAACTTTTATTAATAGCTTTTAATTAATTTATTTTTTGAATGGTTTCTTCATTAATATTCTGATATAGAGTAAAGTACCATAAGCTTGAGTAGCCTAGCCTAAGCTACTAAAAGATAGACTAAGGTAAGTTAGAATAGGCTAGGTTAGGCTAGAATAGGCAAGAGTAGCTTAGCGTAGGCTAGACTAGACTAGGATAGGTTAGGTTAGAGTAGGTTAGGCTAGTGTATGCTAGGGTAGGCTAGAGTAGGCTAGGTTAGACTAGGGTAGGTTAAGCCAGGCTAGGGGTGGCTAAGTTAAGCTAGGCTAGGCTAGGGGAGGCTAGGCTAGGCTAATATAGTGTAGGATAGACTAGGTTAGGCTAGGTTAGGTCAAGATAGGGTAGGTTAGGGTATCTTAGGCTAGGCTAGGATAGGCTAGGCTAGGATATGTTAGACTATGTTAAGCTAGTCTAGGTAAGAGTACACTATGTTAGGCTAGGGTATGTTAGGCTAGGCTAGGTTAGCCTAGGTTAGGTTAGGTTAGGTTAGGTTAGGCTATGTTAGCTTAAGTTAGGCTCAGTTAGGCTAGGCTATATTAGGTTAGGTTAGGTTAGGTTAGGTTAGGATAGGATAGGCTAGGATAGGATAGGCTAGAATAGGGTAGGCTAGGTTACGCTAGGCTAGGTTAGGTTAGGGTAGGATAGATTAGGCTAGTCCAGGTTGGGCCACGATAAGATATCCTAGGTTAGGATAAGATAGGTTAGGCTAGGTTAGGTTAGGCTAGGCTAGGCTAGGCTAGGTTAGGTTAGGTTAGGCTAGGCTAGGCTAGGATAGGTTAGGCTAGGTTAGGTTAGGATATGATAGGATAAGATAGGATAGACTAGGCTAGGCTAGGTTAGGCTAGGATAAGATAGGCTAGGTTAGGTTAGGATGAGATTGATTAGTCTAGGATAGTTTAGGCTAAGATAAGCTAGGCTAGGTTAGGTTAGGCTTGGCTAGGCTAGTCTAGGCTAGGGTAGGCTAGGCTAGATAGGTTAGGATAGGTTAGTTTAGCTTAGTTTAGTTTAGGTTAGGATACATTAGGCTAGGTTAGGCTAGCTTAGGCTAGATTAGGCTAGGCTAAGCTAGGTTAGGTTAAGCTAGGTACGTTAGGATAGTATAGGTTAGGTTAGGTAACGATAGGTTAGGTTAGGGTTAGGCTGGGCTAGGCTATGCTAGGATAGGGTAGGTTAGGCAAGGCTAGGGTAGGGTAGTGTAGGCTAGGTTAGGATAGGGTAGGGTAGGGTGGGCTAGAATAGGGTAGGATAGATTAGGGTAGGTTAGGCTAGGATAGGGTAGGATAGGGTAGGGTAGGTAAGGGCAGGTTAGGCTAGGATAAGCTAGGGTAGGCTAGGTTAGGGTAGGTTAGGCTAAGCTAGGTTAGGCTATGGTGGGTCAGGGTAGTGTAGGCTAGGCTAGCATAGGGTAGGCTAGGCTAGGATAGGTTAGGCTAGGGTAGGCTAGGGTAGGCTAGGCTAGTTTAAGGTAGAGAAGGGTAGGGTAGGCTAGGGGAGCTTAGGTTAGGTTAGGCTAGGGTAGGCTAGGCTAGGGTAGTCTAGGGTCGGCTACCCTAGGCTAGGCTAGAGTAGGCTAAGCTAGGGTAGGGTAGTGTAGGGGAAGGTAGGTTAGGCTAGGCTAGGATAGGCTATCTTAGGCTAGGCTAGGATAGGATGGTCTAGGGTGGGCTAGGCTAGGGTGGGCTAGGCTAGGCTCGGTTAGGTTAGGCGAGGTTGGGCTACGCTAGGCTAGGTAAGGTTAGGTTAGGCTAGGATAGGTTAGGTTAGGTTGGGCAAGGTTGGGTGAGGCTAGGCTAGGTAAGGTTAGGTTAGGCTAGGCTAGGTTAGGCTAAGTTAGGTTAGGTTAAGCTAGGTTAGGTTAGGTTATGTTAGGTTAGGGTAGGCTAGGCTACGTCAGGGTAGGGTAGGGTAGGGTAGGTTACGGTGGGTTATGTTAGGTTAGGCTAGGTTGGGCTAGGCAATGTTAGGCTAGGCGAGGCTAGGCGAGGTTAGGCTAAGCCAGACTAGGCTAGGCTAGGCTAGGTTAGGCTAGGCTAGGCTAGGTTAGCCAAGGTTATGCTAGGCTAGGCAAGCCTAGGCTGGGCTAGGCTAGGCAAGGCTAGGTTAGCGGAGGCTAGGCTAGGCTAGGCTAGGCTAAGTGACGCTAGGCTAGGCTAGGCAAGGCTAGGTTAGTCTAGGTTAGGTTAGGATAGGTTAGGTTAGGTTAGGCTAGGTTAGGCTAGGCTAGGTTAAGCTTGGTTAGGCAGGGTTAGGCTAGGTTAGTTTAGGTAGGCCTAGGTTAGGTTAGTTTAAGTTAGGCTAGGCTATGTTAGGATAGGATAGGTTAGGCAAGGCTAGGCTAGGCTAGGCTAGGCCAGGGTATGTTGGGGTTGGCTATGTTAGGCTATGCTACGGTTGGGTATGTTAGGCTACGCAAGGTTAGGATAAGGTAGGTTACATTAGTATAGGGTAGGCTATTTTAGGCCTGGTAAGCTAGGCTAGGCTAGGTGTAATATCCCAAAATGGGAACTATGAGCAAGGGATGCCTGAAAAATGAATTTTTCAGGAATGTCTCCTAGAGGATTTGAAACCAAGACCTGGATCTCTTAGATCAATGTATCTATGACTGAAATTCAAGAGGAGGTTCCAAACAAATCACTCTAGGTGGGTTGAACAGATCTCCCACACCTAATTGTCTTGAAAAAGTTCCCAATGAAGGGACTGCAACTATGTATGAACAAGGGATAGAGTAACAACGTTATTTTTATGAGCCTGAATACATGAAGATGTAGGTAGCCAAAAAATTTATAATATAGTAGCAAGAGAGTACAATTCCTTGACGAAAGAGTCTGATCCGGATTTATGCAGGAACGCAACAGAATACAGAAATAACCATAAACATAGAGATGCAGCGGAAATAATGCGTCATTTCATTAATATCAAATAACAGAAATATGCTTACAGACAATGAAAATAAAATAGATAGGGTGTTGGTAGCTATCTCTGAGAAGAGATGTTGCGGCTACAGCCCTCTGAACTGTGTTACAATGAGGCTCGAGGGCCTATTTATTGTTGAGAAACAATGTAGAATCCAAAATGTCCAAAAACCTAACTGTAGGAGATGAGGCACCAAAACTGTGGGCGCCCGTTTGGGTAAATTGGTGGTTCAACTTCCCGAGGGCATAACTTTGGCATCCGATCTCCGTTTGACGTGCTCAATAGCTCGTTAGAAAGATCTAGCCAAGGACCGCAACTTTCGGGACGAATTGGATGATCCAATTCTTTGGTAAAACGATACCCAAAAAACGTCGTTTAGGGCCTCAAAACGGCTCCGGAAGTTCGGGACCCGAAAAACTGCTAAAAATAGTAAGTTATGCTGAAACTGAAAAACTGAAAGAACTAGAGATGGGGGTTCAAACGAAATAGGTGGGTGGCCACCAGTATCCAGCTGGATTATTAAGCCCCCAAAATGGCTCCAAGAGTGGAGGACCTGAAAACCTGCTAAAAATAGTAAGTTGTGCTGAATGTGAAAAGCTGCAAGAATTGATGGTGCTGGTCCAAATGGAATAGGTGGGTGGCCACCAATATCCACCTGGATCATTCCTCCCTCCTTAGGAAGCAATGGTCCCCATTGCGTTGATATCCTCCATGAGATGAGGAAAATTCCGTTTAACTGAGTATGTTGGATGCATTTAGTAAATTTGGTTTCTTTATCAGCCTCAGACAGTACATGTTTGGATTCTGTATGTGTAGTTGCAGGATGTATGGCAACATCAGGTGGTGGTGCGTTGGGAGTCAGATCAATGGAGTGCTTGTCCTGACAGTGTAGAGGAACCTCTATGAGCGAGGAGAAATTGTCATCGTATTTGTCCATTTGCTGCAGCCGTGCAAGGGAGCCCTGTTTCAAGGTTATGGCCACAATATTCTTCTCTCCCTGTGAGTGAGTCATAAGGAAAATGAATTTCCTGGTTTGGGAGACGATCTTACTGCATTGTTTTGTAGTAGTCAAAGAGATGACAGGAGGCGGTACTACCTCCAGTATCCTGTACAAGTTATTTCCCAAAGTAATAATAACAGCACGAGGCCTAGACTCATACACAGCATGTCGCCTCCATAAGTATGGTTGGCCCAATAATACATCAGCTACATCAAGAGGAGAAACATCACACAATACCTCATCCATGAATGGCTCGATACTGTACGGAAGGCGACACTGCTGGCGAATGCGGAGATCTCTCCTTGGGTGGAGCCACCCGATGGTATACGACTGTGGGTGGGCTATGGTCGGTAGGCCAAGCTGCTTCACGACCTCTGCTGAGATGAGGTTCTTTTGGCTTCCGCTATCGACGAGAAATTGCAGCGGAGAACCCTTTACCCACATCTGCGACTGGAAGAGGCGCTCCCCCTCCTCTGGATCCTCTGGACCCTCCTTCTGGATCTTGGTGGTGGCAACAATGGCACTGGGATCCGCATCAATGATCTGCTTCCCTTTGTCATTTCCTTTGTCTAGTTCTAACTCAGGATCAGAGAATGCATCTGATTTAGGTGCCTTTAGTTCGGCCACTAAAGACTGTTTGGCCCGACACTCGTTTCTGCCGTGGGTGGGGCTGCTATGAAAGTCACACCACTTCCCTGTTGTCAACTAAGTCACCTAATTCATGTTAGTATTCAAGTTTGAGAATATATATATGTGTGTGTGTGTTTGTGTGTATAATAAAATTATGTATTCTCCCTAAACATATGATAAAAATATCACTTGTAATCTAGATCATCTAATTTTAATAATAATCTGGTAGGATTTTAAAAGCTTCAAAACATAATAAAGATAATAAGTTATTATAAAATTATGATTTTTTTTTTAAATATTATTCTTATTAAATAAAAAAATCATTATTTAAATATTTTAATAATAACAAAAGAATTAATTAATTTGATTTATATAATGTAAACCAGACATAATTTAAACTAAAAATATTTAAAAATTAAAATTTAATATTTAATATTTATATTTATACAAAAATTAATTCATATTGAAATTATTAAATTAATTTTTATCTATACGTTGCACCGATTTTAGTGTTATGGAACCAATCAAGGATTGATGGTGATGTCAATAAAATAACATTGTGGAGGTCATTACAATCAGTGAGTATGGATTTGTTCAAAAGCTAACAGAGAGGTCTCAAATATCACTAAGCTTCACCGCTTTTTTTTTCAAAAAAAAAAAAAAAATTGTGGGTCAAATTCTGTTGAGCTTCAACCTCTCTTCATAGTTTTTCTAGCATTAATATATGGATTTCATTAGAGATTGAGGTTTATTTAAAATTGAATTTACTAGCAATTGCACCATATGTTGCAAAGGAAACGCTGTAAAGCAGTAACATAGAAAATAGTAGTATAGAGGAAAAAATATGTGATATGTTATGTGATTTAATTGAATATTGAACTTATAAATATGAATTAATGTATTTAAATTAAATTATAGGTTTGGAGAATTGTTTGGATAAAAAAATTGGTTTCTTATAACCTAGGTAGGCTCTTCCTTTCATAGTGATGTCTTATTATGCACTATGGGCCACATGGCAGACTATTCTCTGGTGAAACAACAATAATAGCATCCATAATGGCCATCTCTTCTTTTATAATACAAAATATAAAATCAAAACCCTAAATACTTTTGTTGTTGTGAAGTAGAAACATCAAAACTTCCCACTTCAAAAACCCAAAGCTTGCAGTCTATCTTCAAAGCCTTAAAGCCTTAATTTATACTGAATGAAGCCATTAGTGGGAAATGATTTATGGTGAATGAGATGCAACTAATATCTGACCAGAATATGAAGAAAAAATTTGTGAGCTTTCTAGTTAAAGAACAACAGTAGCATCCATAATTTCCATCTCTTATTTTATCATACAAATTAAAATATCATAACCCTAATTACTCTTACTATTGTGAAGCAGAAACATCAAAACGTCCCACTTCAAAAACCCAAAGCTTTCAATCTGTCTTCAAAGCCTTAATTTATATTAGACGGAATAACTAGTATCTTTTTATTTGCATTTTTATTATACACTAAAAGAACTACTAATATCCTTTTATCCTTTTTAGAATTTTGAGCGTGCAATGCTATAAGAGTGTTATAAGTCCTTGCAAACAATGAATGATGAACAATTAGGTAGAAACCCTGCTTCCTGCATTTTTCTAATGAAGTAATTTTATTCATCTAGAAGTCCCAAACTTGCAAGTGTCTAAATGACAGAGGAATAACATCTCAAAATTAAATATAACAACAATGAAAATCTTTAAAGAGCATGCTCATTTCAAATTCTTGAATAAGAACCATAAAAAGAATTAAATCTTCTGCAAAGAACATTTTCATCTTCCATAAGGTATATAAATTTCATCTTCAATAAGGTATGTAAAGTCTTTGTATTAAAAGAGTATTAACGATTGAAAAAGTTCTATTGCAGTGCCGAGAAAAAACACTGCAGTACTAGGCCTAGTGTTGGCTTCAACCCACCACATATACACAAATACGCATGATAATATAGTTGACACAACATAGTAAACACATAAAACCACACATAGAGCACAGTAGACACAGACAACTACACATACAAAAGCACCTTCTATTCATACCCTAATAGGTATCACAAAAGACCAACATAACTTTCACTTCGACGAATCACCACCACAAATACACATGATAATATAGTCGACACAACACAGTAAACACAGAAAACCACACATATAGCACAGTAAACATAGACAACTACACATACAAAATCACCTTCTATTCATACCCTAATAGGCATCACAAAAGACCAACATAACTTTCACTTCCACGAATCATCACCACAAAGACAGAGCACCAGATGCAGATTAGATTCCTTCTCAATGTTATAATCAGCTAGATTACGACCATCTTCCAGCTACTTATGAACAAAAATCAGCCTCTGCTGGTCAGGAGGGATGCCCTCCTTATCCTGAATCTTAGCCTTCACATTATCGATGGTGTCTAGTTCTTTTTATTTAATAAATTTTACACACTTAAAAAAACAATCCTCATAAGATATAATAAATCCTTTGATAATTGTATCAATACCTCATATATATTTCTTAATTGCTTCATATATATTTCTTAATTTCATTGTGAAATACATTTCTCTTCAAAATAGATTTATGCTAACCAAAAATCTTATTATATATTTATTTATTTATTTTATTATTGTAATACATTTACTTCATATCTATTTAATATTAATTTGTTTATTTATATAATTTTAAATAACATATATTTATTTAATTAATATTAATCATTCATATATATTAAACCCTATATCTATATATGTTATATCATGTAATATTCATGATGCATTCCATTTAACCTATAAAATAAATAATTTATATGTTGTTAATTCATTTCTTAATCTAAGACATTGTTATATTTATAATGCATTCTATTTAATTTATTTAATTAATATTAATCATTCATATATATTCAACACTCTATTTATATATGTTACATCATGTAATATTTATGATGCATTCCATTTAACCAATAAAATAAATAATTTATATGTTGTTAATTCATGTCTTAAGATAAGACATTGTTATCTTTATAATGCATTCTATTTAATTAATCGTGATTTATATTGGAGGATAATTTTAAATTTTTATTAAATTGGTGATTAATATTTTATTGGACTGAAATGTTTTACATTATTATTATATTTAATTAATATTTTTTTATTAAAAATGGATTGTTTGCAAGTAAATGAAGCACTTAACGATGGGCTATCATGTGTGTTGCCAAGAGGATATTTGATAAGTGTCCATTTTTTACTAGTACATATCATTGAGTAAGTGTCCATTTTTTACTAGTACATATCATTGAGTGATTGAAGGGTAGATTTTCAGTCCCCTGCAAGGTTGCCAGGTTCGAGCACGTGGTGTGGATGCTGCATAATTCTAATACAAGGCAATATTCAGACGGATCCCAGCTTGGGAAAATTGGTCCACTTCTATCTTTGTCATTAATCCAAGTGAAAGCACCCTGAATTTATTTCCTTCATGGATTATCTATATTGTACAATTTGTTACATGTTATTGATAGGAATTTTATTGCTATTGTTCATTACTAGGGTTTTATGAGCGACGGTAATTTTATCACTAAAATAACATCTAATTATTAAAGTAATTTATCAATACATGTTGTTCAAATGAAAGATTGGATACAATATTTTCGGTGGAAGATAATATGGGAATATCATTTTATTTATCATTTTAATTTACTTTGATGCATCAAAAATCTGTCTATATGTAATTGTAAACAACTAATGCGCATGGATTTTTTTTAAGAACTAGTGCCCTTAGATTTTTTCTATTATAAACCCTCTGATACTCGTGACTTGTAGTTGAGAAACCAATGATAATGGTATACTCAGTGCCATTGGTATCGGATTTACTCAAGGATGAATAATTCTCTCACATGACACAACTGATGATAACCAAGGTGTAAGACCTATATATATAAATATTCTTTTGTCACTATTTTTTTATATTGTTTGAAATGTGTTACTCTCTCAATGTGGAAGTCAAGTTGACTTATAATTCATTAAAATAAATAGGATGTAGGAAAAAAGAAAGGCTCAATTATAAAAATCAAGCATGGTTTTGTTAAGGTGCAGTTATCTTATATAAATATATACAAATTTTTGAATATATATAATTAATTGATATTTATTGATGTTAGTTGAAGTTAGTTTGCTTAATTTTATTTAATTCAAAATATGTAAAGAAATTTTAATATAATTATCAACTAAATTTAGGTTTTTGATAGATAATTTTAACATTAAATTATAAAATATATTACAATATTACAGAAAATTATATTGAAAATATTTTATATTAAGGAGCTATGATTCAATCTATGTTAAAATATGAAGTCTATCTACTTACCTTAACACAAATTTAGTTTAAATCAATTATGATAAGTGAGATATTAAATTAAAAAACTACATGTTTTTACTTTTATAAAACTCATTTAAATGTTTATAATCATATAATCATATGTTTTTTAGACATTTTATTTACAGAAAACTATAAATAATGTATATATGGAACATATAGTAAAATTTTCAGAAAATATTTATAATATTGAGTATTTTAGATATCTCAAAATATATGAAAATAAGTCTTTAATATGTAAATTAAATTCAAAAATACATATAAATAATATAGATTATTAATGAAACAATAAATTAATAAATAAGAAAAAAAAACACCTCAACAAATAAATATTTATTTTGTGATGTATAGCAACTATTTTAGTTATAACGAACTTTTAAATTTTATTTATTTATTTACATATAACCATTATTTTAGTTATAACTAATTTTTAAATTTAAGAAAAATATTTTTAAAGTTTTTAAAAAATAAACTTCCATTTTATTAACAATTATATATTAGCTCATCTTCAAAGAAAAATAAAACAACTTTAACCAAAAAAAATACAATTACTAAACCATTTTCATTCCATTAGTCTTTATCTATGAAAGTGCAGTGCGTACATTTCATCCATTACCACACAATTCTGGCATAATGCTATAGTTCGTTATAGTTCTCACCACAGTTGAACTTTCCAGCATAATGCTATAGTTCCTCTTTTATTCTCAGCACAATTGTACTTTCTTGAAGACAAATATATAATAGGAATAACAGAGTCACCATGAAACCAAAGATCAAGAGACAACACACAACGAAATTTGCATTTGAAGACATCTTAAAAATATTGCAACCATGACCAAAAATCAAGGCATCAGAAACAATAAATGAAACCTAACATAGTAAAAAATCTCCAAGTTCATAGCTTTACAGGAAATCAAGAAAACTTTTTTATGCTAAATTACAAACCCGGACGACTCTCAAAAATTGAAAAATAAATGTAGTTGTACAAAAACCATAAAATACCTAAATTATCAAAACTTTATAGAATTTATAGGATTACAATACTCTGGAATAAGACAGCGTAGATATTGGTTTTTCCAATAACAGTCATGGGTACGTCATGAGAAAAACAACATGAGAAAAACAACATGGTTACCCTAATAATGCTCAGCCATAATGTTTCAAATTTGTCAAAATTTAACGAGAAGCAACAAATATTATTCCCAAACACACAACAATCCAATCTTATAAAGAAATAAAGAAGGCTGAGTTGCCATACCTGTAAATAAAAGCTGTCGAAAATATTCACAATGAGATAGAAAACCCAAGCGCGTCTATGAAGATCACGGGAAGGGTGGGTTGTATTTATAGGAACCAAAGTTGTATTTATAGGATTCTTGAATGCAAATCGTAGGAACCAAGTTCATCTTTGTAGCCCCAAAACATAGAACCACACACAGATGGAGCCGCACAAGTGGATTGGCATGCTGCAACCTTCTGCATTGCCTGAATCGTATCTTGGCATCCTGGCTGATGAGGCTATAGTGCCAGGGTTTTGACATCCGCTTCGTCTAGCTCCCTCGACATCCACTTCGTCCAGCTCCCTCGAGTCGAAATCGAAGGAGAGGCACAGAACATGAAGGTAGAAACTCTGGTATCAAATATTTTGGAGAAATCAAAGGATTATTAGACATTTCTTTCAATTTCATGGCCACACTTCACTTGTTTAACGGTTTTCTTATTTTAACTAATTAATAACCATATTTAATCGTAAGGTCCATAGTGTTTCAATAGTCCAACATCCAAATCAACGTTACACAATAGTACATGTGGCATTTGAGGAAAGTTGTTTTCAAATAAGAACGCTTTACATCGTAAATATTTCTAAATTCATATTTGGCTCACAATTTTGGAATTTGGAGGGTAATATTAGCTGATCCTGGTGACTTTTGATGTCAAGGCCACCTAGTATTTATGGAGGTCTATGTAAAATGGCTTCACTTCTATTATTTTTTTTAACTTAAAAAAAATCATATAATAGAGATTATCTCATATTTTAAATAACATTATGTCCACTTTTAATCCATTGGTCACTTACATGTCTATTTCCACTTTTGTGCTGCATATGTTAGGTGTTTTTATTAGGGTAGTACCTTTTAATCTAGTGGTAGATCCCAATTAAGAGAGTGGAAGTTCAAAATTTGTACAACCATTTTGGTCAATCAAATAAAAATTCCTTAAAAATTCACAAAATTATCATACAATGTTGTGACACAATTTTTCATATAGTAAGCTTTATAAAACCATTCCCACCACAATTGGAGATACCTTGTTTTAGTAATAAGATAATTATTACAAATATATATCATACATAATCCTTAATATCTATGGTCCATAATCTATTAAAGTTAGGTCTTATTATTTTAATTTTTGTTTCTATCCATAATCGATATAACCTTAGACTTATTATTTTAATTGCCTTTGTATTAAATTTAATGACCATATTAGTTTTTTTTTATAATATTTAAACTAAAAATTTCATATATATTATTTAAAACAAATATATTTTAATTAAAACTAAATGAAATATAATATGTTTAAGTACAATGTAATTCTATTTTACATTTCAATACCTTTATTGTGTGTCCCTATCAACATATGCAACAACTCTTACCATTATCTTTTAATAGAAATATTATAATTTTAATATAAATATTATAATTTTAATATAAATATTATAATTTTATAATAATTCTTTTATATTCTAAAAAGTAGCCCTAAAAACTTAGAAGCTCACATTGTTAAGGATAGAAAGGTACACTTGTACTTTGTTCCGTGACTTCATAATAACTACCTGCCTTATCCCATCACCATAATTGATGTTGATGACCATGTAAGTGGATAGAATGTAGTTATGAAAACAATATTAGAAAGTGGATTGTTATATTCCTTTTAAAAATGAACAAAAAATCCAAACGGGTAGAAATGATGTGATGCTGTCCTTCAAACAACTGAAATCAGACGGCTGGGGACATGGCCGACCACTCTGGGAATTAATCTAGTGATTAAAAAAATTGCAGGGCGGGGTTAGTAAGGATTTTGATTGATGTTAACAATTTAAATTACTTTTGATTCTCTGCAAAGACGGACACGAAATAATGTTTTTTTGACGCTTGGTAGAAGGGGGACAACTACGAATGGATCCTCCTAACGGTGAAGGAGAGCACTGCCAAATGTTTCGTGTCCACCACGCAGAGCTACATCCCAATGAAGGCCAGCGTGGAGTTCTACAGTGTGAGGATGGGGGTTCTTGGGAGAAAGTTGGGGGTTTCGACCCCGGTAACTCCCGGACTAGGAGAAGGACGTTGACATTACGAGAGTGAATAGAATTAAGATGATGCCCTTCGGTGCTGGGAGGAGGATCTGTCCATTGGCACTCACCACATCAATCTAATCATCTTATTGATGCATGCAATATGGAGTAGTATGCTTTGACTGTTGTCACAAATAATCCACCAGAAGTCCCCATGTTCCATTACTCCTGTGGAATGCAGCGCGGGGATTTGCGGAGGCAAGTATCGATTGTATATCCTTTCTAAGTGAGGCAAACATCAGGCTGCTTCCACATTGATGTTACGAGGTTCTCTCTTGGCTCTGCGGTTCGTTCGTTTTCTGGTAGGTGCCATTTTTTGATTTCTGGATGTGAAATATTCTTCTCATTTTATTTTGCAGAGTCATTCTAAAAATATGGCTTCCTTTTTACAAACATGATCTCTATTCTTGTTTCCATTAATGTATAAGTTTTATGAGATTAATTTGGGATTAATCATATTATTAAAAGATTCGATTGAAAGGGTTTGCACCTTCTTTTAATCAGGATAAGGTTTGCGCCTTCTTTTAATTTCTTTATTTTAAGCCGATGTCTATCCAATTCAATACGCAGGGTCTCCCACGACAAGATAAGATTACAACAAATTGGATCATTGGAAGGAAATAAGGCCCTAAAAAAACCTAGTTCCCGCCAGACAGGAAAGGTAAGTTTCTGCCTCTTCATTTTGTATTTCTTGAAGTAAACCGTTTTCTTCATTTTCAAGTGGTTTTATAATTTTTGGATTAATACGGTGTTAGTAATAGCACCTATTTTTTCTATTAGAACTCTATTTTCGGTGTCTAAACCAAACCCAGTTTATTCATCTTAGTTTTATTCTTCCATTTTCTTTATGGTTTCTGTGTTCCGCCATAGTTTCTTTATCAGTTGTTAATTCATTTAGGCTGATTGTAATCTCCTTGTCTCAAATTTCTTGGTTATAATTTAGATATTTCTTTGTTAGATCTATCAAATCAAATCTCTTATGGATGTGTGGGATATGGATGTGTGTAATATGGAGGAGCAGTATGCTTTCACTGTTGTCACGAAGAATAACAACAGTGGAAGCAGCGGTGCTCGAAGTCCCCATGTTCCATTACTATTGTGGAATGCAGGCAGTGATGCTTGCATTGAGAATTTGCGGAGGCAAAGTATCGACAGTATATGCCTTTCATACGTGACATCGACATCGAGCTGCGCTGCTTCCACCGATGCAAATCAATTTATGAGGTTCTCTCTGGCTCTCTGATTTGATTATTTTTCTCTGTTTCGATTCGTTTTCTAGTGGGGTGCCATTTTTGGATTTCTTCCAAGTGCGAAATATTCATTTATATTGCATTATTTTATGATCAATTTCTAAGAATTCTGGTAGCACACAAACATGATGTCTATTTTTTTTTTTTCCATTGATGTATAGTTTTATGAGATTAATTGTAGGATTAACCATATTATTAAAAGATTTGATTGATAGGGTTTGGGCCTTCTTTTAATTGCTTACTCTATGAGATTAGATGATTTAAATGAGATTATTGGATTTTTTAAAATTATTTTCAATTATGTTTTTATGATTTACAAATATCTTTTTCATTTATGTCTTATAATTTATGTTATATTTTATTTTCACATTATTACTTTGGTTAAATTCAATGTATTTTAAATTGTATTTTCATATATTTAAATTGTTTTAAAGATTTTCTCTTATATTTAAACTTTATTAATAGCTTTTAATTAATTTATTTTTTGAATGATTTCTTCATTAATATTCTAATATAGAGTAAAGTACCATAAGCTTGAGTAGCCTAGCCTAAGCTACTAAAGGATAGACTAAGTTAAGCTAGAGTAGGCTAGGTTAGGCTAGAATAGGTAAGAGTAGCTTAGGATAGGCTAGACTAGACTAGGATAGCCTAGGTTAGAGTAGGTTAGGCTAGTGTATTCTAGGGTAGGCTAGAGTAGGCTAGGTTAGACTAGGGTAGGTTAAGCTAGGCTAGGGGAGGCTATGTTAAGATAGGATAGGCTAGGCGAGGGTAGGTTAGGCTACTATAACGTAGGATAGACAAGGTTAGGCTAGGTTAGGTCAAGATAGGGTAGGTTAGGGTATCTTAGGATAGGCTAGGATAGGCTAGGCTAGGATAGGTTATACTATGTTAAGCTAGGCTAGGTAAGAGTACACTATGTTAGGCTAGGGTATGTTAGGCTAGGCTAGGTTAGCCTAGGTTAGGTTAGGTTAGGTTAGGCTAGGGTAGGCTATGTTAGCTTAGGTTAGGCTGGGTTAGGCTAGGCTATGTTAGGTTAGGTTAGGTTAGGTTAGGATAGGATAGGCAAGGATAAGATAGGCTAGAATAGGGTTGGGTAGGTTAGGGTAGGGTAGGATAGATTAGACTAGTCTAGGTTGGGCCACGATAAGATAGGCTAGGTTAGGCTAGGTTAGGATAAGATAGGTTAGGCTAGGTTAGGTTAGGTTAGGCTAGGCTAGGCTAGGCTAGGCTAGGCTAGGTTAGGTTAGGCTAGGCTAGGCTAGGCTAGCTTAGGTTAGGCTAGGTCAGGTTAGGATATGATAGGATAAGATAGGATAGATTAGGCTAGGCTAGGTTAAGCTAGGATAAGATAGGCTAGGTTAGGTTCGAATGAGATTGATTAGGCTAAGATAGTTTAGGCTAAGATAAGTTAGGCTAGGTAAGGCTAGGCTTGGCTAGGCTAGTCTAGGCTAGGCTAGGTAGGTTAGTTTAGGTTAGTTTAGGCTAGGTTAGGCTACATTAGGCTAGGCTAGGCTAGCTTAGGCTAGGCTAGGCTAGCTTAGGCTATACTAGGCTAGGCTAAGCTAGGTTAGGCTAGGCTAAGTAGGTTAGGATAGGTTAGGTTAGGTTAGGATAGTATAGGTTAGGTTAGGTTAGGTTACGATAGGTTAGGTTAGGGTTAGGCTGGGCTAGGCTACACTAGGGTATGGTAGGTTAGGCAAGGCTACGGTAGGCTAGTGTAGGATAGGTTAGGCTAGGGTAGGGTAGGGTGAGCTAGCGTAGGGTAGGATGAATGGGGGTGAGTTGGGCTAGGATAGGGTAATATAGCGTAGGGTAGGGTAGAAGGGTGGTGAGGTATCTGGTAGGTGGGCTAGGATAGGCTGGGTAGGCTACATTGAGGTAGGTTGGGCTATGCTAGGCTGGGCTATGGTGGGCCATGTTAGTGTGAGCTGAGCTGGCATGAGGCCATGGTGGGAGTAGTGGTTTAGGGTAGGCTGAGCTGAGGTGGGCTAGGCTGGTGGGAGTGAGTAGGGTAGGGTAGTTTAGGGGAGCTTAGGTTGGGATTGAGCTAAGTTAGGTTGAGCTGAGCTAGGTTGGGCTGGGGTGAGGTAGTCTACTGAAAAGCTACAGTTACTAGGCAGGCTAAATGTGGAAACATAAGGCTAAGCTAGGGTAGGGTAGGGTAGGGGAAGGTAGGTTAGGCTAGGCTAGGCTAGGCTATCCTAGGCTAGGCTAGGCTATCCTAGGCTAGGCTAGGATAGGATGGTCTAGGATGGGCTACGTTAGGGTGGGCTACGCTAGGCTCGGTTAGGTTGGGCTAGGCTACGCTAGGTAAGGTTAGGCTAGCCTAGGATAGGTTAGGTTAGGTTGGGCAATGTTGGGTGAGGCTAGGCTAGGTTAGGCTAGGTTAGATTAGGTTAAGCTAGGTTAGGTTAGGTTATGTTAGGTTATGCTAGGCTATGTTAGGCTAGGGTAGTGTATGGGTAGGGTTGGGTAGGGTAGGGTAGGGTAGGGTAGGTTACAGTAGGTTATGTTAGGTTAGGCTAGGTTAGGTTAGGCAATGCTGGGCTAGGCTAGGCTAGGCTAGGCAAGGTTAGGCTAAGCTAGGCTAGGCTAGGCTAGGCGAGGTTAGGCTAAGCTAGGCTAGGCTAGGCTAGGCAAAGCTAGGTTAGCCAAGGTTACGCTAGGCTAGGCAAGGCTAGGCTAGGCTTGTCTAGGCAAGACTAGGTTAGTCGAGGCTAGGCTAGGCTAGGTGAGGTTAGGCTAGGCTAGGCTAGGCTAGGTTCATCTAGGTTAGGTTAGGATAGGTTAGGTTAGGTTAGGCTAGGTTCGACTAGGCTAGGTTAAGCTAGGTTAGGCTGGGTTAGGCTACATTATTTTAGGTAAGGCTAGGTTAGGTTAGGTTAGGTTAGGTTAGGCTAGGCTATGTTAGGATAGGTTGCGGGCGAGGAACCACGGTTTGCAGACAGCAAGATAGTGTAGGCTATGTTAGGATAGGTTAGGTTAGGATATTTTAGGCTAGGTTAGGCTAGTTTATGCTAGGTTATGCTAAGCTAGGTTAAGCTAGGATAGATAGGCATGGCTAGGTTAGGGTAGGCTCGGCTAGGTTAGGCTTGGTTAGGTTAGGTTAGGCTAGGTTAGGGTAGGCTATGCATGGTTGGTCATGGTTAGCCTATGTTAGGCTATATTATGATAGTCTTGGATAGGTTAGGCTAGGCTAGGCTAGGCTAGGAGATGCTAGGTTAGGTCAGGCTAGGCTAGGGTAGGGTAGGAGAAGTTAGGTTAGGTTAGGCTAGGCTAGGTTTGGCTAAGTTAGGCAAGGCTAGGTTAAGTTAGGCTAGTGTAGGTTAGGTTAGGTTAGGATAAGGAAGGTTAGGTTAGGCAGGGTTAGGTTAGGTTAGGCTAGGCTAGGTTAGGTTACGTTAGGTTAGGTTTTCATTAGGTTAGGTTAGGTTAGGCTATCTTAGGCAAAGCTAGGTTAAGCAAGCTTAGGATATGTTTGGCAAGTCTAGGTTAGGCTTGGCCAGGCTAGGTTAGGCCAAGCTAGGCTAGAGTAGGCTAGGTTAGGTTATGTTAGACATGGCTAGGTTAATCTAGGCTAGGCTACGATAGGTTAGGCTAGGTTAGGTTTTTCTAGGTTAGGGTAGGTTAGGCATGGCTAGGCATGGCTAGGTTAGGCTAGGATAGGCTAGGTTATGTTTGGCTTGGTTAGGGTAAGGTAGGGTATGCTAGGCATGGCTTGGTTAGGATAGGCAAGGGTAGGCTATCGGTTAGGCTAGGCTGGGGTAGGTTAAGTTAGGATATGCTAGATTAGGATAGGTTATGTTACGGTAGGTTAGGATAGGTTAGGTTAAAACGAGTTATGTTAATTTATATGAGTTATGTTAAAATGGCTGACTTATATGAGGAATTTGCATGGAATTAAATAGAGTAAATTATTATGGCTATGATTGCATATTCTTGTGTTTATAATGATTATATTCCTGTGTTATATTTTCTAAGTTATATTTTGAGTTTGAGAGAATTCTAACTTAGGCTTTGGAAAGAGAATCTAAATAACTATATTCTTAGAGTATCTAATATAAAAAGGAGTAAGGTTAACCCTCAATATTAAATGCATACATAGAAAGTACAAATTAAAACTAAAATAAATAGGGTAAAACTTCCACTTAAGAGCGAGTTGGAAAAAAATTAAGTGGAACTATTGAGAGTTCTTATAAATGAATATGGGCAATGATTTTAGATAAGGAAACATGGAATATATTTAATATTCTTGTATACCATTTATATTAAGGTTTTTTGCGAGTATGGTTAAATATCTTGATTAGGAGTGGAAAAAGTATACTAAAATTGTTATACTAACAAAATCCTTATCTTAGTAAATTATACTAGAGTAGATACTTTAACTTAGTTTTAATAGAATAAATAGTAGGTTAAAGTATGTATACATAATCATAATTAGCATATATATGCATGAATTTGTATAAAAACACTTAAATATTAAATTTCATGAAGAATCCCTATCAGAGGTAAAGGGACTAGTACAAAGGAGTAGAGACCATGAAGCAACCGGGGAAAGCTTTGTATTTAAACAATATAAGAAATGTCATATTAAGATGTGTATTTGAAATTTCAGAAAATTATTTTCTTACTACAATTACTTTAAATTACATAGGTAAATTATGTGGATTATAATGGAAAAAAAAAAACCTAACAAATACTCACAATGAGGGAATATAACTTTAGGATAGGAAAAATACTCTTAGAAAAGTTAAGGCCTAGCCAATACAAATTTAAGATGACACATGCCTTTACCTTCTATTAAATATTGAACAATAGATTTATATTTTGTAGAAAATAAATTGAAAGAAAAGAACCCATGTTGGGTGTAGCCTTCCTATTTTTTTAAAGATAAATTTTTGGTCAATTACATATAATGAATACAAGTATATATGAAAAATATAATAAGAATAACATTGAAAAATATATAAAACAGTGGTAGAGCATAATTACATACTAGCCATAGCCATAGAAAGATAACAATAAACTATGCGTTTACTATCCACACATTACAAAGGAAAACAAGTATACAATTAGGTTCTTAGAAAATAAAAATGTGGAAATGGTATATCAACCCAACAATTAAAAGAGACATATATACAATCACAAGGTCTATAAAGACTTGAAAAATTATAAGAGCTCGACCATATATACCTAATACATAGGTTAACCAACGTATTGCCTAAAATCGTTTGAAGGAAGAATAATATTTTGTTCAAAATAAGATGACCCATAATATAAAGGCATTTTTCCTTTCCCGGGAAATCATAGACCAATACGTCTCAAACATATAGATGAAAAGTACTTAATTAAGCATATACGAATGAATTGTAAGGAAGAGAAAGGAACTAACTTAGTCTTGATTGTCGAAAAGAGTCACGAGATAGAAAAAGTATAGTACAAATGCACTCGATTGAATCGATACCTATATGAGAGTAAAAAACACAGAATTTAAACAAGTGTAAAAGAACGTGATTGTATTTATCAGAAAAAATGATGATTTACTTTAATACAGAATGAACCCAAAGTATATATTCTCAAGATTGAATGTGGTGCATCCATTTCAATTACCTTGTAAAGTTCAACAAGAAATAAATGTTAGCATAATATCTTAAAGAAAGAGGGTAAGTGAAGAAAGAGGGTAATTATTTTTCAGGAGTGGAGAACTTTATATCAAATTAATGAATGGTGCAACAAACTTATAAGTAATAATACTTTAAATAACCATTTTAAAAGAGAGAATAAAAATAATGGAAGAATTAGGGTTTAATAATTAAAAACCATGAAGAGAGAGTAACTATTTTCTGCTAAGAATAGAAGAATTAGGTGATCTACATTGATAATTAAGAAAATATTTCGAGCCTCAAAAGGCTTGGTCATTACTAGAATAAAAAAAAACCAATAAATAACATTTAGGGTTTCAAGGATAAAAACCCTAGGTAGAAATGCGAAATCAACCTTGTAGTGACAATTGGTTGAATGCAAAGTTAAAGCCAAAATAGAGATTACCAAGGATACCATGGAGGAGTAAACAAGCAACTAGTAAGTCAAAGTGAGGTAGAATTCATAGAGAATTAAGGGAAACAAGTATTGATAGAGGAAATTCACCTTGAATCGTTGTATAAGAAGAAAATAATTCGGTAGTGGATCACATTAAGGAATACTTGAGATTTCTCTAATTAAAAACCCCTTCATTTCTACATTTTCTAATGGATAAAAATACACAAGTCAGAAAACCAAATATGAGAATGAGGTGAGTTGAAGTAACAAGAACAAGAACAATGGAATTCAAGTGAAGAATGTCAGCTCTATGACAAATAGATCCACAAGCATTCCCTTCTCATGTAAATATGTCAAATAATGAAGAAAGTGAGAATAATAGCTCTGGAATAGGTATAAAATAATAAATATAATATTCAAAATATTTATCAAATAATAAAATAATAAGCATTGTACTCAAAATTTTACAAATGACCCTATGAAATAATTAGGTATCTTCCTCTTTAAAACAAATTGAAGGGTTGAAAAATAGTTAATTCAATTCTATTTTAGGTATCTTCGTCTTTGAAATTGGGTCAAATGGGAGAAGAAAATACCTAGAATTCCATTAGTATGTCCAGATAATTCCATTTTATTTATAAATTATTTTTTAGGAGTCTCTTAATAACCATAACATCAAAGCATAAGTACTGGTATTGGATGATTAGCTTTATAGTTTTTTTTATGTTTTTTCAATTATGGTTTGAGGATTTTGATTTTATAAACTATATAATATTTATTTCTTCCCAAATAAAAATATTTAGAGTATTTATAGATTAATAAAATAATATTTAGAATATTTATAGATTAATAAAATAATAAACATTATGGTGGAAATTTTACAAAGGAATCTATGAAATAATTAGGTAATTTCTTCTGTCAAATAAATTGAGCACCTAATTGTATTGGAAATTGGGTCAAATATGAAATAATTAGGTATCTTTTCTATAAAACAAATTGAATTGGAAATTGGATTTAATTAGAAAAGAAAATACTCAAATCGAAAAATTCCACTAGGATGTCCAAATAATTCCATTTTATTGATAAATTATTCTATTCTTAAGTAGAAATAATTCTTTTTTTTTAAAATAAATTTTTTTAGGAGCCTTCTAATAACCATAAAGTCAAATCACAAGTATTGGTTGATTAGCTTTATAATTTTGTGAGTTTTTTTTTTCAATTAAAAATATTAGTTGACTTAACATGTGGTCCTCAAAATCAGTTCTGGATGACCTTTTCTAGTAAAAAAAATATATATTTTCTAATGATTTAGATGATATTATTTGATTTCTTAAAATAATTTTCAATTATGTTTTTATGATTTACAATTATGTTTTTCATTTAAAAATAATTTTTCATTTATATCTTATAACTTGTGTTAGATTTTGTTTTTACATTATTATTTTCTTTAAATTCAATGTATTTTAAATTGTATTTTTATACATTCAAATTATTTTAGATAATTTTTGTTATATTTACAGTTTTATTAATAGCTTTTAATTTATTTTGTTATATCAAAAAATTAGATAATTAAATGAAATAATTTTTAGGAAAATAAAATTATAGAAATTTGAGTACTAGAATAAGTTAACTACTATATTCAAAGAACACCCATAAACATAACCTCTGTAGAAATACTTTGTTAGTAAATTGATATTGATATCTTAACAAATTGACCAGTGAACCTAGTTTCAACCATCTGTATTAGTATGAGCTAAGTTAATTCACTACGAGTTAATCAACTGAATTTATCATGGACTTGTAATACAAATACCATACACATATATACTATAAAAAGCCATATAACTATCACAATATGCATCCATATACAAATAAATTACCCTTATAGTAAGCAAGAACACACAGTTATAGGATCTCTTATGAACCCATGAAAACAAGATAGCTCATAAAGAATATCAAAAAAAGTCCATAGTGAAAAATTTAAATAGAAGGAAGAAAAAATTTCAAAAGAAAGGGAATAAACTACCCAATGAATAAAAATAAGCCATAATTACACAACCATTAAACAAAAAATAAAAGAACAAAACACAATTGGGTTACACATATTTTCCACCACATCGGAAACTTGAAAAAATCAAGTGTTGGAAGGTGAAACTTGAGGAGAAGTACTAAAATAATTGACTTGAAAAACTCTATGTCAAGTCAGTTGAAGATGGGTCCAAAACCTCCATAGTCTAAGACAAGGATTGAGGGTAGCGTGTGTACCTACAAAGTAGATCTCACAATCAACCAACGAGAATGATGTTGGAGAAAAAATAATAATATGCATTAGCAAATAATTATCTAGGGAATTCCCATTTATATTACCCAAGTATATGTCAATGGAGCTTGCGTTCTTCACCATGTTGCTGAAAATGGAATATAAGTTAGCTCTGAGGTAGGAAAACCATATCCAAAAGAATATGTAACAAAAAACAACCATATGCGCATACATGCAGTAGGAAGAGCCATTAAATTACCTAAGAAAGTAAAGTAAAACAAAGGATTGATGCCTTTGTGCGGTGATTGGGTCTTATGGCTATAGAGATACCCTGCAAGGCTGAGTAAAATCGTTATCAGGAAAGAATTGAACTTTGCGGAATTTTCCTTTGGCATATATAAAACCCTGTTGCTTGTAAGAGTAAATATTGTTCTAATGGAAATTTAAAGCAGAATAAGCATAAAAATTCAATTAGTAACTCACTAGTACATACGAAGAGGGAAGAAGTGAATTCGTCACCTTATGTGGCCATGGTTCTTGGAGATGAACCAATGAACCCAAAAAGACACATCGACCTGTTAACCTATACATTAGAAACTGAGTGTTGATGACAATAATTTCACATCTTTAGGAGGATATGGAAAACCAAGGAACCGAATTTCAAAGTGATAATAACCACTCTTAGAAAATTTAAATTTACAAAACGACCAAGTGTAGAACCATTACTGTGGAAAATGAAAAAAACATGAAATAGTCTATTGAACCATAATACCTGGGCTCCATAAATAGTGCACTATTGTTGGGCTGTAAAAATAGCGTTGGTAGATTTGTGGCTATTACTAGTTTCCAATCAGAGGAGAGAAAAATGTCGATTAGTTCACAAGAAATGTCTATACAAGCTTAAGGTTTGGGTGGAAAGATAAGAACCATTACATGGGGACAACGAATCTACACCCTTCACGTAGTCATACCATACCTTGTGCTCATCATGTGTTATCATTCGCTCATTAGATGGGATAGCGTTGGCTGCATTGATACATTAGGGGTAATGTACTTGTCATGTGGCAAGTTACCATACATAATTTATGTGATATGACCTAATGGTATAGGAATTAATAAATGACCATATAACTTGGGGAAATAAATAAGAAATGGGGGTTGGATAGTAAGGTTTAAATGTTATAATATTAATCTAGGGAGATGATTCTTCCATACAGTAATTCTGAAAATGATTCAATTATAATCATGGGGGAAATTAAACATGCATGAAACATTAGGTAATAAGTGCATAGATATACTTCGGATGCGGATGATGGCTCGGAGTGATGGGACTTCTGCCCCTTGGTGGATCCCGAGGGAGTTCTCTTGCTGCGGCCATATGGCCCCCTATAGTGCCATTACTCACACATTAACTTCGCCAACCTATTCTACTTTAACACCATTCTTTACGTTGCCTTGCTGGTTCATTTGGCTATGGATTTCATTCTGGATAATTCGTCTGCTCATTGTATTTTTTGTAGTCATCCTTCTCCCGTCTGTGGTAGTTGCTCCCCTGCTTGCACTGTTCCAAGTGAACGCACCCAAACAGGTCGACGTTGCTCCATCCTGGGATGCTTGGAAACTCTTCCAGGTTTCCACTTCACCCAGACCAGCTACTGTCATCTCAATTTCTGTTTGCCTTCTCACGCAGCTGATTTTCAGAGATCTTCGTTGCATCCCGACTGCTCCTTCTGCCCCAAGCACTCCTGGCTTCATGTGGCTTCGATGCCTCGGCTCAGGCAGAGAATGTGTTGCAGGCACAGAACGAGCAGAGGCCGCTCTTCCTGCCCTCGCCCTTCCATTAGCTCGCCCTCGGCATCTTCTGAGGAGGACGTAGATTGGAGTTTGCATTTGGATTTTGGGCATCGGAGAGGCATCTCCTACCCTCCTGGAAGCACTCACTTTGTTCCACCTTCACAGCCTCCTCCGCCTATCTCTCAGTCTGCCTCCCCTGCTTCTAATTTTCCCACCAACCCAGCCCTCTGCCAGTCTTCACAAAGGGCAGAATTTCGCTTCAATTGCTCCTCAAACATGCATGTTCTCACTGCTTTCATCACTATTACTGTTTGCGAAGAATCCCCTATCCCAGCTCTAGCTTCAATGCCCCGCCCTGCCCCTATTTCGCCTAACCCTTAGCCCTCCCATGCAAATATTGACATTCTAGCCCCTGTTGAGCCAGTCAGCATTGGTCATTCCATTCTTGGAATGGAAAATTTGTGGACTTCTTCAGCAAGAGTGGCGTGCCAGAGAGGGACAACGAAGATGGAGAAGCTGAGTTTGGTTCCAGGATCGTGGAAGAACTGGAGTCCCCTACTCCTGAACGGTGACTTTGATCCCCCTTAGCATGCTTTGGTATAAATTTTCGACCTCATGGAAGAATTTTTTGGTTTTTTGAGTTTATATAAGATATAGGCTATTCCATTTTACTGTCTCTTGTTGTATCACAGTACTTTTACTATTTTACCGGTTTCCCTTCTAAGGGCGGTGGAATTTATTTTAAAAGAACTGGTTTGCCACTCTAGGAAGTTCAGTTTCTAAGGTTAAGCTTGGACATCAAGCCCAGTTCTCAGGCTCACACAACCGAAACTAGCGCAGTTTTGTACTATTATGTTTTATAAATAGATTTAGTTTTACCGAGAAAAAAAAAATAAGTGCATAGATATAATTCATCAAGATCAACCATTTACCAAATATAATAAGAAAATATAGGAATTATATGCCATGCAATAACATATACAAATGATTAGTAAGGAAGTTAAAAAAACAAAATAATGTGTGATATATGAAGAGCAGATGTGACATTTTAATCTATAGGGTAAAATCGATGTTAATTTATAACTACTATCTATATGTTATATATTTTAATGGGATACGATTTTATTTTATCTAAAAGAAATGTTAGTAATTTTATTAATTAGAAACAAAATTACAATAAAAAAAAAACTAAAATTAAAAAATATTTACATCTAGCTTCTAGCATGTAAGATGCAATGTCTACACATCTACTCAATATTGGGTTGTAGAGGGCCTCTCTGTGTAATGATTATAAAAGCTATGATTAAATATAGTTTTCATTTTCAACTTTAATTATTTAATGTATGATTACTAGTATCCATGTCTATGTGTGAAAAACTCTAATATTTTTAAATTGATTCTCCTAATCTTATTATTGGGCTTATATAAGTCAAATTTTGATAAATATTTAATAGGTGTTTAACTAATGTGTAGGAATTGACCACTACAACATTATGTTCCACTCTTTCACATCATAAAGTTCATATGAACCTTGTATATCCCATTTTTTTATATAAAAATGCATTATTCTCACACACTATATATTCTTTCAGTCAAACATAAGCTTAAACACACACAAATGTATTGCATAATAGTTTGACCACAATCTAGTTCTTTGTTTCACTTTAAATTCCATAGTATCCACATAAAAAAATATATTCATTGTTATTCATGACTGATTTTGATTTCTTTTATTATGTTTACAAGCTTGTTATGTTCTTGCATAAAACTAAACTCACTCATGGATAGCAAGTACTTGTCAACTAAGTCACCTAATTCATGTTAGTATTCGAGTTTGAGAATATATGTGTGTGTGTGTGAGATAAAATTATGTATTCTCCCTAAACATATGATAAAAATATCACTTGTAATCTAGATCATCTAATTTTAATAATAATTTGGTAGGATTTTAAAAACTTCAAAACATAATAAAAATAATAAGTTATTATAAAATTATGATTTTTTAAAATATTATTCTTATTTATAAAAAAAAAAAAACTATTATTTAAATATTTTAATAATAATAAAAGAATTAATTAATTTGATTTATATAATGTAAACTATACTTAACTTAGACTAAAAATATTTAAAAATTAATATTTATGTTTATACAAAAATTAATTCATATTGAAATTATTAAATTAAATTGTATCTATAGGTTGTACCGATTTTAGTGTTATGGAACCAATCAAGGACTCATGGTGATGCCACTAAAATAACATTGTCAAGGTTATTACAATGAGTGAGTATAGAGTTGTTCAAAAGCTAACAAAGAGGTCTCAAATATCACTAAGCTTCACCCTCTTTTTAATTAAAAAAAAAAAAAAAATTGTGGGTCAAATTCTGTTGAACTTCAACCGCTCTTCATAGTTTTTCTAGCATTCATATATGGATTTCATTATAGATTGACGTTTATGGAAAATTAAATTAAATATATCTGAATTCATATTAGGTTCACAATTTTGGAATTTTGAGGATAATATTAGCTAAACCTGGTGACTTTTGATGTCAAGGCCGCCTAGTATTTATGGAGGTCTATGTAAAACGGCTTCACTTCTATTATATTTTTTTAACTTAAAAAAAATCATATAATAGAGATTATCTTATATTTGGAATAAAATTATGTCCACTTTTAATCCATTGGTCATTAACATGTCTATTTCCACTTTTGTGCTGCATATGTTAGGTGTTTTTATTCGGGTAGTACCTTTTAAGCTAGTGGCAGATCCCAATTAAGAGAGTGGAGGTTCAAAATTTGTACACCCATTTTGGGCAATCAAATAAAAATTCCTTAAAAATTCACAATATTATCATACAATGTTGTGACATAATTTTTCATATAGTAAGCTTTATAAAACGATTCCTAACACAATTGGAGGTACTTTGTTTTAGTAATAAGATAGTTATAACAAATACATATCATACATAATCCTTAATATCTATGGTCCATAATCTATTAAACTTAAGTTTTATTTTTTTAATTTTCTTTTCTATCCATAATCAATATAACCTTAGACTTACTATTTTAATCCACTTTGTATTAAATTTAATGACCATATTAGTTTGTTTTTATAATATTTAAACTAAAAAGTTCATATATTATTTAAAACAAATATATTTTAATTAGAACTAAATGATAAAATTGTAATATTATTAAATCTATTATGCTTAAGTACAATGTAATGCTATTTTACATTTCAATAACTTTATTCTTGTGTCCCTATCAACATATGCAACAAATCTTACCATTATCTTTTAATTGAAATATTATAATTTTAATATAAATATTATAATTTTTTAATAATTCTTTTATATTCTAAAAATAGCCCTAAGCAAGCTCACATTATTGAGATGGAAAATTTTATGGTTTGTTCCGTGACTTCATAATAACTACCTGCCTTCTCCCATCACCATAATGGATGTTGATGACCATGTAAGTGGATAGAATGTAGTTATGAAAACAATATTAGAAAGTGGATTGTTATATTCCTTTTAACAATCAACAAAAAATCCAAATAGGTAGAAATGATGTGCTGCTATCCCTTCAAACGGCTAGAAACCAAATGGCTAGGGAGGACGTGGCACAACCACTCACAAATTAGCCGTTGATTAAAAAAGCTGCGAGGCAGAGTTATATAATGAGGATTTTGATTATGATGTTCAAAAGTTAAATTACTTTTGATTCTCCTCTTCAAAACTGGACACATAAATAACATTTTTTTTAAACGACTTGGTGAAGGAGACCGTGCGAATGCATCCTCCCCTACTTGGTGAAGGAGAGCTTGCAAATGTTTCGTGTCACATTGTGACTACATCCCCGCGAAGACCAACGAGGAGGTCTACAGTGTGGGGATGGGGAGTTTTGACCCCAGCGCTTCCTGGACTAATGAGAAGGACGTTGACATTACGAGAGTGAATAGAATTAAGATGATGCCCTTCAGTGCTGGGAGGAGGATCTGGCCATTGGCACTCACCACATCAATCTAATCATCTTATGGATGCATGCAATATGGAGTAGTATGCTTTGACTATTGTCACAAATAATCCACCAGAAGTCCCCATGTTCCATTACTCCTGTGGAATGCAGCGCGGGGATTTGCGGAGGCAAAGTATCGATTGTATATACCTTTCCTAAGTGAGGCCGACATCGAGCTGCTTCCACTAGTGTAAATCTATTTATGAGGTTCTCTCCGGCTCTTTGATTCGATTCGTTTTCTAGTAGGTGCCATTTTTGGATTTCTGGGAGGTGTGAAATATTCATTTATATTGCATATTTTTATGATCAATTTCTAAGAAATATGGTAGCACACAAACATGATCTCTATTCTTGTTTCCATTAATGTATAGTTTTATGAGATTAATTTTCGAATTAATCATACTATTAAAAGATTTGATTGATAGGGTTTGCACCTTCTTTTAATCAGGATAAGGTTTGCATCTGCTTTTAATTGCTTTCTTTTAAGCCGATGTCTATCCAATTCAATATGCAGGGTCTCCCACGACAAGATAAGATTACAACAAATTGGATCATTGGATGTAAATAAGGCCCTAAAGAAACCTAGTTCCGGCTAGACAAGAAAGGTAAGTTTCTGCCTCTTCATTTTGTATTTCTTGAAGTAAACCCTTTTAAATGAATTATATATAGTCTTTTCTTCATTTTCAAGTGGTTTTATAATTTTTGGATTAATACTGTGTTAGTAATAGCACCTATTTTTTTTTATTACAACCCTATTTTCGGTGTCTAAACCCAATCTATTCATCTCAGTTTTATTAGTAAAACCCAGTTTATTCATCTCAGTTCTATTATTCCATTTTCTTTATGGTTTCCTGGGCTCGCCATAGTTTCTTTTTAATTCATTTTAGCCAGTTGTAATCTCTTTGTCTCAAATTTCCTGGTTATAATTTACATATTTCTTTGTTAGATCTATCAAATATCAAATCAAATCTCTTATGGATGTGTGCAATATGGAGCAGTATGCTTTCACTGTTGTCACGAAGAATCCACCAGAAAGAATCTGGACGAATGAAGCGCGGCGCTCGAAGTCCCCATGTTCCATTACTCCTGTGGAATGCAGGCGGTGATGCTTGCATTGGGAATTTGCGGAGGCAAAGTATCCACTGTATATGCCTTTCGTACGCGACATCGAAATCGAGCTGCGCTGCTTCCACCGATGCAAATCTATTTATCAGGTTCTCTATGGCTCTTTGATTTGATTCATTTTCTCTGTTTCGATTCGTTTTCTAGTAGGATGCAATTTTTGGATTTCTTCCAAGTGCGAAATATTCATTTATATTGCATATTTTTATGATAAATTTCTAAGAATTCTGGTAGTACACAAACATGATCTCTATTCTTTTTTTTCCATTGATGTATAGTTTTCTATTTTTTTTTTTTCCATTGATGTATAGATTTATGAGATTAATTGTAGGATTAACCATGTTATTAAAAGATTTGATTGATAGGTTTGGGCCTTTTTTTAATCAGGATAGAGTTTGGGACTTCTTTTAATTTCTTACTCTATGAGATTACATGTTTTAGATGAGATTACTGCATTTCTTAAAATGATTTTCAATTATGTTTTTATGATTTACAAATATGTTTTTCATTTGTCTTATAATTTATGTTAGATTTTATTTTCACATTATTACTTTGGTTAAATTCAATGTATTTTAAATTGTATTTTCACACATTTAAATTACTTTAAAGAAGTTTTCTTATATACAAACTTTTATTAATAGCTTTTAATTAATTTATTTTTTGAATGATTTCTTCATTAATATTCTGATATAGAGTAAAGTACCATAAGCTTAAAGGATAGACTAAGGTAAGTTAGAATATGCTAGGTTAGGCTAGAATAGGCAAGAGTAGCTTAGGGTAGGCTAGACTAGACTAGGATAGGTTAGGTTAGAGTAGGTTAGGCTAGTGTATGCTAGGGTAGGCTAGAGTAGGCTAGGTTAGACTAGGGTAGGTTAAGCTAGGTTAGGGGAGGCTAAGTTAAGCTAGGCTAGGCTAGGGGAGGCTAGGTTAGGCTACTATAGTGTAGGATAGACTAGGTTAGGCTAGGTTAGGTCAAGATAGGGTAGGTTAGGGTATCTTAGGCTAGGCTAGGATAGGATATGCTAAGATAGGTCAAACTATGTTAAGCTAGGCTAGGTAAGAGTACACTATGTTAGGCTAGGGTATGTTAGGCTAGGCTAGGTTAGCCTAGGTTAGGTTAGGTTAGGTTAGGTTAGGTTAGGCTAGGCTAGGCTATGTTAGCTTAAGTTAGGTTCAGTTAGGCTAGGCTATGTTAGGTTAGGTTAGGTTAGGTTAGGATAGGATAGGCTAGGATAGGATAGGCTAGAGTAGGGTAGGCTAGGTTACGCTAGGTTAGGTTAGGTTAGGGTAGGATAGATTAGGCTAGTCTAGGTTGGGCCACGATAAGATAGGCTAGGTTATGATAAGATAGGTTAGGCTAGGTTAGGTTAGGCTATGCTAGGCTAGGCTAGGTTAGGTTAGGTTAGGCTAGGCTAGGCTAGGTTAGGTTAGGCTAGGTTAGGTTAGGATATAATAGGATAAGATAGGATAGACTAGGCTAGGATAGGTTAGGCTAGGATAAGATAGGCTAGGTTAGGTTAGGATGAGATTGATTAGGCTAGGATAGTTTAGGCTAAGATAAGCTAGGCTACGTCACGCTAGGCTTGGCTAGGCTAGTCTAGGCTAGGGTAGGCTAGGCTAGATAGGTTAGGATAGGTTAGTTTAGGTTAGTTTAGTTTAGGTTAGGATACATTAGGCTAGGCTAGGCTAGCTTAGGCTAGATTAGGCTAGGCTAAGTTAGGTTAGGTTAGGCTACGTAGGTTAGGATAATATAGGTTAGGTTAGGGTTAGGCTGGGCTAGGCTATGCTAGGATAGGGTAGGTTAGGCAAGGCTAGGGTAGGGTAGTGTAGGCTAGGTTAGGATAGGGTAGGGTAGGGTAGGCTAGAATAGGGTAGGATATTTTAGGGTAGGTTAGGCTAGGATAGGGTAGGATAGGGTAGGGTAGGTTAGACTAGGACAAGCTAGGGTAGGCTAGGCTAGGGTAGGTTAGGCTACGCTAGGTTAGGCTATGGTGGGTCAGGGTAGTGTAGGCTAGGCTAGCATAGGCTAGGCTAGGCTAGGATAGGTTAGGCTAGGGTAGGCTAGGCTAGGCTAGGCTAGTTTAAGGTAGAGAAGGGTAGGGTAGGTGAGGGGAGCTTAGGTTAGGTTAGGCTAGGTTAGGCTAGGGTAGGGTAGTCTAGGGTAGGCTACCATAGGCTAGGCTAGAGTAGGCTAAGCTAGGGTAGGGTAGGGTAGGGGAAGGTAGGTTAGACTAGGATAGGCTAGGCTATCTTAAGCTAGGCTAGGATAGGATGGTCTAGGGTGGGCTAGGCTAGGGTGGAAAAAGCTAGGCTCATTTAGGTTAGGCTAGGTTGGGCTACGCTAGGCTATGTAAGGTTAGGTTAGGTTGGGCAAGGTTGGGTGAGGCTAGGCTAGGTAAGGTTAGGTTAGGCTAGGTTAGGTTTAAGTTCGGTTAGGTTAAGGTAGGTTAGGTTAGGTTATGTTAGGTTAGGGTAGGCTAGGCTATGTCAGGCTAGGGTAGGGTAGGGTAGGGTAGGTTACGGTTGGTTATGTTAGGTTAGGCTAGGTTAGGCTAGGCAATGTTAGGCTAGGCTAGGCTAGGCGAGGTTAGGCTAAGCGAGACTAGGCTAGGCTAGGCTAGGTTAGGCTAGGCTAGGCTAGGCTAGGCTAGGTTAGCCAAGGTTATGCTAGGCTAGGCAAGGCAAGGCTGGGCTAGGCTAAGCAAGGCTAGGTTAGCCGAGGCTAGGCTAGGCTAGGTTAGTCTAGGTTAGGTTAGGATAGGTTAGGCTAGGCTAGGTTAAGCTAGGTTAGGCAGGGTTAGGCTAGGTTAGTTTAGGTAGGCCTAGGTTAGGTTAGTTTAGGTTAGGCTAGGCTATGTTAGGATAGGATAGGTTACGCTAGGCTAGGCTAGGCTAGGGTAGGCTAGGCTAGGGTATGTTGGGGTTGGCTATGTTAGGCTATGCTATGGTTGGGTATGTTAGGCTACGCAAGGTTAGGATAAGGTAGGTTACATTAGTATAGGCTAGGCTATTTTAGGCCTGGTAAGCTAGGCTAGGCTAGGTGTAATATCCCAGAAATGGGGAACTATGACAGAGATACACAATGCCTGCCGTACAGAATGACTCCACAGAGGATTAGAAACCGAACTGGATCTGTGAATCCAATGTATCTTGTTGAAATCTAAGGAGGCTCCAAAAAATCACTCTAGGTGGGTTCCATGAGATCTCCCACACTGGACATCTGAAAAGACCCCGATAGAGGGGCTGGTGTGTGTGGACAAGGGACCGATAACAACGTTGTTTGTGAGCACAGCGAATACATGAATATGTGGGTAGCCAAGAGCGTTATAATATAATGAGGAAATTCGTTACGAAGAGTCATAGGGTTGGCAATACAAGCCTCGATAGATGTATACATGAAATACGAAATATCTTTGCTACATAGAATATACTGAAGCTGTAGTATAGTTTATAGGAGATATGACTTGTGCCGAATGATAATAAAAAATAATAACAATATATGAAACACGAAATATGCGGTAAGAAATCTCTCGGCCCATAAACAATAATACAGCAATCGCCGAAGGATTGTGCAGAAATATATACAAATGAACATGAGAAATGTTGAGGTTTACACGGTGGCAGCGGCAACTCAAGAAGCTGGAACTAGATGGAGATAGTTGGGAACAAATTTTAATATGAGTATATCTCCTCTAATGGATCTTCAAAGTGGTGATCCTATGTTGAAGATATGTTTACCCTCCAATCAACATTTTACCAAACCTCTGCAAATGTACTTTGAAAGTAAAACGATCCTAAGGATACGCTTGTGGGTGGAAATAAAAATGTGTTGGCAAAATGCAGATCTGAAATATGCTATGAATCTTGCCTTCATGATCTACCAAAAGGAAATAAATTCTCTCCTCTGAAACGAGCGAAAAATGGTGTGTTTTGGAACCTCACGCAACACCTCCAACATAGGCTTCATAAATAAGCGAGGAAATAACGTTCGCACAACGTTGGAAATTAAACGACGGCAGCGATATGGAGAAAGCAAAGTGAAATCCCTCGAGAGGCCTCTCGGGCGAGAATGAATCCCTAAGGAAAATTCACCATGGCTGCTGCTACAGCTACGCTGAAAACAACGAGGAGAGTATAAAATAGTTTAAGCAAACTAAGAAATGCACTAATCCTTGAATGAGTTACAATGGATGCCTTGCCCTCATTTTAAACAAATGCAAACTCCCTCTCCATGGGTCCCACTCATTAGGGTTTCCTCCATCGAAGAAATTCCCTCTCTGTCTTTCTTTGTTGCCCCCACAAGATGATCTCCACCTCTGTCTTCTGTTATTTGACTTGGTCAAACTTGACCTTGTCTTTATGCAAATGTCCTCTTTCACATGAGGTGATCCCGCTCCCACTACGATCTTCTTTCTGCATAGAAGAGGGATTTTATTCCTATTTACGAATTATATGGGCCTCCTTACCCATTTATTCATTTCCTAAAGTGAAAACAACAAAAAATTAATATTCCCATTTAGGCACATGCTAAAAGTCGTCTGGGTCCACTCCCAAATGTTTGCTTGTCCTCAAAAAAATGCATAAGAATAAAATCCTCCCAAGGATCAAGATGTTGTCTCATCAATATCTCCAAGTTTTCCCTCCAACATATGCAAAGCTAGCTTTTTGGTGAGCATCCCAAATAGCTATCATATGAAAATACGCGCTTATCTATGGAGAAAAACATTGGCAGTGCATCTATGGAGCACTTTTTGAGGCATGTTTGACATGAATTGGGATTTACTGCCATCCTCTATATGAATCTCCCATCCCAAAGAAATCATCCCGCAGGCTAGTTTCCCTCCCAACGAAACTCTCACAATCTATTCAACTTGGAACTACGAAGAGCGAGGTGGAAAGGGTACCACGGTAAGCATCGCGCGCCTTTTCTTGTACTTTGTACTCTCTCTCCCGCAGTGAGTGTAGAGTGCGTTATTATCTCGAGCTGTGATAGTGTGCCTGCAAGGCAGAAAAATGAAGAAGCAATCCTCCCAGGCCAGCAGCATTGGAAAGCAAGGTGGCCCAAAACATTCATCCATGATGAACGGACATGGTCATCATGAGAATGTCAATGGGAACTATGCGAAGGTTTTACGTGATGATGCATGATACAAACAATGTCACAAAGAGGACACAACAACTGTCTCTCATCACTAACCAAAAAATAGCATGGAAAGTAATATAAAAAAATCATCACATCTATTAGCGAATAATAAATGGTTGAATATTGTCCATGTCTGCCCAGTCAAGCACTTGCTCATGGATTCCTGCGATGTTGAGTAGCTGCTTAGAATTCATGGCCCGGCCTAAAAAACAAATGTGTGTATGTTGGACCTGTCTCTCCTATCACTCCCATTGAAACATGTAGTAAAAAATGTGGGGAATTATCCTGCTAGGGGCCGCATCCAACTCATGGTAATGATTCCCCAATCATGCTCTGTGAAATAAACAATATGAAGCCGTAAGTCATGATCGTGCAGGGGTAATGAATCTTGATGGCTTCATGTGGTGTGAATACCAATAACTCAG
Organism: Pinus albicaulis; assembly: GCA_034641835.2. Taxonomy (NCBI): domain Eukaryota; kingdom Viridiplantae; phylum Streptophyta; class Pinopsida; order Pinales; family Pinaceae; genus Pinus; species Pinus albicaulis. The sequence continues at coordinate 244,029,223 of CM076575.1, read as the reverse complement.
GATGCTTCTTACATTACAAACTACTTCTTCGAGAAATTTACATGAAAAAAATGTTTCGATGCATGGTCCAATCATGCATGTCATCATATATTAAATGGTTAGTGCAAGAAAGAAGTGATAGTAATAAACATACATGTAATGATAAAACATTTTCACAAGGCACATAAAGAAGATGGTATGTCTGTCATGGTTTAGCCCAGTGCATAATGCGGATCAATAAACTTGCCCTCTTGTGGAGAAATACATGCATAGTAATATTCGCATGAAATTATTGTGTTAGCAATCAATAATTGAAACATTAAGAATGACACATGTCCATAAATGAGTTCTCCATAGTGGTTGATGGACATCCATGAAGAGAATGAACTATGTGTTGCATGAAGATCCTCCTTCTCATCTTGGAAGCCCAAGTCAAGAAAAACATATCATAGTAATAGATGTCTCCATCCTACCCTATCATCCTTACCCCCTCCTTTTTCTTGCCAAGTGCATCTGGTGGTAGTCACAAGGGACCGTTAGGTCATAGCACGCCTTAGAGAGAATTATGACATGGGGATCATGGAGAAAAAACGGCGGTGGGAAGGGGATTTTTTGATGTTAGGATCAAATATATTCCATGTTAAAGAGCAGCTTTAGGGAAGCAAGCATAGAATTTTAAAATTTTAATATTAACTTCAACAAAAAAGACAAACAAATGATTAATATCGTGATTTATATCTAGGAGGATAATTTCAGCACTGTATTAAATTGGTGATTAATATTTTATTGGACCGAAATGTTTTGCGTTATTATTATATTTAATTAATAATTTTTTATTAAAAAGGGATTGTTTGCAAGTAAATGAAGCACTTAACGATGGGCTATCATGTGTGTTGCCAGGAGGATATTTGATAAGTGTCCATTTTTTACTAGTACATATCATTGAGTGACCGAAATGTTTTACGTTATTATTATATTTAATTAATAATTTTTTATTAAAAAGGGATTGTTTGCAAGTAAATGAAGCACTTAACGATGGACTATCATGTGTGTTGCCAGGAGGATATTTGATAAGTGTCCATTTTTTACTAGTACATATCATTGAGTGATTGAAGGGCAGATTTTTAAGTGTCCATTTTTTACTAGTACATATCATTGAGTGATTGAAGGGCAGATTTTCAGTCCCCTGCAAGGTTGCCAGGTTCGAGCACATGGTATACAAAGGCAATATTCAGACGGATCCCAGCTTGGGGAAATTGGTCCACTTCTATCTTTGTAATTAATCCAAGTGAAAGCACTCTGAATTTATTTCCTTCATGGATTATCTATATTGTACAATCTGTTACATGTTATTGATAGGAATTTTATTGTTATTGTTCATTACTAGGGTTTTATGAGCGAAGGTAATTTTATCACTAAAATAACATCTATTTATTAAAGTAATTTACCAATACATGTTGTTCAAATGAAAAATTGGATACTATATTTTCGGTGGAAGATAATATGGGAATATTATTTTATTTATCATTTTAATTTACTTTGATGCATCCAAAATCTCCCTATATGTAATTGTAAACAACTAATATATTCATTGTTATTCATGACTGATTTTGATTTATTTTATTATGTTTACAAGCATTTTATGTTCTTGCATAAAACTAAACTCACTCATGGATAGCAAGTAGTTGTCAACTAAGTCACCTAATTCATGTTAGTGTTCAACTTTGAGAATATGTGTGTGTGTGTGTATGTGAGAGATAAAATTATGTATTCTCCCTAAACATATGATAAAAATATCACTTGTTATCTAGATCATCTAATTTTAATAGTAATTTGGTAGGATTTTAAAAACTTCAAAACATAATAAAAATAATAAGTTATTATAAAATTATGATTTTTTTTAAATATTATTCTTATTTATAAAAAAAAATTATTATTTAAATATTTTAATAATAATAAAAGAATTAATTAATTTGATTTATATAATGTAAACCAGACTTAATTTAGACTAAAAATATTTAAAAATTAATATTTAAAATTTAATATTTATGTTTATACAAAAATTAATTCATATTGAAATTATTAAATTAAATTGTATCTATACTTTGTACCGATTTTAGTGTTATGGAACCAATCAAGGACTGATGGTGGTGTCACTAAAATAACATTGTCGAGGTCATTACAATCAGTGAGTATGGAGTTGTTCAATAAAAATTCCTTAAAAATTCACAATATTATCATACAAAGTTGTGACACAATTTTTCATATAGTAAGCTTTATAAAACCATTCCTAACACAATTGGAAGTACTTTGTTTTAGTAATAAGATAGTTATAACAAATACATATCATACATAATCCTTAATATCTATGGACCATAATCTATTAAACTTAGGTCTTATTATTTTAATTTTCTTTTCTATCTATAATCAATATAACCTTAAACTTATTATTTTAATCAGCTTTGTATTAAATTTAATGACCATATTAGTTTTTTTTTATAATATTTAAACTAAAAAGTTCATATATTATTTAAAACAAATATATTTTAATTAGAACTAAATAATAAAATTGTAATATTATTAAATCTATTATGCTTAAGTACAATGTAATGCTATTTTACATTTCAATAACTTTATTCTTGTGTCCCTATCAACATATGCAACAACTCTTACCATTATCTTTTAAAATAACTCTTTACCAACTCGCAGCTTTTAACAATGAACAAAAATCCCAAACAGGTAGAAATGATGTGCTGCTATCCCTTCAAACGGCTAGAAACCAAACGGCTAGGGAGGACGTGGCACAGCCACTCACAAATTAGCCGTTGATTAAAAAAGCTGAGAGGCAGAGTTATATAATGAGGATTTTGATTATGATGTTGACAAGTTAAATTACTTTTGATTCTCCTCTGCAAAGCTGGACACAGAAATAACGTTTATTTTAAACGACTTGGTGAAAGAGACCGTGCGAATGCATCCTCCCCTAGGAATACTTGAGATTGCTCTAATTAAAAATCCCTTCATTTCTACATTTTCTAATTGATAAAAATATATAAGTCAGAAAACCAAATATAAGAATAAGGTGAGTTGAAGTAACAAGAACAAGAAAAATGGAATTCAAGTGAAGAATGTTAGCTCTATGACAAATAGATCCACAAGTATTCCCTTCTCATGTATATATGTCAAATAATGGAGAAAGTGAAAATAATAGCTCTGGAATAGGTATAAAATAATAAATATAATATTCAAAATATTTATAAAATAATAAAATAATAAGCATTGTACTCAAAATTTTACAAATGAACCTATGAAATAATTAGGTATCTTTGTCTTTAAAACAAATTGAAGGGTTGCAAAATACTTAATTCAATTCTATTTTAGGTATCTTCGTCTTTGAAATTGGGTCAAATGGGAGAAGAAAATACCTAGAATTCCATTAGTACATCCAAATAATTCCATTTTATTTATAAATTATTTTTTAGGAGTCTCTTAATAACCATAACATCAAAGCATAAGTATTGGTATTGGATGATTAAATTTATAGTTTTTTTTTTTATGTTTTTTCAATTATGGTTTGAGGATTTTGATTTTATAAATTATATACTATTTATTTCTTTCCAAATAAAATTATTTAGAATATTTATAGATTAATAAAATAATATTTAGAATATTTATAGATTAATAAAATAATAAACATTATGGTGGAAATTTTACAAAGGAATCTATGAAATAATTAGGTAATTTTTTCTGTCAAATAAATTGAGCAACTAATTGTATTGGAAATTGGGTCAAATATGAAATAATTAGGTATCTTTTCTATAAAACAAATTGAATTGGAAATTGGATTTAATTAGAAAAGAAAATACTCAAATTGAAAAATTCCACTAGTATGTCCAAATAATTCCATTTTATTGATAAATTATTCTATTCTTAAGTAGAAATAATTCATTTTTTTTTAAATAAATTTTTTTAGGAGCCTTCTAATAACCATAAAGTCAAATCACAAGTATTGTACCGATTTTAGTGTTATGGAACCAATCAAGGACTGATGGTGATGTCACTAAAATAACATTGTCGAGGTCATTACAATGAGTGAGTATGGAGTTGTTCAATAAAAATTCCTTAAAAATTCACAATACTATCATACAAAGTTGTGACACAATTTTTCATACAGTAAGCTTTATAAAACCATTCCTAACACAATTTGAGGTACTTTGTTTTAGTAATAAGATAGTTATAACAAATACATATCATACATAATCCTTAATATCTATGGTCCATAATCTATTAAACTTAGGTCTTATTATTTTAATTTTATTTTCTATCTATATTCAATATAACCTTAAACTTATTATTTTAATCCGCTTTGTATTAAATTTAATGACCATATTAGTTTGTTTTTATAATATTTAAACTAAAAAGTTCATATATTATTTAAAACAAATATATCTTAATTAGAACTAAATAATAGAATTGTAATATTATTAAATCTATTATGCTTAAGTACAATGTAATGCTATTTTACATTTCAATAACTTTATTCTTGTGTCGCTATCAACATATGCAACAACTCTTACCATTATCTTTTAAAAGAAATATTATAATTTTAATATAAATATTATAATATTTTAATAATTCTCTTATATTCTAAAAATAACCCTAAGCATTTCCATGGTTTGTTCCGTGACTTCATAATAACTACCTACCTTATCCCATCACCATAATTGATGTTGATGACCATGTAAGTGGATAGAATGTAGTTATGAAAACAATATTAGAAAGTGGATTGTTATATTCCTTTTAACAATGAACAAAAAAATCCAAACATGTAGAAATGATGTGCTGCTATCCCTTCAAACGGCTAGAAACCAAACGGCTACGGAGGACGTGGCACAGCCACTCACAAATTAGCGGTTGATTAAAAAAGCTGAGTCAGAGTTATATAATGAGGATTTTGATTATGATGTTCACAAGTTAAATTACTTTTGATTCTCCTCTGCAAAGCTGGACACAGAAATAACGTTTTTTTTAAACGACTTGGTGAAGGAGACTGTGCGAATGCATCCTCCCCTACTTGGTGAAGGAGACTGTGCGAATGCATCCTCCCCTACTTGGTGAAGGAGAGCCTGCAAATGTTTCATGTCACACTGTGACTACATCCCCGCGAAGGCCAACGTGGAGTTCTACAGTGTGGGGATGGGGAGTTTCGGGATGGGGAGTTTCGACCCCAGCGCTTCCTGGACTAACGAGAAGGACATTGACATTACGAGAGTGAATAGAATTAAGATGATGCCCTTCGGTGCTGGGAGGAGGATCTGGCCATTGGCACTCACCACATCAATCTAATCATCTGATGGATGCATGCAATATGGAGTAGTATGCTTTGACTGTTGTCACAAATAATCCACCAGAAGTCCCCATGTTCCATTACTCCTGTGGAATGCAGCGCAGGGATTTGCGGAGGCAAAGTATCGATTGTATGTACCTTTCCTAAGTGAGGCCGACATCGAGCTGCTTCCACTGGTGTAAATCTATTTATGAGGTTCTCTCTGGCTCTTTGATTCGATTCGTTTTCTAGTTGGTGCCTTTTTTGGATTTCTGGGTGTTGTGAAATATTCATTTATATTGCATATTTTTATGATCAATTTCTAAGAAATATGGTAGCACACAAGCATGATCTCTATTCTTGTTTCCATTAATGTATAGTTTTATGTATAGTTTTATGAGATTAATTTTCTTGTTTCCATTAATGTATAGTTTTATGAGATTAATTTTCGGATTAATCATATTATTAAAAGATTTAATTGATAGGGTTTGCACCTTCTTTTAATCAGGATAAGGTTTGCACCTGCTTTTAATTGCTTTCTTTTAAGCTGATGTCTGTCCAATTCAATATGCAGGGTCTTCCACGACAAGATAAGATTACAACAAATTGGATCATTGGATGTAAATAAGGCCCTAAAGAAACCTAGTTCCGGCTAGACAAGAAAGGTAAGTTTCTGCCTCTTCATTTTGTATTTCTTGAAGTAAACCATTTTCAATGAATTATATGTAGTCTTTTCTTCATTTTCAAGTGGTTTTATAATTTTTGGATTAATACGGTGTTAGTAATAGCACCTATTTTTGTTTATTACAACTCTATTTTCGGTGTCTAAACCCAATCTATTCATCTCAGTTTTATTAGTAAAACCCAGTTTATTCATCTCAGTTCTATTATTCCTCGCCATAGTTTCTTTTTAATTCATTTCAGCCAGTTGTAATCTCTTTGTCTCAAATTTCTTGGTTATAATTTAGATATTTTTTTGTTAGATCTATCAAATATCAAATCAAATCTCTTATGGATGTGTGGGATATGGATGTGTGCAATATGGAGCAGTATGCTTTCAGTGTTGTCACGAAGAATCCACCAGAAAGAATCTGGACGAATGAAGCGCGGCGCACGAAGTCCCCATGTTCCATTACCCCTGTGGAATGCAGGCGGTGATGCTTGCATTGGGAATTTGCGGAGGCAAAGTGTCGACTGTATATGCCTTTCGTAAGCGACATCGAAATCGAGCTGCGCTGCTTCCACCGATGCAAATCTATTTATCAGGTTCTCTATGGCTCTTTGATTTGATTCTTTTTCTCTGTTTCGATTCGTTTTCTAGTAGGATGCAATTTTTGGATTTCTTCCAAGTGCGAAATATTCATTTATATTACATATTTTTATGATAAATTTCTAAGAATTCTGGTAGCACACAAACATGATCTCTATTCTTTTTTTCCATTGATGTATAGTTTTCTATTTTTTTTTCCATTGATGTATAGATTTATGAGATTAATTGTAGGATTAACCATGTTATTAAAAGATTTGATTGATAGGGTTTGGGCCTTTTTTTAATCAAGATAGAGTTTGGGCCTTATTTTAATTTCTTACTCTATGAGATTAGATGATTTAGATGAGATTACTGGATTTCTTAAAATGATTTTCAATTATGTTTTTATGATTTACAAATATGTTTTTCATTTGTCTTATAATTTATGTTAGATTTTATTTTCACATTATTACTTTGGTTAAATTCAATGTATTTTAAAATGTATTTTCATACATTTAAATTACTTTAAAGAAGTTTTCTTATATTTAAACTTTTATTAATAGGTTTTAATTAATTTATTTTTTGAATGATTTCTTCACTAATATTCTGATATAGAGTAAAGTACCATAAGCTTGAGTAGCCTAGCCTAAGCTACTAAAGGATAGACTAAGGTAAGCTAGAATAGGCTAGGTTAGGCTAGAATAGGCAAGAGTAGCTTAGGGTAGGCTAGACTAGACTAGGATAGGTTAGGTTAGAGTAGGTTAGGCTAGTGTATGCTAGGGTAGGCTAGAGTAGGCTAGGTTAGACTAGGGTAGGTTAAGCTGGGCTAGGGGAGGCTAAGTTAAGCTAGGCTAGGCTAGGGGAGGCTAGGTTAGGCTACTATAGTGTAGGATAGACTAGGTTAGGCTAGGTTAGGTCAAGAGAGGGTAGGTTAGGGTATCTTAGGCTAGGCTAGGATAGGCTAGGCTAGGATAGGTTAGACTATGTTAAGCTAGGCTAGGTAAGAGTACACTATGTTAGGCTAGGGTATGTTAGGCTAGGCTAGGTTAGCCTAGGTTAGGTTAGGTTAGGTTAGGTTAGGCTAGGCTAGGCTATGTTAGCTTAAGTTAGGCTCAGTTAGGCTAGGCTATGTTAGCTAGGTTAGGTTAGGTTAGGATAGGATAGGCTAGGATAGGATTGGCTAGAATAGGGTAGGCTAGGTTAAGCTAGGTTAGGTTAGGTTAGGGTAGGATAGATTAGCATAGTCTAGGTTGGGCCACGATAAGATAGGCTAGGTTAGGATAAGATAGGTTAGGCTAGGTTAGGTTAGGCTATGCTAGGCCATGCTAGGTTAGGCTAGGTTAGGCTACTATACTGTAGGATAGACTAGGCTAGGCTAGGTTAGGTCAAGATAGGGTAGGTTAGGGTATCTTAGGCTAGGCTAGGATAGGCTAGGCTAGGATAGGTTAGACTATGTTAAGCTAGGCTAGGTAAGAGTACACGATGTTAGGCTAGGGTATGTTAGGCTAGGCTAGGTTAGCCTAGGTTAGGTTAGGTTAGGTTAGGTTAGGCTAGGCTAGGCTATGTTAGCTTAAGTTAGGCTCAGTTAGGCTAGGCTATGTTAGGTTAGGTTAGGTTAGGTTAGGATAGGATACGCTAGGATAGGATAGGCTAGAATAGGTTAGGCTAGGTTACGCTAGGTTAGGTTAGGTTAGGGTAGGATAGATTAAGCTAGTCTAGGTTGGGCCACGATAAGATAGGCTAGGTTAGGATAAGATAGGTTAGGCTACGTTAGGTTAGGCTATGCTAGGCTAGGCTAGGTTAGGTTAGGTTAGGCTAGGCTAGGCTAGGTTAGGTTAGGCTAGGATAGGTTAGGATATGATAGGATAAGATAGGATAGACTAGGCTAGGATATGTTAGGCTAGGATAAGATAGGCTAGGTTAGGTTAGGATGAGATTGATTAGGCTAGGATAGTTTAGGCTAAGATAAGCTAGGCTAGGTTAGGCTAGGCTTGGCTAGGGTAGGCTAGGCTAGATAGGTTAGGATAGGTTAGTCTAGGTTAGTTTAGTTTAGGTTAGGATACATTAGGCTAGGCTAGGCTACCTTAGGCTAGATTAGGCTAGGCTAAGTTAGGTTAGGTTAGGCTACGTAGGTTAGGATAGTATAGGTTAGGGTATAGTAACGATAAAGTTAGGTTAGGGTTAGGCTGGGCTAGGCTATGCTAGGATAGGGTAGGTTAGGCAAGGCTAGGGTAGGGTAGTGCAGGCTAGGTTAGGATAGGGTAGGGTAGGGTAGGCTAGAATAGGGTAGGATAGATTAGGGTAGGTTAGGCTAGGATAGGGTAGGATAGGGTAGGGTAGGTAAGGGTAGGTTAGGCTAGGATAAGCTAGGGTAGGCTAGGTTAGGGTAGGTTAGGCTATGCTAGGTTAGGATATGGTGGGTCAGGGTAGTGTAGGCTAGGCTAGCATAGGGTAGGCTAGGCTAGGATAGGTTAGGCTAGGGTAGGCTAGGCTAGGCTAGGCTAGTTTAAGGTAGAGAAGGGTAGGCTAGGCCAGGGGAGCTTAGGTTAGGTTAGGCTAGGGTAGGCTAGGCTAGGGTAGCCTAGGGTAGGCTACCCTAGGCTAGGCTAGAGTAGGCTAAGCTATGGTAGGGTAGGGTAGGGGAAGGTAGGTTAGGCTAGGCTAGGATAGGCTATCTTAGGCTAGGCTAGGATAGGATGGTCTAGGGTGGGCTAGGCTAGGGTGGGCTAGGCTAGGCTCGGTTAGGTTAGGCTAGGTTGGGCTACGCTAGGCTAGGTAAGGTTAGGTTAGGCTAGGATAGGTTAGGTTAGGTTGGGCAAGGTTGGGTGAGGCTAGGCTAGGTAAGGTTAGGTTAGGCTAGGCTAGGTTAGGTTAAGTTAGGTTAGGTTAAGCTAGGTTAGGTTAGGTTATGTTAGGTTAGGGTAGGCTAGGCTACTTCAGGGTAGGGTAGGGTAGGGTAGGTTATGGTGGGTTATGTTATGTTAGGCTAGGTTGGGCTAGGCAATGCTAGGCTAGGCGAGGCTAGGCGAGGTTAGGCTAAGCCAGACTAGGCTAGGCTAGGCTAGGTTAGGCTAGGCTAGGCTAGGTTAGCCAAGGTTAGGCTAGGCTAGGCAAGCCTAGGCTGGGCTAGGCTAGGCAAGGCTAGGTTAGCCGAGGCTAGGCTAGGCTAGGCTAGGCTAAGTGACGCTAGGCTAGGCTAGGCAAGGCTAGGTTAGTCTAGGTTAGGTTAGGAGAGGTTAGGTTAGGTTAGGCTAGGTTAGGCTAGGCTAGGTTAAGCTTGGTTAGGCAGGGTTAGGCTAGGTTAGTTTAGGTAGGCCTAGGTTAGGTTAGTTTAGATTAGGCTAGGCTATGTTAGGATAGGATAGGTTAGGCTAGGCTAGGCCAGGGTATGTTGGGGTTGGCTATGTTAGGCTATGCTACGGTTGGGTATGTTAGGCTACGCAAAGTTAGGATAAGGTAGGTTACATTAGTATAGGGTAGGCTATTTTAGGCCTGGTAAGCTAGGCTAGGTTAGGTGTAATATCCCAAAATGGGAACTATGAGCAAGGGATGCCTGAAAAATGCATTTTTCAGGAATGTCTCCTAGAGGATTTGAAACCAAGACCTGGATCTCTTAGATCAATGTATCTATGACTGAAATTCAAGAGGAGGTTCCAAACAAATCACTCTAGGTGGGTTGAACAGATCTCCCACACCTAATTGTCTTCAAAAAGTGCCCAATGAAGGGACTGCAACTATGTATGAACAAGGGATAGAGTAACAACGTTATTTTTATGAGCCTGAATACATGAAGATGTAGGTAGCCAAAAAATTTATAATATAGTAGCAAGAGAGTACAATTCCTTGACGAAAGAGTCTGATCTGGATTTATGCAGGAATGCAACAGAATACAGAAATAACCATAAACGTAGAGATGCAGTGGAAATAATGCGTCATTTCATTAATATCAAATAACAGAAATATGCTTACAGACATAATGAAAATAAAATAGCTAGGGTGCTGGTAGCTATCTCTGAGAAGAGATGTGGGAGCTACAACCCTATGAACTATGTTATAATGAGGCTCGAGGGCTTATTTATTGTTGAGAAACAATGTAGAATCCAAAACGTCCAAAAACCTAACTATAGGAGATGAGGCGCCAAAACTGTGGGCGCCGGTTTGGGTAAATTGGTGGTTCAACTTCCCGGGGGCGTAACTTTGGCATCTGATCTCCTTTTGACACGCTCAATAGCTCGTTAGAAAGATCTATCTGAGGACCGTAACTTTCGAGAGGAATTGGATGATCCAATTCATTGGTAAAATGATACCAAAACACGTCGTTTAGGGCCTCAAAATGGCTCCGGAAGTTCAAGACCAGAAAAACTGCTAAAAATAGTAAGTTATGCTGAAACTGAAAAACAGAAAGAACTGGAGATGGGGGTTCAAACGGAATAGGTGGGTGGCCACCAGTATCCACCTGGATTATTAAGCCCCCAAAATGGCTCCGAGAGTGGAGGACCTGAAAACGTGCTAAAAATAGTAAGTTGTGCTGAATGTGAAAAGCTGCAAGAATTGATGGTGCTGGTCCAAATGGAATAGGTGGTTGGCCACCGATATCCACCTGGATCATTCCTCCTTCCTTAGGAAGAAATGGTCCCCATTGCATTGAGATCCTCCATGAGATGAGGCAAATTCTGTTTAACTGAGTATGCTGGATGCATTTAGTAAATTTGTTTTCTTTATCAGCCTTAGAAAGTACATGTTTGGATTATGTATGTGTAGTTGCAGGATGTATGCAACATCAGGCGGTGGTGCGTTGGGAGTCAGATCAATGGAGTGCTTGTCCTGATAGTGTAGAGGAACCTCTATGAGCGAGGAGAAATTGTCATCGTATTTGTCCATCTGCTGCAGCCGTGCAAGGGAGCCCTATTTCAAGGTTGTGGCCACAATATTCTTCTTTCCCCGTGAGTGAGTCGTAAGGAAAATGAATTTCCTGGTTTGGGAAACGATCTTACTGCGTTGTTTTGCAGTAGTCAAAGAGATGACAGGAGGCGGTACTACCTTCGATATCTTGTACAAGTTATTTCCCAAAGTAATAATAACAACACGAGGCCTAGACTCATACACAGCATGTCGCCTCCATAAGTATGGTTGGCCCAATAATACATCACCTACATCAAGAGGAGCAACATCACACAATACCTCATCCGTGAATGGCTTGATACTGTACGGAAGGCGGCACTGCTGGCGAATGCGGAGATCTCTCCCTGGGTGGAGCCACCCGATGGTATACAGCTGCGGGTGGGCTATGGTCGGTAGGCCAAGCCGCTTCACGACCTCTACTGAGATGAGGTTCTTTTGGCTTCCGCTATCGACGAGAAATTGCAGCGGAGAACCCTTTACCCACATCTGTGACTGGAAGAGGCGCTCCCCCTCCTCTGGATCCTCTAGACCCTCCTTCTGGATCTTGGTGGTGGCAACAATGGCACTGGGATCCGCATCAATGATCTGCCTCCCTTTGTCATTGCCTTTGTCTAGTTCTAACTCAGGATCAGAAAATGCATCTGATTTAGGTGCCTTTAGTTCGGCCACTAAAGACTATTTGGCCCGACACTCATTTGTGCTGTGAGTGGGGCTGTTATGAAATTCACACCACTTCCCTATGTCCTTCTTTGGATTTGTGGTGTTTTTCTGAGTCACATTTCTTTGGCCTTGCCCCTTGTTCTTCGGTTCGGGGGCACCTTTCGGATTTGCAGATCCAAAGTCTCTCTTCCTCTGCTTAAATTTCTGCTCGATATTGGCAGCATAGTGATATGTTGTGCCAAGCGATGTAATATCGAGGAACTCCATTTCCTCCTAAATTTGTTTGTGCAGATGGCCGCGGTACTTGAGCACCAAATGTCTCTCTAAATCTTTAATACCCAACTTTGTGCGCAGGGTATGGAACAGATTCGTCAGTTCATGCACATCTTGATCCTTTTGTTGCCGTAGTGTGGTCCATTAGATGTATTTGTCCTGATAGCTCCCCACGGGGTAATATTGTTCCTTGATGCCATCTCGGAATGAATTCCAAGTGGGTGTGGCCGAGAACAGAGAGGGTTCCCCTTCGCCCTCTTGCTCACGGTAGGTTTCCCACCAGTCTTTGACATGGGGGGCGGCTTTGAGGAGTGCAAAAATAATCTTTTCTCGGTCAGAGAAGTCATGGACCAAGAAATACCCTTCCAACAAATTTAACCATCTGTCTACAGCGTCTGCATCTATTTTTCCTTCAAATATAGGAATGTCAAAGTTTACCTGTACCTTGAAGGGAGTGGCGCCTCCAGAGTGGCTGTTGGATGCAGATGCGCCATATGTGGGCAGTCGTTGAAGGATTTGAGCAAAGTTATCCATCATCACGTTCCTTTGTTTCTCGAGAGCCTCCTCAAGCAGTATTTTGATAGGATCTCCTGCTCCCTCGTCTTTCTTTTCTTCCGCCATGGGAGGTCGTCGGGGTTTGCGAGGCTGATCTTGCAAGGGTTCAACCAGATAGAGCCCTAACTCCTTATACCCTGACCGCGTTGGGGACATGCAAAGAAAAACAAAGAAAGAGTAGACCCCCTCTGATACCACTGATCCGGATTTATGCAGGAATGCAACAAAATACATAAATAACCATAAAAATAGAGATGCAATGGAAATAATGCGTCATTTCATTAATATCAAATAACAAAAATATGCTTACAGACATAATGAAAATAAAATACCCAGGGTACTGGTAGCTATCTCTGAGAAGAGATGTGGCGGCTACAGCCCTCTGAACTATGTTACAATGAGGCTCGAGGGCCTATTTATTGTTGAGAAACAATGTAGAATCCGAAACATCCAAAAACCTAACTGTAGGAGATGAGGCGCGAAAACTGTGGCCGCCCGTTTGGGTAAATTGGTGGTTCAACTTCCCGGGGGCGTAACTTTGGCATCCAGTCTCCGTTTGACGCGCTCAATAGCTCGTTAGAAAGATCTATCCAAGGACCACAACTTTCGAGACGAATTGGATGATCCAATTCGATAGTAAAACGATACCCAAAAAACATCATTTAGAGCCTCAAAACGGCTCCAGAAGTTTTGGACCTGAAAAAAAAACATCATTTAGGGCCTCAAAACGGCTTCGGAAGTTTTGGACCTGAAAAACTGCTAAAAATAGTAAGTTATGCCGAAACTGAAAAATTGAAAGAACTGGAGATGGAGGTTCAAACAGAATAGGTGAGTGGCCACCAATATCCACCTAGATTATTAAGCTCCCAAAATGGCTCCTAGAGTGGAGGACCTGAAAACCTGCTAAAAATAATAGGTTGTGCTGAATGTGAAAAGCTGCAAGAATTGACGGTGCTGGTCCAAATGGAATAGGTGGGTGGCCACTGATATCCACCTAGATCAGAGTCACTCAGGATTGGAAATACAAGCCTCAATAGATCATATACATGAAATGTGAAATATACTGCTACACTCAGAATGCCCTAGGCTATGACTGCAAAGTTTATAGGAGATACTGCAACATGCTGAATGATAATACAAATATATAACAATATATGGCTCAAGAAATGTGCAGGAGAAAGTTCTCAACCCCATAAAACAATAATACAACAATCCTTAGAAGGATTGTCTGAAATATACAAAATAGAAAAACTGCAGAAATGTCGGAGTTGCAGTAGCAGTCGCAACTCGAGAATTGGAACTAGATGGAGATAGTTAAAGATGATGCACAATATGAGTATATCTCCTCTAATGGATCTTCCAAGTGAAAAGATGATCCTATCACTGAAGATCTTACCCTCCAATCAACATTGCAAACCCCCTCTGCAAATGTACTATGAAAATAAAATAGTCACTAAAGGATACTACGCTGTAGGTGGAATAAAATGTGTTGGCCAAATTCCAAGATCTGGAATATGCTATGAGTCCTCCCTTACTGATCTCCCAAAGGAAATAAGTCTCTCTCCTCTGAAGATCAAGCCAAGAAATGGTGTTTTGGAACCTCCACTGCAACACCCTGCAACACAATGTTATAATTAAGCAGAAATAACGTTGTAGTTGAAGGAGGTGGCTTGGCCTTGAGCATGAATGTGGAGAGATAAAGTGAAATCCCTCAAGAGGCCTCTTAAGAAAGAGAATGAATCCTAAAGAGGAATTGCTTATGCCAAACAACACTAAAAATCTGCTAAACAACACGAGACTGCGAATAGTTTAAGCAAACTAAGAAATAACTAATCATAAGCATGAGTTACAATGGATGCCTTGCCCTCCTTTTAAACAAATGCAAGCTCCCTCTCCACGGGTCCCACTCATTAGGGTTTCCTTTATGAAGGAAAATTCCCTCCTCTTTCACTGCGCTGCCCCACAAGATGATCTCCATCAATATATCTCCAAGTTTTCCCTCCAACATATGCAAACTAGCTTTTGGTGAGCATCCCAAATAGCTATCATGTAAGAAATAAACATCTATGGAGGCAAAAATTGGCTGCCTATGAGCCTTTTTGAGGCATGATATTTGACATGAATTGGGATTTACCATCCACATATGAATCTCCCATCCCAAATATATCATCCATACAAAGTGAGTTACCTCCCAACATGGCAACTCATGGAAATCTCATTCAAACTCGAGCTCCAAAAATGAAGGTGGGCTGAAAATTTTCATATGGTAAGCATCATAGCCTACCCCACGCTATCCTCCTCTCCACTTGTGATAAGTGTAGACTGTGTTATTATCTCAGGTTGCAATGGTATTTCCCTTAAGTGGCAAAATTAAGAACAATCCTCCAAGGATCTCCCTTCCAACATTGGAGAACAAGGTGGCCCAAAACATTTCATCCATGGTGAACAGGACATGGTCATCATAGAGTATCCAAATGGGAAGTATGCTGAAGGTTTTACATGATGATGCATGATATAAACAATGTCTCAAGAGGACACAAAACAGTCTCATCCACTGTAACTTCAAAAATTAGCATGGAAAGTAATATAAAAAAATCATCACATCTACTAATGAATAGTAAATGGTTGAATGTGTCAACAATACATGATCAAACACTTGCTCATGGTTATAGAGTGAATGGCTATAAAACTCATGGCCCAGCCCAAAAGAAAACAAATGTGTGGCTATGTTGGACATATCTCCTCCCGTGCTCCCATTAGAACATGTAATACAAAAAATGTGGGAATTATCTCTCCTCAAGGACACATCCAACTCATGTGTCAATTCCCCAATCATGCTCTCAACAAGAATAGAAACAATATTAGCAAATGAAGTCATGATCAGTACAAGAATGAAGGAGATACTGATGGCTTCATGTGGTGCTTGAAGATAACAATAGCCTCCTAAGGATGTACAACACAGTCTTACAAACTACTGCTTCAGAAATTTACATGGAAAAATGTTTCTTGGTACATGGTCAATCATGCATGTCATCATATAGTAAATGGTTGGGTGCAAAAAATAAACATACATGTAATGATAAAACATTTGCTCAAGGCCACATAAAACATGGCTACGTCTGTCATATAGTTTAGCCCAATTTTGATCATGGATCAATATGAAAAACTTGCCCTCTTGTGGAGAAATGCACTGCATAGTAATGTTAAGATCATGAAAGTATTGTGTTAGCCAATCAATAATTGGAAAAAAAAAATTCTTACCATATGCTGGAAGTAAGATGACACATGGGTCCATAAATGAGTCCTCCATAGTGGTTTGGTATGCATCCATGAAGAGGAATGAACTATGTGTTGCATGAAGATCCTCCTTCTCATGCTTGGAAGCCCAAGTCAAGAGGAACATATCACCGTAATGGATGTCTCCATCCACTACCCTATCATCCTTACCCCCTCCTTTTCCACCAAGTGCATCCGATGTGAAGTGATCCTAGGGACAGTCCATCCATATACCCTTAGAGAGAGTGCATGACATAGGGATCATGGAGGAAAAGGTGACTGAGTTGGGAAGGGGATTTTTTGATGTTAGGATCAAATATTCCATGTTGAAGAGCAGCTTTAGGAAGCCCAAGCATAGAATTCAAGATTGCAATATCAACTTCAACAAAAAGAAAAACAAATGGCCACCATGGAAGATTTGTGCATGGAGGCCATTAAACATAGATACCCATCATACCCCTATGCACTCTACCTCAAAGAAAAATGGATCCTATCTAAAATCATAATACTAGCCTCTCACATTTCCTTACCTTTTCATAACTAATGAGAATTCATTGAAATTTTCAACCAGTCAAGTATGGCACACAAGGAAAATATGGTAGAATTCTACATGCACAATATTTTGTTGGAAAACTTGAACATTTGGGACCATAATCGTAGAATGGGAGACATGCGGTTGAAGGAATTAGCATCTTAGATGGTTAACGAGGAAGCTAGAGCACAATAAGTAAGGAGGGTCATGAGGAGAGAAAATAGGGAGCCTATACATATTAGGGAAAAAATATTTAGTCGTAGGGGCATCATCAAAAACCATCTAAAGATAGAAAAGGATGATGCACTTGTAGAAAATTACCTCAACACACAAGTACAAACCATGGCCCATTTTGATGATGCTTCTAGGTTTTTGGGAGATGAATGCATAATGGCTAGTCAAAGGAGAAGGAATAGCCTCCCTCACTACCTCATAAACATGGACTACCACACATAAAAAAGATTGAGAATTTCTCTAGAAAGGGCACCACTATACAAGAGGGCCATGCATGCCAGGAATATTCAGTTGCCTAGTTTGAAACTTAGTCCACCCTTATTTTTGGGACTTAGTGACGGGAAAAACCAAGATGAGTAGAAAAAATTATGGTAGGAAGAAGAATAGAATGATGGATTTTACCCTCCTGAAGGGAAACCCACACTTCTTCCTTGTGAAGTTAGAGGGTTCATTAATGCTTTGAAAGATATGCAGAATGAAGACTAAGTTTCTTAGAGGATGAGCAAAAATTTGGTAGGGTTGTGATGATGAAAGCCATCATTAGGTATAATTGGAGGGGTTAACTGCCACCTATTTATCCTTATTAAGTCTCTCTTTCTCACATTTAAATTATATTATGGTTTTTTCTTGCTAGTGTAGATGGTGATTAAGGCTTGTCATACTTCCAATACCTAATATGGGTTAAATGGAAGATAATCATGAAGACCTTCCTTCTGCAATTTAAATTCAACCATTTACTTCATGAAGATACCTAGTTTGCTTCTATTTCTTGTGAGAGTTTAAATCATAAATCTATTTCCTTACAGAATAGATAGATGTATTTTCTTGCTTTAGAATAGTCATTTGATGGTTAATAGAGTAACGGTTTTGAGTTAATGGTAGTTCTAGGTCTAATCCAGAAGAGGATGACATGAGTAGAATACATCTGTTGTGTATATAGCACTTTCACCTTCAATTTTTTAAGAACCTCTGGCTGGTAAAGTAAAGTATATTAGCCCCTAGGAGTTGCAACATTCCTGGTAAAATACAAGGGCTCACCAAAAACCAAAGAAAAGTACATTTAGGATGGAAACCTATCCAAAATTAGCACCACAATCTTGTGGAAAATTTGAAACTTAGGACTAGGTTGGACCCGTAGCTTATCAATTAGATTTAACCACTTGCATTAAAATTCATAATGTTTTCATGATTCTTTACTTAAGAAATATATACATGATAGTTCTCACATTATTTATTGGAAAATTATATAGCTAGAATTCAAGGATGATGCAAAGACATCCTACCAAGGAAAACTTGGGAGGCATTAGGGAAGCCAAGATTGACATACTCTCCGATTCAACTTCGGATGGTGAACCAGTATTGCATTGTTCCCATCGGTCGACTGGAGGAGGTTGAAGTTGACATTGCGGGGGTAGAGAAATATACAGACTTTGAAGTTATCGACATCATGGGGATAAGGATCCGTACCCTGCACTGTTGGGAATTGATTGGGCTTTTGGAAATTATGCGGTAATTGATCTAAAAAAAGAAGTGATGATCTTCGAGGACGGGGAAATCAGAGTCACTCAGCCACTCGACCCCTACCAAGGACTGAGATATACAGAGACTGTGGATAATTTTGAGAATGCAACAAGATTATGAGCTTAGTGAAAAGAGTCGCCTTCACTAAGTGGGCCCGCAGGCTATTTTTGGCGCAAGTCTATTTTTAGACATGTCGATCATATTCTATGAGTTGCAGGATGCTATTTGTGGATGGTTGGTCAAGTCAGAAAAAATAGATGGACTTCTATTTTTAGACATATTGGGCGGAATCTATTTTTAGATTGCCAGTCTAAAAATAGATATGTTGAATATTATTAGCTCTTAATAATATTTGGACTATAAACATTATGTTATTCTCTTGGAGCACTTCAGTTAAGTGCACAGATGTGGCACAGGAGCTGATTGAAGGAATTACGCTATTCCTAAGGGTTAAGTGCAGCTATTGCATGGAGAATTCAGTTAGAACTCATGTGACAAATTTTGGTGGAGTTGGAGAAGTAGTTGGTGGAGTTGTGTTCAGTTTAACTCAGTTAGACACAGTTAAGCTAGTTGTATCTAGTCTAACTGATTGATACACTAGTGAGAGTGGTGTGAATTAATTATTAATTAATTCACTAAATATTAACTCATTAATCAACTGAATAATACATCAGTTAACTACAATGCATGGATAGTTTTAATGGAGACCAGTGGAGAGATAGGTGAAAGAGCAGGTTAACTATCAGTTGTGACTATAGTGTTGCATGATTTGCAACAACCAGTGATTGGAGATGCCAATGAGGATTGTATGAGCAAGGCTGGAACAATTCGAGTTCATTCAAAGCCATTCTTCAGCAGTGATTGTGTAGTAGAGGCAGGCTAGCAGGTGGCAGATATTGGAGCATGAGATTTGCTAGATCGGGACCTGATTAGTGTGTAGCGATTGGAAATACTGAGAGCTTGTGATAAGCTTTGTATTATGATTGTTACATGATCTATATGACATATAATATACAGATAGTTGGGGGTTTTTAGCTTTAAGATTTCCCATAAATTACTGTGTTCATATGTGTGAATGTTTATGGTTTTAATGTGTGCATGCAATTGATTTTATTTCCGCATGTGATAATCAATGGTAGAAGAGATTCTGTATTATGCATGAAGTTAAAATAGTGTGTGATCAAGAGAATCTTGATGTATAACGCATTAGTTATATGATTTTCTACATGGTATCAGAGTAATATTGATCATCGGAGAAATTGCAAAGCATTGAAGCGGTTGAGTTTTGTGCTAGTGGAATTCGAATTTGCAGCAGAGTTTTCTTGGTGTCGAAGTTGAGATGTCTTTCAACGAAATGTGATTGGAGTATTCCCTTGAGGGCAGCTCGAATTATATTGCATGGAAAGACAGGATGGAGGTAGTGCTGGAGGACAATGGGTTGAAGGAGTTCATAGATGCAGAAATTCCAAAACCTGCTTCTAGCGATGCTGCCGTGCTTGACGCATGGAAAAAGAAGACCGCAAAGTGTCGAATAATTCTGTTGGAAGGTGTGAAGGATCACATAGTGTCCAACCTTCATGGTAAAGCTTCTCAATTCTTGATGTGGAAAGCGTTGACAGAATTATTCCAAAGCAAGAGCGACCAGAGGAAGTTGGCGCTCAAGGATAAACTCAGGAACATAAAAATGGATAAAGGCGACAGTATGCCCAAGTACCTCACGAAGTTCGTCCAATGCAGGGATGAGCTGGGAAGTGTGGGGGTGATTTTAGATGAAGAGGAATTGGTGAGCTTGGCTCTCCTTGGGCTTCCGAAGAGTTGGCATTCCTATTAAGACTCTGTCAATGGTCAGGAGAAATTTCCAGGATGGGAGCGACTTTGGTCAGATCTTGTGCAAGAGGAGATAAGTCTGAGTACCAGGGAAGGATCTTCATCAAAGAATGTAGATGAAGAAAATTGCACTTTGGCTTCCAAAACAAGGAAGGGGAAGGGCAAGAATAATGCTTCTTAATCCGGTGCGGAAGGCAAGAAGCAGGACATGTCCAAGGTGAAGTCCTTTCACTATCACCAACATGGACATTACGCCACTAATTGTCCACAAAAGAAGAAAAATCAGCAGGCTACTGGATCTGCAGCTGGAGAGGCGTTAGCCTCACAGTTTGAGCTATATTTTTCGCTGATCGCATGCTTGGTTTCAACTGTGATGGGATCAGTGTGGTTTCTTGACAGTGGTGCATCATTTTACATGACCAGAGACAAATATTTTTTTACTGATCTGGATGAGAAAGATCTTAGAGTGCACATGGAGATGGGCGATGATGGTAGATACAGTGCGACCAGTATTGGTACCATTTCCTTTGAGAGGGAGTCTGGTAAACCCTTCGTATTGAAGGAAGTTATGCATGTTCCAGGATTGAAGAAGAATCTTATCTCTGTGGCGATGTTGGAAGACAAGGGATATGACGTTGTCTTTAGTGAGGGAAAGGCTTTCCTGCGCAGTAACGCAACTGGTGAAACCCGGAGGAGAGGGGTTCAAGTTAAGAACCTTTATCAATTGCAGGTAGATGGATGCGTAGCAATGGCAGGCAAGGCAGAAGGAGTGGTGAGCTGGGATGAGGGCGAGCTGTGGCACAGGAGATTGGGCCACTTTCACCATGGAGCTTTGAAAATTTTGCAGCAGATTTCTACTGGGCTTCCTAAGGGTACACTTGTGTAGTCAGATTAGTGCAAGGGATGTACCTTGGGAAAATTTGTGAAAGCCACCTTTCATGAGAAGGATAGTCATGCCACGACGATCCTTGAGAGAATTCACACAAACGTGTGTGGACCTTTCTCAGTAGCTTCGATAGCAAAACACAAGTATTATGTGATCTTTGTTGATGACTTTTCTCGGAAGTGCTCGATCTTCTTCATACAGAAGAAGAGCGAGACATTCTCTAAGTTCTTTGAGTTCAAGGCACTGGTGGAGAAAGAGTCGAGGAAGTAAGTGAAGGCTCTTAGGAGTGAAAATGGTGGTGAATTCATCTCTGGTGAATTCAAGGACTTTTGCAGCGCAGAAGGAATTCGAAGAGAGCTCATAGCCCCTGATAACCCAAAGCAGAATGGGGTCGTAGAGCGGAAGAACAGAACGATCGTGGGTGCTCCACGGGTGATGTTGCATGATCAAGGCCTTCCCATACACTTGTGGGCTGAGGCATGCAATACTGCGGTATATGTGCAAAACCGTTGTCCTCATAGGATACTTGGCATGAGTACACCCGAGGAGGCGTTTTCTGGTAAGAGGCCTGATATTTCTCGTTTGAGGATTTTTGGCTCACCTGTTTACATTCATGTGACTAAGGATGCCAGGAAGAAGCTAGAGCCGACAGTAGAGGTTGGGATATTTTTGGGGTACACTGATACACCCCACAACTATCGTGTGTATTTTCTAGACAATTGGAAGACTGTTGTGTGACGGGATATCAAATTTCATGAGGAGAAAGCCATGAAGTGTTCTCTTGAGAGGGAGCCACACTTGCATGTAGATGAGGAGCTATTAGTTCCTAAGGATGAGCCTCATGATGTGGATCAGCTATAAGAGGAGGTTCATGGAGTGGAAGAAACCACTCATGCAGTGCCAACCATTAGAGGGCGGAAGCGCACTACAGAAGCTGAGCGACTGATTATAGATGCAGAGAAGATTGTAGGAGCACCTACATCACATCGCAGACAGAGATAGTCACCTGACCGATATACTGGATACATGGCTCTGATGAGCAAGTGTATCGTGACAGAACCATCTTCTTTCCAGGAATATGTGGAGGACCTTGCATGGGTAGATGCCATGGTGGAAGAGAATGATTTGATTGTCAGAAACAATGCATGGGAGATTGTCCCAAGGTCGGAAGGGAAATAAATGGTAGGTTCGAGATGGATCTACAAAGTGAAGCAAGAAGCTGACGGGAGTGTGGAGAAGTACAAGGCAAGATTTTTTTCCTGGGGCTTCTCACAGATTAAGGGGATCGACTATGAGGAAACCTTTGCACCTGTCACAAGGTATTCTTCCATAAGGATGATTCTTGCTCTCTCAGTGCAGATGGGGTGGCACATTCATCAGATGGATGTGAAGACTGCATTCCTCAATGGAGTCATTGAGGAGGAGGTGTACATAGAGCAACCAGAAGGTTTCGAGATCTTTAGCAGCGAGTCGCATGTGTGCAGGCTCAAAAGAGTGATGTATGGGTTGAAACAAGCACCTCATGCTTGGTACACACGGATAGACAGTTATTTCACCGGACTTGCATTCTCCAAGAGTGAGGAAGATACGAACCTATACTAGATTGTGGTGGAGGGTAAGTTGCTGATCATTGTACTTTATGTAGATGATTTGATTTTGATGGGTGATGAACTGTTGATACACTCATGCAAAGCTGATCTTGCAAAGGAGTTTGAGATGAAGGACTTGGGCCTCCTTCATTATTTCCTGGGATTTGGAATTTGGCAGTGCAATGATGGATTGTTTGTGTCTCAAGGAAAGTATGCCTGGGAGATACTAGAGAAGTTCAACATGAAAGGCTGCAAGCCTATCGACACTCCTGTTCCTGGTGGTTGGAGGAGAGAGGATTCTACATCGACAGAGGTAGTGGATTCCACTGTTTATCGACAGTTGGTGGGGTCGCTTATGTATCTAGTCAATACACGACCTGACATATGCTATGCTGTTAACCAGCTTTCACAAGCTATGGTTAAGCCTACCAAGTTCTTTGGGAAGGCAGGCAAGCATGTATTGAGATATCTCAGAGGCACATCGAGATATGGATTGTGGTACAGACAGTCGGATGAGGTGAGGCTACATGGCTTCACGGATGCAGATTGGGCAGGGAGCCCAACGGACAGAAAGAGCACATCTAGAGGGATTTTTAGTATCGGGTCGACAACAGTTTCTTGGTACAGCAGGAAGAAAATATTTGTGGCACTTGGTTCAGTGGAGGCCGAGTATATGGCAGTGATTTTGGCTGCATGCGAGGCTATATGGATGAGAAAGATCCTGGTCGGGTTGTTCGGTTCACACTTAGATCCTACCGTGATATATTGTGATGATCATAGTTGAATCAAACTCTTGGTTAATCTAGTATTTCATGATAGATATAAACACATTGACATCCGGTACCATCATATCAGAGATTGTGTGCAGCGGAAGATCATGTTACTTTCTTGTTGAAAATGCAACAAGATGATGGAGCTTAGTGAAATGAAGTCGCCTTCACTAAGTGGGCCCGCAGGCTATTTTTGGCGCAAAGTCTATTTTTACACTATGTATATTTTTAGACATATGGATCATGGTCTATGAGTTGCAGGATGCTATTTATGGATGATTGGTCGAGTTGGTAAAAATAGATGGACCTCTATTTTTTAGACTGCCGGGCTAAAAATAGAACAGTCAAATATTATTAACTCTTAATAATATTTAGACTATAAACATTATCTTATCCTCTTGGAGCACTTCAGTTTGATGCTTTGATGTGGCACATGCAACTGACAGAAGGAAATACACTTTTCCTAAGGGTTAGTTGAGCTATTGCATGGTTGACTTCAGTTAGAACTCATGTGGCAGAGTTTGGTGGAGTTGATGAGACAGTTGGTGGATTTGTGTTCGATTTAACTTAGTTGAGCTAGTTGTATTTAGTCTAAATGATAAATACACTAGTGATGAGTGGTGCGAATTAATTATTAATTAATTCACTAATTATTAAATCATAAATCAACTAAATAACACATCATTTAACTGCAATGCATGGACAGTTCAGTGGAGACCAGTGTTAGAGGTGGGTGAAAGGGTGAGTGTGACTATCAGTTGTGACTATACCTGTGCATGATATTAGCACACACATTGATGGAGATTTCCAATGAGGATTGTGCAATACAAGCTAGGGGATTCGAACTTGGATCTCATTCATTCTCATCTTGGATTGCGCAGTAGAGGCAGGCAGACTTGTGGAGGAGATTTGAACCTGTGACTTGTTCAAATCTGAGCTAGTTTTGTGTGTAACTTTTGGAGATAGTACTAAGTACTTGTGAGGAGTATTGTAATATGATTGTTACGTGTTCTCTATCATTATAATATACAGATAGGTGGGGGTTTTCATCTATCATCTTTCCCCATTACATACTGTGTCGATATGTGTACTTGATTATGTTTTAATGTGCGCATGCGACTGTTTCTATTTCCGCATATTGATGATCAATTGTAGAAGAGGTTATGTATTATGCATGAAGATTAAATAGTGTGTAATCAAGATAATCTCGGTGAATAATTCAGCTATTATTCAAATTTATACATGGTATCAGAGCGAGAATTGATCATCGGATCTATTACAGTGATTACAATTTATTTCGGTAGATAGAGTCTGTAAGCGGGCCAGGTAGCCTCTGGATCCATCCTTTCTCTGAAAGGTGATATATCCAGTAAATGCCCCTACCTACAGTCAATCTCTGTGCTAGAAATACTTTGTTCTCACAGATCGGAAGCAGTTGAGTTTTGAGCTGGTGGAATTCGAATTTGCAGCAAAATTTGGAATTCGAACTTGTAGCAGTTTTCTTGGTGCCGGAGTTGAAATGTCTTTCAACGGATTGCGACTGGAGTATGCCCTTGAGGGCAGTTCAAATTATGTTGCATGGAAGGAAAAAATGGAGGCGCTATTAGATGATAACGGGCTGAAGGAGTTCATAGAAGCTGAGGTTCCAAAGCCTACTGATGCTGCTCAAGTTGAGGCTAAGCAAAAGAAGATGGCGAAATGTCGAAGGATTCTGTTGGAGGGCATGAAGGATCACATTGTATCCAGCATGCATGGAAAATATTCTCCATACTTGATGTGGAAAGCGTTGACAGATTTATTCCAAAGCAAGAGCGACCAGAGGAAGTTGGCGCTCAAGGATAAACTCAGACACATAAAGATGGAGAAAGGCGACAGTATGCCGAAGTACCTCACGAAGTTCATCCAAAGCAGGGATGAGCTGGGAAGTGTGGGGGTGACTGTCGATGATGAGGAATTGGTGAGATTGGCTCTCCTTGGTCTTCCGAAGAGTTGGCATGCCTATCAGGATTCTGTCTATGGTCGGGAGAAATTGCCAGGATGGGAGCGACTTTGGTTGGATCTTGTGCAAGAGGAGATAAGGTGGAATACCAGGGACGGATCTTCATCAAAGGCATCTGATGAAGAAAATTGTGCTTTCGCTGCCAAAGAAAAGAAGGGGAAGAGCAAGAAAGCTTCTCATTCCGGTGTGAAAGGCAAGAAGCAGGACAAGTCCAAGGTGAAGTGCTTTCACTGTCACCAGCACGGACATTATGCCACAAATTGTCCGCAGAAGAAGAAAAATAAGCAGGCTGCTGGATCTGCAGCGGGAGAGGCCTTAGCCTCGCAGTTTGAGATGGATTTTTTGCTGATCGCATGCTTGGTATCAAGTGTGATGGGATCAGTATGGTTCTTGGACAATGGTGCGTCTTTTCACATGATTGGAGATCGAGATCTGTTTTCAGATCTGGATGAGAAAGATCTTGGAGTGCACATCGAGATGGGCGATGATGGTAGATACAGTGCGACCGGTATTGGTACCATTTCCTTTAAGAGGGAGTCTGGTAAACCCTTCGTATTGAAGGATGTGATGCATGTTCCAGGATTGAAGAAGAAGCTGATCTCTATGGAAATGTTAGAAGACAAGGGGTACGATGTTGTGTTCAGCGAAGGAAAGGCTTTCCTGCGCAGTAAGACAACTGGAGAAACCCGGAAGATAGGGGTTTGAGTCAAGAACCTTTATCAGTTGCAAGTAGATGGCTGCGCAACAATGGCATGCAAGGCGGAAGGAGTGGTGAGCCAGGATGATGGTGAGCTGTGGCACTGGAGATTGGGCTACCTTCACCATGGAGCCTTGAAGATAGTGCAGCAGATTTCTACTGGACTTCCTAAGGGAACTCTTGCGCAGTCAGATCAGTGCAAGGGGTGTACCTTGGGAAAATTTGTGAAAGCCACCTTTCACGAGAAGGATATTCACGCCACGATGATCCTTGAGAGAATTCACATAGACGTGTGTGGACCTTTCTCAGTAGCTTCGACAACAAAGCACAAGTACTATGTGATATTTGTTGATGATTTCTCTCGGAAGTGCTGGATCTTCTTCATGCAGAAGAAGAGCGAGACATATTCAAAGTTCTGTGAATTCAAGGCGCTGGTTGAGAAGGAATTGGGGAAGCATGTGAAGGCTCTTAGGAGCGACAATGGTGGTGAATTCATCTCTGCTGAATTCAAGGACTTTTGCAGCGCAGAAGGAATTTGGAGAGAGCTCATAGCACTTCATAACCCACAGCAGAACGAGGTTGCTGAGCGGAAGAACAGAACGGTCGTGGGTGCTTCACAGGCGATGTTGCATGATCAGGGCCTACCCCTTCACTTGTGGGCGAAGTCATCCAATACTGCAGTATATGTGCAGAACCGTTGTCCTCACAAGATACTTGGCATGAGTACACCCGAGGAGGCGTTTTCTGGTAAGAGGCCTGATATTTCCCATTTGAGGATTTTTGGTTCACCTGTCTACATGCATGTGACGAAGGATGCCAGAAAGAAGCTGGAGCCGACTACAGAGGTTGGGATATTTGTGGGGTACACTGATACGCCCTACAACTATCGTGCGTATTTGCCAGACAGTCGCAAGACTGTTGTGCGACGGGATATCAAATTTCAGGAGGAGAAATCCATGAAGTGTTCGCTTGAGATGGAGCCACACTTACATGCAGATAAGGAGCTATTAGTTCCTACGGATGAGCTGCAGGATGTGGATCAGCCACAAGAGGAAGTTCATGGAGTGGAAGAAACCACTCATGCAGTACCAACCATCAGAGGGCGGAAGCGCACCATGGCCGAGCCGATCGGCTCAAGATGCAGAGAAGGTCGAGGACCACCCACAAGACAACGTGCATAGTCGCAAATACCGACATGGCTCTTGTGAGAAAATGTGTCGTGACGTAGCCATCCTCTTCGAGGAAGCCGTGGAGGACCTTGCATGGGTAGATGCCATGGTGGAAGAGTATGATTCGATTGTCATAAACAGTGCATGGGAGATTGTCCCAAGACCGGAGGGGAAATCAGTGGTGGGTTCGAGATGGATCTACAAAGTGAAGCAGGCAGCTGACGGGAGTGTGGAGAAGTACAAGGCAAGATTTGTTGCCAGAGGCTTCTCACAGATAGAGGGGATCGATTATGAGGAGACTTTTTCACCTGTCGCAAGGTACTCTTCCGTACGGACTATCCTAGCTCTCTCAGCGCAGATGGGGTGGCACATCCATCAGATGGATGTGAATACTGCGTTCCTCAATGGATTCATTGAGGAGGAGGTGTACATAGAGAAGCCCGAATGTTTCAATATCTTCAGCAGCGAGTCGCATGTCTGCAGACTCAACAGAGCGTTGTATGGGTTGAAGCAAGCACCTCGTGCTTGGTACACACGGATAGACAGTTATTTCACCAGACTTGGATTCTCCAAGAGTGAGGCGGATCCTAACCTATACCAAATTGTGGTGGAGGGTAAGTTGCTAATCATTGTACCGTATGCAGATGATCCGTCTGACGGTGATGAGTCGTTGATACTTTCATGCAAGGAGGATTCATGTGAGAGTTTGAGATGAAGGACTTTGGGGCCTGCTTCATTATTTCGGGATCGTTTGATTATTTTACAGTTGATGGACCTGCTTGTTTCGTGGGTAAGTATGCCCAAGAGATATTGGAGAAGTTCAACATGCATGGCTGCAAGCTCGTTGATACTCCTTCCTGGAGGTTGGAGGAAGGAGGATGCTACTTCAGCGGAGGTAGTGGATGCCACTGTTTATCGACAGTTGGTGGGGTCGCTTATGTATCTGGTCAATACACGACTCGATATATGCTATGCTGTTAACTAGCTTTCACAAGCTATGGTTAAGCCTACCAAGCTCTTCTGGAAGGCAGGAAAGAATGTATTGCGTTATCTTAGAGGCACATCGGGATATGGATTGTGGTACAGACAGGAGGATGAGGTGAAGCTATGTGGCTTCATGGATGCAAATTGGGTAGGGAGCCCAACGGACAGAAAGAGCACATCTGGAGGGATCTTCAATATCAGGTCGACAACAGTTTCTTGGTACAGCAGGAAGCAGAGATCCATGGCACCCGGCCAAGAGAGGGTCGAGTATGGGAGGCGCTGTGCTCGTCGCATGCGAGGCCATATGGATGAGGAAGATCCTGGTCGGGTTGTTCGGGTCACATTTGGAGCCTATTGTGATTTATTGTGATAACCAGAGTTTCATTAAACTCTCGGCTAATCCAGTATTTCATGATAGATCCAAACACATCAACATCAGGTACCATCATATCAGAGATTGTGTGCAGCGGAGAATCATGTTACTTTCATACATTCCCACGGAGGATCAGGATGCTGATATCTTGACGAAGGAGCTCACCAGGAGAAAATTCGAATACCACAGAGGCAGGATAAGGGTTGCAGATAATCCATATCTTGTTGAGAGGGAGTGTTGAAAATGCAACAAGATGATGGAGCTTAGTGAAATGAAGTCGCCTTCACTAAGTGGGCCCGCAGGTTATTTTTGGCGCAAAGTCTATTTTTAGACAAATGGATCATGGTATATGAGTTGTAGGATGCTATTTATGGATGATTGGTCGAGTTGGTAAAAATAGATGGACCTCTATTTTTTAGACTGCCGGGCTAAAAATAGAATAGTCAAATATTATTAACCCTTAATAATATTTAGACTATAAACATTATCTTATCCTCTTGGAGCACTTCAGTTTGATGCTTGGATGTGGCACATGCAGCTGACAGAAGGAAATACACTTTTCCTAAGGGTTAGTTGAGCTATTGCATGGTTGACTTCAGTTAGAACTCATGTGGCAGAGTTTGGTGGAGCTGATGAGACAGTTGGTGGAGTTGTGTTCGGTTTAACTTAGTTGAACTAGTTGTATTTAGTCTAACTGATAAATACACTAGTGATGAGTGGTGTGAATTAATTATTAATTAATTCACTAATTATTAACTCATAAATCAACTAAAGAACACATCATTTAGCTGCAATGCATGGACAGTTCAGTGGAGACCAGTGTTAGAGGTGGGTGAAAGTGTGAGTGTGACTATCAGTTGTGACTATACCTGTGCATGAGATTAGCACACACATTGATGGAGATTGCCAATGAGGATTGCACAGTACAATCTAGGGGATTAGAACTTGGATCTCATTCATTCTCATCTTGGATTGCGCAGTAGAGGCAGGCAGACTTGTGGAGGAGATTTGAACCTGTGACTTGTTCAAATCTGAGCTAGTTTTGTGTGTAAATTTTGGAGATAGTACTGAGTACTTGTGAGGAGTATTGTACTATGATTGTTACATGTTCTCTATAATTATAATATACAGATAGTTGGGGGTTTTCAGCTATCAACTTTCCCCATTACATACTGTGTTGATATGTGTACTTGATTATGTTTTAATGTGCGCATGCGACTGTTTCTATTTCCACATATTGATGATCAATTGTAGAAGAGGTTATGTATTATGCATGAAGCTTAAATAGTGTGTAATTAGGATAATATTGGTTAATAATTCAGCTATTATTCAAATTTATACATGGTATCAGAGAGAGAATTGATCATCGGATCTATTATAGTGATTACAATTTATTTCGGTAGATAGAGTCTGTAAGCGGGCCAGGTAGCCTCTGGATCCATCCTTTCTCTGAAAGGTGATATATCCAGTAAATGCCCCTACAGTCGATCTCTATGCTAGAAATAATTTGTTCTCACAGATCGAAAGCAGTTGAGTTTTGAGCTGGTGGAATTCGAATTTGCAGCATAATTTGGAATTCGAACTTGCAGCAGTTTTCTTGGTGCCGGAGTTGAAATGTCTTTCAACGGATTGCAACTGGAATATGCCCTTGAGGGAAATTCGAATTATGTTGCATGGAAGGACAGAATGGAGGTGGTATTAGATGATAACGGGCTGAATGAGTTCATAGAAGCTGAGGTTACAAAGCCTACTGATGCTGCTCAAGTTGAGGCTTGGAAAAAGAAGATGGCGAAATGTCGAAGGATTCTGTTGGAGGGCGTGAAGGATCACATTGTATCCAGCATGCATGGAAAATCTTCTCCATAATTGATGTGAAAAGCATTGACAGATTTATTCCAAAGCAAGAGCGACCAGAGGAAGTTGGCGCTCAAGGATAAACTTAGACACATAAAGATGGAGA
The DNA here is from genome assembly GCA_034641835.2 of Pinus albicaulis. Taxonomy (NCBI): domain Eukaryota; kingdom Viridiplantae; phylum Streptophyta; class Pinopsida; order Pinales; family Pinaceae; genus Pinus; species Pinus albicaulis. The sequence continues at coordinate 243,998,462 of CM076575.1, read as the reverse complement.
AAGGCGACAGTATGCCGAAGTACCTCACGAAGTTCATCCAAGGCAGGGATGAGCTGGGAAGTGTGGGGGTGACTGTCGATGATGAGGAATTGGTGAGATTGGCTCTCCTTGGTCTTCCGAAGAGTTTGCATGCCTATTAGGATTCTGTCTATGGTCGGGAGAAATTGCCAGGATGGGAGCGACTTTGGTTGGATCTTGTGCAAGAGGAGATAAGGTGGAATACCAGGGACAAATCTTCATCAAAGGCATCTGATGAAGAAAATTGTGCTTTCACTGCCAAAGCAAAGAAGGGGAAGAGCAAGAAAGCTTCTCATTCCGGTGTGAAAGGCAAGAAGCAGGGCATGTCCAAGGTGAAGTGCTTTCACTGTCACCAGCACGGACATTATGCCACAAATTGTCCGCAGAAGAAGAAAAATAAGCATGCTGCTGGATCTGCAGCGGGAGAGGCCTTAGCCTCGCAGTTTGAGCTGGATTTTTCACTGATCGCATGCTTGGTCTCAAGTGTGATGGGATCAGTATGGTTCTTGGACAGTGGTGCGTATTTTCACATGACTGGAGATCGAGATCTGTTTTCAGATCTGGATGAGAAAGATCTTGGAGTGCACATCGAGATGGGCGATGATGGTAGATACAGTGCGACCGGTATCAGTACCATTTCCTTTAAGAGGGAGTCTGGTAAACCCTTCGTATTGAAGGATGTGATGCATGTTCCAGGATTGAAGAAGAATCTGATCTCTGTGGCGATGTTAGAAGACAAGGGGTATGATGTTGTCTTCAGCGAAGGAAAGGCTTTCCTGCGCAGTAAGACAACTGGAGAAACCCGAAAGATAGGGGTTCGAGTCAAGAACCTTTATCAATTGCATGTAGATGGCGGTGCAGCAATGGCATGCAAGGCTGAAGGAGTGGTGAGCCGGGATGATGGCGAGTTGTGGCACCGGAGATTGGGCCACCTTCACCATGGAGCCTTGAAGATACTGCAGCAGATTTCTACTGGGCTTCCTAAAGGCACTCTTGCGCAGTCAGATCAGTGTAAGCGGTGTACCTTGGGAAAATTTGTGAAAGCCACCTTTCACGAGAAGGATAGTCGCGCCACGACGATCCTTGAGAGAATTCACACAGACGTGTGTGGACCTTTCTCAGTAGCTTCGACAGAAAAGCACAAGTACTATGTGATCTTTGTTGATGATTTCTCTCGGAAGTGCTGGATCTTCTTCATGCAGAAGAAGAGCGAGACATACTCAAAGTTCTATGAGTTCAAGGTGTTGGTTGAGAAGGAATCGGGGAAGCATGTGAAGGCTCTTAGGAGCGAAAATGGTGGTGAATTCATCTCTGCTGAATTCAAGGACTTTTGCAGCGTAGAAGGGATTCAGAGAGAGCTCATCGCACCCCATAACCCACAGCAGAACAGGGTTGCTGAGCGGAAGAAAAAAATGATCGTGGGTGCTGCACGGGCGATGTTGCATGATCAGGGCCTACCCCTTCACTTGTGGGTGGAGGCATGAAATACTGCAGTATATGTGTAGAACCGTTGTCCTCACAAGATACTTCAGTACACCGGAGGATGCGTTTTCTGGTAAGAGGCCTGATATTTCCCATTTGAGGATTTTTGCCTCACCTGTCTACATGCATGTGACAAAGGATGCCAGGAAGAAGTTAGATCCGACCGCAGAGGTTGGGATATTTGTGGGGTACACTGATACACCCCACAACTATCGTGTGTATTTTCCAGACAGTCGCAAGACTGTTGTATGACGGGATATCAAATTTCAGGAGGAGAAAGCCATGCCGTGTTCACTTGAGAGGGAGCCACACTTGCATGCACATGAGGAGCTATTAGTTCCTAAGGATGAGCTTCCGGATGTGGATCAGCCACAAGAGAAAGTTCATGGAGTGGAAGAGACCACTCATGCAGTGCCAACCATTAGAGGGCGCAATCGCACTACAGAATCTGAGCGACTGGCTCAAGATGCAGAGAAGGTTGTAGGACCACCTACAACACAGCGCAGACAGAGATAGTCACTGGAACGGTACACTGGATACATGGCTCTTGTGAGAAAATGTGTCGTGACAGAGCCATCCTCTTTCGAGGAAGCTGTGGAGGACCCCGCATGGGTAGATGCCATGGTGGAAGAGTATGATTCGATTGTTAGAAACAATGCATGGGAGATTGTCCCAAGGCCGGAAGGGAAATCAGTGGTGGGTTCGAGATGGATCTACAAAGTGAAGCAGGCAGCTGACGGGAGTGTGGAGAAGTACAAGGCAAGATTTGTTGCCCGAGGCTTCTCACAGATAGAAGGGATCGATTATGAGGAGACCTTTGCACCTGTCGCAAGGTATTCTTCCATACGGACGATTCTTGCTCTCTGGGTGGCACATCCATCGTGATGGATGTGAAGATTGTTCAAACCCGAGTCATTGAGGAGGAGGTGTACATAGAGCAAGCCTTGAAGGTTTCAAAGATCTTCAGCATGAGTCGCATGTGTGCAGCACTCAAGAGAGCACCGTATGGGTTGAAACAAGCACTCCGTGCTTGGTACACACGTGATGTATTAGCTATTTCCACCGAACTTGATTCTCCAAGAGTGAGGTGGATCCTAACCTGTACCAGATTGTGGTGGAGGGGAAGTTGCTGATCATTGTACTGTATGTAGATGATCTGATTTTGACGGGTGATGAGCTGTTGATACCTTCATGCAAGGAGGATCTTGCTAGAGAGTTTGAGATGAAGGACTTGGGCCTCCTTCATTATTTCTTGGGATTGGAAATTTGGCAGCGCAATGATGGACTGTTTGTTTCTCAGGGTAAGTATGCCCAAGAGATATTGGAGAAGTTCAACATGCATGGCTGCAAGCCTATTGATACTCCTCTTCCTGGAGGTTGGAGGAAGGAGGATGCTACTTCAGCGGAGGTAGTGGATGCCACTGTTTATCGACAGTTGGTGGGGTCGCTTATGTATCTGGTCAATACATGACCCGATATAGGCTATGCTGTTAACCAGCTTTCGCAAGCTATGGTTAAGCCTACCAAGCTCTTCTGGAAGGCAGGCAAGCATGTATTGCATTATCTTAGAGGCACATTGGGATATGGCTTGTGGTACAGACAGGAGGATGAGGTGAAGCTATGTGGCTTCACGGATGCAGATTGGGCAGGGAGCCCAACGGACAGAAAGAGCACATCTAGAGGGATCTTCAGTATCGGGTCGACAACAGTTTCTTGGTACAGCAGGAAGCAGAGATCCGTGGCACTCAGTTCAACAGAGGCTGAGTATATGGCAGCAAGCTTGGCTGCATGCGAGGCCATATGGATGAGGAAGATCCTGGTCGGGTTGTTCGGGTCGCATTTGGAGCCTACCGTGATTTATTGTGATAACCAGAGTTGCATTAAACTCTCAACTAATCCAGTATTTCATGATAGATCCAAACACATCGACATCAGGTATCATCATATCAGAGATTGTGTGCAGCGGAGAATCATGTTACTTTCATATATTCCCACGGAGGATCAGGATGCTGATATCTTGACGAAGGTGCTCACCAGGAGCAAATTAGAATACCACAGAGGCAGGATAGGGGTTGCAGATAATCCATATCTTGTTGAGAGGGAGTGTTGAAAATGCAACAAGATGATGGAGCTTAGTGAAATGAAGTCGCCTTCACTAAGTGGGCCCGCAGGCTATTTTTGGCGCAAAGTCTATTTTTAGACATATGGATCATGATCTATGAGTTGCAGGATGTTATTTATGGATGATTGGTCGAGTTGGTAAAAATAGATGGACCTCTATTTTTTAGACTGCCGGGCTAAAAATAGAACAGTCAAATATTATTAACCTTTAATAATATTTAGACTATAAACATTATCTTATCCTCTTGGAGCACTTCAGTTTGATGCTTGGGTGTGGCACATGCAGCTGACAGAAGGAAATACGCTTTTCCTAAGGGTTAGTTGAGCTATTGCATGGTTGAATTCAGTTAGAACTCATGTGGTAGAGTTTGGTGGAGTTGTGTTCGGTTTAATTTAGTTGAACTAGTTGTATTTAGTCTAACTGATAAATACACTAGTGATGAGTGGTGTAAATTAATTATTAATTAATTCACTAATTATTAACTCATAAATCAACTAAAGAACACATCAGTTAACTGCAATGCATGGACAGTTCAGTGGAGACCAGTGTTAGAGGTGGGTGAAAGGGTGAGTGTGACTATCAGTTGTGACTATACCTGTGCATGAGATTAGCACACACATTGATGGAGATTTCCAATGAGGATTGCGCAGTACAAGCTAGGGGATTCGAACTTGGATCTCATTCATTCTCATGTTGGATTGCGCAATAGAGGTAGGCAGACTTGTGGAGGAGATTTGAACCTGTGACTTGTTCAAATCTGAGCTAGTTTTGTGTGTAACTTTTGGAGATAGTACTGAGTACTTGTGAGGAGTATTGTACTATGATTTTTACATGTTCTCTATCATTATAATATACAGGTATTTGGGGGTTTTCAGCTATCAGCTTTCCCCATTACATACTGTGTTGATATGTGTACTTGATTATGTTTTAATGTGCGCATGCGACTGTTTCTATTTCCACATATTGATGATCAATTGTAGAAGAGGTTATGTATTATGCATGAAGCTTAAATAGTGTGTAATCAGGATAATCTCGGTGAATAATTCAGCTATTATTCAAATTTCTACATTTCTTACATTCCTACGGAGGATCAGGATGCTGATATCTTGACGAAGGCGCTCACCAAGAGCAAATTCGAATACCACAGAGACAGGATCGGGGTGGCAGATAATCCCTATCTTGTTGAGAGGGAGTGTTGAGAATTCAACAAGATGATGAGCTTAGTGAAAAGAGTCGCCTTCACTAAGTGGGTCCGCAAGCTATTTTTGGCGCAAGTCTATTTTTAGACATGTCGATCATATTCTATGAGTTGCAGGATGCTATTGATGGATGGTTGGTCAAGTCAGAAAAAATAGATGGACTTCTATTTTTAGGCATATTGGGCAGAATCTATTTTTATATTGACAGTCTAAAAATAGATATGTCGAATATTATTAGCTCTTAATAATATTTGGATTATAAACATTATGTTATTCTCTTGGAGCACTTCAGTTAAGTGCACAGATGTGGCACAGGAGCTGACAGAAGGAATTACACTATTCCTAAGGGTTAAGTGGAGCTATTGCATGGAGAATTCAGTTAGAACTCATGTGACAGAGTTTGGTGGAGTTGGAGAAGTAGTTGGTGGAGTTGTGTTCAGTTTAACTCAGTTAGACACAGTTGAGCTAGTTGTATCTAGTCTAACTGATTGATAAACTAGTGAGAGTGGTGTGAATTAATTATTAATTAATTCACTAAATATTAACTCATTAATCACCTGAAGAATACATCAGTTAACTATAGTGCATGGACAGTTTTAGTGGAGACCAGTGGAGAGATAGGTGAAAGAGCAGGTTAACTATCAGTTGTGACTATAGTGTTGCATGATTTGAAAAAAACAGTGATTCGAGATGCCAATGAGGATTGCATGAGTAGGGCTGGACCAATTCAAGTTCATTCAGAGCCATTCTTCAGCAGTGATTGCAAAGTAGAGGCAGGCTAGCAGGTGGCAGAGATTGGAGCATGAGATTTGCTAGATCGGGACCTGATTAGTGTGTAGCGATTGAAGATACTGAGAGCTTGTGATAAGCTTTGTATTATGATTGTTACATGATCTCTATGACATATAATATACAGATATTTGGGGGTTTTCAGCTTTAAGCTTTCCCATAAATTACTGTGTTCATATGTGTGAATGTATATGGTTTTAATGTGTGCATGCAATTGATTTTATTTCCGCATGTGATGATCAATGGTAGAAGAGATTATGTATTGTGCATGAAGTTAAAATAGTGTGTGATCAGAAGAATCTTGGTGTATAACGCATTAGTTATATGATTTTCTATAAATAACAAGGAAGATGCTCATCTCTTGGACTATCTCTACCAAATGACCGCCGAAAGAAGGGAAGATTACATCAACCCGACAGTAGAAGGCTCGGTAAGTTGGAGAAGCATCCAAAGCTCAGAATTAGGATCATAAATAGCATGGGATGATTGGCAGCAAGGAGGCTACGAAACAAATACAAGGAGATGTGCCAACATTGCAAGAGTCAGTTGGATTGGGGCCGAAATTCAGGGATACCCAAACTTGTCAGATATGAATGCTGTAAGTGTTTGCATAGCCAGGATATAAAATATGGTATCGGAAGGTAACAGAGTACCCTTGATGGAAATGGAATTACAATCCACATCTGAAAGATGGTGGAGTAACCATTGTAACTCATTGATGCGATGGGATGAGGTGGCAGCAACACTAAAAGCCAGATTTCAAGAGGAGGAGGGGCCCAGAGGTAAGGACCGGTACCAAGGGGACTCAAAACCCAGAAACCATCTGAAGAGATGTGAAGCATAATGGAGAGCTGATGGATATCATGAAGAACCGTGGGTCCACAGGTTTATCCACTCCCTGGATGTAATTCCAAAGGCCTGGTACTTGACGGAAGAAAAAAGAAGGGGGACCCACAATTGGCAGGAAGTTGTGGAGAAATTCATACAATGTTTCACATTTGAAGGAAAAACAGAGCAAGTTACACAAGATTTTCAAGCTATCAAACAGGTACTGTTCTTCCCTGATAGTTGACAGATGGACGAGCAGTCACTTCTGTACGAAGGTATCCAACAAAAGGTGGCATGTCAAAAGATTAGTAATGAGATGGACGATGACAATTTGAAGGATATCAGGCACCTATATTTTGAAGAAATAGAGGGGGAGAGAGACATCAAATAAGAACCAACTACATAAGGTATCCACCTGTTATCTCTCAGAACCAAAAAAGTAAATATTGGAACGGAAGACAAACCTAAGCTAGCGACCATTGGAGACTACTGGGACAAAAAAAAAACGAAGGCAATATTCAATCTACTTAAGGAATATGAGGACTTGTTTCCTTCATCCGTAGAAGATCTCAAAGGTATAAGAGGAGATATGGGGGAAATGAGGATAATACTGAAGCCGGATGCAAGGCCTGTAAAACATAGACCATATCGTCTAAACCCAAGGGTCCAAGAAAAAGTGAAAGCAAAGATCAAAAAAATGCTAACAGCCGGACTAATATTCCCTATAGAAGAAGCATAATGGGTAAGCCCCATAGTTATACAGAGAAAAAAGGAGAAATCAGAGATACGAGTCTGCATGGATTACAGAATTTAAAAAAATGCTTGTATCCATGATCCGTTCCCTACTCCATTCAGTGACGAAGTCCTCAACAACATTGCAGGGAACGAGGCATACTCTTTCACCGATGGCTTCTCAGGTTACCATTAGGTAAGAATAGTAGAGGAAGACAAGAGAAAGACAACATTCACCATATAATGGGGCTCTTTCGCATACAATGTGATGCCATTTGGATTGAAGAATGCACCTGCAGTCTTCTCTCGCATTGTGATAGCGGCGTTCCGAGAATACATACACAAGTTCTTAGAAGCTTATATGGATGATTGGACTGTGTATAACATACTAAAGGATCATGCGAGCCTCGTTGGTTCCGACTCTTTCACAAGTCCAGCCTGCATCTTCCAAAGAACCAATGGTAATGATTGATCCAGATATTCTTGCAAAGCTAAAAGCTTTGTTGACTGAGCCATTAATATCTCCTACTGCCTCTGTACAGTTGAGAGTAATGTTTGATAGGTGTCAAGAACTGTAGATCTCACTGAACCTGAAGAAGTGTATATTTTCCGTACCATTTGGAACACTACTGGGGCACGTGGTATGTGATCAAGGTGTCTGCGTAGCCCCAGCCAAAGTAGCAGTGATTGTCAATATGGAGGCGCCAAAAACTGTAAAACAACTAAGGTCACTTCTGGGCCACACAGGGTACTACCGACGTTTCATCCACAACTACGCAAAAATAACAACACCCTTAGAAAGACTATTGAAGAAATCAGAACAGTTTCAGTGGACGGAAAGCTGCAGAGAGGCACTGGACATGCTAAAGGAAAAAATGGCGAGTGCACCCATAATAGTCCACCCGAATTGGGACAAACAGTTCCATGTACACATTGACGCGTCCGGGATTGTGCTCGGTGCGGTCCTAGCTCAACCGGGGGACACTTCAGTCGATCATCCGGTATATTTTGCAAGTTGCAAGTTGTCAACAGCAGAACGCAACTACACAAAAACAGAGCGGAAAGCACTGGCAATGGTGTAATATCTCTAGAAATTATGCCACTACCTATGTGGAGGTAAGTTCAAATTTTTCACGATTCATTTCACATTAAAATACTTAGTAAACAAGCCAGTCTTAGAAGGGAGAATCTGCCGATGGCTCCTACTTTTCCAAGAGTTCACATTTGAAGTAATTGTAAAGCTCGGAAGGCTTAACGTAGGGCCTGAACGCTTGGCCCGACTAGAGAATGGAGAAAATGGAGGATCTCTAGATGATCAGTTTGTCGGATGCTGATCTTTTCAGAGTAGAAGCAATCCCGGATTACCTAAATGAAATAGTGACCTACCTCACCATCGAAAAGTGTCCGCAAGACTATACTACAAGACAGAAAAGGCATCTGGTAGCTCGAGCTGCAAAATATCAGCTGATAGTGGGACATCTATACAAGATGGGGCTAGACCAAGTTCTTCGAAGATGTGTCTTGGACCATGAAAGGGAAGCTGTACTATGGGAAAGCCACAGTGGTGTTGCAGGAGGGCACGTGGGCGCTAAACCAACAACATGCAAAGTACTACAAGCAGGCTTATGGTGGCCAAAAATGCACAGGGATAGTAAAGCATATGTTTAGAAACATGACGTATGTCAGCAGATAGGATGACCCTCTTACAGGGATGAGCTTCCGCTTCATCCCATACAAGTAGTTCAGCCATTCGAGAAATGGGCAGTCAATTTTGTAGGGCCAATTACGCCGACTGCAAGATATTCAAAGGCAAGGTACATAATAACAGCAACCGACTACTTAACGCGCTGGGCAGAAGCTACGCCAGTAAGGAACTGCATGGCAGAAATTGCTGCTAGATTCATATTTGAAAATATAATCAGCAGATTTGGGTGTCCGAAAAGATTGACCAACGAACAGGGTACACATTTCATCAATGACACCATTAAGTCCCTCCTGCAGAGATTCTTGATACAACACCATAAAAGCAGTTCGTATCATTCGTAGGCAAATGGCACAATGGAAGCATTTAAAAAGATACTGGAAAAGGGCCTGACGAAGATATGCAACGCAGAATGCGATGACTGGGACGAACGGATACCAACAACCCTGTGGGCATATTTCACAATGGTAAAATGACTACACAACCAAACACCATTCCAGCTTGTTTATGGAAGAGAAGTGGTAGTCCCAACGGAATTCATCGTACCAAGCCTTATAATCACAACAACGCTGCAGCTATCTGAAGAGGAATCCTTAAAAGAGCGATTGCATGAGCTAGAGGAACTTGAAGAAGGACGATTCCTTGCGGATTTTTATCAGACGGTAGAAAAGGAGAGGCAAAAAGCTTGGCACGACCGACATATCAAACACAAGACTTTTCAAATTGGAGAAAAGGTTCTCCTCTACGACTGTAAATTCCAGAAGTCCCCAGGAAAATTGCAGATACATTGGCTGGGACCATTTCACGTCATAGAAATCAAACAGTCAGGAGCAATTCAATTGGCATAGTTGAACGACCAAGTTCTACAAGGATGGGTCAACGGTGCATGCCTGAAGCCCTACCAAGAGTAAGTTGTTCATTTCACTTTCAATAACTCTTGCAACTGAGAGGAGTCAGTAGGGTAGATTAGAGTCAATAAATCTCTCGCACCCGAGATGAGCATAGATAGGTTTACCATAATTAAATAAATTTCAGTTGAGTTGCGGAGACCATAACGCAACCAATAGTGGTCGGGGACGGGTAGTGTCCAGCGTGTCGTCCATGTCAGAAATAAAAGTGTGCCAAACATCAACCCATAATCATTAATCATAGTACCAGTTTCATTCCGTAGGATCACCAAGATTTGGAAATAATTGCCATAATTAGCATTATCCATACTGTAATAAATTTTCCATAATTAGACATAACCACCAGCCGTCGCATCTACCCAAATCCCAAAACCACAGTCAACAATGTCAGAACCCACCTTAGCAACTAACTGATCGCATGATTGTAGCCGCGTGAGAAGCTAGGGAAAAATTAATTAGTTATGGGGTCTCATCAACCTCATCCGTGCCGGTTACTTACATAACCTGCATGCAGAAAAGCGCGAGAATGTCAGAAAAATCCGAGTTAGATTTAGAAACCTCTGAAAGAGCAAGGGAAGTTGGATTAGAACCAGAGCAGAGAAGGCGTCCGGAAGAAGAGATTCAAGAGAAAAGACAGAGAACTATTCTTTAGGTATACCAACAGCGAGTTAAGATGACAAGAGTAAGCCCAACGGTCATGGAACAAGAGATGGACAACAGAATTCAGAAAATAGAGTCCCTCGTCGGAAAATATGATAGTGCGACCTTAATTGACGTAGACCTCATGGATTCCTTTGAGTTTCCTGGACTAAAAAGGCAAGTATACATTGATAATTATACAACAGAAGCAGGACGGGAAACAAAAAGAGTCCTGGCTGAGTTCAGGGGTATCCAGCAGTCCACGATAATGAATTTAAGAAAGTTACCAGTATTTGGGATTACAGGCGCTACGATGCAGTGCACCAAATTTATGTTGAGCAAGATTCAGAATGACTCTCTGTGGCTGGGAAAGGAAATCGCGATTCATGCCGAAGACATTCATAGGTTGACAGGACTGTCGCAGGAAGGAAGGGACGTATCTTCAACATTCCAAACTATAACAAAAAGGGCAAAGAAACCAAGAGACACAGACTACTATGCCAAGTATGGCACCCGAAGAGGAGGAAAGGGAGAAAAGATTGAGTTAATTAACAGGCTAGAGCATAGATTCACTTGCTATCTCATTGCCAACAAAACGATGAGGAATTACACCATAGGGGAGTGCACATTAGACACAATTTCGATTACGGAGCACTGTGTCTAGGGGACCAGGCTGAACTGGTGCTCCTTCATGCTGAAGGAACTATTTGAGGCTTGTGAAGACAACTATAAGAGGGAAACTGGGTTTATCTACGGGTAGTTGATAATGGCGCTGGCCATGTAGAAATGGACTTTCCCCATCATTAGGATACTAGTGGAGAGAGTAGAAGACCAGCCAATGGCGATGAAGTTTGTACCATGGAAGGTGTCTGGGGATCCTAGCACCAAGGAAGTGAATGCAAAAGCCTTTAGGAGTTGGTGCGACCAAATGGTCAATGTTGTAATGAGTCAACAGAGAGTCCCAAGAAACCTACCGGATGGATATAGTGAGCAAGTCTGGTTTGGAGTCACGCACAAGCATACGTTCCTCAAACCCACTTGTGTACCAGAAATTTTTTTCCAGATGAGGCCTCTGAAGTTCCAAATTGATGAATTGACTTTCCACACAAAGGCCTATTCGTGGCTAGGAGTTGCGATGGAGATCAGGGATGGAGTGTACACGTACATTTTTGACAGAATGCTACCACACCGGTTGCCAGGAGAAACATCAGAGGAAGCAGCAAACAGGACGTCAAACCTGTAGTTCCTCCCAATCATTCAGAAACAGAACACGAAGGTAAGAAGCTTTAATAAAGTATTTCAGGTACTAGCAAGTAGTGCTACTCCATTTCCAACTTTTTCAGAATTCCAAGTTTCCCAGTCTAACCCATCTCCCAGTACAACTTCCATATTTTCCCCATCCCCAATGTATTGTTCAGTTCACCACCCCCAGCAACCACAACACTGGTGGGGAAGAGTAGGGTTGCTAAGCCAACAGCGGCACTGAAGGCCAAAAGGGCCAAGGTTGCAGAATCAAGTCTAGTGGTCGACCTCACAGGAGAGGATCCACCTCGACAGTTAAGCGCAGGGGTACTGATCCAAGAAGAGCAGATAGTTGATACAGAAGAAGCAAGTGGGTTGCCACCCCATACCCCCATAAACCCCTTTGATTTTCTGAAAATTGGCATACCGCCACCCCGTCCAGATCAACTACTACCCACCACTCATCCGTCTCCCGAGAAACCCACAACTCCGCACCATCCACCTCATCCGCCATCGTGTCTGATCCAGTTATCAGAAGAATAATCAATGGGGACCACAGGACGGAGGTTCACTCGGGTACAGAAGTGGTACCCCCAGTTAACCCAACCGTGGTCCTGCAAACTACTTTTACCAACCTCATCAATCAGTTAGAGCAGAAAATTGAAGACACAGCTGAGCCACTCCCAAAGCATACTCTGCCCCAACCACCCAACCCAGCAGATCAAGAGGGGCGACCAGATCTAAATATGGGGGACTCTGCACCACAACAAACTCCACCACAATCACCTCAAGACTAGTCAGCAAGATTGGTTGCCAGCTGACAACCACTACGGGAGCGAATGCCAGATTAGGGTACCTCCGATGCTGAAAGCATGGAGACATGGGGGACAACTCAGCTGTACCATTTCATTCAAAGGGAAGCACAACAGGCTGAGAAGCTCCACTTAGAACTACAACAGAAATGCGAACAGCAGTAGCAGTAGATAAGCATGCTTACTGAACAACGTGAACAACTGACGTTGGAAAAAGAGCAGCTATAGGGACAATTGGAAATAATGACCAGGGTTTTCAGGGAAGTGTGGCTCGCAGTAGTGGCCCATAGCAGTCAAATACCAGATGACATGTAGGAGACAGATGTAGTAGGGCGAGCGATACACCTGAGGGTGGCATATTCAAACCTTCACCATGAAAATGTGGAACTCAAGGTGGCATTGGCAACCCGACCCACATTTCCCAAACCAGCAGTTGTTTACTCAGCGCAAATATCAGAAAGACAGGGCCAAGTAACAAAGATGAAGGAAGTTTTGAGTACTACAGCCAGAGATGCATACAACCTACTGAAGGGTCTGCAAGAATGCTCAACGACCCTTACTGTGAAGGCACAACCGATCTCATCCCATCTACAACACATATCTAAGGAGACACAGGAAGCAACAAACCCAACTAGACTGGACCAACTCTATGCCTAGGCGGATGTGTTAGAGGTCCAAATACAAAAAATAGAGGAGACTTCGACGACGACCAAGCAGGCCATCCGGGAGCTTTGGCAGCCCGTAAAACTTAGCGCACAAACAATGCAGCAATTGGCCTCTTAGGCCGAGACTCAAATCCGCATAGTGTTCAGTGCCTTGCCACCGAATGCTGGGGAGGAAGTTGTCACAAAAATCACGACTGAGACTGACGAGTTAATGCAAGGGTGGCAGTAGGCCATGCCTACCTTCCAAGAGCTCAAAGCTTCAGCTCTAACCAAGGTCCTAGAGTTGGGGCCCTTGTTTGGACAACCAGGAGGAGGCATGCAAACAAAACAGGGCACAGGGTCGAGCGGACCCATGGAAATGGAGACAACACAGGACAATTGACTCGAGGCGAGTCAAAAGGATGTGGTTGGGGCCTGTTGGGGCCCTTGTTTTGAAATTCAACAGATTTTGAGTTGCGGCGAGTACGTGGCAGAATGCAACCTCGATAGGCAGAAAGGTGTCCAGGTTGCAAAGGAGCAGAGGACAGGTGTCGCAGCTATTGCAGGAGCAAGCATAGATGGCAGAAGAGCGCAGAAGGAAACAAGTAGTGAACTCCTGATGAACAGAAAGAAATGAAAGGCAGCCGAGCGAGAAGAAAGAGGAACTGTCAGTCACGCTGGCAGCAGAAAAAATAGGCAGCTAGCCAGTGGATAGGGAGGTTGGTGCAGACGGGAATAGGCAACAAGGAGCCACAGGAGAGATCTGTCTGGGTTTCACCGTACTCCACTCCTCTGTGTTACTGTGTTTTCTCTTTGTCCAATAGGACGTATTGTATTCTACTTTGTTTATGCTCATATAGCTGAGCCTTGTAATAGTTCACCACTAACGGCTGACGATTAATATATTCAGGAGTGTTGTTCCGAGTACGTGTTATGAGTATGAATGAATGATGTTATAAGCTTCATTTAAAATTTTATTTATCGTAAGTCTGACTATTTTCCTGAAAGGTATATGTTATGGGATGTTGTGTTATGACTGTCTAAGACTTTGGTTTAGCTTTGATTCAACTATATGAATGTTGTCGGGATGATACCGATCTACTCCCTACCACAGTAAGGTCACGGCATGCCTCCGGTGAGACTCTCTGCCCTTCGGAGCAGAGTGTAAATGCCAACGTGAATCTAGACTACGGCGGAAAACCTTGTTGGCCCTTAAACTTGAACTCGGGTCCTCTCTGCGAGACCTGTTCTCTCGCCAACAACAACCAATTTAAAATCTTAATACAAATATAAATAAATGAAATATTTGGGGTTTGGTCTTGTTTGGAACAAACCTAACATTTGATATATGTGAGAATATATAGAAAAAGATAACAACAAGTTTAAGCATCATATATGAGGAATATAAATAAAAGATAAAACAATTACATGAAAACACTGATAAAATGATTAAGAACATGGAGATATGTGGAACACAAATGAATTTTAATTTCACTCAATAAAATAATATGTTGCAAACAAATAGGTTTTAGAGTGAATATATAGGCATGCATGTAAATAAGAAATCCCTAATTCCAGTATTTGTGATAATAGTATTTATGACATTCTCTGAAAAGCCAAGAATCCATTGTTATCACAAAAAATGTTTTCCTTACATCACCATCTTGTTGTCAAAAATGCATACCTAATGCTACCATGAGGGGAAATCTATAGAGAGAAGGAAATGGTCGTGTATGGAAATTTTTTATAGGGAAGCCATATGATATTTTGTGGTCAGGTTGAGGTTGAACTAATTCATCTTTTATTGTTTGTTATGGAAGTTAAATAATGGTAATAAAAAGATGAAAATAACAACAACCATCAAAATAATATAATTAATATTATGTTTTTTGTGGAACTAAGTTGAGCCTAGATGAGGGCCATCTCATCTATTGTATGGAAGAATGATCTATCCATAGTGGGATTCGATCACCAGGATTATGTGAAGCTCGATTGAGCTTTGATGCTCCTTGAGATAGCTTAATTCCCCCAAAAGTGGCTTCCATCCTCAACCCCTCTCCATTGTTGAGAAGTGTAGCTTGGGAGCTACTCCCACAACCCTTGGGGTACTGGGTTTGTGTGGGGTTGACCCAAAAAATAGTGGTTTTGTCGAAAATGTACCCAAGTGGTGGGTCTTGAGCACAAGATGGTGGGCTAAAGACCCAAAAGAATTAATTTTTTATTCTGGTTATTATGTGAGGGCACTTTACTGGAGTTTATAATCCCTATGCAAATGATTGGAGAGAAGTATAAATATAGGAGACCTAGGAGAGGTATCATCACACAAGTGCATGACACCTCAAGAAGCATATGAGCTAAATAGAAGACACAAATCATACAGAGGAGTTGCAAGAAGTTTAAAGGAAGCATTTCATGCTCTATTTCATGTTGGATAATAGGTTGAGTTTGCTTTGAAAGGAGGCCGAAATGTAGTGAAGTTTTCAGTGCCTTAGTTAGGGTTTGGACATGTCAAATTAAGGATTAATTTTGTGCCCTAAGTAAATTTTGTTCATGCCATTTTTTCCACTAAATTCTCAGTTGAAGCTTGTATTCTGCTTAGTGTGTAAGGGAGGATTGGCCGAGAATATTAGAGTGGTTTTTTTGTCCATGAAGGAGGGGCTGAAGTCTTAAAAAATGTCTGGTTTTTTCTCCTTGGAGGGTTGAAGCCCTGATATTTATGCTATAGGAATGCCAAAGCCTCAAGATAGCTGATAAAGGGGCCAAAAATATAAGGAATGAGCTTAGACATGACGAAAGGGTAGCATTGAACTATAACAGCCTTAGAGTGTGAAAAAAAGTGTAAAAAAGCAGTGGAAATAGGATAATGAAGGGTTGATGTTGTGGAGTATTTGAGTTTATAGGAGTGCATGAAATTAAGGGTTGATGTATAATGGTTTGTAAGGGTTGCCCCACTATGTGGAAGCTGAAGTTTGAGGGCTATAATACAATGACATTGAATTAGAAAAATCACTATGAGAAGTGACCCTTGTGAAAAACTGATTGTAGTTACATTGGAGCAACATAATCTTTGTGAGAAAGGGTGGAAAAGGACTTGCAAGTTACACCAAGATCAAGAGGAAAAAAATGGATGTAAGTACTAGCCACCTAAAACTGTTGGATGGTGTTGTCATTGATGTCGACCCTAGGGTTTGACTTTTACTAAGCACCCTTCATTGATGTCAAATAATTAATGAACGCTTCTTATATTTGTTTGGATTACATCAAGTTTCCAAGCTCCACCGTTGGATGGTTGAAAACCATAAGTTATAGGCTTGGGTTCTGTGGTCAATGGATATACCCCAAACTTATTAAAGGATTTTGAAGTGGAAAAATAATGAGTTTAACGTGGAGATAATTATTATTGGATGGTTTTGTCATTGTTGTCAACCCTTGGTGTTGATTGGTTTTGAATTTGACTAAAAACACCTATCATTGATGTCAAATTGTGATGAACACTTCTTAATAATTTTCAAATTACATCAATTTGGTAGCTCCATTATTGGATTGTTGAAAACCCAGGTCCTAGGTTTTGTGTTCCCTGGACTAAGGACACACCCCGACCTTGGCAGGGGGTTTTGAAGTATCTCATTGGATTCTCCTTGAAAATATGTTTATGGTGATATGTGGCATGCCATGTGGTTCCTCATGGTTTGAGATATATTCACCTTTGAAGTTGGTGACCTAAGTTTCTGAGCTAAAATCCCAAGGGGTGTGACTTGGCATACTTTTATTGGTTAAGGGTATATAAAATAAGGTTGAGGGTTCCTCATCATCTTTCATGAAGAAATGATCTTCTAGGATAGACATGCAATCACAAGAAGGGTCCCTGATTAATTAAATAGTCTTACCTTTCCTCCATAAGGCTAACAAACTTCTCACTTATGACTCAAGGTATCAATTAATTATGCTTAATTTTCTCCAACGTCTAGTTGTTAAAACCCTCTATTTCCAAATTTTAAGCTTTGTTCCTAATTATAATCCAATATTTACATTAGGAACCTCTTCCTAAAATAAAAAATGACCTAATCCTAAATATACTCACATGCATGCATCAACTCTCTTATTTAGCTCACAAGGTATAAATTAATTATTTTTTAATGAAGCCCCTCAATATCCAATGATTATTTAGTTTGTAACCTCTGTAAATTTTATACAATGATACCTATTCACTATCAAGACACATAATATCTCAACCATTTATCTTGGTATCTCTCTTAAATCTTTGGAACACTGAAAAAATCACAAGGCAATGAAGGTTTTTGGTAATCATTTTAGTTAGGGCATACACAAACTTGAACACAAACCCTCTTCTCCTAAGTGTGGCCTTATATTATATAACTCTATGGATGATTTGAAACCTTTATGAAAGAATTCCAAGGCACACTTCCTGAACAACAACTCGAAATCATCTAAGACCTGTGTTTTTCGACTTCCTGAGGTAAGAAGAAGAAGTTTTTTTTGGCACTTTATTTTTGTTTGATTTGGATGGCTTGTTGGCATAAAAAGGGATTGTTTTGAGTATGTTTTTGAGGCCTTATATTTTTACTAAGTGCATTATATTTTCACTCCTATTAGGTCACATACACTACGGGTCTGAATAACTAGGCTTTTGTGCATTCAACCTAGGGTTTCTATAGGCCCAATACCCTCTGTTGAGCTCCAAAGATGTTCTTTCTTCCACCACATTCCACTCCATTTCCTTTGTCCATTATTAATTACAGGCTCAAATGATCAATAGAATTAATTAAAATTGCTTTAAGAATGAATATCATGACTAAATTGCTATGTTTTTATGTTTTTGTCATTGTAGTACTTTTTGAACTAGATCTAGCTACAAAATGCAGACATTCTGTAGCTAGTTGCCGATTTTGCAGCTGTCTTCATGTCTACGTGGGTTCCAGGTGTCATCTCAGAGAAAAACACATATGGCTGTATTCCACATCACTCCCTCATCATTTTTTGCTCTCCATGAAGTTTGAATGGAATTCTGTAGGTGGTTATGCACGTGGGAACTCAAACTAGGAGATAGACTCCTAGTAGGACAAGGACAATCCAGATGTCCTTAATCATATTACGAGACCACCATCAGAGTCCTAGTTTGATTTTTATTTGGAAAGAAAATTATCCCTAGGTTATCTCAAGACAGTTATGTAATTTTTTTATAAATATGGCTCGGGAAACCGAGGGACATGCTTAGATTTTGTGTTTGATTGCTAGATTTCAGAAGTCCGAAAACACTCTGTTTTGAAGTAATTTCTATTTTAATGAAAGAAGCACCATTTTATTGAAAGGATGAGTCAATATTGAAGTGGATTTTGCGTGCTACTCCGGTGGTAGAGGGCCCCTGCTACCTGAGCAGCTTTGTTCATACAGCTTAGATAAGTATTTTAGTCTCGTTTTCATTTCTAGCTTAAGTAGGTTTCTGAAGTTATGTTTCATACTTGTTTACATTAATGATCACAGCTAGACTTACTCTTATAAAATATTCCAAAATATCATCACGATGAATAAGGCATAGCTGTGGTGTTGTAGATTTTAGTCTCATTTCCTTTCGAATTTTATGATTTATGCTTGTTTACACTAAGTGTCATAGCCAGTCTTACTCCTACAAACTCTTCCAAAACATCATTAACAATGAATAAGAAATAGCTATGGTATCTTAGATCCTAGTTGTATTTGCTTTCAAATCTTATGTTTATGTTCAATTGCATTGAATAATACAGCCAGACTTGTTTTTACAAAACACTTCCAAAATATCATTCATATTGAAATGAGATGGGCTGTAGAATTCCATAGACTAACTGCATGTTAATTTAGTTACAACACTCCGAAGGTTGATTGCATTTAGTTCAACTCTGTCACTACATTTCCAGTTTGATAATGGCATTCTAGTTTAACTCTGTTCACTGTACTTCAAGTAGATTAGTAGCACTTTAGTTCAATCTCAGTTCATTTTGTTCAAGAAAAGATTAATGGCATTTTAGTATAGTTGTAGTCACTGTATTTTAAGATTGATAGACCGCATTCTAGCCTAGTGTTATCCATTGTATTTCAAGTAGTACTAGTTGACAAAATTAGTCTCTCGACCTTCATTATTTACAACTTACTTTTGTTCTGAATTTATATTGATACATCATCACATGAACAGGGGTCAGTAATATCAGTTTAAGGCTTTGATCACTCTGCAAATCTTTTACAAACTCACCTATAGCCTTTTTCCCAAGCATTATTCTAGAAAATCTTAAAACTTATGAATAAGGCCTAGAAGTGATAAGTCAAGTTGCAGAATAGGGTAACTTCAGCATCATAGGTTAATCTAGAATAGAAACCTTACTGTGTTACAAATAATCATTTTGTAATATTGTGAGTTGATTGTTTATTTAGGAGAACTTCATTTACACTTAACTTGTCCATTTCTCAAGCTCTTCCAACACACCTTTAATGAATGAATTGGATAAGTTCAAGCTCATTTTGTGGTTTATTTGCTTGCAATGAAGTCATTATCAAGCTTTTCATTTGCTGTTTGCCATCCATAGTTTAGGCTTTGTTCTGTTTTAATATAACCAATATCTTCTTTTCACCAGCACTTAGTTCTTTCCCTTTTCAAACATAAAACCATAAAACCAAAAACATCATAAAACACTAAACACAACGTAGTGAGAAACAAATACCTAGGCACATATAGTGCACCACACTTCAACAGTTTACTAACCCTGGTTGACAATTAATGAACTCAATTTAGGAACACTAAGTTGAGCACAAACATTTTGGCGCCGTTGCCGGGAAAGTGTAACTAGGTAGCCTTGTTTCTTAACTCCCAAAAACAATGATATGCGTAGAGAGAGAGACTCAAGGGGTAGATTCATAAGAAGCAGAAGTAGAAGCTTGATTCCTAGAACACCTCTTGTTTCACCTAGACCAAGAGCCAGCACACCTCCAACTCAGACCCACATTCCATCCTTTACTGATCCTAGACTTCCAGAACACTTAAGATCATATATTCCATTAGAAAGACCTTCCACTTCATCCACTGAACCTGTCTTAGAAGAAGATTCAAGGACCCCTGCTAGAGACACAAAATTTTCCACTTCCACAGAAGAATCAACTATGGCAGAAGAAGGGGGAGGAGGAGTCTTTAATGGAGAACACACATTATTTGGAGGGGGTAGAGGTAGAGGTAGAGGAGAAGGAGGTAGAGGTGCAGAAGGAGAAGGAAGTAGAGGAAGAGGTAGAAGAGAAATGGGAAACTCTTTTGGGTTTCCTATAGTAGATGAAGAAACTAATACAACTATGAAAAACATTTCACCCTCTGTCCTTCCAAACTTCTATGGACTTAAAACTGAAGATCCTGAAACCTTCCTATTTGAATTTGAAGTCCTATGTAGAACTTATGACTACTTACAAGATGCTCAAAAACTTAAACTAATTCCTTCAACATTGAAAGGAGCAACATTGAAGTGGTTTATGAGTTTGATCAACGGTTCTATTAGGACATGGGAAGATATGAAACAAGCATTTCTAGAAAGGTATTTGGATTATTGTATGCTAGTCAATCATAAGGAGGAAGTGTTCAAGATGATACAAAAAGAAGATGAAAACCTGGAAATTTTTTGGAGAGATTTCATTACAACATCAAAAGAGAAAAAATGGAGAACTTAGATCAAGACACCTTAAAAGCTCTCTTGTTGAAGACAATTAGGGATGAATGGTTGGATATCCTTAACATGATGGGAAAAGGGGATATATCTCAGCTCACATTACTTGAAATATCTGAGTTATGTATCAACCTTTCAAGAGGGAAATCAAAAATTGTAAAAGGTCCAAGAGACCCTGCTCTTGCAAGGGCAAGTAAGTCTGCTTCTGGGACAGTAAGTAGGGCAGAGATAGGGCATATGCTTGATGAATTCAAATCTGAAATCTTAGGGAGTCTTAGTGAACAAATAGACACCCTTAAGTTACAAAACAAGCAAAAAGTTGAATCTGATGCCTTAGCCATCTTTTGTCCCAAATGTAGAAAGAAGCATGCCTTGAGAGAATGTCCTTTGGATGCAAAAGTTTTAGAGACCTGTGTAATTTGTTCAGAAAAACCTGAAACCAAGAGATGTTCTTCACTTCCTGGTCTTAAAGCTATCTTTCAAGAGGAAACTCCTACAAATTCCACATAATCTCTCAATTTTGTCTCTAGAAGGCCTTGGCAAGGACCTCAAACACAAGGATTCCATGATCAATTGTATAATCAACCTCCACTAAATTGGAATTCTTGGCAGCAACCTTGGCCCCAATTTCAAAATCAATCTCAAGCTTGGGCACAAGGAGCACAAAATCCCTATGGAAGATACTCCCAGTACTATCAATATCCACCATCCTATCCACAATACCCACATTTTTCTCCTTAAAATCCTCAACAAAATCCTCAAAACCCACAACATCAAAATCAACCACTCCCATTACCATTTCCTCAGAAATCAAATCAGTTTCCTGCTCAACCCATACCAAACCCCAACAATAAAAATCCTCAGAATACATACATGATAGAAGGCCAACAGTTTCCAACTTATTTAATTACTCCTCTAGACCTTAGTGATGTTCAACTTAGGTATGGAAGAATACTTGAAAAGAGGAAACCTTCTGTGATCATACAAGAACAGGATAACTTTGAGGAAGATTCTCTACGGGAAAATAAAAGTCTTGAAGAAGAAACATCTTTTCAGGACCCA
Source organism: Pinus albicaulis (assembly GCA_034641835.2). Lineage (NCBI taxonomy): Eukaryota > Viridiplantae > Streptophyta > Pinopsida > Pinales > Pinaceae > Pinus > Pinus albicaulis. The sequence continues at coordinate 243,976,589 of CM076575.1, read as the reverse complement.
AACATTGAAAAACCAAAACAAAAAGAACCAATAATTTCAACTCATGTATTAGAGCAGCCATCAACATCCACTCCTACACCTCCCTTTCCAGAAAGATTACAAATTGATAGAGGTGTAGAAAAACAAATTATGGTGTCTAATTATGATTTCCTAGATGAGCTGAGAAATGTCTGTATTAAGATTCCATTATTACAAGCTATCAAGGAAATTCCAATTTTAGCAAAGACAATAAAGGAGTTGAGCATGAAGAAAACAAGAAAAAGAATAAGAGAGACAAAGAAAATTCAACTGGCAGGAAAAATAGCAAATATCATGATGAGTAAGATTGCTATTCCAAAGTATCTAGACCCAGGAAATCCAGTTGTTAAAATTCACATCAATGGAAATGAGATCCAAAACACACTCATTGATTTAGGAGCAGCAATCAATATTATGAGTAGACAAATCATGGATAAACTGAAACTTCCTAATCTTCTCTTTACACCCACATTATTACAATTAGCAAACAGATCTGTGATCAAACCTGATGGGGTAATAGAAGATATTCCAATGTCCCTAGATTCTTGGGAGTACCCTATGGATTTCATGATCCTAACTCCTAAGAGTAATCTAGGAGGGCATCCTATTATATTAGGAAGACCTTGGTTAGCTATAGCTGATGCTTTCATTAGTTGTAGATCCGGTGGTATGTATATCTCTGATGGTAGTTCAAGAAATTCACTTTGTATCCTCCAGCAAGGAAAATTACAGATTTAGATGATACTCAATGGATAGAGGATGAAGAAGACTTACAACCTCTCTTCACAATTTCAGAAATTAGTGAAGGTAGTCAAATTCTGAATACTTTAGAAAACTTTGAATCCTCTTCGGAATACAAACATGAACAATTTCAAGAAGAATCCAACATTGAGTTTTTATCATAAAGACATATGTCTCTTCATTCTATGGATAAATTTGGCACCTCTACAAGTGAAATATTTCTAGGAAAAACTTTAAACATAAACAAGAACCTAGAAAAATCTCAACAAGAAGAGCTAGTCAAGATCTTACAAAGACATTCTTCTACATATGCATGGGAGCACACTGATATGAAAGGGATAAGCCCCAAAAATTGCACTCATCACATCTACATAGAGGAAAATTGTAAACCAATCAGACAACCTCAAAGACGGATGAATCCAAATCTTAAGGAGATTGTTAAAGAAGAATTGCAGAAATTGTTGAATGTCAACTTTATCTATCCTATTTCAGATAGTCAGTGGGTTTCTCCTTTGGTAATTGTGCCAAAGAAAAATGGTAAATGGAGGGTATGTATTGACTAATAAGAATTAAACAAAGCTACTCTTAAAGATCATTTTCCCCTACCTTTCATAGATCAGGTGTTAGATACCTTAGCTGGCAAAAAGTACTTCTCATTTCTAGATGGGTTTAGTGGTTATAATCAAATTCAAGTAGCACTTAAGCTAATACAACTGTCAATATATGAAAATGTTTCTCACCATAATAAAATGGCTTTAAGGGGTTCATTGTTTGAGTATCAATATAATGCATTAAGCCAATCATTGACTTTTGTATGATATGGTTTTACATATAATTGATAGTGACTTGACATACAATTGTATTGAATTGACATTAAGACTTAACAATGACCTCAATAATAAAATTTACATATTGACCTGGCACATAGACTCAACATATAAAACTAACTTGATTGACAATAACATTTACTATACCAAACATTGACATGACGTTAAAAACAATTTACCTTATGTGAACTTGCAAAAAAATGATATAATGTTTAACAATAGTTTGAAGACCTACAAGCATTCCTTGTACATGTGACTATGGTTTGGTGGATTCATATGTAATGTGACTAGTAATACTTATGGTTTCTTATTGAATTAGTAATCCTTGAATTGATTTGGAAAATATGAAAGTAGGAAAAGTCTGCAAGGAAATGAGACTATGATGACGATATCGACTTTTGATTTGAATTAATTTGTTGTTTGATCCTTAACTTGACAGGATATTTGACATGCCCTGACTTGACCTTATGGTAGTTGTAATCCTTGGAAACAATGATAAAATTTTAGATATGGATTGTGACACATAAATGGTGACATGAATCTTGACAATGATTTTATGCTTAGATCTATATACTTGTCACAAAGATTTTGGGTAACCTTATACTTAGACTTACATGTGTATTAGTGACTTGACTAGGTGATGCAACCTCTAATGATATAACAATGATTATGCATTAACTGTGTTATTATACGCACAATGACATCATTTATTTTGGATTGATATGACATGTAACATACAATATTGACCTTTAAGATATCACACATAGATTAAAGTAATTTTATTTTGACATTGACTTATACACTTGTTATTGACATGACATATTTAGTGACTTGACGCATAGACTTAACACACATTGACATGACTCTTGGAAAGTGATAATAACCTTGTTGTACAACTTATTGGCATGAGACGTGGAAAAAATTATATGATTTGTGATTAGTAGTAGAAGTGAGAAGACATATGTTGGTATCCCTTCTTGGGCCTAGTTTGAAAAATTTGTTAACAGGTCATAGGGATGACCTAAGTCACCTTGGTTTGACCTATCGTTACTCTTTAGTACCCCATACATGCAATTTGGTTCAATGATGTGGAAATTTGATTATGATATTTTAATGCTTATTAATTCATGAGCACTATAGGGCAGTGTCAGTATATGTAGTTGTCAGTTGAGCAGTGATACGACGTGATCAGTTGAGCAATGACAGTGATGTACAATGGTCCAATGATTGTTTAGTGGGTTGATTTGGAAGTAGTCAGTTGAGAGGTTTCGTGCAGTAGCATTTGAGATGATATTTATATTGATTAGAGTAGTGTAATATTATATACAACCTTGTTATATTTATTAAGAGCATAGGTGGATCTAGTCTAAAAATTGTGAAACGTGGCCCGTTGTGTCTTCCGAGTGGCAGGGTGGTGCAAGGTAGGTGATTGGAGACACCTTCAACTTGTGGCCTGAGAACTCTTTAGGGTGGAAGGGTGGTTCTAGGGCAGGTCATGGTCTGGACAAGGCGTTATGGCATCCGTTCAGTTGGGGTTGATAAATTACAGGGCGACGAAGCATTCTTATAACAACAGCTGGTAAAAAAGGTGTTTGGGCACACACTAGGTTGTAGGTTGACTTACAGGGAATTGGGGAATCCTACCAATTGTAACAGGTTATTACGGTGCAATAGTGTCCTACAGGATGTAGCTTGTAAATTAGGGAGTTGTGGCCTCCTTTCAGTTGTGGATGAGAACTTGATGTAATAAATTTTTCTTTTAAAGAGAAGAGGAATACAATTACTAAGAAAAATTTGTTGGTTTTTTACTCAAAGGGTGTTTTCCACCTAAAAATCTTGTGTTTATTGTCTTATATTTCTGCATTGTTGTATGGTGTTTTCTACTGAATTTTATATTTGGTAAAGAATAATAACAATAATGCTCTGAAAAATATTAATAATGTGATCATTTCTAAAAAATACTCATTCACCCCCCACTTAGTATTTCTAACAATTCCTAATGGTTTTCGAGATGTTTCTGGTGGTATGTGGTATGCCCCCAAGAGGCCTCTTAGTTTGAGATATATTCACATTTGAAGGCGAAGACCCCAACCAATGGCCTAAAACCCTAAGGGGTAGTGGCATGACACTCTTTTATTGGTTATTGTTCATCACACATCAAGCATGAGTGTTATTTATCATGTTTCGTGGGGAAACCATCTTAAGGAAGTGTATCCAACCAATTAGCATACAAAAAGAAGTGTCCCTCCTTAATTAAAATACTAATTCCATTAGCAAAGGACAACGACTTCCTTGCTTAGAGCTTAAGTTAGTCACTTAATAATTTTTATTAGAAACATATCTCCCCTAATGGATTTCACTGAAGCTCCTTCCATCCTAATAGATCATCTATAAAAAGAAGCTTCATATCCTTCACAATATATGTATTTTTTCAACGAAACATCTTTAGGATTACTTTGAAACTTTTGGCCTACACGAGGAGGATTACATAGGAATTACAAAGGGCTTGGTTTTGGTTTTATTTGTAATATTTCTTTTGGAATTGGGTGATTTTTTGGGCATTATTTTTTAGGATTCGCTTGAGTTTATGATTGCAGGTTGAGAAAAATTTTATAAGCCATTTCAGAAGTCCTACATTTCGGCCTCACTTATGGCACTAAATTCTAAATAGAACAACGAAAATTAAACAAGGGGTTTTTTAGGCACCTTGGCCTTCATCCAATAACCTTGATCCTTAGAACAATGAACTTAAACATTTAATCTACAGTCCAAAATCTCGACTTCCATTACAATTGTAAGAATAAGTTGGTACGTCATCTTAGAACCTTAGCCTAAAAAATAATCCATTACAGTAGATACCTCAACCTTGGTTTTGGGAAAGACCTATCTCTGCACTCTTCATTACAAAACAACAAAGGGACGATTTTATTAGATCCTCCCAAGTCTAGCGCAAATTATTAGGGCTTCCATTGCAAGAGCTATATTATGGTTTTGACCCTTATCTAGGGCCCTATCTTGAGCACTTATCACAAGTTCAGATCAACATTATATATGAATTTTGGATAACATTAAGATGCCTTAATTTCTCTAAAATTTGATTATGTATATTCTTTACTCTTGGCATCAAAGATCAACAAAAGTAGACTTAATCTCACAAGCATACAAAGTCTTATTTCTCTTCAAATTGAAGCTTCAATACTGTTGCATCTTGACCTATGAATTAGATCAGTGTCCAAGTGACATGTGTGATATATGAATAAAGATAACTTAGTCATGTATCCTATTGTCAATATATGACATTAATTTTCACAACAACATAAGACAATAACAGTATTGTCATTATGTATGAGTGAATAAATTCATGGATCAAATGTACTAATCCAATGATTGACTTCCAATAACAGTAATGTTGCTTGCAAGAAACATTTGATTGATGTATGAGATTCATATTTGATTAACTACATAACATACATAGTAGTGATATATGCAAATTTTGTTTGTAACAATATAGCAAAGATTTAGTAAGGAAGTACATTGTTAATCTACAGGAAGGTACAAATTTAAAAGTATCTAATTACACCCTAGATTAAGGTTTTAAGTGTAACAATACAAAGCATAAAGTCGAGTCAAATTATGTTCCCTCTATCAACAACTCATTATGCATATGTGATACATTGTAGTAAGCAAGTGAATATACACTAGTAATGAAAAACCTGTATTAAGTTGAGTATTAAGGATAACTAAAAAGTTCACCTACAACAGAGTGAAAAAAAAACGTGTTTTAATGGTGATAAGATAGTAATCTCCTATACAGTGAGGAATTCTTAAATGGACAATGTCTTTTACAGCCATGACACTTGTACAATATTTTAGTTGACATATCAACAACCTTGATGACATGGAAGTGATTCTTGTCTTACTATGAAAAACAAGTCTTGTGATTCAATGATGCAACAATGTTATGAATGAGAAGTTGGGTGTCAATAGTGTTTAAAGTGACATGCCTAATCTATGATATATGAAAATGGGTTTGTGACAATTAAAACTATAGTAGTGATATGTCAGTGAAAGTACACTTAGTACTTGATAGTGTATTTTGGTACTTGATAATGTTTCTTATACATGAAAACATCTCAATATCATTGAATGGATGTTACTTGATGACATAGTACAATAACCATGTATGGAAATTTTCCTCGAATGATTAGATAACTTGACATGTGATAGATGTGACAGTGCTAGACAATGATGATACTATAGTGGTAATTGTGACATGATCAATGTGATGATTTGACTTGAATTGATGGTGATAGTGATTAGAGGCATAACAATGATATATCTAAGTATAGATTGCAGGGGCCAGAGATTGCGCAAAAATTTGGTCTAGATTTATAATTGAGTAGAGGCAGGTTTGGGTATGACAGTAAATATTTTTTATGGTATGCACCTGATTGAGAAGTGTTGAGTAGTGAGGTTGCCAGAACCTAATGGTGATATACATATTGAGAAGAGCATCATAATCTTCATTACAATTTCATATATTGATTCAGAGCACAAGAGGATATAGTTTGAAAATTTTGAAATGTGGTCTGCTTACTGATTAGGGTGGAAGGGTGATGAAAGGTAGGTGATTGTAGTCACCTTCAAGTTAGATTTTGAGAAAAATTCAAGGAGGAAGGGTGGTGCTAGGGCAGGTTGGATCCTGCAGAGGGCATTGGTGTGTCCGTCCAGTTGCAGCTAGTACACAAGGTGTTTGATCACCTGTTAGGTTGGAGCTTGAGATCTAGGGCATTAGAGTTTCCTCTCAGTTGTAGTTGGTAAAAAGGGTGTTGGAGTGTTCTACAGGTTGGAGCTTGTAAATCAAGGGGTTGGATCCTCCTTCTGTTGGAGCTGAAAAATTGATGTAATTATTCTTTTTGATGAAGCAAACAAGTATTAAGAAGAATTCAATGGTTTTTGACACGGAGGGGGTTTTTGACCTAAAAACCTTTGTTTCCAATGTATTTATTATTGTGTATTGTTGAATGGTGTTATTTATTTCTTGTAACTATTTAGTTAAATATTGATGAAGATTAAATAATGCTACAAAAATATTAATAAATTAATAATTAATAATTATTGATTCACCACCCTCTCAATATTTTCAAAAATTGGTATTAGAGTAGGTTACTTTTGTAAACTTAATAGTTGGAAGGCAGATTTCAGACAGAAGAGATGGGAACAAAAAAAATAAATTTACCAAGCATTCAAAGGAAGTTCCAAGTACTGAAATAATTTCAGATCCTATTACTACTAGTAATAGGAAGGAAGCACCTAAAGAAGTAGATAAAGAAATGAGTGAGATCAAATTTCAAAATGAAGTTATTAGAGTTATAAAGGAACTTAAGAGTGGAAAAGAGCATGGAAAATTTCTAGAAGAGGAACTCAAGATCGCAAAAGGACACGTCAGAAGTGTAAATAAGAAGAATGAAGAATCCAAGGAAATAATCATCAGCCTTAGAATGCAGCTGGAGAATCCAGAAAAGTTGAAGAGTCAGAATGGAAGAACATGGAGAAAATAAATCGCACACTCAAAGAAGAATTTTCTCTATTGAAACTATAAGTGCAGGAAGCAGATAGGAAAGAGAAGGATCTGGAAAGAAAACTAAAATAATCTGATCAAAGGTATGTATCTAAGCAAAAGAAATTAGATACCACTATTGCAAAAGTATATAGGCTCAGGAAAGAAAATGAAAAGTAGAAAGAACATATATAGGTCCTCAACAAAGAATCATAAAAGATCACTGTTTTGAAGCTATAGGTCAAAGAGGTAGATGAAAGAAGGAAATTATTAAAAATAAAATTTCAGGAAGACCTTGCACAAAATTAAGGAGAACTTGATGTATATCTTAATGAAATCAACAAGTTCAAGTATTGGTAAAAACAACGTTTGTAGATTTCTAGCAGGAAAGATCAAGAATTGGCTCAGTTGAAAATTAAGGCAAAAAGAGCAGGTAAAGCTCCATGTAATGAAGGCACAAGCTCCAAGACTCACAAAAAAAAATCGAGAAAAATATTTATCGACGTGAAGGATGAAAGAAGATTAAGGATGTTTCAACTCCAAAGAATGATGTTGAAGCAATCAAGGACAAGGGGCAACAAAAGAAAACACCATCGCCTCTGAAGAAGAATGAATACTGAATACCATCTAGATAATATAACTCATCCAGGTATGTTAATTTATTTAATGGTTAGTCTATTTCATGTACTAATTTTGGACACATTTCTAGGAATTGTAAATATTATAACAGATACCATTATCAAAGGTATCCTCAAAACCCTAGAAGCAGGTTTGTTGAATCGCGAGATAGGTTTCATGATGACTTTGACAAAAAGAAGTATGTGTCTTTTTATCCATTACTTAGTCCCAACAATGAATGCTACAAATTCCATAACTATGGGCAGATAAATTGAGATTGTAGGTACAAGATGGAATCAACCATGAATGAAAAACTTAACATCAGGTACAAAAAGTTATGGAGAAGAAAACAAGTACAAGAATATCAAGCAGATAAGAAAGTCTCAACAATAATTCTTTCAAGATTCGTAAGGGAAAAAAGTCATGATGAATAAACATGTACATTGCATGGTGACAAGGTTCAAGAAGATCGAGCTGAAGAGTTGGGAGATACATTATTTTGAAAAATCCAGCTTGTTGAATCCCTAAATTTTGAAAACGGGGAGTTTATGCAACAATATTTTCACATTTTGAAGATCTATATATTTATAGGTTGACAGTTAATATATATTCAACATTATGTGTAGAATAGTAGTCGTAATTCAAGATGTGTCTAAGTCCATAGTAGGTTCAGGGACAAGAAACAATTAAGCCAGTCTATTGTAAGAAATATTTGGTCAAGAGAATAAGTCAAGGAATACGTCCACATAGTGATCATCATCTCTTTAAAAATTAAAAGATTATTAGAATAAGTCAAGGAGTCATTAGAACCGAGAGTCTAATGAATAGAAAGTTAGTAATGCAGAATTGCAGAAGGTCATGACAAGTTATGAAAGGAAAAAATCAACTATGGAAATATTTATGAAGCATAATAGGGGAAGACATGACGTTATAGCAAGTATTGAGGAAAGCACTTATAAGAATTTGCATGTACTTTGAAAGAATACATAGGAAGGATTGTCATTAAGGGGAGCACATGTAGATTACAGGTCCATAGGAAGTAGGCAGATTGTTAGAGGGAGTCACCCTTTGCCATTGATATAAAAGGGGGAGATAAATTAGGAATAATACTGAGGCATGATATCAGGGAGAGTTGTACTCGCATATGGAGTGCATGTGTATAAATTGTTGGAAATATTGTCATTGATGGCGAAGGAGCAGAAAGGAGCAACATCAGAATTATCATTGCGAACAAAGGAGAAGATCAATATTAGCTTGAGTATAAAGGAGAAATAAGGCAAAGAAGGACAAATTTAAGTGGAGAAGCATAAAAGAAAGGCAGAGGAGCAACATAAGAAGTAAAGGAGCAAGGCAGAGGAGCAACAAAGAGGCATGGATCAACACCAAATTATCATTAAGGCAAAGGAGTAGAGAGGATCAGTAAAAAGGCAAGGAGCAACATTAAAATATTTATCAAGGAGAAAAGGCAACAAAGGCAACAAGCTTGGGTCAAGTCGTGAACGTATTGAATCAAGTTGTGAACGTATTGAATCAAGTCGTGAATGTCCTGGGTCAAGTCATGCATGAGTGGGAAGAGTCGTGAACGTGCTAAGACAATTAATGAACACGTTCAACAAATGGAGAAAGTCGTGAATGTGCGGGTCAAGTCGAGCTAGTTTACGTTCAGAACAGTGCACGAGGGAGTATGCAGCGTGTGTAGTTCTGCACGCAGATTCAGGTAATTTCCAAAAGAAAAGCGTTCAAAACAGTGTTAGGAGGCCTGATCACAAATCAAAAATAAATATTATTATGCATGTTGAGATGAACGGTCATAATCTTATCGCAAAAATAAAGGTTGAGAGATGGATGGTTAAGATCAAACCGCAGAGTGAAGCGGAGATTGATGGTCGAGATCATATCATGAAAATAAAGTAGGAGAATGGACAATCAAAATTATATCGCATTCAGCCATAAGATTGTTAGCACGCATCACTATCGGGGATTTTTATATTTATGTTAAGATATCACAAGTTAATTGTTTTTTGTTGCGATGCGATAAGAAGTGGGGTTTGCGATGCGATGCGATCACATGTTGCTATCGGCGATTTATATGTTTATTAAAGTCTGGCATGGGACCCATTCGCAAATCGCAATTCGATAGCTTAGGAGGATAAGCGGTCAAGCATCATGTTAAAATTCCGAATTGCGAAGTGCGATAATGAAGCGGACGCGATGCAGGTCAACACTGAAGCCTAAAGGATTTCAAGTCCGGGAGTATGGGTTTTCCCTTCGTTAAATCACATCGGAGAGAAAAGGAGGCATATAACATAAAACAATTGGAATGCTCAAATGCGATAGAAAGCGGGCACGATACTAATTAAGAGGTAAATAGAATATGTTTCAAGTCCAGTCTAACAACGGTTTATGAAGAAAAGGTTGAACGCGACAGGAGGACTCGGGCGAAGAATAAGACCCGACACTACGAGCATGTGTGCAAAGTGGTTACACCTTGATAATGGAATAAAGTATGAATGCATGCATAAAGACTTGGGTAAGTGACCCGACATAAAGAAAAGTGTAGAGTAAGTTGAATTTCGTGGTGAAGTGAAGATAGACACCATGGGTTGAGTCGGGCCCAACAACACTCCGGGCAAAGTCCGTGTTGAGAAAAAGGTGAATACTGAACGCTACAGGCACGAGTAGAAGAGGTAGAGTCAGGAAAAAGGAGCATATGGTGGCATTTCTCAAAACGTGCTTGTTGAGTCAAGTCTGGAAAAATCCATTTGTGCAGAAATGTGTTGAATGTAATAGCAGAAACAAAAAATACTCTCACAACAATAGAAAAGACAAATGCACAGCGAGAAAAGAACTGAAAGGGCTGGTGTTGAGAAAAAGGTGAAGACTGAACGCTACATGCACGAGTAGAAGAGGTAGAGTCAGTAAAAAGGAGCATATGGTGGCATTGCTCAAAACGTGCTTGTTGAGTCAAGTCTGGAAAAATCCATTTGTGCAGAAATGTGTTGAATGTAATAGCAGAAAAAAAAAACACTCTCACAACAACAAAAAAGACAAATGCACAACGAGCAAAGAATTGAAAGGGCTGAGTGAAATATTTGTTGTAACTGTAAATTTAAATTCATTGATTAATTTTGTTTGTTTGTGATGCAAACGCAAGTCTCCATAAGCATAGGAAGAACTCCATGAGTGTTGTAATGATTATTTCTGATGTAATATCCTGAACTGAAGAATGAGGAATTGAATGGGTGGAAGGCATAGGGTCAGGCCTGTTCACTTCATATTCCATGTAGAATGCAAACAATTAGGGAGTTATCTATATAAGAGATGTAATATCAGTGTGGAGAAATAAGTTAGAAAGCTGCAGAATGGAAGAGAGTGGAAGAATGTAGGAGAGCTGCAGAAGGTTGGAGATGGAAGAATAAGTGAGAGCTGATAGAGATGTTGTGCACATCAGGAGCTGATATGAAGTAGATATGAAGGCTGAAGAGGCAGCAATGGAGGAGTATAACAGAGCTAATATCCATGTAAATAATCATTTTAGTTTAATGTTGAGTGAGGGGATTGTAGTCTACTTTCAAGTTATAGCTTCATAACTTTCCAGTTGGAGCTAGGTGAGGTAGGAGCCTCTTGTGGGTTGTAGCCTACATAAAATACATGGGTGTTGGTGCTTCCATTTCAAGTTGTATCTTGATAGATGTCTAGTTGGAGCTGGGTGAGGTAGGAGCCTCCTGTGGGTTGTAGCTTGCAAAAAATACATAGGAGTTGGTGCTTCTATTTCAAGTTGTAGCTTGATAGATGTCGATTTGGAGCTGGTTGAGGTAGGAGCCTCTTGTGAGTTGTAGCCTGTAGAAAATAGATAAGGGTTGGAGCTTCCTTATAAGTAGTAGCTTGTAGAATTTGAGGTAGTATCCTCCTGTAGATTATAGCATACAGAAAATGAGTGGCGAGAGGGAGTTGGAGCTTGCCTTTGCATCACAACAATAATAATATGTGGTTTTCTCCCTTATCGGTTTCCACATATATCTGCGGTCTATGTGCTTGATGATTATGTGTTGATGTGATGTAATATTCTGCTTAATTACTTGTTGTCCACACATTCAATTTGTTGATTCATTATGTATTAAGCTGATTATAAAATGAAGAGTTAATGAGTTGAAGAAAAGATTATTAATGACCAAGAATGATCTAAACTTATTCACCCCCCCTCTCAGTTTAGCTAAGGGATCATCAATTGGTATCAGAGCTTGTTCCTTCAGTAACAGTTTAACAACTAGAAGGAGGTCCAGCTAGGTACCCAAAATTTCTAGCCTAGAAAGAAGCTCTACAAATAAAGCCCCTCTGTTTACTGGAACAAACTATGCTTTCTGGAAAATAAGAATGAGGACATACTTAATGTCTCTAGGAATAGAAGTTCAGGTTGCTGTGGAAGGAAAATATGCACCAAAGGAAACTAACACTAAGAAAGAAGCCAAACAAAATTTCATAGCTAATGCAAAAGCAATGAAAGCACTCTTGAGCGGTCTAAGTGAGTCAAATTTATCAAAGTAATGCACAATAAGACTGCCAAAGAAATTTGGGATACATTAGAAAATATTCATGAGGGAGATACAAAGGTGAAGATGGCCAAACTACAAGTACATAGAACTCAGTTTGAAAACTTAAAAATAAATGAATATGAAGATATAGTTGCATTTGTCTTAAGAGTTACAAAAGTTGTGAATATCAAGATAGGCCTAGGAGAAGAAATTAAAGAAAGTGTTGTAGTACAAAAATTATTGAGATCTCTACCACCCAGGTTTAATCCTAAGGTTTCTTCCATAGAAGAAACAACAATATGGGAAACCTTGACCAGGAACCAGTTACTTGGCAACCTAACAGCTTATGAGATGAGGCTTCCAAAGGGGAAGTCAAACGTGAGGGAGGTAGCCTTCAAGGCAGACAAATGCATAGAAGAGAAGGAAGGTACATGCTCATGCTCTGATGAAGAAGAAGCCAAATTTGTCAGAAGACTGGATAGAGGCACAAGTAAGTACAAAGGTAAGCTTCCATTCAAGTGCTTTAGTCGTGGAAGAGTGGGGCACTATGCTTCAAAATGTCCTCATAAGAAAATAGAGAATTATTCAAAAGGGGAAGAGAAAAGAAATTTCAACAATAGGCAGAAGGGGAATTTCTTTATAGAAGAACATTTCTTGCCTAACAAGATAGCAGTGCCTCTGAAAGCCCATATGAATCCCCAGATGAAGATTGATTCTTAGAATTCTCACTAATGGGTATGGATGATCTTGAAGATGATCTCCCAGAATATGAAGAAGATTCAAGGTGAGGTAGACCTTGAGGGGGAGTTGGTGAGTGCCCTAAAGGAAATTGATAGACTCAACTCAAGACTAGAAAACATAAGGAAATCCTTCTGAAATTTTCTAAGGAAGAACCAAACTCTAAAGATTTTATTAATTTGAAGATTGAACTAAAGAAGAAATGACAGTAGAAGACATTCTGCTGCAGAAAATAAGAGAGAAAAGTTAGGAATGTGGAAGATTGGAAGAAGAGGTGGGGAATCTGAGGAAAATATGGAAAAGGCTCAAACTGAGGTAACAATGAACATTCAATAGTTAAAATGTGTTGAAAAATTGGAGAGGGTATTGAATGCACAAAGATATCCTCTTATAAAGGTTGGGATAGGCTATAAAGGAGAAACTAGTAAGTCTAAGGTAGAGGGTAACAAGGATATCACTTTTGTGAAAGATGTAATAAAGGAAAATGATAACTCTCATCAACATGAGATTATTTCAGCTAGAAGATTGATAGAAGAAAGAATCAATTTGTGTAAGTAGGTCGAAGATGAGATTGCCTCCGTGGAGAACTTAGAGAAGGAAAACATTGAAAGAGATGATGTAGCAGCTCAAAAAGGATCCACAGAAGTAGAAATTAGCAAGAACTTGATGTGTAATGAAACAAACAAAAACAAGAAAAAACATCAAGAGACAAAGAATGAGAGGAAGAAGCAAGAAGTTGCAAAAAGCTCAATTGTTCCTAAAGATCAATTGAACAAGTTTGGAATATCTCAAAGGAGGTTCTCTCCTCCTATGAAAAATATCACACATTGTTTATCTTGTCATAAATCAAGACATATTGCATCACATTGTAAGATAAGGCATATCAAATTTAACAAGCAAAAGATGCAGCAAATGAGAAGACCCCCTCAAGAAAGAATATGAAAGATAAAATCTTTCACCAGGTACACAAATCATTTCTGTGTCTATTGTTATTCATGCAATGAATATGGACATGTAGTAGCTCAATGTAAGATAAAGAAAATCAAGTTTAACCAGAAAAAGTTGCAACAAATGAGAAAACTACCTCAAGAAAACAAATAGAAAGGACAACCTTTCACCAAGTACATAAATCATTTCCAAGGCTACTGTTATTCATGCAATGAACTTGGACATAAATATATTGAATGTAAACTATGTTAAAAAAAGGAGCAAAATTTTTTATACATAAATTGAAACATACCTAGGTAAAATAAGATATTATGTATGCCACAAGCTTGCACAAAAATAAAATGCCTGTAGGTTGCCATATACATTAAAGGACTCTAGACAGATGATGGAACCAAATCAAAGCAGACCAAACTGTGAATCAAAAGGAGAGACAGATATTATGTGGAACCCTAACAAAGTATGGAAGAAGAAGAAAAAGGGGAAGCCTGTTACTTCAATAACATAATGAATCCATCATAGTCTCATGGGGAGCTTCTCTAGGAAGCAACACAAATATCCAGTCAGTGATAGACAAGAAGTAACATCCCAGGGGGATAAAAGTTCATAAAAGGTCCCCATAAGAGTTGTCAAAGAAGAGCTGCTTGGAATAAGAACAAATAAAAGTTCAGGAATGGAAAGGAAAATCCTCTGGCAGATAAATATAGAGGAAGAAGGAAACCTGAAGCATTCAATAGCCAACAGTTTGATGGAAGAAGAGAAAGCATCAAGCAACCATGGTGGTAAAGGGAACATCATTCATGAACTTGGAAACTAAGAGGATGATTACATTGTGTGTCTCACTGCAAGTGTTGATAATGAAACAAAATTCATTTAATAAGGATGAATAAGAAAAGTGTTATTATCGTTATATCATTACAAATATCCATCCCAAGTGTTATTATTGGAGCAATGGTATGATACAGGTCCTCGGGATCAGAATATTATGGTATGCATCATGATGGTGGTATGGAAGAAATACATCAAGGAAGTAGTCCCAACATTATCAACATTACAATATGGGTGGATTAAGTTCTGGTTGCTCTGATTAGTGCAAAGTATCTTCTAGATTCAAATGCTGGAGAATGTCGAGCTGCGTTATCAAAGCATGGAAAGGTCAGAAAAATGTCAAAGCATCATTATCTTATGTTCGTTGATGTGTTATATTAAGTGTTGAAGAATCACGTAATCTTGGATATGAATGTACGCCTTTTTCAAGTCAGTATTGATATACTTTCAAGGCCTCTTTCTTAAGTCATCCATAGGCTTGTTGAAGTATGTCTGAAGAAACTTCAAGTAAACAAATTGAAGATGTTTGCCCGAAGAAAATGTTAATAGAACAATTGAAGTGTCAGATGTATGAGGGAGAGTTGATCATTGAACTACATACCCCCTTGTGTCATAAATGAAAGTGTATAGTTGATAGTGAGAGTGTCCAATGCATGGAATGTATCAAGCCTTGAGGGTTTTAGTTTTAAATATGTAACTATTCAGTATTAAATTCATTGGGCCTTTTAGATTGAAAGATATTTTTTAATATTACAATAAGTTGTAGGCCCTGTTTGGACTCATTTTTCACATCAGCATCAAGGGATTTTGGCTTGTAGTAATTATATATTCAGAATTATGGCACATATCACCAACATCAAACAACAAGGGACAAAAGAACATAACATTATATGGTGACATGCCTTCCAACATTCTCATTGGTTGTGATAGCATCAGTTTGTTGTGTATATTCATTTAATAACAAAAGAACTGAATAAAGGATGCTCATAATAACTTAAAGAGGAGCTGCTCTAGGAAGCACCCAAGCATTATTATTGGAGCAACGTTGGTATTGTAGCAAGCTTTACTGATGTGTTGAGCTTGTGTTGAAGTTGGGCATGTTTTTTTTTTGGAGGTAAGAAGATAAATGAATGATAAAACTGTGAACAATTTGTCTTTGAGACTCTGATTAAATAAATTGAAAAGGTCTTCCTGAAATGCACTGTGATAAAACAGTTGATTGATCCCGCATCTCCACCAGTACAAAAGGTTAATGATGCCAGAATCAGATTATGTATATTTTTTATTGTTGTTAATAATAGTGGAGAGCTTAATGCAAATAATCGAGAGTATGAAGGGTATCATAACCATGGTTGTCCGTGCAAGCCGAAGTGAAATTACTGCATGGATTATCAATGGGTATCATATTATCTCGTGGCCTTGTATGCATAGAAACTTTTGGAATAAGTGTATACTGCAGAGATCAGATATATCAAGTTATAACCATTAGTCTTCCTTAAGCATGTGTTACACCTAAAATTTATGTAACAGTGGTATGTGGGTGAATTTGAGAATCCCTTATAAGAAAGTATGAGTGGCTGGCCTATTAACCAAGTTCTGTGCAAATAAATCCTTAAATATGCAATGAAATCACTGTGTAATCTCGCAGAAAAGGTGAACCGTGGCTACAAAAGATATATTGGCATCATCATATTTGAAAAGATGTGTATTACAGAAGAAGACATATTCCATCTACAATCTTTCTCAACAGATATGTGTCTCAGATGAAGATCATAATATAGACTGAAGTATATTTGGAGCAGACTTTATATATCATATGGAGCATTGTGAGTATTTTAGTATTATTCCAATGATGCATTTTTGATTATATAAGTCTGGTATTGTTTGTTCTATGGAGTGTCCTTATCATCACTTTCAACACTATACAAGTGCAAGGAGTCCGTTATTTGGGATGGTATCGGCTTACTATGTATATACATACAAGTTCAATGATTCCCAAAGTGTTCTCCCAACAATGCTTATACACCAAATGGAGCAGGAGTCCCAACCAAGTATGTATACATAATGAAGAATGCTTATGCAGAACTCTAATAAGGCAATGATGGAAAATACACTAGAAAAAGGTGTAACCCTTTTCCATTGATGTCAAAGGGGGAGGAAAAGAAAGCAAGGGAAGATAGACACTTATCAGAATGAAAGGGGGAGGAAGTGTTAGAGGAAGTGTTTCCATCAATGCCAAAGGGGGAGACTATTGGAAATATTGTCATTGATGGCAAAAAAGAAGAAAGGAGCAGCGCCAGAGTTATCTTTGAGAACAAGGGAGAAGATTAGTATCAGTTGGAGTATAAATTAGCAATAAGGAAAAGAAGGAAAAAGTTAAGTGGAGAAGCATAAAAGAGAGGTAGAGGAGTAGCAAAGAGTAAAAGAGAGGTAGAGGAGCAGCATAAGAGGCAAAGGAGCAAGGCAGAGGAGCAACAAAGAGTCATGAATCAACACTAGAATTATCATTAAGGAAAAGGAGTAGAGAGGAGCAGTAAAAAGGCAAGGATCAACACTAGAATCTTTATCAAAGCAAAGGCAGCAAATGAGCAAAGGCAGTAAAAGAGCAAAGGAAACAAAGGTAGAGAAGGCAACAAGCTTGGGTCAAGTCGTGAACGTATTGAATCAAGTCGTGAAAGTGCTGGGTTGAGTCATGCATGAGTGGGCAAAGTCGTGAATGTGCTAAGAAAATTAATGAACGCATTCAGCAAATGGAGAAATTCGTGAACATGCAGCTGTGCGGTTAGAGTCAGGTAATTTCCAAAAGAAAAGCGTTCAGAACAATGTTAGGAGGCCTGATCACAAATATTAATATGCATGTTGATATGTAAGGTTAGAATCTTATCGCGGAAATAAAGGTTTATAGATGGATGGTTAAGATCAAACTGCAGAGTGAAGCAGAGATTGACTATCGAGATCATATCGCGAACATAAAGTAGGAGAATGGATGATCCAAATTATATCGCATTCGGCCATAATATTATTAGTGCACATTACTATCGACGATTTTTATATTTATGTTAAGATATCGCAATTTAATTGTTTTAAGTTGCGATGCGATAAGAAGTGGGGTTAGTGATGCGATGCAATCGCATATTTCTATCGAAGATTTATGTGTTTATTAAAGTCCAACATGGGACCCATTCGAAAATCGCAATTCTCAAGCTCAGGAGGATAAGCACTCAAGAATCATGTTAAAATACGGAAGTGCGAAGTGCGATAATGAAGCGGATGTGATGCAGTTCAACGCTGAAGCCTAAAGGATTTCAAGTCCGGGAGTATGGGTTTTCCATTTGTTAAATCACATTGGAGAGCAAAGGAGGCATATAACGTAGAGTGATTGGAATGCTGAAATGCGATATAAAGCAGACACAATACCAATTTAGAGGTAAATATAATATGTTTCAAGTCCAACCTAACAACAGTTTATGAAGAAAAGGTTGAACACGACAGAAGGACTCGAGTGAAGAATAAGACCCAACAATATTATCACGGGTGAAAAGCAGTTACACCTTGATAATGGAAGAAAGTCTGAACGCGGCAGAAAGACTCGGGTAAGTGACCCGACACAGAGCAAAGGGCAGAGTAAGATGAACATCGCGGTAAAGAGGAGATAGACACCACGGGTCAAGTCAGGCTCAACAACACTCTGGGCAGAGTCAGGTGTTGAGACAAAGGTGAAGGATAAATGCTGTAGGCACGAGCATAAGAGGCAGCTTTGGGAAAAAGGAGCATATGGTGGCACTGTTGGAAACGTGCCAGCTGAGTGGAGTCGGGAAAAAGGAGTTTGTGCAAAACTATGTTGAATGTAACAACATAAACAAAAAATAGTCTGACAGTAGCAGAAAAGACAAATGCACAATGAGAAAAGAACTAAAAGGGCTGAGTGAAATATTTGTTGTAATTGTAAATGTAAATTCATTGATAAATTTTTATTGTTTGTGATGCAAAGGCAAGTCTCCATAGGCATAGGCAAAATTCCATGAGTGCTGTAATGATTATTTCTAATGTAATAACTTGAGTTGAAGAATGGGGAATCGAATGGGCGAAAGGCATAGGGTCAGGCCTGGTCACTTCAGATTCCCTATAGAATGCAAACAGTTAAGGAGTTATTTGTATAAGAGATGTAATATCAATGTGAAGAAAGAGGTTAGAAAGCTGCAAAATGGAGGAGAGTAGAAGAATTTAAGAGAGCTGCAGAGCTGATAGAGATGTTGTGCACATAAGGAGTTGATATGAAGTATATATGAAGGCTAAAGAGGCAATAGTGGAGGAGTATAACAGAGCTGATATCTAGGTAAATCAACATTTTAGCTGCATGTTTAGTGAGGTGATTGTACTCTCCTTTCAAGTTATAGCTTGATAAATTTCCAGTTGGAGCTGGGTGAGGTAGGAGCCTCCTATGGGTTGTAGCCTGCAGAAAAGACATGGGAGTTGGTGCTTCCGTTTCATGTTGTAGCTTGATAGATGTATAGTTGGAGCTAGGTGAGGTAGGAGCCTCTTGTGGGTTGTAGCCTACATAAAATACATGGGAGTTGGTGCTTCCGTTTCAATTTGTAGCTTGATAGATGTCCAGTTGGAGTTGGTTGAGGTAGAAGCCTCCTGTGAGTTGTAGTCTGTAGAAAATAGATGGGGGTTGGATCTTCCTTGCAAGCAGTAGCTTGAAGAATTTGAGGTAGTAGCCTCGTTTAGGTTGGAGACTATAGAAAATCAGTGGTGAGAGGGGGTTGGAGCTTGCCTTTGCATCAGAACAATAATAAGATGTGGTTTTATCCCTTATGGGTTTCCACTTATATCTGCGGTCTATGTGCTTTATGATTATGTGTTGATGTGATGTATTATTCTGCTTAATTACTTGTTGTCCACACATTCAGTTTTCTGATTCATTATGTATTACGTTGCTTATAAAATTAAGAGTTAATGAGTTTAAGAAAATAATATTAATGATCAGGAATGTACTAAGCCAGTTCCCCCCCCTCTCACTTTCTCTAAGGGTTCATCATAAATTAAAAATGGGGAGATTGTTGGATGGTGTTTTTATTAATGTCAACCCTTGGGTTTGAATTTGAATAAACTTCCATCATTAATGTCAAACAATTAATGAATGCTTATTATATTTGTATGTATTACATCAAGTGGGAAGCTACACTACTGGTTGGTTGAAAACCCTAAGTTGTAGGCTTCGGTTCCCTGGCCAATGGATATACCCAAAACTTGTTTTAGGATTTTGAAGTGGAAAAAAATAAGTTTACCCCAAATATTCTTCCTAATGGATTTTCCTCGTCGAGATGTTTTCGGTCATCTTTGGTACGCCCCGAGAGGCCTCTTGTTTTGAGAGAAATTCACATATGAAGGTGAATACCCCAATCAGTGGACTAAAACCCGAAGGGATGGTGACATGGAACTCTTTTATTGGTTATTGATCATCACACGTCAATCATGAGGGTTATTTGTCACGTTTCATGAAGAAACCATCTTAAGGAATGGTATCCAACCAATTAGCACCCACAAAGAAGTGTCCCTCCTTAACTTAAATCATAATTTCTTTAGCATAGGAAAATCACTTCCTTGCTCAGAGATTAAGTTAATCACTTAATAATGTTTATTAGAAAAATCTCTCTTGCAATGCCCATTCCTTGAAGCCCCTTCGATCAAAAGAGACCATCTATAAAAATAAACTTAATATCACTCACAAGATATGTATTTTCACATTGTCACATCTTTAGGATTGCTCTAAAACTTTTGGCCTACCTAAGCAAGATTACACAGAAATTATAGAGGGTTTCGTTTTGGTTTTAGTTTGTTATTTTTATTTTGGACTTGGGTGATTCATTGGGAATTATCTTTTAGGTTTCCCTTGAGTTTATAATTGCAGTTGGATAAAATTTTTATAGGCCATTTCAAAAGTCTGACACTTCGACCCTCAATTAGGGCACTAAATTATGAACAAAACATTAAAACTTCAACAAGGGTTATTTTAGGCACCTCAACATTCATCCAATAGACTAGACCATATAAAAATGAACTTTGGCCTTTTCTCTACATTCTAAAACCTCAACTTCCATTACATTTGCAAGAATAAGTCAGTATGTCATCTCAAAACCTTAGCCTAAACAATAATCCATTGCAGTAGAGACCTTGGCCTTGGTTTTGGGAAATACCTTTCGCTTCGATCTTCATTATAGAACAAAAAAGGGCTAATTTTATTAGATCCTCCCAAGTCTAGCACAAATTATTAGGGATTCCATTTCAAGAGCTATTTTATGGTTTCAACTTTCAACCCTTACCTAGGGCCCTGTCTTGAGAACTTATCACAGGTTCATATCAACAATATATATGTCTTTTGGATAGCATTCATATGCCTTAAGTTATATGAAATTTTATTATGTTGAAGCTTTACTCTTGGCATCAAAGATCAATAAGAACAAAATTAATATCACAAGCATTCAAAGTCTTATTTCTCTACAAATTGAAGCTTTTGGAATGTTGTATCTTGACCTATGAATTAGATCAATGTCCAAGTGACATGTGTGATATATGAATAAAGTCACATTTGTCAGGTATCCCATTGTCAATATATGATATTAATTCTCACATAAACATAAAAAATTGGTGATATTCTCATTATGTATCAATGAACAACGTCAAGGATAAAATGTGTTCAAATGACACCCCAAAGTGAGGGTTCCAATTTAATTTTCCCTTAATTAAATTGGAAGAGAAATTGTAATTTCATATCATAACTACTTGTACTAGTTACTAAGTAAGAATGACTGTGTTAGCTAGGAAATTCGAGTTGAGGGTCAGGGAGGATGCATGTAGGGTGATTCCATGATTTAAGGGGTTCCAATTGCAGTTATGCATGAGTTGTAATTAGTTAACTCAAATTAATTGAGTTAAAATTAGTTTAACTAGTTCTAACTAAGTGATGAGCTAGAGATAGGTCCAGTGAATTAAATATGATTTAATTCACAATGAATGATCAATGAGTTAACTGATAATTCACTAAAAATAGTTGTTGCATGTCAGTTCTGAGGAAGACCCAGTTGAGACACATGTTAAAGGGAATATATCTATCAGTTGTATAACTAGAAAATTGTACACGTCAGTTATAGAGCCAGTTGGAGACCTTCAATGGATTGCACAGTCAAGGCAAGGGATTTTCTTATTTAATAAGGATTTTATTCCTCAAGGAATGCGTGAGCAAGGCAAGCTAGGTAGAGGCAGAGAATTAGCTAAGTATTTGTCCAATTTTGCCTAGATCAATGTGAGACAGTTGGTAGAGTGCAAGATTTCTCTTGTGAGAGAAAGCATTGTATTGTTTCATGATCCTTGAAATTATACAATATTCATATATCGGGGTTTTAGGCAATGTGATTTCCCCAGATACATCTTGTGTTGTGCGATTGATTGTCTCTTTCTCTTACTTGTTTATGTGATTGTGCGATCGTGTTTGTTTCCAAAAAAATGTAGAAGGATTCAGTATCTTGTTTTAGTACATCATAAGATCAGATTGAATCCCATTGGCATAAATTATACATGGTATCAGAGCACCAGGAATCACAATAAGAAGAGAAGAATTTTTTTTTTTTTTATTAGGTTCGAATTTGCAGATTTATTCTTCGGTATCGAACAACAGATCAAGATGTATTTCAATGGCTTGAGACTCGAATATGCGCTCGAGGGAAATTTGAATTATATTGCATGGAAGGAAAGGATGGAGCCAGTGCTTGAGGAAAATAGATATAAGTATTTCATAGATGTTGAAGTCCCGCATCTCGCAACAACATATGCTCAACTTCTTGATTCATGGAAGAAGAATGTCGTGAAAGCAAGAAGGATATTGTTAGAGGGAGTTTAGGACCATATTGTCTCGAGCCTCCATGGGAAGGCGAATCCATATGCAATGTGGAAGGCCTTGCCAGATTTATATTAGAATAATAGCGACCACATGAAGCTAGTGTTGAAGGACAAGCTTTGGAAGATCAAAATGGAGAAGGGCGACATGATCTAGAAATACATGACCAAGTTTGCTTAATGTCGAGATGAGCTTAGACGTGTTGGGGTCATTTTTGCCATGGATGATTTGTTGAGCCTAGATCTTCTAGGCATTCCCAAGAGCTGGCATAGCTACTGGGACTCTGTTAATGGGATGGAGAAGCTACCTGATTGGGAGCAACTTTGATCTGATTTGGCACAAGAAGAAATTCGACAGAGCACATGAGATGGATCCTCGTCAAAGACTTGTGACGAGGAAAATTGCGCCTTTGCTAGCAAGGCAAAGAAAGGAAAAGGGAAGGCGTCCCATACAAATCCAAGACTGGAAAGACAGGAAAGAAGCGAGACTTGTCAAAGGTGAAATGTTTCAATTGTCATGAACATGGACACTATGCCACAAATTTTCCACAAAAGAAGAACAAGAAGAAGGCCTCAGGAGTAGCAATAGGTGAAGCTTTGGCTTCATAATTCGAGTTGGACTTCAACCTCATTGCATGCATGGTGTCATCGGTGTTGGGATCTGTGTGTTACTTGGATAGTGGTGCCTCATTCCACATGATCGAAAACAAATAATTATTCAGCAACTCGGAGGAGAAGGATCTCCATATGCACATCGAGATCGGTGATGATGGGAGGTATAGTGCTACCAGGATTGGTACAGTTACTTTCCAGAGAGAGTCAGGTAAACCGCTCATACTAAAAGATTTCATGCATGTACCTGGTTTAAAGAAGAATTTTGTTTCTGTTTCTATATTAGAAGATCATGGATATGATGTGATTTTCAGTAAAGGAAAGGTGTTCCTTCGTCATAAAGCCACGTGACAGGTGAAAATGTTTGGGGTTCGGGTGAAGAAACTCTACAAACTTTATGTGGATGACTGCGCAACATTGAGTAGTAAAGTAGAGAAGGTGGTGATCCGAGAGATCGATGAGTTATGGCACATGAGGTTGGTTCATATACACCATAGCGCTTTGAGGATCATGCAACAAATTTCTATAGGGATTCAAAAGGGCACACTTGCGCAGAGAGACACATGCAAAGTTTTTACTATGGAGAAGTATACAAAGTCCACCTTTCATGATAAGGAAAGCTAAGCAGTGGCGATCCTTGAGAGATTTCACTAAGATGTGTGTCTACTATTCTCAACAACTTCCACAACAAAGCACATGTATTTTGTGATTTTTTTTGATGATTTTTCAAGGAAGTGTTGGATTTTCTTCAAGCAGAAGAAAGATCAGACGTTCTCTAATTTTTGTGAGTTCAAATCACTTGTCAAGAAATATACAGGGAAGATGGTGTTGTCAAGATAAATCCCCTCTGCGGATAGAGGCGATCTCTCTAGCCCTAGAGTCGGTCTAACAACATGAGATTCTTTATAATGCAAATCTCTCTTAACTAACATTAATAATGCAACAAGAAAAGAGATAAAAGTACCTTTTTCCCAACGCTATGCTTGAGTCTGTTGATGATGACCTTGATCCACGATGCTTTAAGGCCCGCTCCCTGTTATTGATGGCACACAAATACCTACGGATGATAAAGAGGCAACAATAAACATGATACAATACATAATAATCGTAAACATTAGCTATCTAGTAGATCAAGGAGTACCGAAATATTTCCATAAACATTTAGACAAATATAGAAAGAAAAAATAAGATTTTATTATTGATAAATACAGAAGGAGAGCTTACAACCTAGGCCTTGATGTTGGAGGCCTCCTTTTGTGAAAATATGAGTCCTTCATTAAAGATCTAAAGAATTCCTTCTCCCAAACACTTAGGCGTTATCACAATGCTAGGATGCAAGGGGACGAGAGTTCAAACGAGTCTGAAAATGACCAAACAAGCTCTAAAATTGTGGGAAGGAGGGATTTGAATTTATAGGAAGAAAGAAGAGGTTGGGAGACCATGAAAGGAGGAGGAAGGCCCACTTTCAAAGGGATGAACCCCCATGGATGAGATCAAAGCTCAAAAATCAGAGAGCTTGACCTTATCACCACCGTTTGACAACCAACTCGCCGCCCTTGAGCTTCTAGAGGTCGAAGCTTCTCCTCCATTTGAGGAAACACTGCCGGAAATGGATCAACATGGTTTTACAAGAAATAAGGGTTTTGACAGCGCTAAGATATAACTGTGAAAATGATATCAGCGCGGTCATGGTACCGGGAAAAACGCTGACCCAGGAAACTAGGAATTTGACCAAGTTTGTTTAGTAATCTTCCAAGGAAATTTTCTTTGGATATTCAGGGGATGTATTAACATATTTCTTAATGGTGGAAACATTTCACAGGATCTTTCATGGGGCATTTCAGGATCAGGGATGGTAAAATGAGCATGGTGAAAATCACTGTGTAACAGATTCCCCCTAAATCATGAATGCAGAACAGGGAGTGATGGTTGAAATTATTTATGAACCAAGGCAAAGAACGCATACCACCACTGGAAAACCTGCCAAATCAAAAATATTACAATATATGACATCTCTGTTATGAATATACCTAATCACATAAATTTTCACTAGGCATCAAATAATACATGAGCCCACGGCATGGTCGCAACCATCCGTCTAATGAGATCATAGAAACAGATCCGTAGTTTGGATGTAGCCATATGTATAGATAGGATCATGTATAAAATAATGAATACTCAATAACTCCTTGCATCATGGATAAAAAATCAGATGTGACCCAAGGTCTTCACCGTTATCTCAATCAACCCAATGTACGAATCTAGCCATGCGAATATATGTGTTGGTTTCGAACATGGTAGAAACCACCTGATTATCGACCAATGATGAAAAATGTTAACAAGCGCGAGAGAGACCACAAATAATGTCAATGGACTTCAAGGTACAACAACATAATCTACATTTATGAATAAATGTGTTGAAGTTGAATACTTGTAGAATCATTCGATCACAGGCCAATGATGTGAACCTATCGTTTAAACTGAAGAAATTTCCATTGAGGCATGCAAGCTCCAAGGCACTGAAAGAAGTTTCTAAATCACCTTCCTCGATAATTAGTTGAAGTCCACAAGAAGTGATTTGTTGAAGGAGGGCCATGATGATTCCCACATCATCGACATGAAACAACAAATATCTTAAGATGATAGGAGTGATTCGGTATTATAACAAAGGAGGTCAGATAAACAAAGGATGTTTGACAAAAATGACTTCTCTTCAACATATTAGCGATAAGACTCTCGAGTATGGCCACATTTACTCAAACAGGATCAGATGCGATGTTGAACAAATTTGGTAATCAAATGAGAGGCAAACAGATTTCCCAAACCCATGGAGGAAAAGTGATGAATGTAGGATGTCCCCAACCTGACACGAACTGTAGATGAGTGTCATGTTCAAGAGCGACAAGTTGCCCAAAATACACATAGGATGTTTACCGTCAATTTTCCCCCGTTGTTGCCAACGAGTACGCCTTTAGTTTTTATAGCCAATGTGAAGAGGATAGCATATGCTGAGCATGCAAGCTAATTATTTGAATGAATCCATCCTAGTATGTTAAGTAAGCCCTAGGAAGGAGGAACTTGGTCTCATCACGGTGACAAGTCTTTCGTCGTTTAATATTTAACGAGTCCAACGAAAGGGTAACTCGGTAAATTTTCATGTTTATGGATTTTAAAAAGAAACAAAAAGGAAATTCCATCATGTCCCTTTTCATAATTCATCTCTCAAATCCGAAAAGGTAGAATACAATATCTGAGAGAACCTCCTGACCATGTTCGATCAAGGTATTCCTTTTTCGTAAATAGTAAATCTCAGTCTGAAAAAGGGGTAAACATATAATGAGGTCATGTCAATTCATTCACTTTAATGAGTTCTAAATGACAAGTACTCGAAAATATTTTCATTTTTCCAGAGTCAGAAAAGAGTTGAAATTTGACTCTAGGGGAGTTTCTTTTTTCGTAATGTTTAACGAGCCTGAAAAAGAGATAAAATACAACTCGTTTGAATCTGAAATATTCATCAACAGTGGAAAAGTCCCGTACTACAAAAAAATGAAAAATATCACATGTATCGAGGAAAAATAATAAAATATTGGCGAATTTTTTTCAAAAATATATAAATAGACCAAAAAACAAATTCATTTTCACCTTTCCATTTTGAGAAGATCATTTTGTCCATTTTCCCTCCGAATTTAAAATCAGTGGTGTGGCTGATCCAAGACACTATTCGTCGATCCATAAGCATTAGGTAAGAGCTCTAAGCCTCCTATTCAATTTAGTTCCATTCATTTGTCTATTTCATCACTGTATTTTCTAGGAGAGGGGATAGAATCCAACTCTCTAGAGCTCGCGCAGGGGGTGATAATACCAACATGCTCATCCAGAGATACTATCCCGGGGCTCGAAAAACAGAGAGCGGGAAGGTAGATATTTATTCCATCAGAGTGCTTCCCCTGCACACGATTCTACATTGCATTACTAGAGTGGAAGGATCCCAAGTGTTGCATGAGGCAACGAAATCTCAGTTCCAATATGCAGTGGACTGCTTGGCCCCAACGATGTTCAATTGGTGCAAGGGGTTCTAGCCAATATGAAGAGCCAGTTAACCAAGTGCAGGTATGGGTCCATTGTAGTGACCTTATTTATAGAGAGAGTACCATTGTTTCAGTACCAGTGGTTAGAGATCCATGGTCCAGCCCCGAGGGACCCAAGGTTGATGAGATGGTGTGACATTATGCCCCAACAGGGTGGGGGCCAAAATATGCATTTCCCCACAACCTTTTTCAGTTGGCTGTGAAGTTATCTTATCGTACTTGAGGACTACAACATATGCCAACATCAAATTCATAGGAGATTCAGATCTTTTTATTTCACCAGGCACACAGTGGACCGATGCAAGTAAAAATTATTATTTTTAACATTTTTTAAATTTTTAATGGTTTTTTTTTTTTTTTAATGTATTATGAAACGTAAAATTATGATGTTTTTACAGATATCGGTCCTCAGAAACTGCCCGATATATCACCAATTGCGCAGAGGGTAGCCCGCCCAGTAGAAGATGATCCTTATGAGGAGGGAACAGATACATTATTCAAGTTGGAGCAGAACTTGGTTTGCCTTACAAGAGGCATTCCATGGTATGCTACTTTCAATGAGATTCCTCTGTGCCTCCGAGGCATATGGTCGGAGTTCTAGGCAGATTGCGTCGATTACTCTGACGAGTGATTCGAGTAGTCACCTGCAACCATGAGCATCATGTGGGTGGATAATATCCATATTTTTTTATTTTTGTACTGATGTAGGCTCAGAGAGCCATTTTTTTAACAAAGCACATATTTTTTGAGATTTTGGATGTAACATACTTTATATATATATATATATATATATATATATATATGCATGTTTCTATGACTACTCGTGTATCATAATGATGTCTTGGTTTTTACATGCTGCACAAATGTCTATCTAATACATGGTTTGCTAATGTATCTGTTAATGTATTTAAACGTCTTGGAGTATGTTGATATGTGATAAAATCAAAATGTCATTCCAATAGTATAACACAAAAATACATACACAACGTTTGAGTATTTCACAAGGAATAAATTACCATTTAATTGTAACACAATGAGTTGCGAGTCTAACTTAACAACGAAATCTCTAATTCTGAGATCAATGGCATCCAATAATAGCTCGATCACCGCACTATATTACACAATATTGCTAGTTTTTTGACACAAACTAATACCTTGTAAATTAATCAACTCACCATCAAGGGCAAAGAGTGCCCATGTTGTGGAAGACAAGTTCCGTGTGCTACGACATGCGCCATAAAAAAAACCAACATAATGATTCGAAGACATTTGCAAACCAAGTGGAACACAAGGTAAGCAGAGGAAACTTGTCTATAAAGGAAAAAATCACACCAAAAATCCAATCAAAGCACACTAATATAAAAAGTATCACACTTATGATTAAGCATAATATTTTTTCAGATAGAGTTCAATAATAAACTTAGCTGACTGATTGTTGTCATGATTAACAGAAATATACCCCAATTCTACTATTGATATTGTGTGTAGGCATTACCTCAACCAATTTTGTGAGAAAATTCACAGTAGCAGCGAAGTGCCCATGCCCCTTGGCCGAGTTAGGGTTACAAAGCATGGAAATAATGTCCCAAGGGAAAGTGACCAAACTGTAAGAATAGGGTCGAAGGGAGGGGGTGGGTCATCCTTTTTGAGGAAAGCATTGTAAATATTGAGCTCATGGGGAGAACAAGAAACCTAGAAAAAGACATTCTCGAGTATCGCAAAGATGTCGATCAGAATGGTTGGAGTAATATTTCCCATGTTTCCATCAGACAACACTTCATGAATCAAGGTCAGATGCTAAAGTGGGCCAGTCAGCACTAGCGAAGCATGGGATCCAAAAAAGGCGAAAATGTCACTTGGGATTGGGAGAAATGAGGAACGATGATGTCCATCATCCCACGGAGTTTCTTTGAGAGAAATTACCTCCACGATACTTTCGTCGGTGGGGAAAGTCTCATTCAAGGGATCATCAGATTCCCAAGAACTAAACTAGGGAGACTACGCATAAGTGTGTAGAGAGGAAACCAAATGATCCTTAGCTCTGGAAGCTGCGAAAATACTTTGATACATTTTCTCAACCAAGCTTAGAGGCATAACTTCTCCAAAACTCTCGAGCTGGTCGAGATTGGGAACAATCCATGGATCGCGACCAAACAAAATCATATTGACGGAGGTGACATTCAAAGGTGGGAGTGAAAAAATCCCATAAGGGATGAGTCTTTGAATAGACCCAACCCGATGTTATCATAAGGAGGAGCGGTCTTCCCAACATACAAAATGTTTCCTGCTGAAGAATTAGAGGGGAAGAAATCCAACTGATTGACAATGACAATATTTCCTTGATGAGGGAAAAAAAGGAAACAGAAAAGGGTGGAGACCACACACACCATAACATTCTTCCAACTACGTCCAAGAAGGAGATTATAGTTCAAGTTGGCGTCTACCATTCAACTTCCATGGTTACCGTTTCCCCTCCAATAAGATGGGAAATGCCTTGAGAAAAATGTATGGCCGAGAACCTATACCATCGAAAGCTTCCAAGGTATTTCGAGACTGACTCAATGGGTGAGATCCAATGGATTTCAAGCATGTGGTAGAAATGATGCAGGTCGAAGCGTCTTCATAAAAAATTGTTTGATGAATATTATTTCCCATGATGGTAACTTGAATAAAAAAAGCTACCTAAGATGGGAGGCGAGGAACAAAATTCTCAAGATTGAAAATAATAAGATTAGAATCTACGGGATCAATCCATACAATAACGAAGAGTAGTGCCTTCCATTGTGATGGGCATGACTGAAGGACCTCCAAATCCGACATCGCCGAAGGGGCTTGAGCTAGATCTTCTATATTATTCTAGTGTTGTGAAGCTCTTGCATTTGGATTATCGGACGATTTCCGAAGAGCACGTTTTGGGAGTGGTCAAATGATGGAGTAACTACTCAGTCTCTCAATATAGAGAGGACCAGAGGTAGAGGGCGTGGAAGAAGAAAGGTGATATGTAGCTTTCGATTCCACATGAGCCTTAGATGAATTGGGGTATTCTTTTGTTCTCATGGTAATGGAAATAGATTCAGTTCCAGCCATGAAAACCTGAGAGCTTCGAAACGATTGAGCTTGATCTACCATTTGTGTATGTTGAGAAGGGAAAGGTTATTTCAAAACAGTCGTAGTCCAAGGTGCACACTTCAAAAGACGGGCAACTTCGGCACGTCGAGGAAAATCCTTGGTGTAATGATTGTCATCACATATCAAACAAGGATATTTGGGCTTACGTGTTGAGGAATCGTCAGCAGATGAATTATTTGAATCCTATTTAGGGTTTTCAGATTTAGAATTTCCTTTACCCTTCTTATTACCTTTCAAGGATTATTCTGTTGTGGTAGACTGAACATCATTTACCTTTGAGGTTTTACTAGGATTTTTCGGGTTATTGGAAGGAGTGGGCGTCACAACGACAATAGTGGATTTAGACTTCGAAGAATTTTTAGGCGTACTAATATAAGTATGAGCCACTGTCACTATAAAACCATCCACCAGAGGTGTAACAAGAGATTGAGATGATGCAGGATCAGTCGAAGGTCGTGAAGCATCAGGTAATAACTCATATAGAGTCTACTATAGGGTAAAATGCTTGGGTTGTCGGTTGTCGAATATCCCTCTCAGGGCTTTTCGGTGCCCGAGGCAGACAATAAGATTAGCTGTATAGTTCACAAAGAATATGCATATATGTTCATGTTAACTTATACAACTTGATAAAAATGAGATGAAAGATTACCTCTCTTTAGATCTCGAAGTCGTTCGAGAGCACTAAGCAGCGAAACAGGGATCCTCTTTCACTAGCTTCAAATTCCGACCCCGTGATCAATCAAAGCACCCGTGTAATATCTACCACAATATACTTCCTATCAATTAAGATAACATATGATAAACACTAAGAAATTCATATCTAAGCCATTCATCTCATGCTATGTAAGTAATTGAGAAATAATAACAATATTAACACATTGAATGGACAAAATAGATACAGTTCTATTGATTTATAAAAATGAGGATTACAACCGTCAGTTGTACCAAGCCCTCCTCAGTCTTCCAATATATCTTTCTCTTTCTCTAAATGTGGTGATGTCTTGATCAACAAGTTCTCAACGAACCTCTTTGATCTTTGACCTTCACACTACAACAACAAACGCTCTGCTTCACATGTATTCAAGAAACCTTCGACCTTCGACCAAGAGCCTACAACTCCATTTTATAGGAGATGGAGAGGGAAATCATTGCCTTTCTCCTTCCACCAGTTCTAAATAGAAAAAACCAAGATGTTTCTTCAAATTTCCATGCTTTTTCCTTTCTTGAGAGTTTAGTTGTTTTTGGCAAGGCCCGATAAGGGACTAGTGCCTTGCAGTTTCTATTTTTCACTGACTCTCTATGAGAAAAAGCTGGAATTTCAAATCATTCTCCACGGGTTTTTCCTGTTTCACTGCCCTGGGTAACACTGCCCTATAGACTAAACATAGCGTTTCCCTAGCCACTAATGCGACCTTTTCATGGATCAGGTGCGTTATAATGCACTTTGGCTATTATAAGGGCACGTTACCTTGGCAGAAGTTAGTTTAGTTTAGGCCTCTTTATTCCTTCCATACTTATCTTCTCCTCTGAGCTGATGAGGAGGTTATTTGACATGTAATAGATGCCCCCTAAAGTGTGAGGTCAGAGACGAATACGATGGCCGAAATACTTTATAATATGTGTAGTAGAGCTAAAGAGATTAGAGGACTGAGGAAAACCTGAAACAACAACATATGTCAGAAAATGTAGTATCTGTCTTGAGTCGGCCATTCCCATGCTTAGTAGCTAATCAACATGATTTCTCTAGTACAAAGATATGAAGAATATGTCCATCGATAAGCATAACATGGAAGTGTTTGTCATAATAGGATCAGGCTGAACAAGCTGTCTCCATAAACAATATCACAACTTGGGGAAGGAAACATAGTTGTAATGATGTAACCTTTGCCCCAAGGTCTTGGCCGCCGCTTCACTTAAACTGCATATTTCTTGACATGTGAATGAAGGAGTTGTCGTCGAACATGTGAGAAATCATTTGATTAGCAGTCGATAATGAAAAATATTAACAGACTCGAAGGTGGCCACTGATAATGATGATGGTCCCTAAGATGCACAGTACAATCTAGCGATTGTGAATAAAAAGAGTTGAAGTCGAACACTCGTAAAATAATTCGATCGGGAGCCAATGATGAAGACTCCTAATCAAACACAATATTACCTGCCACTAATGTCTGCAAGTATCTGGGTACTGGTGAGTTTTGGATCAACTTCCTAGATAAGATGTTGAAGTCGATAGGAAGATATCTGTTGAAAGGTAGGCACTGAGGCGTCCTACATCAGTCAACACGAAATGGAAAACAGATGATTTTGTTTTTAATGGAAATAATGAAGAGCAAATGGGGATAACTAACGACAAATGATTTCTGGCATAATGAGCGGTTTGGTTGATATGAGGAGCAGTAGATAGCAAGATCTGCTTGAACAATAGAAGGCACTGTAACAGGGTACTAGGCAGCTGAGGCTTAATGAATACCAAAGAGTTTTTTAGGATTTTACCGGTGTAGGAACACTGGGAGATGAAGCCTAAACTCATAGATGGTAGGGTTTGGCTAACTGCGAAAGAGTTTTTTGGGAAGTGCCATGTTCAATATTTTTTCTGCCAAATCGACCTTTCTTAAATGTAACAGAGGTAGTATCCAT
The DNA here is from genome assembly GCA_034641835.2 of Pinus albicaulis. NCBI lineage: Eukaryota > Viridiplantae > Streptophyta > Pinopsida > Pinales > Pinaceae > Pinus > Pinus albicaulis. The sequence goes on along the minus strand of CM076575.1, from coordinate 243,943,414 downwards.
TTTATCCAAAAAATTTCCCCGTTTGATTAGGTTTAATGAGGCCAGACGAGTAAAATCGGTGAATTTTTCATATTTAGAGAGTCTGAAAAATGTCGTAAAAGACAACTCCAGGGGGTACCTTTTTCATGTCTTGATAACCGGGCATGACAAAGGGAGAATAGTAAGCCCGAAATAGTTCATTTTCCGTGAGTTAGTCCACCTAAGCTAGAAAAGTGAGAAATCTATGTTCGATGGACGTCTACCTCATTTTGTTATGAGTACGAGGAGACGAAGTAAAATCAATATTCTTTGTGAAATTTTAACGAGTCCAACAGAGAAAACCTCGGTGCTCTTCGTGAAATTTTAACGAGTCACACGAAGAAATCTCGGTCACTTTTTCTGTTTAAAGAGCTTTTGAAAAAGAGGAAAAGAATGGCTCCTGATTCTCTGTCATGGTAGTTTAACGAGCTTGACAAAGGCAACTCGGGGTTTTTTCAGTTTTATGAGCTAGAAAAAGTCCCTAAAAAGCAAGCTCAGTGATTCTTCATGTCAGTTTTAACGAGTCTGAAGAAGAGAACTCCAGGTTTTTCAGATTAACAAGCAGAAAAATACCATAAAAAGAACGCTCGAGATTGACTTCGTATAAGCTTAACGAGTTTGAAGAAGAGAACTCGAGGTTTTTCGGATTAATGAGCAAGAAAAATACCATAAAAAGAACGCTCGATTAAGGGTCGAAAATGGTTATATCTGCATATAGATCTTGATTACTCATCAGAACATCGGTAACTAAACTCAATAGTTACGATACATATGCAGCAAGAATTCACGACTTTTGTAGACTGGCTAAGAGAGTCATGCCCTAGAAATGGCTATAAGAAGGTCAGAAGACTTTCAATTTCACTTTTTTGAATGCTGTGAAGGAGCTATGGGGTGAAAAAGTGTGAAAACTTCAGCTGGCGATTGCGGCCAATCCGGGCAACGATTCTTCTTCCCACGAGATCCAGGTAAGAGCTGGAACCTCCTGCTATCATTTTATTTTGTTTTTATGAAGTTTTGCTGGTTCAAAATGAGAAATTTGGCAGGCCCTAAAAATTTTTAGCAGCTAACGCGGGCTAGCAGTGCTGGACCTGCGTTAAATGAACTTCCCGTGAAGGAAGAGCGCTTTAGTGCGCTTTGTTTTGCTCTATAGCCTGCGTTAGGCACAAAGCATGTTTTAAGAACTCGTCATTAAGCATTTTGAAGTATTCCAGGCAATTTCTAATTGGTTGAAAATGTTGTATTGGAAGGTATTCAGCTGTTAATCATGAGTATTTGGCGAGAGAGAGAGAACATGAACGGGAAGAAAGAGATATGGTTACTGATGCTGCAAGTTTGATGGCTCTCCGCGGGTGCGGTTTGCTAAAATATGCATGGCTAGAACTGATGAGGGGTCAAGAGGACCTACTGAGGTGGCTGATTCAGCAATGGGATGAGCGTCACCATGTCTTTCGTATTGGGGGCAATGATCTCTCAATTGAGAAGGACGATGTTTAATTTTTGATCCGCCTGTCATGTCGTGGACTGAGGCCTAACATGACGGGGTCCAGATCAGATCCTCACTCTACTGCTAATCTTATTATTGCTCATTGCATATGCAACACAGAGATAGTTAGAAACTAGGTGCCTATTGCATGGGTGGTTTCGAGACCACTGAGGTCTCTACTATGGATGATCATTCGCTTGGCAGGGGCCAAGAGTCAGCATGTGGCCACTAAGGCCCAGATATTTCTAGCCTTAGATTATATGCAGCCTCAATTATTTGACTGGTATGATGGAGTTTTTCGTCGGGTCTGAGAAGAGCTTACAACATGCAAGACTCGTACCCAAAGAGAGTTTGGGTACGGCACATTGATTTTTTCTTTCCTATTAGAGCAGGTGCCAGTGATGAGACCCAGGATGATTACAGCGTCATTGGGCCCACGCAAGCCAAGACAGGCTCAGTGGGCAGCTTTGATTCAACGGACTAGAGAGGGTCTAGTCCGTCACTGTTTTGATGATGGGTTCTTTGATTGGCTCAATTCGCAAATCATTATGATTGAGGATTATCCCCATGCAGGGATGAACTTCACTAGAGATCCGGAGCTATTGTTTCCCCCTGGCACTCAGTGGGGGCTCGATGGTAAGATAAGAATGACCAGTGTAATTTAGGAAGTATTTTGTTTTTGTCTTTTGAATGTTTATGCAATTTTTTTGTTTAAATAGGGTGAAAAATATGTTTTGACATGAAGCTTGTTTGCTTGACAAAAAGCTTGTTTTCTTGACACAGATGTGGCACCTGTTTGCTATAGGGTAAAATTATTGGGTTGTCGGTTGTCGAATATCCCTCTCAGGGCTTTCCGGTGCCCGAGGCAGACAATAAGATTAGTTGTATAGTTCACAAAGAAGATGCATATATGTTCATGTTAATTTAGACAACTTTATAAAAATGAGATGAAATAATACCTCTCTTTAGATCCCGAAGTCGTTTGAGAGCACTAGGTAGCGAAACAGGGTTCCTCTTTCACTAGCTCCAAATTCTGACCCTGTGATCAATCAAAACACCCGTGTAATATCTACCGCAATATACTTCCTATCAATTAAGCTAACATATGATAAACATTAAGCAATGCATATCTAAGCCAATCATCTCATGCTATGTAAGTAATTGAGAAATAATAACAATATTAACACATTGAATGGACAAAACAAATACAGTTCTATTGATTTATTAAAAGGAGGATTACAACCGTCGGTTGTAACAAGCCCTCCTTAGTCTTCCAATCCCTCTTTCTCTTTCTCTAAATATGGTGATGTCTTGATCAACAAGTTCTCAATGAACCTCTTTGATCTTTGACCTTCACACTATAACAACAAACGCTCTGCTTCACATGTATTCAAGAAACCTTCGACCTTGAACCAAGAGCTTACAACTCCATTTTATAGGAGATGGAGAGGGAAATCATTGCCTTTCTCCTTCCACCAGTTCTAAATAGAAAAAACCAAGATGTTTCCTCAACTTTCCATGCTTTTTCCTTTCTTGAGAGTTTAGTTGTTTTTTGCAAGGCCCAATAAGGGACTAGTGCCTTGCAGTTTCTATTTTGCACTGACTCTCTATGAGAAAAAGTTGGAATTTCAAATCATTCTCCGCGGGTTTTTCCTGTTTCAAACTCAAAAAACAGGTAGCGTTTCCCTCTAGACTAAACAGAGCATTTCCCTGGCCACTAACGTGACCTTTTCATGGATCAGGTGTGTTATAACGCACTTTGGCTGTTATAGGGGCACGTTACCTTGGCAGAAGTCGGTTTAGTTTAGGCCTCTTTATTCCCTCCATACTCATATTCTCCTCTGAGCTGATGAGGAGGTTATTTGACCTGTAACAGAGTCTTAGACTGGGAATAAAACAAATCAAGGTACTAAGCTCTGGAAATGACCTCCTCTTTCATGACACACCAACCCATGGAAAGATATTTAGAAATCTTGGGAATGAATATTTCATAAACCATTCAGTCAACAGTTGATCAAGGACCTCAAGTTTGATAAGGCGACAACGACATTGCCATTCATGAATGTGATCCAAAATATGTGTAGCAGTTGACTGCTTCAACGAAGTGAGAATATGGGTGTCGGTTTCTTACCGGACAGGTAGCTGAGTAAGGAAAGTCATAGCCAAGGAATTAAAATCGAAGAAAATTCCTCTGGTCAAAGTACGCTGGAAAAGACAAAGACGACTATAATCGTCAAACCAAGAATTAGAAGAGCACCATAAGTGGTACGCCATAACATGGGTTTGGGGGTCTTCCCCAAATTTGCCTTCAAACTTTGGACAATATCCTGGGATCTTAGTTGGAATTGGCATCTAATGCAGCTAATGCTGGATGGGGTCATTTGTGAGCTTTGACACATCCAACAATTCCAATGTAGCCAGGAATGACAAGGGCAGATTATGAAGAGAAAAATATTAGGGGTTCCAACCTGATTAATACAGATTCTACCCCAAATAAGGTTGATTCTATCCCGGAGATGTATACTGCCCCCATGGCTAGTAAGGACCTTGTTGCAGGTATTTCTAGTAGGGAACTTGCTGGGGTTGTTGATAAGACCCCTGCAGGAACTAAGGTTGCAGATATTGTTGGACATAGGATCCAGGGTAAGGTCCCTGCTAAACATGAGGTCTAGTTTTTGGTCCCTGTTGAACATAATGTTACACCATTTTTTGGTCATCTAACCTGTTATTATTAGATGGACCAAAGTACACCATGTAAGACCAATTTTACCCTAAGTAAAATTTCTTTCACTATGAAAAATAACTTAGTAAACCACATTTATTAAGTTGTTTATGGCCTAAACAGGAAACCCCATGAGGAAATATTAATAAATCCATATTTGTTTGATTTTCCTCAAGGAATAATTAGTTAAATAACAATTTAATTAATATTCATGGTCATATTTAACCCAAAACAACAAAATTAATTAGATAAATCATTATTTATCTTATTATTTTCTAGGAATAGTTATTAAAACCTTATTTAAATAATATTCCTTGTTAAATTTGACTAAATCATTTATAAATAATTGAATAAACCATTATTTATTTGATTATTACTCAACCACATCCTTAAAATAATAAATAAATCATTTATTTATTATTATTTACAAATAAATGGATTTGACCAAAGTCAAATTCTTTTTCCCTCCGACAAATATAATAAAATATTCCATAAAAGTTGGATCTTGATTTGGTTAATAATATTTTAATTATGCAACAATACCTAGAATAACTCAATATTTTGTTATAAATAGAAGGGTTTTTCCATTCACTCACTACCCTTTGTTGCCTAAAGATCACTCTGGATCTATACTTTTGGTCTGGCTTTGATCCACCATCATTGTCATATTTTGCTACCATTTTTCTTAGGAGCTCCCTTTGAGTTCCATTTTTTGTCTGCGTTTTCTACACCATCAAGAGAGAGAGATTTTAGATCTGAAGTGCTGAGGACATACAAGAACCCATCCCATTGAGGGGGACTGGTAACATCTTTCTATGTTCCCTTCCCAGGTGTCAAAAAATACAAAAATTCTTTAAAACAATCTTGTCTTGTCTACTGGATGCATGGAGCAACTCTTGCTTTTATTTACTGCTTAATGTATTTTAATGCATAGATCTAGATTTTGCAGCATTTATCTTGGTCAACTAATTGTAGATCTAAAGATATTGGAAGCCATCTTTGCTATTAGGGTTGTTTGTTATGCACCACTAAAGTGAGACTTTTTCGTATGCTTGTGATTAAGATTCATACTAACAACTGGTGACTCCACAAGGGTTTACGATTACGACCTTTGTCGTTTTTCAGATCCCTGCATATCCAGCTACTTCAAACCCTAGGATTTATCTTCCGCTTTTTGTTTTGCTTTTATTGATGTTGTTTTTAACCTATAAAACCCTAAAACATTGAAAATTCTAACTTCCGTGTGTTTTCGGACTTGTTGCACGGGTGATAGGCATCAACTGCAGTTGAGACGGCAATTTTTTTTTTGAAACCTGCTCCCAAGGGTTCCAAAAGTGCAAGTCGCAATTTTTGGGCCAAAACCTATGACTTGAACCTCCAGGTCGCAGAAAACAGGCCAAAACCTTCAACCTCTGCAGAAAACAGGTCAGAAACTGTGATCTGAACTTTTTGCGGGATTTTTTTATGATATTTTTCTGGGTTTTTCTAGGCCTCTGTTCAGGGTTGTCTGACCTCCGTCTCCACCCATTTTGGACTTGTAATTGTTCTGTTTTACTCATAAAAGTGGGAACCTAGCCCCTTAGGGCTTCAGTACCCTCCACTTTTTGTGGAAGAGTTTTAGATGCTGTAGGTCATCTGAAATTTTAGTGTGTTCAACCATTTTTCAGTTCTGATCCCTTACTTTCAGATCCACTTTAGATTGGCTATTTATCCATCCAAAACACCTCCTTTAGGTCATTGTCCCTCCCGAATTTAGATCTATTGGCTATTTTGGTGTGTTTTGACTAGATTTTTTCCCACCTATAAACTACTTGTTGAGAGGCCCGCCTCCTTGGGTTTAGATTAATGCATAATTAGCCGTTTATTTCTGTTATTTCAGTTTCATATACTGTTATTTGCAGATTTATTTACAGTTATACAACAGATTTTTTCTTTTTCTCTACAAATGTCCGGGTTTAAAAATTAAAATTTAAACACTTAACGCACACACTCTAAGTCAAGAAGAGCCTAGTTAACACTGCCAGGCAAAGAATTTAACATTGTAATCAATTGATCCTGCACCTCTATGCCCTTGTTTCGACATTCTAATCTGTTGATCCTGCACTTCCTTGGCCTTGTTGGTCCCTCTTCCCTTTGTGCCGGGTTTGTGCCTTCATTATTGCACCCCCAAGGCATTTATCCTACATACTTCTTGGCCTTCACCCTCAGTTTTCGGTAGGAATACTTACTCCTCCGTGTATTATTCGAGTTAGTCTCCACCGAGTCCACACTCTGACTCCTCTTCTGGTTCATTGGGTTCCCCTTCTGGTTCCCCTTTTGGTTTCGCCCTAGGTTCTCCCCCTGTCACCTTTACCATGTCTGGTTCATGACCTAACGCTGGTGGTAGCCTCGACCCTAATGTTGGGAATTCTACTAGTGGGACCGCAACAAGAACTACCCCAGCTGCTCCCTTTCTCCCCTATATGGCAGGCCTCAGTCTTCCCGATTTTAACCAGTTGATCCATGAGCCTATACGCCATGACGCTGGTTGGCCTACTATGCAAACCAAGCTCCCTTCCGACATCCCAAAGTTTGAAGGTCTTGCTGGAGAAGATCCTACAAATCATGTTTGATCTTTCCACATGTGGTGTTCATCTAACTCCATTACTGATGACTTTGTCCATCTTCGGTTGTTCCAACGTATGCTTACTGGCAAAGCTTCTAAGTGGTATGTTGATCAAGCCTCATCCTCTCATACCACCTTTTAGACTCTTGCCCGGGCTTTTCTGTCTTATTTCCAACTTCCCATCCATTATGACATTGGTATCGAACTTTTGACTTCTTTCCATCAATCGTCTGTGACCCGCCTATCCGATCATGTCTAGGAATGGTGGAGAAGAAAGAGCCTATGTCGAGCCCCTTCCTTCGAAGACCGTGTCTACATGGACAGGTTCCTTAGATCCCTTTTTCCTACTATAGGCAAAGATGTTGCATTGCATTTCCCTCAAACCGAAGAAGCTGCTCTCCAGATTGCGTTAAAATATGACTTGATCTACGCTTAGTCTGGTTATGCTTATACTGTCTTACCTGATCTCCCTAGACCCAGTGGTGCCAACGCACCGAGGGCATCTCATTCGACTGACAGTATCGTTGGAGATATTTATCATCTATATGCTCAGCCTCCCATGGGCTATGGTTTCCCTCAGGGAGGGGCCAGCACCTCCAGCACTTTTCTCCCTCCCAGTAGCATGTATCCAAGATAAGACATGCCTCATCCTTTTTCCCAACCTATTTACCACAATGTTACCCAACCTCCTTATTATCCGTATCTGCAGCATGGTGCTCCAGCTCCTCCAGCATTAGCACCCCCACTTCCCTTGCCTTCTAAACCCCCGCAACAATAGCCACCGCCCCCTTAGGGGCAAGTGTATGCACAGTAGGGCCTAAATAATCCTCCTACTTCCAAAAAAGAAGAGGAAAGGCACCCAAAATCAATCCACCCCTAGTAATCCTGGACCTAATCCTCAAGGTAATGCACCTAACACTGCTAACCAACAATAGGGCACTCAACCCAAGCAGGACAGGTCTGTTCGCACGAATAAGGCTTGTTCATGTTGCGATGTTTATGGCCATTACACCCACAATTGTCCTTTTTTACCACATGTTAGTGCCAGTATAGTCATACTGCCATCAGTGATCAAAATTTCTCTTTTGCATTTTCATATTAGGAGTCCGATACCATAAATTTTCACCATTCCGCTAGGTCATGGATTCATTGATGTAGTGATTTTTCATCAATTTTCCCTCATGTGAAACTTGCTGATTATCCTTTCTATGGTCTTTAGTCATGAGTCAGTTTCACTCTCTAATCCATGTCATTAGGTCATAGGGTTGGTTCCATTAGGTCCTAGGGGCTCATCATGGTCAAATAAATGAGTCAAACGTCAATAAATATCAGCAAGGTCATGAGGAGGTCAATAAACTCAAAGTCACAGCGCCTGAGAAGATCAAAGAAATGTTTTATTCAGTTTGATGTGATTTTCACTTCAAAACCATGTTTTGAGATGAAAACATGCTACTTTTTTTTCACTATCACCGTTATGTAATTTTATGTCAATCATATGTAATAATTCACACTTCAGAAGATGCTATCTCCACTAAGTCAACACCCTACCTTTCAGAGAAGTTATCCATAACATTTTCAGTGTCAAATCATGTTCTAAGTATTTTCAGTAGAAAGAGCCCGGAAAGAGCTTTCCAACGGTATATTACACTCTCAAAAATGACTTCTGGATTGAAATTTATGCCTAAGTGAACAAAAGTTCCCTATACCCTATACAAAACCCCTTTCCCACCTTTCCCTTAAACTTTATTTTGTTAAAGTTTTATGTTTATAAAACCTCCCTTTCCCCTTCCGATTACAAAATCGCATTATTAAAATCTTTTAAACACATATGCAATTTAATTAACCACTTCCCCACACACCCTTTAAACTTTATGATAAAGTTTTGAAAGTTTTATATTATAAAACCCCCCGATTGCATCGCACCATTGCTTATGTGCGCTCCAATTGGCCCTTTGAAAAAAATCCGACGCGATTAAAATATTCCCTCCAATTGACTTTTCTGATTGTAAAACCTCCGATGCGATTGATCGCATCAGACCAATCGCATCACCCCTCCATCGATCACACTTCCCTTTCTCGATCGCAATCGCAACATTTGGATTGATTGACTCTTATAAAAAAATTCGATGCGATTGTAAAACCCCCGATTGGCCCCGCCCAATTATATCCCGACCGTTGATCCGATCAAAGATCTGACGGCCCATATGCGATCGGATCATCGCAATTGGCGTTTTCATATTACACTTTGTCTCCGCTTTCCTCCGATCTCCCGATTCCGATTGACCTTCGGGCCCCACCATAAGTTTCCGCCCCTCTCCAAGCAAAAGAGCTTTTCCCTTTGTTAAACGTTATAATTCGGTTTTAAAGTTTTTTTTTTTAAAAAGTATTTCTGTCGCACCTATTCTAATCACATCGGAAGTTTTGTGGCCTTACTCCCACTTCCCTTCCATCTCGTTCTGCGATTGCACCATCGGACCTCACTTATTTTCATCGCTCTATTGAATGGTTCCATCGCGTCTGCTCCATCACATCGCAAATTCTGATTATGTCAATACACTCACCCCAAAGCCCCGATTGCGATTGCAATTTGGTCCCCTGGTCCCACCATAAAGTCCCCCCCCCCCCGCTCCAAGTTAAAACACTATTTCCCTTTGAAATGCGTTAAGTCATATTTTATTACGTTTTATAAAGGATGTCCCAATCGCATCGGTGAATCCTATGGCATAACATTTGCCCCTCTTCCACGCCCGATTTCCAATTACGATTGCGTTACTCCCCCGGTCCCACCTTGATCCCTTCCCTTTTTTAAATGAAATTTGGTCTGTTCCCTTTGTAAAAGGCGGAAAACCCGTTTTCATTTGTTTTAAAGGGATTTCTCCGCTATTTTATTGTATAAACCCCATCAGACCTTTCCAATCACATCGGAGTTTTTCGCCTCGTTCTAATAACATCTTTCCCTTCTCCGATCCCGATTGCAATGACACCATCACAACGTATATTTTCAAAATGTTCTACTATATATTGTATCCCCTCTGCCCATTGTTTCCGATTGCGATTGCGATTTTTGACCCCACTTCTTTTCCCTTCCCTTTTTCTCATTCGAAATGGTTTTCCCCTTCACTAAAGGCATAATTTCATTTTATTTTATTTCAAAAGAATTTTGTTAAAAGTCAGTTTTCTTCAAAGAAATAATGGAAAGAAACAGTCAGAGGGCCGAGAGCTAAAATGAGACAGAGGCTTCTACAACAGTAGCAAAATATGAATCTATTTTTCAGATTGCCTATTTTTCTTTCATCCAGTGTAACAGCACAATCTTCAGATGGCCCAAAGTGTATTACTATTCCTTACTTTCATGGGCAGATTGTTGGTTTCTTTCCCATATTCGGATTTCAGTTCCGAGTTGGTAAAACAACTCCCTTTTTCTGTGGATCCATTTCCCACAAATCTGGTCTATTTAATGTAATTGTAAATCATTTGTAAATCAGTAAGTAGGGGAATAGTGTGGAAAATCAAGGAGAACGCTCTGCGCTCCCATTGTAACAGTTTGACAGGGAATTAATAAGATATGCAGCTCTGATTTGTGGGATCCATGTGGTATGAAATTTAGCATTCGTTTCTCTCCTTTGTGATTCATATGTAAATTTTCTATGTCTACATTTCATTCATAAACATCTCTGGTTGAATGCTTTCAAGATAGATAGGTAGAATCCATTTTTATGCTCTGCCTTGGGAAATCATTCAATATTTCTGTGTTTTCTTCTGTTTGAAAATGATCCATCTTCTATGCCCTTTTCAGCTACTCATCAGTCTTACCATCCCATCATTATTTAAACTTATATGCTAAAATTTCTTGCTTATCTTGCCCATGAAATAACCTGTATCCCTGATTTAATTCCCCAGTTTCAAACTGTCCCATTTGTTCCATACATCCCTGAAAAATTTCATTTATTAAAACAATTCCCCATTATTATACCTAGCCTAATATCAGTTCATAATTGTACTTTGTTGAATATATTTTTATGGAGAGAGCCCTCTCCTGACCTTATAGGGCTAGCTACAAGGTTGAGCGTGGTTTAGATGTTACCCTGATTTTCCTTTTTTAGCCCGAGGTTCAGATCAAGCCCTAACATTTCTGGTGACTCCGTTGGGGATTTTTTAGCATAAAATATTTGCCACCCCAGTAATATTTTCCTTGTAAGTTCTTGATGATAATATTTCAGAGTTTCCTAGGTTGAAATAAAATTTTGTAAAGTAGAAATTCGACCACACTGGCTTCAAGAAGATACACAAGGGCCAATCCAGATCCAAATCCTCCCCTTGTGTTTGAGAATCCTAATCTTTTTCCAAGAATAATCAGAAGACAAGAAGGATCACTAAGTCCTAGACCTATCTTTAGATCCCATACTTGGCCCAGTGAGTGGTTGTTTGTAGAAGATTTTTCTTTCGATGAGAGTTTTGAGATTTCTTTGTTTAGAAGTAAGTCCAAAAATTCACTTGATGACATGGTTATAGATCCTGAATTTCTTGTAGATATTGAAGTTCAAAGGGCAAATACAACAATTGATGACTACATTTTGAATTCCCCTCAGTAATCTATCACTGTAACTAATATCCCCGAGCCTGCAAAGTCATCAGGAACAACACTTCCTCCCCCTAATTCATCAACATTCCCATCAGTCATTTCACAACTTTCATCTCCTCCATCAACACCTCCCTTAAATCCTAGTAGCACAAATACTATTGTAAATCCACCTAGAGTCATGGCTGCCCAGTATGCACCCATGGTTTTACCTCAGGTTTTAAATGATATGCCTACTGATTACCAATGTAAAGTTCCTATCTTTGATGCCACTCAAAGCATCACAGCCCAACAACATGTTGATAAGATGAATGACTTTTTTGATCTTCATGAGGTAGAGGTAGAGAATGTAATCACAAGATTGTTTGTCCAAAGTTTTGGAGGTGAAGTTAGAAAGTGGTTCAGAGCCTTACCAACAACCTCTATTCACAATTTGCAGGAGTTACATAAACAATTTTTAGACTGATGGGAGGTAAAGAAAAACCCACTCCAAATTTTTTCTGAGTATGAAAATATTAAAAGAAATGTGGGTGAAACTGTACAGGATTATTGTCTGAGATTTAATGCTGTATACAATGATATTCCGACTAATCTGAAACCTCCTGTGGGATTAGCCTTGCTTAAATTTCCAGATGGTTTCAATGCTGATATGGCATATCAGCTGCAGGAGAGAGATCTCACTACGCTTGAAGACATGCAGAAGATATTTATAAGTGTAGAAGCGAATTTTCTTGTCAAGAGAGTGCGGACTAGAGCTGAGAAGCGAGTAACTTTAAAGAAGAAGCCTCTCCTTCAGACAGTAAGATGGAAACTTTGATTCGGACATTGGAAAAGATGGTCGATCGACTAACAATTTCAGACAGGCCTGAAGCACAAATCAGGAACCCAAATTTCAGAGGACAGCAGCCGCAATTCAGAATCAAGCAGAGAGAACAGAGAGTGTAGGACCAAGTGGCACCGCAGCAGCAAATTAGAACTCCTTTGCAGCATAATTACATTCAGGGAACAGAGACAGATGATGAAAATGATCCTGTGATTGAAGCTAATCATTTCTTCACAGCTGATGGCCCGCCCATCTTTCTCATAGAAGATGAAGAGTATAGAGCGATTTCAGATATTTGAAAGGACGATGATTTCATTTTGGCCAATGACGTGGTGATAGAAGAAGAGTCCGACGACTACCAGAGAGGATACATCAACACTTTATTAGCCCAACAAAAGCAGTATTCTTTGGGGAACATAGATGTTCCGATCAGTCCCATTCAGAAGAGGAAGGAGCCCCAATCAAAAAACGATTCTTCGAATACTCAGAGAAAAGGGAAAGAGCTGGCCGATCCTTCCCCTAGCAAGACGTTTTCAGCGATTAACACTGTAAATGAAAGGAACCAGCAGAGCATAGCAAAGGAGAAAACAAAGAAGAAAGTTCCACCCATTAAAGAGGTAGAAAAAATTCCTTCCTTTAATTTGGAGAATGAAATTTCTAAGCTAAAAGTGTCCATGCCTTTCACTGAGTTGGTGAAAAATAGTGCTTATAAAAATCAGGTGTCTAGAATTTTGCAAATAGAATCTGTTTCAGATATGGTAAATGTTGAAGATGACTATCCGGAACTCATTTTTGGTCCAGCCACTAAAGATCAATCTGAAGAAAGTGAAGTCCCTCCCTTTTACCTGAGTCTTAGATTACATGAGTTCATCTTGCATAATGCTATGTTGGACTCTGGAGCCTTGCACAATCTGATGCCCAAAGCCACTATGGAAAAGTTAAGACTTGATATTGCTCGCAAATACCATGATTTTTATTCCTTTGACTCAGGTAGGGTCCATTGTATTGGTCTTATCAAAGACTTGGTAGTGTCTTAAGATCAAATCCCAGCCAAGAATGTTTTGATGGATGTAGTTGTTGCCGATGTTCCACCATAATTTGGAATGCTTGTATCTAGGTCTTGGGGTGCGAAACTTAAAGGAACCATGCAGCTTGACTTATCTTATGCCACCATTCCCGTGTTAGGTCAATTGAGAAAAAAATATATAGAGAATAAAATGAAATATATGATTACCAGCAAAGAAAAGCCAGTTAATCATCCCATTAACTCAGTCCACACAGATTTAGAATCATTTGTCTTATATTCAGATGGTGGTTTGAATGATGTAAATGTTCAGTTGGTACAAGTAGATGAAATACCTGAGATTTTAGAGAATTTTATGGAAGTCCTTAAACAAGAAAAAGATAAAGCAGTAAGCACTTCTGAGCCTCCTACCTACCAGCAACAAAAATACAATAAACAACAGAAAGATGCAAAAATCAGTCAAGATAAAGTAGAGAAAGAAGCAAAATTTCAGCACTTACAAGAAGAAGAAGAAGGCCTTTGGAGCATGGATTTTGATGGAGTTGTCGGTAAGGATGGAGCTGGTATTGGAATATGGATTCGGAGCCCTGTTTTTCAGCCTAAAAAAGTTGCTAGAAATGTTAGAGTATGTGCTTATAAGATGGATTTTGACTGCTCTAACAATGAAGCAGAGTATGAAGCTTTGATTGCAGGTCTGAAAATTTTGAAGAAGTTAAATGCAAAGAGGATTTCTGTATATGGAGACTCGGAGTTGATAATCAAACAAGTCAAAGGAGAGTATCAAGCAAAAAATCCACGATTGAGGGCATATAGAAATGCAGTCCTAGACATCTTGAGGACATTTTCAAAGTACACTCTGACAATAGTACATAGGATGCAGAATATTATTGCTGATTCTCTTGCCACTACTGCAAGTAACTTGAAAATTCCAATGAACTCCAGCAACAAGTTTGAGATTTATTTCAAACATAGGCCTGCTGTTCCAGATAATCTAAGGTATTGGCAAGTGTTTTGGTATGACAATTAGATCAATTATTTTTTGCAGAGTGAAGGGAATCTCAAGGACACTCCCATAGAAGGTGAATATCATGCAGATGATCAAGAAATAGAAGCACATCAGATGGACGTGTTGCAACTGAAAGACAATGTAATTCCTAGAGGTCTCATACCTTTAGAGGAGCTTTTTGATTAGGATGATGTTGCAAAGAAACCAAGCCTGGTGCCTACTGAGAAAGGAGTTGAAGATGTGAATCTTGGGATAGCTGACAAGCCCAAGCTTGTGAAGTTTTCAAAGGCATTGTCCCCTGAGGTAAAGGAAAAGTATGTTAAGTTTCTTTCTGAATTTTCTGATGTGTTTTCATGGGATTATTTAAATTTGAAGGTGTATGATAAGAACATAATTCAACATACTATTCCCATCAAGCCATATCAGAAGCCATTTAGACAGAAGCTAAGAAGAATCAACCCAAAGCTGTTGCCATCTATTGAAAAAGAGGTAAACAGATTGTACAAAGCCGGTATCATAGTTCGAATTAGATTTTATGACTGGATTTCAAATTTGGTTATGGTACGTAAAAATACAGGAGAGATAAGATTGTGCATAGATTTTCAGAATCTGAATAAAGCATCCTTAAAGGATAATAATCCACTTCCGAAGATGGACCATATTATGCAGAAATTAGTTGGAGCATCAAGGATGTCACTACTCAATGGCTACTCAGGCTATAACCAGATCTTGGTGCATGAGAAAGACCAAGACAAAACTGCCTTCACAACACCCTGGGGAACCTTCCAGTATGCCAAAATTCCATTTGGACTGAAGAACGCTGGAGCTACTTTCCAATGAGCAATGGACATCACTTTTTCCAATGAAAAAGATGTTTTTCTTGTTGTGTATTTGGATGATCTGACAATGTTTTCTGGTTCTGATGATGAGCATTTGCACCATTTGAGGGTTGTGTTTCAGCGATGCAGAAATTTTGGGATTTCTCTCAATCCCAAGAAGAGTCTCTTTGCCATGGATGAAGGCAAGTTGTTGGGGCTTATCATCTCTAAAGATGGTATTCGCATTGATCCATCTAGAGTGGAAGAAATTCAACACATAGACCTTCCACGAAACAAAAAGGAGATTCAAGCATTCAATGGTAAGATGAAATTCTTGCGCAGATTTATACCTAATTTGGCTGAACATTTAAGAGAAATGACTAATATGTTGAAGAAGTATATCACTGTCAAATGGAGTGAGGAGGCTATCAAGTCTTTTAATATGGTAAATTTTGCTTTGTCCAATGCCCAGTCTTGATTAGTTCCAACTATACTCAAGATTTTATTATTTTTTCATTTGCATCGGAGCATACTATGGCTACAGTTTTGATGCAAAAGAGAGATCAGATTAAAAAGCCAATTTCCTTTTTCAGTAGGACTATTAGAGATGCTGCCTTGAGGTATAATATTATTGAAAAACAAGCATTGGCTCTTATAAATGCATTGAAGGATTTTAGGGTCTATATTCTGCATTCACATACTATAACATATGTTCCTAATGCAGCAGTAAAGGATGTGTTGATGCAAACTGATCCAGAAGGTCGAAGAGGTAAATGGATAGCAGCTATGTTGGAGTATGATTTGGAGATCAAACCCACAAAGTTGATCAAAGGACAAGGCTTGGAAAAGCTAATGGCCCAATCAAATCTGCATGCCCTGGATATAAACCTCATAACAACAATGTCAGAGGATGAAGATGAAGGTTTTCATGTTCTAGTTTCAGACATTTTTCTACAATCCCCATGGTATTCAAATATTGCTTATGTTCTTCAGCATCTTTCACCACCTCCAGGCATGTCTAAGAGTAAAGGTAGATCATTGAAACTTAAATCTGCTAAATATTGTATTTTAAACAGTACTCTTTATTGGAAATATCCAGGAGGTGTTCTGCTCAATTGTTTGGTTGAAGAAGAAGCTTTGAAGGTAATGCATGAATTTCACAAAGGTGATTGTGGTGGTCATTTGTTTTGGAAAACTACAGCTAACAAAGTGTTGAGAGTAGGATATTATTGGCCCACGTTATTTTCTGATTTGTATAAAATAGTGATGAGTTGTCATGAATGTCAAATTTTCCAAGGGAAGAAGAAATTGCTTCCTCTTCCTTTGAAACCAGTTTTAGTAAACACTCCCTTTCAACAGTGGGGACTCGATTTCATAGGGGAAATCCATCCTGCATCATCAACACAGCATCGATGGATATTGACAAGAATATATTACTTCACTAAATGGATTGAGGCCGTTCCATAGATACGGTAATTAGTCAATTCCTAGAATCGAATATTTTATCTCGTTTTGGCTGCCCTTACAAAATTATAACAGATAACGCAACAGCGTTCAAGTCTAAGAAGATGGTGGATTTCTGTGACAAATACAATATCATCTTGGGCCATTCAATAGCATACTACCCACAAGGCAACGGCCTGGCAGAATCATCGTATAAGTCTTTGATAAATATAATCAAGAAAATGCTAGAGGCAAACAAAAGAAATTGGCATCGAAAGATCATCAACGCATTGTGGGCAGACAGAGTTAGCAGCAAGAAATCCATAGGTATGTCGCCTTTTGAATTGGTTTATGGTACTGATGTTGTCTTTCCTACATCACTTACAGTCCCAGTCATGAGATTATTGCAAGAAGTTGGCAGTGAAGACATTGACAATCAGCGAAGAATCAATTAGATGATCCACCTTCAGCAAACACGAGAGGAAGTGTCATAGAAAGCTATTTAGTTGCAGAAGAAGATAAAGAGGATCTATGATTGAAAGACCAAAGCAGAAATTTTTCAGTTGGATGATGTAGTGTTGAGATGGGATGCAAGAAATGAGGACAAAGGGAAGCATGGTAAGTTTGACAACCTATGGAAAGGACCATACAAGATTTCAGCATACAGGGGACATATTGCTTTCTTGATTTTAGAAATGGATGGCAAATATTTCCCTAGAGGAGCAGTGAATGGTAGGCTTTTGAAGCACTACCATTGTTGAAGATAATGGATCAGAAACTGTGTCACCATCATTGTATATACCATGTTATTTTTGGTCAGAGTTCAAGTGCACAGTCATTGGATTTTGGGGCCCGAGGTGAAGGCTATAAAAATCAAATGATATGTGTATGGTTTGGTTTTATTTCAGTTTTTAGTCTTAGTCTTGAGTCAGAGTCAGTTTTCATTGTGTCAGTTTTTAGTGTTTTTGACTCCATGCCCAAAGAATAAGGCTACTTGGTCTACGGTGTTCTTGGCACCTCCAAGGAGCTACCATCCCCATTGGAGCCAATGTTAGTGCCAGTATTGTCATACTGCCATCAGTGATCAAAATTTCTCTTTTTTATTTGCATATTAGGAGTCCCATACCATAAATTTTCACCATTCCGCTAGGTCATGGATTCATTGATGGTAGTGATTTTTCATCAGTTTTCCCTCATGTGAAACTTGTTGATTCTCCTCTCTATGGTATTTAGTCATGAGTCACTTTCACTCTCTAATCCATGTCATTAGGTCATAGGGTTGGTTCCATTAGGTCCTAGGGGCTCATCATGGTAAAATAAATGAGTCAAGTGTCAATAAATATCAGCAAGGTCATGAGGAGGTCAATAAACTCAAAGTAACAGCACCTGAGAAGATCAAAGAAATGTTTTATTTAGTTTGATGTGATTTTCATTTCAAAACCATGTTTTGAGGTGAAAACATGCTACTTTTCTTTCACTATCACCTTTATGTAATTTTATGTCAATCATATGTAATAAGTCACACTTCAGAAGCTGTTATCTCCACTAAGTCACCACCCTGCCTTTCAGAGAAGTTTTCCACAAAATTTTCAGTGTCAAATCATGTTCTAAGTATGTACAGTAGAAAGAGCCTGGAAAGAGCTTTCCAACGGTATATTACACTCTCAAAACTGACTTCTGGATTGAAATTTATGTCTAAGTGAACAAAAGTTCCCTATACCCTAACCAAAACCCCTTTCCACCTTTCCCTTAAACTTTATTTTGTTAAAGTTTTATGTTTATAAAACCTCCATTTCCCCTTTCGATTACAAAATCGCATTATTAAAATATTTTAAACACATATGCAATTTAATTAACCACTTCCCCACACACCCTTTAAACTTTATGATAAAGTTTTGAAAGTTTTATATTATAAAACCCCTCGATTGCATCGCACCATTGCTTATGTGCGTCCTTATTGGCCCTTTGAAAAAACTCTGATGTGATTAAAATATTCCCTCCGATTGTAAAACCTCTGATGCGATTGATTGCATCGGACCAATCGCATCACCCCTCCGCCGATCACACTTCCCTTTCCCGATCACAATCGCAACATTTGGATTGATTGACTCTTATAAAAAACTCTGATGCGATTGTAAAACTCCCGATTGGCCCCACTCGATTATATCCTGACTGTTGATCCGATCAAAGATCTGTCGGCCCATATGCGATCGGATCATCGCAATCGGTGTTTTCATATTACACTCTGCCTCCGCTTTCCTCCGATCTCCCGATTCCGATTGACCTTCGGGCCCCACCATAAGTTTCCACCCCTCTCCAAGAAAAAGCGCTTTCCCTTTGTTAAAAGTTATAATTCGGTTTTAAAGTTTTTTTTTTTAAATTATTTCCGTCGCACCTATTCTAATCGCATCGGAAGTTTTGTGGCCTTACTGCCACTTCCCTTCCATCCCGATCTGCGATTGCACCATCATACCTCACTTATTTTCATCGCTCTATTGAATGGTTCCATCGCGTCTGCTCCATCGCATTGCAACTTCCGATTATGTCAATACACCCACCCCAAAGCCCCGATTGCGATTGCGATTTGGTCCCCTGGTCCCACCATAAATTTTCCCCGCCCCCCACTCCAAGTTAAAACACTATTTCCCTTTGAAATGCGTTAAGTCATATTTTATTACGTTTTATAAAGGATGCCCCAATCGCATCGGCGAATCCTATGGCATAAAATTTACCCCTCTTCCATGCCCGATTTCCAATTGCGATTGCGTTACTCCCCTATTCCCACCTTGATCCCTTCCCTTTTTCAAATGAAATTCTGTTTGTTCCCTTTGTAAAAGGTGGAAAACCCATTTTCATTTGTTTTAAAGGGATTTCTCTACTATTTTATTGTATAAATCCCATCGGACCTTTCCAATCGCATCAGAGTTTTTTGCCTCGTTCTCATAACATATTCCCCTTGCTCCGATCCCAATTGTGATGACACCATCGCAACGTATATTTTCAAAATGTTCTACTATATATTGTATCCCCTTTGCCCATTGTTTCTGATTGCGATTGCGATTTTTGACCCCACTTCTTTTCCCTTCCCTTTTTCTCATTCGAAATGGTTTTCTCCCTTCACTAAAGGCATAATTTCATTTTATTTTATTTCAAAATAATTTTGTTAAAAGTCAGTTTTCTTCAAATAAATAATGGAAATAAACAGTCAAAGGGCAGAGAGCTAAAATGAGACAGAGGCTTCTACAACAACAACAAAATAGGAATCTGTTTTTCAAATTGCCTATTTTTCTTTCATCCAGTGTAACATCACAATCTTCAGATGGCCCAAAGTGTATTACTGTTCCTTACTTTCAAGGGCAGATTGTTGGTTTCTTTCTCATATTCGGATTTTAGTTCCGAGTTGGTAAAACAACTCCCTTTTTCTATGGATCCATTTCCCACAAATCTGGTCTATTTAATGTAATTTAAATCATTTGTAAATCAATAAGTAGGGGAATAGTGTGGAAAATCAAGGAGGACGCTCTGCGCTCCCATTGTAACAGTTTGACAGGGAATTAATAAGATATGCAGCTTTGATTTGTGGGATCCATGTGGTATGAAATTTAGCATTCGTTTCTCTCCTTTGTGATTCATATGTAAATTTTCTATGTCTACATTTCATTCATAAACATCTCTGGTTGAATGCTTTCAAGATAGATAGGTAGAATCCAATTTTATGCTCTGCCTTGGGAAATCATTCAATATTTATATGTTTTCTTCTGTTTGAAAAGGATCCATTTCCTACGCCCTTTTAAGCTCCTCATCAGTCTTACCATCCCATCATTATTTAAAATTATATGCTAAAATTTCTTGCCTATATTTCCCCATGAAATAACATGTATCCCTGATTTAATTCCCCAGTTTCAAACTATCCCATTTGTTCCATACATCCCTGAAAATTTTCATTTATTAAAACAATTCCCCATTATTATACCTAGCCTAATATCAGTTCATAATTGTACTTTAATATATTTTTACGGAGAGAGCCCTCTCCTGACCTTGTAGGGCTAGCTACAAGCCTGAGCATGGTTTAAATGTTACCCTGATTTTCCTTTTTCAGCCCGAGGTTCAGATCAGGCCCTAACACCACAGATGCGACAGATGTGGGAGACTAAAGTAGCATCGCGAGGACAACAAGCCTCCCCTTCCATCCCTCCAAATGCTGCGCCTATTCAGCTGGCTGTGTTTACTAATCCTTTCCATCAGCAAGGATTTGTGGCTACCCAACTGTTGGAACAGGGCCTCCTACAAGCTGCGAAAATGGTCCAATTTTGTATATTTTTTATTATCTTTAGTCCAGCGCAGGGGTTTTGGGGTGGGTCAAAGCCCTGAAAACATTATAACAGGTCAAAGGGTAGATCTAGACTCTGAAAACCACGGTTTGTGGACCACATGAAATATTAGGCTATATTGTTATAAATAGAGGGACATTTTGAATTGTAAGGCAAGAAGATAATGGGATTTTGATGCGAATTGTGTCTTAGTAGATCTGTTTGGGTTTTTAGGGAAAGGACTCCTACTGGCTGTGTGCATGGAGATCCCAAGTCCTGCTGTGTGCGGACCCTGCTGCTGTGTGCACAGGTCAGGTTTGGGTATTGTAAGAAGGAACTGAAGGATTAATGAATGAGAAAGGTTATTGCGTAGCTGAATGTATTTGTATTGTTGATGCGAATATTTGATAGCTATTGTGTTAAGCTCCAGAATTATTGTGTTAAGTGTTTCTTCTGTGTTTGGGTCTATTTTGTTATGTTTTATGCAAAGAATAACTGTAATGCTGCACTAATGTTTTAGAAGTATATGATTTTTTGAGTACAATAAGTATAGTTGACCTTGCTCACGAGGATGCAAAGGAGATCTATAGATCTGAATCTGAGATAGGCGATTTGGTCATTATAAAGTTGGACACAACTCTTCTTGGCTTACCTATCCTCTCTCAGGGTGTGGAAACCTGGTTCCAGAACCCACCCATATTGCTTCGGGTGAGACTTTGACCTGCGCAAGCAGGTCACTATCGAAAGGGCTAGTAGTATAGGGGTTTATTGGCAAACCTTAACCTCTGAACCTAGGTCAGGACCCCTCAAGCCAAAAAATGGTTCTGTTGCCAGGATTTGAAGCATTTTGAGAGAGTGATCGGGTAATGAAAAGGGAGTACTGGAAGCCTGAGAGGAAAGAAATTGAAGAGTGGTTCAAAAAGCAGATTCAGGAATTTGCGATAAAAGAGAATCAGAGCACGAGGTTAAACACAGAAAAGTGGAAAGACAGGTACATTCTTAAAGAAAGCTACAAAATTTTCTTAGTGACATTTGCAATTGAGCTTCAGGAATGGCTGGCAAGGCTCGTAGATTTCCAGAAGTGTTGGAAGGATGAACGAGTCACTCAGTGGAATCCAGGGTTGATACAGCCGCTGGAAAGGACTGATAATACCATCACTCACACGGTGGATCACTGGGTGGAAAGTGTGCTAGGAGGGTTTGTGCCAGAATTTTCCAATGATCAGTTCATCTCCTACTCTGAAGTAGAGTGAAGATTCTTTAAAGGTTTTCGAGCAAGTTTCTGAATACATTACCCTACTGATTAAGATATTACTGTACAAGAAGAGTATTCTGTGTAGTCACACTGACTGAATGACCTCAGATCCAGATGAGAGCACAACACGCAGTGGTAAATACTATCGAACCAACCTTGAAGGGGGAAGATCTGTCTATAGCCCTCTGCGAGAGATGGCTACGCAGGGTCCCCCAGCTACACCGCCGTCCAGGCCGCACAAAGGTGAGAATTCGCCCATACCACCACCTCTGCTAGACAGTGATATGGGTGCGCACCTGAAACTACCTACCTTCACGGGGGTAGGAGATGAGGATATGGAATGATTTTGGTTTGTTGCAAATTCTGTATGGACTGCGCAAAATGTGGCAAGCGATATGATGAAGAGGGTGCAATTATCCCTGTCATTCGAAGAAAGAGCTATGGACTCATATATGTGATATATATCTCATAACGGGAATGCATCTATTCAAGATATTAAGGACGCTCTGAAGCAATAGTTCCGAAAGCCAAAGTCTTACTCTTAGTTAGTAGCAGATGTGAAGGACTTTAAGCAAGGAGCGTCTGAGTTTGTATGGGAGGCTGATCAACAACTAAAGAGAGCAATCAAGGAAGGAGGATTTGAGTATAAAGATCGACAACATATGGAATGGTTCATCGCTATGTTGTTGCCTCACCTGCGCATACCAATGAGTCACCAAACCTTTGAGTCACAGGGAAAGGCTGTGGAAGTCACTATGAAACTAGAAGTTGTGCCCAGAGAAGATACTTCGTTAGGAGTACAGCAAATTCAAGACCAACTCAGAGCTATGCACATGGAAATTCAGAACCTACAAAATGAACGAGGAAAAGGAGCCAGCACAGATCTATGGTGCATACGATGTCAGGTATCTGGCCATACGAAGGATAGGAACGTATGTCCCAGAACTGAAGCAACAGTGGTGCAGGTTCTACCGGTCGATAGGACACGATAAGCAGAATTTTCAAACTTATGATCTGATGATATATCGAGGAAAATTGTATAGGGTACAATCAGATCCTGCGTCACCTAGATCTCCCGCGAAATTTGGTGGCTCTCCAGTAAGGCGGAGGGGAGGAGGTCGGGGAGGGAGCACAGGTCGAGGACGTGGACAACTAATTTGCTATAATTGCGGAGAAGCATGGCACTTTTCTAGGGATTTCCCAAATCCTACATGGAAATCCTGCCGATATTACAGATAGCTGGACCATGTGATCGAAGATTCCTAATCTTAATAGAAAAAATGTAGGAAAAGCAGCCCACCCCTACGTAGAATGTGTAGAGAGTTAAAGCCGAGATAAGGAACATGACCCAAGTGTGAAAGTAATAACACGTAGTGGGATGGCCACCCGGGGACCAAATGAAGAGGCTGCCATGGATCCTCTGACCCGTCAAGAAGGATCAAACATGAAAAAGGGACACGAAACAATGGCTGCAATTGTCCAATACTTCGCTTAGAAAGAAGCAGCTACTGTGCAGGTACCGATACACCCCAAGACAGATGAGGGGGTCGAGCCCTTCCTGCAGGCATGTATGAAGCTGCTACGTAACCCAAAGGTTGTAGAGAACCTTCAAGCATTAATGAATAGTTGTGCAGCGCGGCCCAACCTGACCCTAGGAACCAAGGATGTACACAAACTATACCGGTATAAAAAACACACCAGAAGAGAAATGCGGTTGACTGCGCAGATTGGTGACTCCGATATGGATCAGGTTATTTTAGACCATGGAATAGATGCTAACGTGTTACCTAAACAAACATGGAAACGAATGGGAGAACCTAAGTTGGAATGGTCCACCATCTAGCTGCGCATGGCAAATCAACATAATATCATCCCTCTGGGAAGGCTACCAAAAATCATGGTAGACATCGTGGGAGTAGGGGCCCAAGCTGACTTTGAGGTAATAGAAATCGTAGAAGATGCGGACCACTACCCTGCGCTCCTCGGACTAGACTGGGCTATAGATATCGGGGGTGTTATCAATCTCAAAAAGTGAAGCATGGTGTTTGAAAATAACGGTACACGAGTAATAGTACCATTGGATCTCGTGGAAGGTGCGCGGTATACAGAACCAGTGCACGATGAGGAGGAAGTAGATCACATTTACAAGTTGACTGCGTAGGATGAAGATTGGATTAACCCCACAGTAGAAGGATTACTCTGCTGGGAAAAATATAGTGAATGCTTTTCCGACTCTGATGGGGAACTAGAGAATTGACAAGGCTGGTTGCATGAGGTTTCGGCGCTGCGATGTCTTCGGGTCACAAGGAACTTCCGCTGCATCTCCTTTGAGGTAAGAGACCTGCCCTACTTTTTGGATTTGGGTAACATTAGGGAATTTTTACACGCATTCAAAGCAGAAGTTCCCAATGGACACAGGCTATGGGCCCTTAAGCTAGCCCTGCGCGGAACACCTGTGCATTGGTGGGATACGCATGTGAATTAATTCCGCAATTGGGAGGAATGTCAGGATAAGATGATCCTTCGATTTGAAGCTTCAGCTGTGAGACAGATCAAAAAGTTCCTTGGGTCAGAAGATCCACGCAGATATTTTCTCGCATGGGAAATGCAGTGGTGCGACAGAACCCCAAAAGAATGGGTCCACCTATTTATCCATGCTTTGGGACTACATCCAACTGCATGGTATGTAGACGCAGAGCTACATCAACGCACTCGCCATTGGGAGACTTTGCAAGATGATTTTTTGCGAACATTTAGGATGGTGGATGGCACAAGAGCACTCAACGCAGCTCTGCAAAACACTGACGCCTTGACTCAGGGTAGACCACGCCTATACATCGCATCTGAATCATGGGGAATGTAGGTAACACACATGGTTGACTACTGCAACCTCAACCAAACAGAAGGAAAGGATGATCCACGAACTATTCCAAACTTAGAACTAGATGGGATACACACGGTTTCTAAGTTGTTTAGGCTGCATCTGAGTTGCATTACAACACACCCTACTTCGGCTATAATTAAGGATGCACAAGTAGCACAAATGCTTCATCCAAGGTCAGTAGATCCATGGGAAGGCCATAGGGTGTGAACGATGACAGTCAGAACACTGAACTCTGGTAAAAAGGGAATATTACCATTACAAAACACAGGCGACTGGCAATTAGTGAGGCAATTTCTTGTGATTTTTTACCGTTTGCTTGATGGTAAGTTCCAAGTAAGATTCACCTTACCGTTGGACAGCCATGGGCGCTATAAGGGAGAAAGGATAATTCTGACCAAGGTTCCATATCATCTTTGTACTCTACATGTATTGTTCTGCTGCATGATTTTCTGGATCTTTAGCATTCTGTTCATACCCAATCAACCCACTTCCGCTACCTGTGAGTCTCCAAATTTAGGATCCCCTCCTTACGTTAGTATGGCAACCCCTAACCCCGTGGACGCTTTAGAACTTACCAGTCCAGAGCCTGCGGACATTACGTTGAGGGGGTCTGGGGATGCCGAAATTGATAAGCTAATTTCCCTCTGGCTCCCTGTAGGGAGAAGTGACTTCAAACCCTGCACACATTTGCATCAAAGCTATATTAGGGAAGTTAATGCCCCTTCCAAACCTAGGATGATCGCAGGATCTAGACGGACGAGCTCGGAAGCAGCCATGAAAGAGGTTATGCAACTGTCACAGATCACTGTAAGAGTTGACACGGTCGACTCGCAGCTAGTCTTGTGAAAGAAAGGGTTGACTAACAAGGATACTACATCCCCCTGGGGTATGAAGCGGCACAGGGAGCTTGAAAAGGGGCCCTGAAAAAATCAGCGTGCCCAACGCACGGAATATGACGCAATGACCATGTTGACTGATGGTGATCTCGAGCAAATCACAAACGCACTTACTCTGGCTACAAAGGATCAGTTGGCAGCTATAGAAGCACAAAAAAGGGTTGCAATCAATGCCATACAGGTTGAGCTTCGAGACCTCCAGAAAAACACGGATACACTTCACCCTACCAGCAGTGTCAGGCTAACTGCAAACAAAAGCCATGCTTATTCTTTGCCTAGCACTATCTTGGTTGGCGCCCACCTTCCAGTGGATACGAAACTACAAATGGACTTGGCAAAGCTACCCCGCGAGGTGTTACAAGGTCTCCACACTACCGTGCTTCAAGAGATCCATCATCGCGACTGGACCACGTAGCAACAGCTCGATGTGGCCACACTGATCATCACATGATAGACCATAGACGTCTCCCTTGCTATCTCGCATACGACGCAGCTCAAAATAGTGGTCCACCAGCTCGGCACAGAGGTCCTAGATGAGCTCCCGGCTACAGCTCCACTTCGGGCTACAGTAGAAGACTTGGTTGCAGCACTAAGGGAATCCAGAACCAAAATACAGACCCTCAAGACCCAAATGGACTGGAAAATCATCACATTACAGGCCCAATTACAGTCTGCCACACCTCCGGAGGTACGAGCCCAGCGTCCTGCACTGGTAATAGAAGTCGCAGACATCATTACGGGACAACTTACCCAGGGTACTCAGTTGCTCGAGTCAGCCATGCAGCTCTGGAAAGTGGTCCAGTTCAACCCGGTTCTTCATAACATTAAACAGGACTTACGACAGAAGGAAGCCGCTTTCGATCAGATCAAAGCTACCTTGCCCTCCTTAGTCCCTGCACAGAGTCTGGGACACTTGAAGACTAGAAACGCAATTCGAGATACGATTGAGGATATCTGACGAACGAGGCATGCCATCACAAAACTCTTGAAGCCATGGGCCGATTCCGCCCTCCAGCGATCACAGGATACCCATGGCACGATCGAGTGACCCAACCAGATATTAGAGTAGGTTACCACGAATACTGAAGGACCGACCTCCCAGAAGCTTGTAGACATTGCGCAGAGTGCTGCCGCTCAGAGTCTAGAAGTGTTACCTTCGCTGATCGCAGCCATCAATTCCCTACATGCACGGGTAGAGATCGCACCACCAAAGTGACTCGGGACGAGTCACAAGATTATGTTGGGGGACTGTTGGAACAGGGTCTCCTACAAGCTGTGAAACTGGTCTGATTTTTTTTATTTTTTATTATATTTAGTCTAGAGCAGGGGTTTGGGGTGGGTCAAAGCCCCGAAAGCATTGTAATGGGTCAAAGGGTAGACCTAGAGTCTTCAAACCACGGTTTGCGGAACATAGGAAAGATTAGGCTAGATTGTTATGAATAGAGGGAAATTTTGAATTGTAAGGCAAGAAGATAATGAGATTTTGATGCAAATTGTGACTTAGTAGATCTGTTTGGGTTTTTGGGGAAAGGACTTTTGCTGGCTGTGTGCGTGGAGATCCCAAGTCCTGCTATGTGCGGACCCTACTGCTGTGTGCGCAGGTCAGGTTTGGGTATTGTAAGAAGGAACTGAAGGATTAATGAATGAGAAAGGTTGTTGCGTAGCTGAATGTATTTCTACTGTTGATGCGAATCTTTGATAGCTGCTGTGTTATGCATATTCTGTGTTAAGCTGCAAAAGTATTGTGTTAAGTGTTTCTTCTGTGTCTAGGTCTGTTCTACTATGTTTTATGCAAAGAATAACTATAATGATGCACTACTATTTTAGAAGTATATGATTTGTTGAGTACAGTAAGTATATTTGACCTTGCGCATGTGGATGCGAAGGAGATATATAGATCTAGTTATAAGATAGGCGATCTGGTCATTATAAAGCTGGATGTAGCTCTGCTTGGCTTACCTATCCTCTCTCAGGGTGCGGAAACCTGGTTCCAACACCCACGCATACTGCTTCGGGTGAGACTTTGACCTGCGCAAGTAGGTCACTGTTGAAAGGGCCAGTAGTATAGGGGTTTGTTGGCAAACCTTAACCTCCGAACCTGGGTCAGGACCCCTCGAGCCAACACCAACCACATGATGGTCAGGTGGCCACTCAACCTCCTCCATATTGTACCTCCGATTACCAGATTTTCATGATGAACTCTGACTAACCCATTATCGTTGACCTCAAACTTCAGACTTGGTCCCATCAGTACAACAAGCTTCTTGCTACGTCTGCCCCGGAGCCCCCTTCTTCGGGTTCTATAGAGCCTCTTTTGAGAACCAATGGTCCTTTGAAAATCCCTCATCCTAAGGTAGAGGTTCATACCAAGATCCCTAAGGGACCATTACGCTGACACGTTGCTTCTGGAAAAGATGCCCATTCGTATAGTATAGTAGATGATTTGGTGCAATATCCTACTACCATCTCAACGTTGGAACTCCTCCAGTCGTGCCCTTCACAACGAAAAGCTCTACAATATTCCATGGGCACTGTAGATCCTTTAGATGATTGATTGATCGTCTTCGATGTTGACCGATTAGAACATCCTCCCCTTCCTGCTTTCGTCGTCTTGTAAATCCATGTCATGATCCGGAACGCCAACGTTTCCAGTTGTATCATTGATGAGGGGGCATCCACCTGTGTGATGTTCGCTTTGATTTGGAAGCAACTCAGATCACCTGAGTTGGCCCCTTCCACTATCACCCTTCGAGCGTGGGATGGCCCTCTTTCCAGCCCGTTGGCCTGTTCCACAATTTTCCTATTACTCTTGTGGGAAAGACTGTTTCCGTTGACGTAGAAGTCATTGATGCCCCCTTAGATTACAACATTCTATTGGGTCATAGCTACACCTATGCTATGTCTATTGTACCATATGCAGTTCACCGCAAGATGTCCTTTCCCCATAATGGAAAGATAGTCACCATTGACCAGTTGACATATTATGAACCGAAGTCTTAGACCTCCCCTGAGTCCATCATATCATATCTTCGGTGGCCAATAAGAAAACTATTGACCCCTTGACCAATGTCTCACCTGGAGTCTACAAAGACTCCCCTTTACTTGGTTCATTCCCTAGTCTTCCTCCTCCTGTCTCTGATCCCAACTCATCAAATGTTTGCATGATGCAATTGTCTCAGGCTTCCCTCGAGCGGTCCGCTTCAGCTAGTCAATAACCCCGCCCTCTGCAACCTACTCCTAGCACTTCAACTCTTGGCCCTTTACTTGCAGTTGGTATCCATGAGCCCCTCTACCCTTTTGGTACAGTTCCTCCTAGCCTTAACCATCTCAGAGCCGTCCCACCTGGCCATTACCCCTCTGGTCAGATACCTTTCCTATCTCCCCCACTTGGAGTGTTCTCGGTACCTGTTATAGCTACCCTATCCCTTCCTAACCTGACCCTGGGGATTCACGTTTGTTACATCGATCCCCCAGCCACTACCCTACCTGGTCAACCCAAACCTTATCTTGCTTTGACCCCGGTTCAGTCGGTCCCCATGACCCCTCCCACTGTTACCATGCCTCAACCACCTCAATAGGAACCTTCACCTATTGCGAAAACTTCAGGTAAAAAGGGCAAAGCTCGGAAGAAGGCATCAAAAGACAAGGCTGCCCTGACTGAACCTGCTCCTCCTCAGCCTTGTGGTTTGTGTGATGTTTTCGGTCATGCCACCCATCATTGTCCTGAGTTGCCTCGTATCAAGCCCATGGTTAAAGTTGCGTTTCCTGAGACTATGTTGTGTAACCAGCTCCAAAAATATAAGAAAAGAGATATCAATGCCTTGGAAATAAACCACTTCGAGGGGGCAACCTCAAATACATTACATAAATGAATAATTCTTTGATGATACAATTTGAAAAACCTCCTTTCTATATATAGGAGTCCATGAGGCCATAATGTAATCCTAGTGGGGCCATAATGTAATCCTAGTGGGCCACAATGTAATCCTAGCCGACCTAACAATAATAATTTAAGGGCACAATAATAACAAAATGGGGGTTACAAGGGTACAATAATAACAATAAGGGGGTTACACTAACAACAATAAGGGACTATACTAGTAATAGAGGTACCTAACATGCCCCTCTCCCTCAAAAAAGTGTTGTCCTCAATGCTTGAGTAGCTCTGGGTGCTTCTGTATAAAATTCTCATCCTCCCATGTAGAATCTTCAGTGGGTAAGTTCTTCCACTTGATGAGATACTCTGAAATTGATCGGTTCCGTAGCTGTCGAGTTCTTGTTTCTGTGACCGCTTCAGGTTCCAATATGATTTTTCCTTCTTTATCAAGTTCTGGCAATATTGTTTGAACTGGAAGATTTTCACCTATAACCTTCTTTAAGCATGAAACATGGAAAACTGGATGCACTCGTGAAGAAGCAGGAAGCTCCAATTTGTATGCCATAGTACCAATCTTTCGCAACACCTTGTAAGGACCATAGTGCTTTGACGATAATTTATCCTTCTTAGCTTGCTTGAGGGACATTTGTTTGTATGGTTGTAGCCGTAAAAATACCAAATATCCTACATCAAAACTTCTCTCGCTGCGATGTTGATCTGCCTATTGTTTCATTCGATTTTGTGCAAAATTCAGGTTATTCTTTAAGAGTTGGAGAACTTCTTGTTGATGCTTGATGTGATCTTCCACTGCTTGAACCTTAGAATTTTCCCTTAAAGATGATGTGATGGATGGTGGATGATATCCATAAAGTGCCATAAATGGGGTCATTTTTGCTATAGTATGGAAGGAAGTGTTATACCACCATTCAGTGAGAGGTAACCACTTGACCCATTGTGTTTGTTTATCAGATACAAAACAACGAAGATATCCTTCCAAACATTTATTTACTATCTCAGTTTGACCATCAGATTGAGGATGATAAGATGAGCTATGAGCTAATCGAGTACCCAAACAAGAAAATAACTTCGTCCAAAAATTTCCAGTAAAAATGGGATCTCTGTCGCTCACAATAACCCTTGGGCTTCCATGTAGCTTTTGAATTCTGTCCATAAATGTAGTAGCAACCGTACTTGCTTTAAATGGATGAGATAATGCACAAAAGTGTGCATACTTGGTAAGTCTATCAACTACCACCATGATGACACTCTTTCCTTCGAACTTAGGTAAACCTGTGATAAAATCCATTGAAATCTCCTCCCAACGTTGACTTGGAATGGATAAAGGTTGTAGAAGTCCCAGGGTCTTAATTGTCTCAACTTTATTCTGCTGGCAAACCAAACATTCTGCCACAAACTTTTGAATATCAGATTTAAGGCCATCCCAAAAAAAATATTTCTTCACCCTGTGGTAAGTTTTTAAAAATCCTGAGTGTCCTCCTAAAGGAGAAGTGTGCAATTCCAGAAGAATATTTTGTTTTAGTTGGGAATTCTTGCAAAGATATAAGCGATCTTTTTACCATAAGGAATCATTTTTCCAACTAAATGTATCAGATGTACTAGGATATTGCTGCAACTTTTGAATGAGTGTCCATACATCTTTGTCCTTCTTCCATTCATTTCTTGCTTCAGTTATCCAATCTGGTTGGATAATAGAAATGGCACAAAGCAATGCTTCCACCTCTTCATTCTTTCTTGAGAGTGCATCTGCAACAACATTAAGCTTTCCTTTTTTATAGATTATTTCAAAGTCATAACCCAACATCTTTGTGACCCATTTTTGCTGCTCTTCTGAAGATATTCTTTGTTCCAAAAAGTGTTTAAGACTATCATGATCAGTTTTTACCTTGAAGTGTCTTCCCATTAGGTAAGTTCGCCATTTCCTTAGTGCATGCAGTATTGCTAACATTTCCTTCTCATAAATAGGTTTCTGTAAATACTTTCCTTTGATTGGACGACTTTCAAAAGAAATGGGTCTTCCTTCCTGCATTAAAACAACACCAATTCCATTTCCTGAGGCATCACATTCCACAATAAAGGCTTTTGTGAAGTCTGGCATAGCTAAGACTGGTGCTAGGCACATTGCCTCTTTAAGATGTTCAAAGGCCTTAGTTGCTTCAGGAGTCCATGAAAATGCATCTTTCTTCAATAATGTTGTTAGAGGTGCTTCTATTCTCCCATAATTCTTAACAAACTTGCGATAATAGCTTGTTAACCAGAGAAATCCTCGCAACTGCTTTATGGTTGTGGGGACTTTCCATTCCTTAATGGCTTTAATTTTGTTAGGGTCTACCTTAACACCCTCGTCAAATACAATATGACCCAGATATTCCACCTCTTGTACTCCAAAGAAACATTTGGATGTTTTTGCATATAATTGTTTCTCCTACAATAGTTTGA
This sequence comes from Pinus albicaulis, assembly GCA_034641835.2. NCBI lineage: Eukaryota > Viridiplantae > Streptophyta > Pinopsida > Pinales > Pinaceae > Pinus > Pinus albicaulis. The sequence continues at coordinate 243,911,214 of CM076575.1, read as the reverse complement.
GCACCCTGTCAACATGTTCAATATGATCCTTCCAAGACCTGCTGTAGATTAGTATATCATCAAAAAATACTAGCACAAATTTTCTAAGGAAGGGTTTGAAAATGGAATTCATCAACCCTTGAAAGGTAGAAGGTGCATTGGTAAGGCCAAAAGGCATGACCAAAAATTCATAATGACCCTCATGAGTTCAAAATGTTGTTTTTTGAATATCTTCAGTCTTCATTCTAATTTGATGATATCCTGAACGAAGATCCAACTTGGTAAAATAAATTGCTCCATGTAATTCATCCAATAATTCATCAATCACAGGAATGGGAAATTTATCTTTAATGGTGAGCTTATTGAGCTCCCTATAATCTTGAAACATGTGCCATGATCCATCCTTCTTGTGTACCAATACTACAGGAGCAGAGAAAGAACTTTGACTAGGTTGAATTATACCCGCCTCTAACATTTCTGCAATCATAATTTCATTTTCTCTCTTTTGGACATAAGGATATCTATAAGGCCGGATGTTTGGAGGAACACTTCCTGGAATCAAATGAATAGCACGATCATGAGTCAAATTGATTCTTAAAACAAGACTTATGCAATTCAAAAAAAAATACACACCTTTTTCTTGCTTTTGAGGAGCTCGATGTTGAAATTGGATTATCTCTATGATTGCAGCTCTTCAATATTTGAAATTTGGCATCAACATAGCCCTCTGAATTCTCTTTCGAATGCCATAGGTCTGACCTGATTTGGATTCTCCAAGAAAAATTTATGTACAGTCTCCCACAATGACCTAATTATGGATTGGTTCAGTAGAGCGAACTTGTACGACTTGCCACGTGTCACTGTTTCATCCTTCAGTTCTGAAATTGATAGCCAAGAAACTATAGTCCGTGTAATTGTGACCACTTTTAACGACACTCCAATATGATTCTGAGAGAGAGAGATGAATATTTTCCCACAATCACAATAATAAGGGACTATACTAGTAATAAAGGGACCTAACAGTCTACGGTCCCTGAAGCCTCTGTTTCTTCCTCGACTGTAGCCAAGAACCCTAGGAATATTCACACCAACCAAAATTGTGCTTTATGTGATCTCCATGGCCATTATTTTGACCATTTTACCCGCCTCACACATTACCGTGCCTCTTTGGAGGTAGTTCGGGAGTACGAGATTGAACAGAACCAGTTCGCCTCTCCCATCCTTGCACAGTATGCTTCAGGCCAGCTTGAGCATTTACCCGCTCCCATTGACGTTACCCCTCTTAATGTCGAGATGAATGAGCCTGCGGCCACCATCCTCTACCTATCATCATTCATGAGATCTAAGGTGGAAGCTCCCTCTGAGACTTCCCCTTATGTTTCACTTGACGTCCCTTCAGTGATCACCCTGGGCTCAACATCAGTGGATCCCTTATCTTCTTGATCTTTCATCACCTCCCATGACGACATGCATGTGAACCTTTCTTATCATGATGACAAGTCAGGCAGCTTCACCGCATCATGTGGTCCCTCTTCCTCCAGTCACCCCATCTTCTAATGTGATGATGACATCATGGAAGCCTTGTCCACCCCCAAATTCATCTTTCCTGCCCATAAGCAGAATGACACCATCCGTGTCTATGGTGACTTTCGCGGCCTAAGCACAAGCTACCCACAAGGTAGCTTCCATAGACCACCTTCCCGACGATGTATGGGAAGTAGAAATCCTACCTGGATCACTCCCTCTTGCAATGTTTTTTTGATTTCTACTTTGCGCTCAGGTTTCCAGCATTGTTCATCATCCTCCCATTTGTTGTCTTGTGGCACCTTTCAGATGGACCTCCTGTCCACACCTTATATCGGTTATGCTGATGGTGCAAGTCACTACTCCCAGAATCTAGCCTCGGCAGGTTGGGCCATTTTCACCTCCTTTCATTCGCTTGTTCTCTCGAACAGTGTATGCATTGGTACTGCCACCAATAATCAGGTCGAACATGATGTAGCGTAAGGTTTATTAGCTGATTCCCTTTCTGATCGCATTCTCCACCTTCATGTTTGTTTAGATTCCCTGCTTCTTATCATGCAATTGAATGTTGTATATCGTGTGCATAATCCTATCCATTTTAGAAGATATTTACGAGTGAAGCTTTTGATGCGTGAATTTGAAATCATTACATTCAGTCATGTACCTAGAGCACAAAATCACTATGTAAATGGAATTGCAAACAATATTCTAGATTGGAATTTAGCACATACATTTAACACAAGCCAATAATATAAAAACCATCAAAACGATGCATATCCATAATATGTGTCATATATAATGTTTTAGATTCCATTAACTCTGATACATATCACATGCCCATAGCATGTCACAATAGCTCAAAACTGGGGGCACCACTGGCCCCTACACAATAATCACTATTTGGAGGATCCTGAGCCAATGGCTCTGCTCCCGCAGCTCGTAGATCATGCATCCCCTGTCCGGCCATTGCCATGCGCCGCCTGACCCCTCGCCACTCCGAGGACCAATACATGGCTCTATGTACTGGTCATCTAAGTCTTGCCAGCCATGCTTTGAAACACTGGTCAAAAGCCTCTCACATCTACGATGGATGTCCTCTAGGAGGGCCACTACATCCTCATTTTGTGGCGCTCTCGATCCACTAGGTCCTGCAGCTCATGATACTACAGGTTGTCCCATATACCCGACTGGTTTTACCGGTGTTGTATCTGCATACCAAAAGTGAAAGAATCAGTACCATATACAATATTACAAAACTTTACAATGCATATAAAATATTAGCAACTTGTCACTTAACATCAGGTCCCCATACTCGACCAGGTGGTAGTGGAAAGTCTGGGTCCCCACGATAACTCATCCCACTATATGGATAGTCGTCTATGTATAATGGAATCTTATCCCAATGAGCAAAGAACTCGGGTTGAAACACCCGTCCGACTACCCCACCTCCTCCTCTGCACAGTAGACGCCCCCACTGGCACATCCTGGGCTCCCTTGGGCCCCCATCCTAGATCTGTATGCGAGGTCGAAGTGTCAAGATCTTCTCAAAGAAGAGCAAGCACAACACTGTACCATACGCACAGTCGTGGTTCACTTGCCGCTTGCATAGAGAAAAATTTCATTTTAACGACGACATAATCATTTGGGCCCACCCATAGTAGGTCCCACTCAACACACTCTCCACAAGCATCATCTGCCCTCCAGTGATGTGGTGGAGTGCTTGGTTGCCTAGGATCCACAACACTACTGTGGCCACAACATGAGTCTCTAACCTCTCTAGATCCCCGATTGGTATCCGTGTCCCCTTGACATGGAGACTTAGTCAACAATGGCACTCTACAAAATCAATGATGTTCTGCCCTCACAGTAACACTGGCTGAGTATTCCCGACTATCCCAAGTGGTGGGAGACCAATCATAAAATATATATCCTGGACCGTCAACTCGATTCAGTGCCCTTGCACTATAAATACTTGATGGTCCAGATCCCATTAACTGACAATCCAGGCCAACAAGGGCTCTCGAGCTCTCATCAAAGGGTTCTCCACAAACTTCAGAACCCAAACCTAGCCAATACATTGTAGACACCATGATCCTCTTGGATCTTTGACCGTAATGTGTCCAGGTCTCTCTCTCTCTAGTTGATCCATAATTATGCCATATCTGTACAAAACCATCATATTTGTTAGTGTACAAAAAGGAAATACTACATTCAACCATAAAAACCCAGCTCTCAGCCCAAAAACAGCACAGAAAAACCCCTCTCTGCGAGGCCGCACTTTTTAGGAAAGATCTTGGTACAGGTCACACTTTTCTGCTCAAAAACTACTAGTAAGTCACAGATATTACCCCAAAAAGTGCGACTCGGCCGTGAAGAAGAGAAGGGGTCTGTTCATGAGCTCTAGGCACCTAAACTAAACTTTTAATCCACTGAAATGAAAGAGTAGGGTTAGGCCTCTTACCTGCAACTGACGGATCTCTATTCCAACAGTCGGTTTTTCTGCTACGATCACTGAAAGATTTAGGGTCTTCTCTCCTCTCTACATTCACCACAGCTACACTTGCAAATGAGTGATTTTGGAGGGAAAATGCCTTATTAAAAGAGAAAAACCTGATTTTTCTTTCACCTGGTGCGGCCAAACAGTAGCTCAGTTTGAAAAAATATCTGTATCGTTGGAAAGCTCTCATCGAGCTCTCAAATGGGTATCTGTTGGTTTTTCATGATTTTATACTTCACCAAGACACATTTTGTCCAAGAAGGGTCACTTCACCACTCCTCAAAATCGAATTTCTTTGCTTGCAACACTTGTAATTGGGGCACCACTTTGCCTCCATACTTTTCCATGCTCGTGTCAATTTTCTTCGTGAGTAACCATCTTGTACTCATGTCTTTATGGTCCTAATTGGATATTTTTTGTGTGGCAGCACCATTAGGTCACCCTTGTTTAGAGCATATGAGTTGAGTCATCATTGCATTCATTGAGTCTATCCCGAGTCCATTTGTATCCCGCTATAGTCCTCCATCCTTCATTTCTTGGTCCCTCTCTCATGTCGCACATTATGGCCTTCAATCCTACTGTCCCCTATCCCCTTTGATATTGTGTCAGTTGCTGCTAGGTCACCCATGCCCTTTATTCTCTAACAAGGGAAGTCTTATGTCTGCTACTCAGTACCCCCCATTTCATCATCATCCCTGGTGTCAGTCTGTCAGTGGCTCTACTATTTTATCTCGTGCCTTAGTTTAGGATCCCTTATTGCTCACCTATGGTAGACCTCATTCTGTCGACATCAGATCATTCATTCCAGAAGACAGGTCTAGAGGAAGGTGTACCTTGGTTCCAGCTTCCACTCTTGTTCGGTGCCTCGAATCAGGAAAAGGGACTCCTTATTTCCCTTTGACTTGATTTTTTCTCAACTCTAGCTCCTTACAACATGATCAAGATCCGTATTCTTGATGGTTCAGTGATGCAGCAGACAGTACTGGTGATGCCCGGGTGTGTGTGAGATGTTTCAGACCTCATGAGGGGGTGGCCCTTCAGGTAGCCCCCCACATGCCCAGATGACCTCTTCATTACAGTCTTCGATGAAGCTCCATAGATTTGATGATGTCAGCCTCAGCCGCTTGCAACACCTTTTAGTTTGCAAGTATTAGTCAAATTTTCAGAGCCCTTTCCTGTTTACAGGGGCACTTTGGTTGTATTTATATCTCATGCACTCATATATTGTTGTATAAGTCCTGGCTGTTATCCTAGGCACAATATGTATGTGGGATTCATGATCATGTTTTTATCTAGCTCATGTTTATGCTGGAGTGTACTATATAGTTCAGTCCCTTGTTTACTGGACACTTTATTCTTTGTACTTTGTCTCGGCGGGCATAGGTATGCCTCCCCCGCCACCTATAGCACAGGTACTCACTCATAAAAGAAAAACTTGTTGCACCTATAAGTATCACCTCCTCAGGGTCTAGTCCTCTAGCGCTTTGGTCTACCTTATATTTCTCTCTCTCTGACTTCCCCTTCGGTGTCTAGTGATTGAGTTCTTACAATGTACTTCGGTCATACGATTAGCTCCTAACGCTCGCACACTGGGGGGAAATCTATTACACCATTTTTTGGTCATCTAACCTGTTACTATTAGATGGACCAAAGTACACCATGTAAGTCCAATTTTACCCTAAGTAAAATTTCTTTCACTATGAAAAATAACTTAGTAAACCACATTTATTAAGTTGTTTATGGTCTAAACAGGAAACCCCATGAGGAAATATTAAATAAATCCATATTTTTTTTTATTTTCCTCAAGGAATAATTAGATAAACAACAATTTAATTAATATTCCTGGTCAAATTTAACCCAAAACAGGAAAATTAATTAGATAAATCATTATTTGTCTTATTATTTTCTAGTAATAGTTATTTAAACCTTATTTAAATAATATTCCTTATTAAATTTGACTAAATCATTTATAAATAATTGAATAAACCATTATTTATTTGATTAGTACTCAACCACATCCTTACAATAATAAATAAATCATTTATTTATTTATTATTTACAAATAAATGGATTTGACCAAAGTCAAATTCTTTTTCCCTCCAACAAATATAATAAAATATTCCATAAAAGTTGGATCTTGATTTGGTTAATAATATTTTAATTATGCACCAATATCTAGACTAACTCAATATTTTGTTATAAATAGAAGGGTTTTTCCATTCAATCACTACCTTTTGTTGCCTAAAGATCACTCTGAATCTATATTTTTGTTCTGACATTGATCCACCATCATTGTCATGTTTTGCTACCATTTTTCTTAGGAGCTCCCTTTGAGTTCCATTTTTGTCTGGGTTTTATACACCATCAAGAGAGAGAGATTTTAGATCTAAAGTGCTGGGGACTTACAAGAAGCCATCCGATTGAGGGGGACTGGTAACATCTTTCTATGTTCCCTTCCCAGGTGTCAAAAAAATACAAAAATTCTTTAAAACAATCTTGTCTTTTCTATTGGATGCATGGAGAAACTCTTGCTTTTATTTACTGCTTAATGTCTTTTAATGCATAGATCTAGATTTTGCAGCATTTATCTTGGTCAACTAATTGTAGATCTAAAGATATTGGCATCCATCTTTGTTGTTAGGGCTGTTTGTTATGCACAGCTAAAGTGAGCCTTTTTCATACACTTGCGATTAAGATTCATACTAACACATAAGGTCCAGCCTTTGGTCCCTGCTGAACATAGGGTCTAGCCTATGGTCCTTGCTGAACATAAGGTCCAGCCTAAGGCCCTAATTGGGCCTACTGAAACTGAGGAATCTGTTGATGTTGAGCACTATGTTGAGGCCTAGATATTGGCTGCTTATCAATCAACTTAATGTAACTCTTTCAAACCAATTTTAACGGAAGGTTAGCCTCTATAGTTTGAGAGGGCTCTCTCAAAGGGGACTTATGATTTTCAACATAAATACTATTAGATGGCTAATTCTATGAGCTGTGACTTGATTTCGACTGATTGCAGGTTGAAAAATGAAAGGCTTGCTACCATTGGGCTATGGGGTGAACATCAGTAAACTTATTTACAATAATTATTCTAATGCAAGTTGAGGAAAATAGAGGTTTAAATAACAGATGGCACATACACACAACATAGGAAAAACACAACAATTTAACCTCTAAAGGAATTCAGAGCATGTCACCATGAGTTCTGAGTAATCAGAGATAAAATTCACTGCAGGTGATTAAACATGAAAGATATAAAGCAAACAAAAAATTGAACACCTCATTCGAATCCCAGGTCTGGAAGTAAAATGTCACTATATATTACTAAAACTGAAAAAACATTACAGAGTAGCAATTTGGTGCAATATTCTCCAACCCTTTGATATTCGATGTTTTGTCTATAAGTAGACTCTTTTACATTGCAAAGGATCTGCCTAGCTGGCTATATCATCGAACTATAACTTTGACACATAACATAACTGAAAACTACATTCTTGGAACAAAAAAGATAGATAGACTCTAAAGACTTTCATTCCTAACAGGACTCTACCTCATATTTATTACATTCAGTTTTTACAATAGTGGGACAGTTACATGATAAGGATCAAATGCTCGAGAAGCATTCACCATCACTAAAACATTTAATGTACCCCCTAGATTTAGGAAACACAGTCCTACTTTTCAGGGAAAGATAAAACTCTACTGTTAATATTGGTCTTCATGCTGAGCTGGATGAGTGACACTCATGTCGAGTAGTAATTCTTTGATGGGATGGCCCACTGTTAGGTTGGATATCTCTAGATGGTTGACTGATCTTCCATGTGTTGTTTAAACCTCCAAAAATCCTTAAAAAAGCTCTCGCTACAAAACAAATCAGTTTAGGTAGTTTCGTAGCGTAGTTTAGTAGCGAACTGATTTTTGTCTTTTCACCCATCCTTCTGCCACCTCTGCTGGTCAGTTTATTTATTTATTTTTAAAAGACAAAATATCTGAATACAATCAATCTCCCTCCTTGATTCTTCACAGAACTGATTTTAAAGGCAAAAAGGATTCTTCAAAAATTTCGTAACGTAGTTTGGTAGAAAACTCATTTCATCCATTTAAGTCAACTTTTAGCTCTCTTTTCTGATGTAGACATATTTTCAGGTCAAAATAGCTAAATACCATTTTAACTTCCTCCTTAGTTCTTCATAAAACTGATTTTCAAGACAAAAAGAATTCTTTAGAAATTTCGTAGCGTTTTTCTGCCTTCAAGCCTGGAGCACGGTACGAAACTGCCTGATATGGCTGAAAATTACAAAATCTTCTTTTTTCTTGAAAATTTAGCCTATAGGTTTGCAATATGAATGATAAAATTTAATAAGGCACACTTGGTTCAAAAGGCCTCTTACCCTCTTCAAAAAGCATTATTTTCACCTTTAGCAAGTTAATTTACCAATACAATGACTCTGTTTTTCCTGAAACAATAAGGTTTAGAGAGGAGATCCTATCTCCCTATCCTTGATTGCTATTGTAAAAATGGAGGACGTTTTTGTAAATCAAAATTTTATGAATAAAAACCTCTCTTGGTTTTTTGAAAACCATCTCCAACTGTCCAGAATCTGCATTTTAAAAACATGTATAAAAATAGGTCCCAAAGACATCTTCGAATCTCCAAACTGGTAGCACCCTTGAGAAAATTGAAGGAGGTTATTTTTCCTTGTCCTGTGCTTGAAAATAACATCTCTCATTATTTTTGAATTTATCTCTTGTTATCCATAATCTTCTATTGAAATTTATTGCTAAAACAGTCTAAAAACACAACAAATTCTCTTGTAGCTCCAGTAGAAATTCAAGCAACTTGAATTGGTGAAAGTTTCAGCAAAGCTAGGGTCCTCCATGAATATCTCATGGTCCATGGGATTCTATCTAAGCATAAAGCCTCCTTTGTATGATTTCTATTTCATGGCCATATTCCTTTATAACCAAGCTGCCTTCTTAAACATGTGACACCTATAAAGAAACAAATTGACAGAGAGTTTTTTTTGCAATGGGCTGGACTCTTCCAAGGTGAAAAATCACTGATACATGCAAAGGCTAAAGGGTTAATGACAAAGAGGAGCTTGGGTGACTTTTTTAAAAAGTAATTTAACAACTTGAGAGAGGATGATGACACATGTGACCACAAAAACAATGATGAGACAAAATATGATCCTGCATGCTTGGGAATTATGAAAACTAACTTAGTTGACATCACCTTTGTCTTCATCCATCAAAATTTGACACCTCACACCTTTCTGACACTCTTTGCAGAAAAAATCCAGTTTCATAGCGAAAACCGTTTTAGTCAGTTTCGTAGCGAAAATCGCTGATTTACCATATAATTCGCTACAAAACTGTGAAAAATTGACTAGTGGAATTTTTTGTGGCAAAAATGCATGAGAATTACAACTAAATGAGATTAGATTGATTTGACATGATATGACATGGTTTGGGATGGGTTTTAGACTTATAGTGGATATCACCAAATGCAATTTTTTTTTCAATCAATTTTCATGAAAATCACTTATGATACAGCATGAACCCTATCAATGGAATTGTTTAAATTAATGAGTGATAACAAAGTACCAGGCTAATTGGGGAGAGGAGTAGATTGAACCAGAAGTATATTCAGACCAGCTTGGGTGTAAGAACCAAATTGAGGGTTAGTCGCAACAACACTCACAGAAGGCTGGGGCTGTTGGACATATTGTTGGTACACGTTCGGTCGAGGAACATACTGATATTATACGTTAGACTGTTGAACATAAGGGATGTTTGGTTGCTGAACATACGAATAAGATACTTTCAGTTGTTGAAGGGAATGCTGAACCCAAGAATAGTAAACATGAGGTTTTCCTGCCCCAGGAATAGATCTAGAAATTGACTGCCCCCCACCTAAAATGGGAGGTATGTAAAGAGGGTTAGATTCCCCCCCAGGCATGGACGAAACCGTGGATTTTCCACACAATGGTGGAATTGCAGTAATCATATATGGCAAGTAGGGGATAGAGGATCCAATCGAAACTTTCATTTGACCAATAGTGACCGTAGGTTGAAAAAAAATTTGAGACATGTCAGCCATATTCAAAATGAATGGGCTGGAAGATGGAGGAACACTCATTGACTAATCAAGATCCGGGAATAAAGGTGTACCACCAGAAGCTCTAGAAATAAGGTTTACCAAAGAGGTATAACCGTGCGGAAGCATGGATGCAACCTTACAGGAAGTTATTTCGGTCCCACTACCTAAATCGTGAGGGGTGAAACTGAACAACTTGCTTTTGGAGGGAAACACAGACGAATCAACTTATAAGATGTAAGTGCCAGTGATTTCCTGAAGAGTACCATGATGAGCGCTTGTGAATGGAACATCATCAGCATTGGTTGCCATTTCATCAGGAAATAACCGAAAAACAGTAGAGTGAGATTATACTGGAGAAACGCAAAAGGGTATTCCTGGTTGATCAAAAGTGCTATTAGCCTATTGAGGCGAGACTACAATCGGATCAAAGAGTAGATTTCTAGGAAAGACCGAGAACTGTGTAGATGGTTTGGGGCTTTCCGGCTCAGAGTCTTTCAATGTCGTCCAAGGAGAATTTTTAGGCACTGGTCGAGATGAGATGGGTTGAACAATGATGACCATCCCAAGCTGAGCAACTTGCACTTCAAGGGGCCCAACCAGAAACTGAGGGACCTCAAGAGGAGGTTCTTGAGATCTGTCAGAGGAGGGAAGAGAAAAATTTGATGATTCAACCACAATGAACTTTCAAAGCAAGATCAAAGAAGGAAGAGGTGAAAAAATTCACAATTTACAAGCAATAATGAGGCTGGAGAACTGCATGGGTAAGATGTTTTCATGGGCAGTTACTTTTAGAATTAATAAAAATAAAAATAAAAATAGGTGTGCTAGGCATAAAGGTTTACCAAGTATTTGTGAACTGCAATATTCACCTAGGTGATAAATGATAGAAAAAGTGACCAAGGACTTAATGTACAACAACCAACCTCCCCGAATGTTGTGTTCGATGTATCATTTTTACAAGGCAGTTGACTCAATTACCTATGGTAGGCTTGCAACCTAGTGGTGTCTCCCCAAATATATGGGACGGTACATGGGAGTGCAATCTGTAGTAGTTCTTTCTAATGCATAACCATTCGAAGAGAGCACCCCAAATATACTTATCATACATCAATATACTTCCATACCTGGGATGGGATATCACCCTTGGGTTGTGACACAAACCATTTGATCCAAAATATTTAGCTTTGAGATGGAATAAAGAATTACATGTAAAATTGCATCTTAACCATGAATCTTAAAACGCATGAAATAATAAGAGAGAAGCACATAAAAACATGTAAAGAAGAAATAACTTGATAACGGAGTTCGTCCATGAGGGAATAAGTCTCCGGGCCCTGCTCAGTCAGTGGGGAGGCCCTCTTTCATTAAGTGGAAAATAAAATGAAAGTACAAGCATCAATGTAAAATTATGCCCTTATACCTCCAAGCCAAAAATTGGTCGAAAAATGGAGACCTCTGTTGTATAAACGGATAACACCATCAGTATCCTCTCATTGAGAGGTGTAGAATCCATATAAAATTTGTCCAATTTGGACACTGGGAAAATTTGGCCCCTCTAAAATTTGAGCTCAAATCATGGTTCCACTTGCCCCTGAAAAGGCTTAGGGTTCCGTTGCCCACCTCGATCTCTGTGTCACTCATGGCCTACCTAGGCGTATATACAGACTGAGGGTTTAAGTATCAAGTGTTGGGTGGACCTTACAAGGTCCACCGGTTGGCATATTGGTTAAGATCCATGAATCATGGAGGAGGAGTCGAGGGATCAAGTCGTGCCCCTCATTTTTGTTACATCACATTTTAAAATAGTGCATGGGGGGGGGGGAGACCCACATTGAGCGGCCCACCCCTCCTTTTTTATTGGCGTACAAAGGAGTATGGAGGGGGGGTGGCGGGGGTGAAAACCCGCACCCCACCAAATATACATATATATATATATATATATATATATATATATATATATATATATATATATATATATATATATATATACACACACACACACACACACAATCTGTTGGATGGTTGGGGCGGCGGGGTCATGGCCACCGACCCTACCAATATTTTTAAATATTTTATTGTTTAACCGTTGGGATAGGGATGGGGGTCATGGCCGGCTCCTATTTTTTTTTAATGTTTTTTCAATAACAATAATACATTTTTAATTTCAACGATTTTGATCGAATGAGTCTTTTAACGACCCCATAGATTCACCGGGAATCTGGTGGCAGGATTTCTGCGAAATTGCGTCCTCCTTAACTTGCCACATTATTAATTCAACCCAAAAACTTTGATTGCATCTAAATTTTTCATACGAACTCAGTTTGACGAACCGTTCGCTTGCGATCAAGACGTCGAGATATTCAATTTGAAACTGAGTTTGCCATGTTTTCTTCAATTTTATTTGATATTTCATAAGCCCTATTTTTCCTATGTGTGTCTCTAGAACCACCTGGATCATTCCTCCCCATTGAAGATCTTTTGGACCTCCAAAATCGTTAACACACGCAACACACTGTGTGTGTCCTTTCCAAACCACACTTTCAATCACCCGCACACAAATATGGTACATCATTTGCAACCATATATAAACCACACATGATTCAACAACCCCTCACTTTCTAAGAGTTGATAGCATACCCTCATTGGTCAAGGATTACATAATAAAAACCAAAACCTCAACTACTCATAAAGAATGGCCAAAATATCATTGTTGTGCTTTGAAGCGATGGGGAATACATCATCGTTTCTACATTTTACTTACAACTTGTGATTTACAACTATGGAAATAAAAAACTACTACCTCTAAGGAAACCATCTTTGACTTAATAAGGCAGTCCACCATGAATGTGGTCGATTCATTTTTTGAACATTTTCACCTGTCGGCTCCCCTATCGATGGTTTCGGGGCATGGATCATTGGACAAGTGGCTTGTTGGTGTCCCACTTCGTTGCAGCGAATACAACAATTATTTTTTCTCCAAACTTTCCAGGTCACCTTGGAGCGTCTTCCCCTGATGTTCCTCTGATAAGTGTTCATGGAACCCTCACTATCATTGGAATGTGAGGAAGTGATTTCATCATTTGTCGCTGACTGGTCACTAGCTGTGTTGGAGCTTTCTCCAACTTCCTTCCTGATGTATCCATGTCCTGCATGACGCGGAAATTCCTCGGCTTTGATGGGGTTTACAGTGCCTTGGCCATTGATGCCGAGGCCCTTTCCCTGATACCCCATTTTCTTCAGCAGTTTGGATCTGATTCTTGTAGTATCTTTTTCAAAAAGAAACGAAATCATCATTACAAAAAGTACATGAAATTGAAGGGTTTCCTTTTACCTCGGGTTGGTTATGTCGCAATTTTTCCAAGGCCTGATCCTTATCTTGTAAATGTTGTAGTAACCTTTGTTTTTCTTACTTTTCTTCTTGTAGGAGCCTCCTTAGCTCAGTATTATATGTTTGGATTCTTTGGTTGATCTACTCAAGTTCTTGGAGCCTTGCCACAATGTGCGTCCTTTTCATCTTTGGTACAATGTCTATTGAATTTTTGGTTTCATCGCCCAAATCAAAACCCAAGTCTATCGGTCCTCAGGCTACAAGCTTCATTTCATCTCTGGAATCAGACCGCAAGTCAATTGGTATACCTCATACAAATCCTGAAGCTGTGGCCTTCTCATATTCCTCTGAATCAAAATCTTGGTTTTGCTGCATGGTGGTAGCAGTCTTCTGCTTCCCCTTTTTTTCATTCCTCTCAGGTCTCAACTCAGGGTGAAACTTCCAGCAACTTTCTTCGTCATGTCCTTCTTTCTCACAATGTGTACAAGAGGGCTTTGGTCCCCTTCTCTTGTTTGCTGCAGCTATTTTTGGTTGGTCATTTTGTTCATGTGTTCCCCTGATTTCTAGATGCATGGCCTTCACACTGGCCTCATTGATGGTAGGGGGCTCAAACAATAATAATGAATGTCTTATGTAATTATGCAGAGAACCAATATACTTGGTTACAATCTTTGGTGAATCTAATGGAATGCCCATATTCAATGCTTGTTTTCTAAATTCTTCAGTGAAGTCTTTTACATTTTGACCTCTGCCTTGCCTTAGGTGTTGCCATTCCATTAATTCCTTTTGCTTTATCCCAAAAGGTAAAATTTGTTTCTCAATGCAGAAACAAAATTTGGCCATGAGGAGAGAGGTTACCCAAATTTTTGTTGCCTTGCAATTTTCTCTCGCACCAGACAAGAGCGGTGTCGTTCAGTCGAAGAGAAGCCAACTGGATTTTTTCCTTGTCCTCCTCGATTTTTTGAATCCTACAGTGGAATTCAATCTTCCTAATCCAGTTGTTAAGATTTTCTACATTACTTTCACCAGTATACATGGGAAGATCAAATTTGACATCTAATTTAAAGAAAGTTTTCTTAGATGCATTTCCTAAATTCATATGATGACAGGTGAGAAGAGGAAGAAGAACTTTCACTCCCAGAAGGAGAAGGAAGTGGATCTCCTCCATCATCTCCAAGAGTTGAACCTCTTCCTTCTGAAGCATTCTCTCTTTCTCTTTCTAGTTTCTCAAGCCCTAAGAATAACTTCTCGACTCGATCTGCCATTCTGTAGAATGTTTTGCGGAAGTTTTACTCCTCCTCATTTATAACATCGTCATCCATGTTTCTTCTTTGATGCACACGTCCCGCTTTAGGATCAAAAGAATTTAGTTCCCTTCGCCTCTTTGTAGCATGTTTCTAGTTAGCATACAAACACGCAATTCACATCTACAAAGACCTGCTCTAATACCACTTGATATAAAATCTTTAGCTTTGATATGGAATAAAGAATTACATGTAAAATTGCATCTTAACCATGAATCTTAAAAGGCATGAAATAAGAAGAGATAAGCACATAAAAACCATGTAAAAAAGATAAGACTTTGATAATGGAGTTCATCTAGGAGGGACTATGCCTCCGAGCCCTGCTCAATCAGTGGGGAGCCGCTCTTTCATTAAGTGGAAAATAAAATGAAAGTACAAGCATCAATGTAAAATTATACCCTTATACCTCCAAGCGAAAGAGTGGTCGAAAAATGGAGACCTCTATTGTAGAAATAGATAGCACCATCAGAATCCTATCACCGATAGGTGTAGAATCCATATAAAATTTGTCTAATTTGGACACTGGGAAAATTTGGCCCCTTTGAAAGTTGAGCTCAAATCATGGTTCCTCCTGCCCCTGAAAAGGCTCAGGGTTCCGCTACCTGCCTCGATCTCCATGCTACTCCTGGTCTACCTGGGCGCATATGAGGACTGAGGGTTTAAATATCAAGTGTTGGGTAGATCTTACAAGGTCAGTCGATTGGCATATCGGTTAAGATCCACGAATGGTGGAGGAGGGGTCGGGGGATCAAGTCCTGCCCCTTCATTTTTGCTGGCGTACAAAAGAGTATGGAGGGTGGGAGATGAGGGTGATATCCCATGCCCCACCCAATATATATATATTTTATATAATCCGTTGTATGGTTGGCGCAGCAGGGTCATGACCGCTGTCCCCACCGATTATAAATATTATTGTTTAACCATTGGGATAGGGGCGGGGGTCATGGCTCGCTCCCATTTTTTTGTTTTTTTTTGTTTTTTGTTTTTTCAATAACAACAATACATTTTTAATTTCAATGATTTTTGACCAAAGGATTCTTTTTAATGACCCCACAAATTTGCCCGGAATCCGGTGGCCGGATTTCTGCAAAATTTCATCCCCCTTAACCTGCCAAATCATCAAGTCAACCCAAAAAATTTCACTGCCTCTAAATTTCGCATACAAACTCAGTTTGACGAACTGTTCACACCATTGCGATTAGGACAATGAGATATTAAACTTGAAACTGAGTTTGCCACGTTTATATCACTTTGATTTTTGAACTTTCATAAGCCCTCTTTGTCTTGTGTGTGTCTTTGGAGCCACTTGGATCACCATTAGCGATAACTCCTATGTTTTATGATGCCAGAATATGTCTCTAGCCTAGACCACTAAATGTTCTCATTAGTTGCAATTCTCCTTAACATAAATTGAGTGAATTTTTAATGTTGATCTTGAGTTAAGTTTTAGTTTTGGCTTAAAATTGATGTCACTTGAATCCTTATAGTGCATACAAGAAAAATTCCCACTTTGATGAAGCCTAAACTATTTAGGGAAGAGATACAAGCAAAAGTGCAATCAATGCAACAACATCTAGCTCAAAGCTACGGAATGTAATTCTTTTCAAACAAATTCACTTTTCCCAAACAAATGCAACTTATTTAAAAATAGAAATACTTCTCTCTTCCACTAAGATGCGCAGACTTTTTTTCTTTTGTTTTTCACTTTGAAATGCAATCAAAATAAAAACAAATGAACAGAATAAGAAATGAAAATCCTTTCACTTTTCTTTAAATTAAAAAAAAAAAAAAAACAAAACAAAAATCGCTTTAAAAAATGCACAAAATTTTCACTCTTTTTAAAATGATAAAGATAATCTAAGTCAAAACTAAAATGAAAACCACTTTCAATTTCTTTTTAATTTATACAAAAGATACACTCTTCCAGACTTGTGAATCAAACAATCTGTGATCCTATGTCTGACACTAAATCGAAGGTGAGATCAAAGATGTAGTGATGACCATGGCATACAACAAATCACTTCGAATCAAGTCAAGAAGAATGCAACAAAGGGTGTTTGAAATGGTGAAAAATCTCCCAACTTACAAACAAATCAAAGAGACAAAAAGACTCGCTCAGATAAAACAACTAAGTTAAACACACAACAAGGAGATCCTACAAACTTCTTTTAGGGGCCAGGACACACTGGAAAATCAAAAGGAGTCCCTAATTTTTCCTAGGTCAGATCAATGATTCTGTGATAAACATAAGGATGCTGAAAGGAAAATCAACGCGATGTACTATATAGAACAGTGCTGCCAGTGCTACTATGTAAACAGAAAGCATAAAGGTCACTAAGAACAAGAAAAAATAAAAAAGATTCTCATACAAGCACCAGACCTGATACAGTAAAGTGACTATCAATCCTTACACAAACTAAAATAGGCCTAAGCAGGTGATGGAAGACTAAGAGGCTAAGCTCCCCAACAGATTCGCCAATCATGTTGTCAAGATAAATCCCCTCTGTAGACAAAGGCGATCTCTCTATCCCTAGAGTGGGTCTAGCAACATGAGATTATTTCTAATGAAAATTAGCTCTCTTAACTAACATTTACAATGCAACAAGAAAAAAGACAAAATTACCTTTTTCCCAACGCTACCTTGGAGTTCGTTGATGATGACCTTGATCCACGTTCCTTTAAGGCCCACTCCCTACTATTGATGGCACATGAATACTTGCAGATGATCAAGAGGCAACAACAAACTTGATACAATACATAATAATCGTAAACATTACCATCTAGTAGATCAAGGAGTACCAAAATATTTGAATAAACATTAAGACAAATATAGAAAGAAAAAATCATATGTTATTATTGATAAATAAAAAAGGAGGGCTTACAACACAGGGCTTGATGTTGGAGGCCTCCTTTGGTGAAAATCTGAGTCCTTCACCGAGGCTCTAAAGCATTCCTTCTCTTGAACACCTAGGCATTATCACAATGCTAGGATGCAAGGGAACGAGATTTCAGATGAGTCTGACAATGACCAACCAAGCTCTAGATTTGTGGGAAGGAGGGATATGAATTTATAGGAAGGGAGAAGAGGTTGGGATCCCATGAAAGGAGGAGGAAGGCCCACTTTCTAAGGGCTGAACCCCCCATGGATGAAATCAAAGCTCTAAAATTAGAGAGCTCGACCTTATCACCATCGTTTAACAACCAACTCATTGCCCTTGAGGTTCTAGAGGTTAATGCTTCTCCTCCATTTGAGGAAAGACTGCCAGAAATGGATCAACATGGTTTTCCAAGAAATAAGGGCGCTGACAGTGCTAAGACAAAACTATGAAATGACATCAGCGTGGTCATGGCACCAGGAAAAGCGCTAACCCGAGAAATTAGGAATTTGACCAAGTTTCTTCAGTAATATTCCAAGGCAGTTTTATTTGGATCTTCAGGGGATGTGTTAACATATTTATTGATGGTGGAAAGATTGCACAAGATTTGTCATGAGGCATTTCAGGATCAGGGACGGGAAAATGAGTATGGTGACAAATTACTGTGTAACAGAAGGTGAAGGCTCTAAGGAGCGACAATGGTGGAGAATACGTTTGTAAATAATTCAAGAACTTCTATGCTTCAGAAGGAATTCAAAGAGAATTGATTGCACCTCATAACCCACAAAAAAATGGTGTTATAGAGAGAAAGAACATAAATATTGTGGGAGAATCACGAGCTATGTTTCATGATCATGGCCTACTGTTTCATCTGTGGGAAGAGGAATGCAATACAATAGTATTTATGTAGAACATAAGTCCTCATCATATACTTGGGATGAGTACAATAGAGGAGTATTTTTCAGGTAAGAAACCAGATGTTTCATATTTTAAAATTTTTGGTTCATCTTTCTATTTACACGTGACCAAATATGCCAAGAAGAAGCTAGAGCCAACAACAGAGTTGGGGATATTTGTGGGGTACACTGATACAACTCAAAACTATCATGTGTACTTTCCAGCACATCAGATGATAGTGGTCAGAAGAGATGTGAATTCCGATGAAGAGAAAGCCATGTGATTATCCCTTGAGAGGGAGCTTGAGTTGCATGCAGTTGAGTAGCTCTTCGCTCCAAAGGATGAACCTCAAGATGTGGAGTATCCACAAGCAGAGGAAAAAAGAGTGGTAGAAACCACTCATGCAGAGCCATCTGTTAGAGATGGAAGGAAGCTCACCAGAGAGGTTGGCATATTATTGTTGGATGCGAGAGAGAATGTGGGAGAACCCACATCACAACACAGGCAAAGAAGGTCCCCACAGAGGTATACTGGATACACAAATTTTATGGTCAAAGGTATTGATATAGAACCATCATCTTTTGAGGAAGAAGTGCAGCAACTGGTATGGGTTGATGCCATGGTTGAGAAGTATGACTCCATTATCAGAACAACACATGGGAAGTTGTCCCAAGACCAGTGGGGATGTCATTTATAGGTTCCATATGGGTCTACAAGGTGACGTAGGCAGCATATGGGAGTGTGGAGAAACACAAGGCTAGATTTGTGGCCAAAGGGTTCTATCAGGTGGAGGGGATTGACTATGATGAGACTTTTGCACCAGTCACAAGGTACTCATCCATTAGATCCATCCTTTCACTCTCAGCGCAAATGGGATTCCAAATACATAAGATGGATGTAAAGACAAACTTTATCAATGGATTTATTGAGGAATAAGTGTACATTGAGCATCCAGAAGGTTTTGAGACCTTAGACATGCATTCAGATGTGTGCAGACTCAAGAGATCATTGTATGGGATGAAGCAAGCACCTCGTTCTTGGTACAATAGGATTGAAAACTATTTCATCATGTTGGGCTTCACCAGGAGTGAAGCAGATGCGAACCTATATCATATTGTGGTTGATGGTAAGATTTTTATTATTGTAATCCATGTTGATGATATGATACTGAAAAGTTATGAGAAACTCATAAAATATTGCAAAGATGATATTGCAAAAGAATTTGAGATGAAGGACATGGGGCTCTTGCACTATTTCATTGGATTGGAAATATGGAAAAGATATGGGGAGCTATGTGTATCTTAGGGAAAGTATGCCACAGAGATTATGAGGAAGTTCCACATGGAGGGCAACAAACCCATCAAGACTCCTCTTGTAAGAAACTGGAGGAAGGAGGGTGCTACTTCAGGTGAATTAGTGGATGCTACTATTTACATGAAGCTGGTGGGTTCATTCATGTATTTGGTGAACACATGACCCGACATATTATACAAAGTTAACCAACTAAGACAAGCTATGGTTAAGCCGACCAAGCTCTTTTGGAAGGCATGGAAGCATGTGTTGAGATATATCAGGGGCACTACAGAGTATGGATTATGGTACAAACATACAAAGGGAGTGAAGCTTCAAGGCTTCATGAATGTAGATTGGGATGGGAGTCCATCTGACCAGAAGATCACATTAGGAGGCATCTTCAACGTAGGATCAACATAATTTTCTTGGTACAACAGAAAACAGAGATCAATTGCACCTAGTTCAGTAGAGGAATACACCATGGTGACCAATCATGCAACATGTAAGGCCATCTGGATGAGGAAGATACTTTTCGGTTTGTTTGGTCAACAGATGGATCCAACGATGATACATTGTGATAATCAAAGTTGCATCAAACTCTCGGTTAATCCATTATTCAATGATAGGTCCAAGCATATTGATGTCTAGTATCACCATCTCAGATATTGTGTTCAAAGGAGGATTATGTCATTAGAGTACATTCCCATGGAGGAGCATGATGCAGGCATCTTGATGAAGGCGTTGTCAAGAAATAAATTCGAATTCCACATATACAGGATTAGGGTAGCTATATAATCCCTTTCTTGTTGAGAGGGAGTGTTGAAATGGCAACCCAAAGCGAGGATTCTAATTTAATTTTCCCTTAATTAAATTGGAAGAGAATTGCAATTTCATCTCATAACAACTTGTATTATTTAACTAAGTCATAATGACTGAGTTAGCTTAGGAAATTTGAGTTGAGGGTCAAAGATGATGCATGTAGAGTGATTCCATGTTTTAAGGGGGTCCAGTTACAGTTATGAATGAGTTGTAGTTAGTTAACTCAATTAATTGAGTTAAAATCAGTTTAACTAGTTCTAATTGAGTGATGATATAGAGATAGATCCAATGAATTAAATATGATTTAATTCACAATGAGTGATCAATTATTTAAATGAAAATTCACTATAAATAGCTATTTCATGTCAGTTCCGAGGAAGACTCAGTTGAAACAAAGGTTAAAGGGAAGATAACTATCAGTTGTATAATTAGAAAATTGTATAGGTCAGTTATAGAGTCAGTTGGAGACCTTGGATGGATTGCACAGTCAAGGCAATGGATTTTCCTATTTAATAGGGATTTAAATCCTCAAGGAATGTGTGAGCAAGGCAGGCTGAGCAAAGGTAGAGAATTGGCTAAGTATTTGTCTGATTTTGCCTAGATCAGTGTGAGACAGTTGGCAGAGTGTAGGAGTTCTCTTGTGAGAAAAAGAATTGTATTGTTTCATGATCCTTGACCCTATACAATATACATATAGAGGGGTTTTAGGTAATGTGATATCCCCATATACACCTTGTGTTGTGTGATTGATTGTCTCTTTCTCTTACTTGTTTATGTGATTGTGCGATCATGTTTGTTTCCACAAATTTGCAGAAGGATTCAATATCTTGTTTTAGTACATCATAAGATCAGATTGAATCCCATTGGAATAATTTATACAAAATGAACTAAGACAATGATTAAATTACATTTTTTTTTAGTATAAGAATAATGTTGCTTGCAAGAAAATTTTGACTAATGTATCATGCTTCATATTTGATTAAAAATTATTCTACATAACAATGATCTATACACATGTTGTTTGTAACAATATAGAAGGGATTTAGTAAGGCAGTACATTCTTAATCTACAAGAAGGTACACGTTTAAAATGTTGAGATTCAACAATAAGATTCAGCGCCCACACTAGTGCGTTGAGCACTTGGTTGCATTAAGCACCTACACTAGGGTGGGGCCCATAGGGCTATTTTTGGGTGCATGTCTATTTTTATTATCCCTTAATTTAGAGGGACATTAAACTATAATATATTCTCAATGTAGACTTGAAATAGTTAACTAAAGTGGAAAATTCAGTTAGCTAGTGAATTTCGAGTTAGAGGTTGGTTGGTGGGACATGCAGAGTAATTCTAGTTGTAACAGAGTTCGAAGTGCAGTGGTGCATGAGTTTGTGCAAGTTATAAATATTTTGACTCAGTTAAGTGAGTTAAACTCAGTTGTGCTAGTTGTAACAAAAGATACACTAGTGAGAGATCTAGTGAATTAAATATTAATTAATTCACAATTAGTGATCTCACATGCAACTGAGGCTTTACTATTATTATTTGCATGCATGTCAGATCCAGTGGAGACCTAGTTGAGTTCTAGGTGAAAGGGAAGTTGACTATCAGGTGTGACATTATCTGCTTGCACACATGCAAGTAAACACTCATTGGATGTGCCCATGATACTTGTGTAGTCAAGGAAGGAAGGATTGCATCAATTTAGGAATTGCATTCAACAGGGATTGCGCAGTGAAGGCAGGTTGTTTGGAGGCCGTAAATTGGCTAAGGGATTTGCCAATTTTTGTATGGCAGTGTGAGACAATTAGATGATGTACTGAGGGCTCTTGTGAGAATATTTTTGTATGTAATTGTTTCATGATCCATGATATAATATACAATAGAAAATAGTGGTATTTTTAGCTGTAAGCTTTCCCCAGGAAATTATCTGTGCTGTGTGTGATTGATCTTTCTTCATGTTCATGTAATTGGCGATTGTGTTTTTAATTCTGCAAAATATTTATTGAAGAGATTCAGTATTTAACTTTAGCACATTGTCAGATCGAGTGAATCCAAGATATACATGCTTGTTTTATTAATTTCTACATAAAAATATATGATTGCACCCTAGATTAAGGTTATGAGTATAGTATAAGGCATAAAGTACAATCAAATTCTATGTCCTCTATCAACAACTCATTATGCATATGTGAGACATTGTAGTAAGCAAGTGAATATGGACTAGTAATGAAAGACATACAGTAATTTGTGTATTAAGGATAACTAAAAAGGTCATCTACAATAGAGTGAAGAAAAAATTGTTTGAATGGTGATAACATACTAATATCCTATACTGTGAGGAATTATTCATTGAACAATATCTTCTACAACAGTGATACTTGTAAAGTGTTTTAATTTTCATATCAACAACCTTTATGACATGTCAGTGATTCTTGTCCTAATATGAAAAATGAGGCTTGTGATTCAGTGATGCGACAATGCTATGAATGAGAACTTGGGTGTCAATAGTGTTTAAAGTGACATGTATAATCTATGATATATGTCAACGGGTTTGTGATAGTTACAACTACAATAGTACTGTGTTAGTGTAATTACACTTATTACTTGAAATTGTATTTTGGTATTTGACATTGTTTCTTATACATGACAACATTTCAATAACATTCAATGGATGTTTCTTGATCGTATAGTAACCATATATGACAAATTTCTTCGAACGATTAGATAATGTGACTTGTGACATATGTGACAATGCTAGACAATGATGATACTATAATGGTAATTGTGACATTATCAATGCGATGATTTGAATTCAATTGACGGTGACAATGATTTGAGATGTAACAATGATATATATAAGTATAGATTACAAAGGGGTCAAAGATTTTGCAACAATTTGGTCTGGATTTGTAATTGAGCAGAGGCATGTTTGGGTATGACGGTAAATATTGTTTTAATATGTACCATATTGAGAAGAGTTGAGTAGTAAGGATGCTAGGACTTGATAGTGATATACATACCAAGAAGAGTATCAAAACCTTCATTACAATTTCTTTATATCGATTCATAGCATAGGGGGATCCAGTATGAAAATTGTGAAACACGGTATGCTTGTCGATTAGGGTGGCAAGGTGGTCCAAGGAAAGTGATTGGAGTCACCTTCAGGTGGGAGACTAAAAAAACTTCAGGGAGCATCCATTAGGTTGGAGCCTGAGATGTAGGGTGTTGGAGCGTCGTCCCAGTTGCAGTTGGTGAAAAGGGTGTAGGAGCATCCTATAGTTTGGAGCTTGTAAATCAGGGGGTTGGAGTCTCCTTCAATTGGAGCCGAGAACTTGAGGTAATTATTCTTTTTTATGAAGCAAACAAATATTAAGAAGCGTTCCGTGGTTTTTTACCCAGAGGGGGTTTTCCACATAAAAATATTTGTGTATATTGTCTTGATTATTGTGTATTGTTGAATGGTGTTGTTTACTGCTTTTTTATATCTCATTAAATATTGTTGAATATTAACTAATGCTCTAAAAATATTAATAAATTTATAATTTCTAAGAATTATTGATTCACCCCCCTCTCAGTATTTCTAACAATTGGTATCAGAGTAGGTTCCTTATGTAGTATCTTAACAGTTGGAAGGTAGATTTCATAGAGAAGAAATGGGGAAATCAAAGAAGAAATCCACCAAGCGTTCAAAGCAAGTTCCAAGTATTAAAATAATTTCATATGATATTACTATTGATAATAGGAAGGAAGCACCTAAAGAAGAAGATGGAGAAATGAGTGAGATAGAATTTCAAAATGAAGTTATTTGAGTTATAAAGAAACTTAAGAGTGAAAAAGAGAATGTCAAATTTTTGGAAGAAGAACTGAAGATAAAAAAAGGGCATGCCAAAAGTCTTAATAAGAAGAATGACGAACCCGAGGAAATCATCAGCAACCTTAGAATGCAGCTGGAAGAATAAAGAAAAATTAAAGATTCAAAATGGAAAAACATGAAGAAAGTAAATAACACACTCAAAGAAGAAGTTGTTCTATTGAAACTCCAATTCAGGAAGTAGATAGGAAAGAGAAGGATCTGGCAAGACAACTAAAAGAATTTGATCAAAGGAACATATTTAAACAAAAGGAATTTGAGTGACCGCTATTACATAAGTAGATATGCTCAGGATAGGAAATAATAAGCAGAAAGAACAAATACATGTCCTCAATAGAGAAGCATAAAATATCACTCTTTTGAAGCTGCGGGTAGAAAAGGCAGATGAAAGAAGGAAATTGTTGAAAAGCCAATTTCAGGAATAACTTGCATAAAATCAAGGAGAACTTGATGCAGCTCTTAATGAAATAAACAATTTCAAGGAATGGAAAAAATAACACTTGAAGATTTATGACAGGAAAGATCAAGAATTTGCTCAGTTGAAAATGAAGGCAAAAAGAGCAGGTAAAGCTCCATGTAACAAAGGAAAACTATCCAAGAATTTTCCAAAACAAATTGAGCATAAGACTAATATAAGTGAAGGACCAAAGAATATTAAGGATGTTGCAGCTCCAAATAATGACACTGAAGCGATCAAGGACAAAGGACAACAACAAATTATACCACTTCCTTCGAAGAAGAATGAATACATAAGACTATCCAAACAAGATAACTCATCCATGTACGCTAGTTCATTTAGTGGTTATTGTTTTTCATGTGCTAAATTTAGATATTTGGCTAGGAATTGTAAATATTATGACATGTACAATTCTCAAAGGCATCCTAAAAACCATAGAAGTAACTTTTTCGAATCACAAGACAGGTTTCACGACAAATTTGACAATAGGAAGTATGTGTCGTTTGTTCCATTACTCATGCCCAACCTTGAATACTACAAATGCCATAATTATGGGCACATAGCTTGAGATTGAAGGTATAAGATGGAATAAACCATGAATGAAAAAATTAAGATTAGGTACAATAAGGTATGGAGAAGAAAACAGGTACAATAATATCAAGAAGAGAAGAAAGCCTCAACAATTTTTCTTTCAATATTCGTAAGGGGAAAAAGTAATAATGATTCAAAAGGTATATTAGATGGTGACAAGGTTGAAGAAGATCCAACTAGAGGTGGGAAATACATTATTTAAAAAAATCCAACTTGTTGACGCCCTGGATTTTGAAAAGGGGGAGTCTATACAACAATATTTGCACACTTTTAAGATCTATCTATTGATAGGTATACAATTGATAGATATGAAACATTATGTTCAGAATAGTAGCTACAAGTCAAGATGTGTCTAAGTCCATAATAGGTTCAAGGATAGGAAACAGTCAATCTAGTCTATTGTAGGAGATACTTAGTTAAGAGAACAAGTTATGGAATACATCCACAGTGATTGTCATCTCCTTAAAAATTAAAATATTATTAGAAGAAGTCAAGGAGTCATCAAAATTGAGAGTCTTATGAATAACAAGTTAACGATGTAGAATTATAGAAGGTCATGGCAAGTTGTGAAAGGAAAATTTCAACTACGGAAATCTATATGAAGCATAGCATGACAAGGGGAGATAGGTCAATACAACATGTTTGGAGGAAAGCATTTCAAATAAATTATAGGTACTCTGCAGGAAGGCAGAGTAAGGTTTCTCGTCAGGGGGAGCACAGGCTCATTACGGGTTTAAATGAAGTAGGTAGATTGTCAAAGGGAGTCACCCTTTGCCATTGATGTCAAAGGAGGGGAGAAATTAGGAAATTAAGATTGAGGAATGATGTTAGGGGGAGTTGTACTCGCATATGGAGTATGTGTGTTTCCATCAATGACAAAGGGGGAGATTATTTGATGGCATTGTCACTTATGTCAACCTTGGTGTTTGAATTTGACTAAACAACCGTCATTGATGTCAAAAAATTAATGTATGCTTCTTATATTTGTATGGATTACATCAAGTTGGAAGTTATGCTATTGGATGTTTGAAAACCCTAAGTTCTAGGTTTGGGTTCCATGGTTAATGGATATACCTTGAGCATGTAGAATGATTTCGGAAGTGGAAAAACAATAAGTTTACCCCAGAGATAATTTCTAATGGATTCTCCTCATTGAGATATTTCCAGTGGTATGTGGTACGCCTTGAGAGGCCTCCTGGTTTTAGAGATATTCACATTTGAAGGTGAATACCCAAATCGATGGACTAAAACCCCAAGGGATTGTGACATGGAACTCTTTTATTGGTTACAGGTCATAAAAAATCAATCAGGAGGCTTATTTATCATGTTTCATGGGGAAACCATCTTAAGGAAGGGTATCCAACTGTTGATGCCTCGAAAATCACTGCAGCAATATTGGGGAATAACCACCTGATCGAGAACTTAAAAACCGTTCCTTTTCCGTTTGGAATAACGACTCTAACTGGGGATGATGGGACCAGTTTCCAAATATAGTATAATTGAACGGATGTGGGTATTTTATAATTGAATGTAACTTGATAATGGAAGTGATAACGAGCTAACTGAGTATATATACCTATCTATTTCCCAGGATTTAATTATGTTTCTTTATATGAGATCTTGAAAGATTATTCTAAGTGTTTGAGAATGAATATTATCAAACACTTACAAAAGTGAAAAACAATTAAAGTTAGTTAATTTGATTAAATATTTAATCAAATTAATTAATTAAGCTCATATTGCATTAAGTAGCTGCATGTCTTGTATATATACTGAAACATGACAATGTTTGCATGTTCAATAGTGAATTAATGCTCAATTGTATTAAAAATATACATATAACAAAAAAATATCAAATAAGTATGATTATCAATTACATAAAACATAATAAAAATATAAATATAGAAGTACCATGTATATCTTTACTCTTCTCATGGAAGAAATAGCCTTTGGTCCAATATTTTTATTAAGATGATTTCAATAGTACAACAATGCAACTTCCCAAAGCCTTCTTTAAAAAATTTTAGGACCCTTTCTTTGTAGAAATGAAAGGGTTTATATAGTAAACACTAAAAGTATAAAAATAGAAATACGAAAATTAATGAGGAGGTTTAAACAACTCTCCTTAAAATAAGTGAAAATAAGACAAAAATAGAATTTTTTGGATGACTCGCTCACGTGTGCGATGATGTGTCTTTTCCCATTCGCTGCTTGAGTTGATGAATATCTAACATTGGTTGTACTTCAGGGGGTTGAGCTGGCCTTATGCGCAGCTGTCTAGTGTAAACCACATCTGATAATGGAAGTAGCATATGGGATGAGGTGTAAGTTAAGCAACACAACATCAACCACTGATTGTGTGGCTTCACCAAGTTTTGCCAATACTTCTCCTAGTCAAGATTTTATAATTTCATGATGTTTTATTCCTTTGCCTTTGACATTTATTGCTACTATTTCATCAAAAATTTTACATTAGGGAGAGAACCAGGTGGAAATTCTTAGATTAGATTGGCACCAAATAGATTATTGCTGAAAATTTCAACAATGTTGCTGGCCACATCCCTTTCTCTGAATATTTCTCTCTCTGCGTGTTTCAGTTGTATGCCCCAATTAGTAAATAGGATTTCCTTTTAGGAATCCTCAATTCTAGGAATATTTTCATTTCGACCCTCTGCAGTGTCTTGCCAAGTGATGTATTCAATAATTGTTTCATCAATGTCATCAAAGTTCATCCTCAGGTCGACCGATTGATTCATCAGTGAATTACTTTTTTTGCACAAATCATTGATGATTGTCAATTTTTGACAAAATAATACTTGTTGTTGAGCCAAAAAGGTATTGAGTTCCAAAGATTCCTTCTCGAAGTCATCTATATTTGGGTTATCCTTCAAGTGTTCCACTGTGAATTGGAGTTTATGAATTTGAGCATATTTGACATTGATGCTAGATTGATGCTATAACTTCAATTGATCTAAGCTTTGCTGAAGTTGTGACACTTTTGTATGTAATTGATGATTAACACTCTATTTCTCTGCCAACAATTCTTGTTCCAATTATACGATTGTTTCATCCTTATCATTGACTAGTTGTTGGACCTCAAATGCCTTATTAATTGTGGCAGATGCATAAGCACATGAAAATTGTGTTAGCCTTATTAGATATTCAGACGGATCAGTTTATGGATCTTTGCACACTACTTCCATGGGTATGTCACCAAGGATTAATGCCTGTGATGGATCAACTCTCCTTCTCTTTCTCTATCTGCTCATTACATCATGATGTTTGGGACTGTAAAAGATGTCAAGAGGAGGGATTTTTTCTATTTTAAAACAATCTCAAATGAAGGGAAGGCCAGGATGAATTCAATTTCCTTTTTATTGATATATTTATCAAAATCCCCAGTAGTGAGAGGGCTCTGAATCTTGTCTTGAGGCGTGTTGAATATCTCTTCAAGATCAATGATTTATTTCTCTCGTTGTCCTCTAAGTTGTTGGTCAAATTGATTCCAGAATTTATCCAATTCACTGGTGAAAAATGGATTATTAGTTTGTTATTCAGTTGATTTAACTTCCTTTTCTACTTGTCGGACCTTAGTGTCCTTAAGAGGTTGTTCCAGCTTCTGTTATTTCTATGAAATAGGTTGAGACACCTTTAAGATGTCGAGAGGAATACTCTCCAACCTTTTGTTCTTGTATTCTTTAAACTGGGAAATTTGTTCGGAGTTAAGACACATTGCAGCTAGTTTTTCAACTTGTAAATAGGTCTCAGCAGATTCAAACAAATCATAGTCATCATTTTCATGAATGAATTTCTTGATCTTTAATTTTTTTTTTGGTAGTTTGGACTAATCCTAATCTTTCCATATTTTTGTCCTCCCATTCCACCCACGGGTTTCAAACCGGTGACCTTGCATACAGAGTTCCTTAAGAGCGCACTCCATCACCGACTGCTCTACACCACGTGGGCTAATTGCCTGATCTTTACTTGAGTTGTATAGTTTTTCCTATTTTATTAGGATCAAACTGTCTGTCAGGCATAGTAGATATCTTTAAGCATTGAATCTGATTGATTTCTAGCCCAACATGTTTGAAGTTGTCTAAAGCATAAACATAATAGTGGATAGGGAAAGAGGGCCAAGAAGTTTTTTTAGCTTCTTTCAAAGCTTTGGTTAACCCATTTAAAACTGTTTGATAAGCAATTTCCCTTGCAAGGAACTTGTCTGGTACATACAATGGAAGAAAATGAGGTTTGGAAAGACTTCCATAAACTTTGAAATATGTAAATAGTTCATAAACTCTGACATATGTAAATAGTTATTCCCCAAAACTTTTTCCTATGGACGTAAAATCAACTCGAGCTTCGTTTAATAGTATTGGGGCTTTATCACCAAAAACATCTTGGTGAAGTTGTAAAATGACTCCATGGAAACTTTTGTAGAAATGAGACTCATACTTGGATTCCCAAAGGATACTATGGTAAACATGGATACAAGTAGGGTATTGAATGGTCCATTTCCATCCCATGTTCGGGAAATCAGAAGTAAAACACACTATGTCCATGATATAAGCACTCATAAAAATGGAGGAACTGTCCTAGAGGTGACTATATGATTCTTTCTATAGGCTAGTATTTGTGAGGCAATATGATTGGAAAAAACAGTTCCCCGATCCATAATGTATGATTTTGATACAACCTCCATGAGAGGGACCCATTCAATTGAGAATTTATTTGTATTAGGAGAACCAAAAAGCCTACACATCATAACAGAAATGTAGCAATAGGGAGCAACGAGAGAAGATACATAATACATACGCTTATCGTCATGTGTGCTTGTTAGGGTTGTGCCTCCATTATCTTATCAGGTCTTCCTGCAACTTATTCTTCTTTGCAAAATTCTCAAAGAAAATTTTGTCATATACGTTCTGTGGGTTGGGTATATGATACATTTTCTTCAAATCCTCTGCCTTAAAAGAACTGATCATTGTATCCCTTGAGGTCAAAAATTTCCTATCACCGATATTCATATTGTAAAATACCCATTTGACCATATCAGTATATGGAAGAATCTTTGGGAGAGCAACAATTATGTGGAGAAAGGAGTTGGAGACTTCACTGATAGATGTTTCGGAAGATTTTATAGCATCATTTGTGGCTACTCTTTGAATTATCCTATGTTTTTCATCCTCAAATAACCTATACATGGATTCCCATGAGGAAGACCCACTTAATTCTGGAGCGCACATTGTGTCAAAAAATAGTGGAGGCATTTTTGTTACTTCTGAAGCAGAAGGTGTTGGGTTTGGAGGAGCCATGGGTTTTTTGCCCTTTTTTCAGCCTTAAACATCTCACATCTCGAGAGTAGCCTGTAATATGAAAAATAGAGAATTAAAAATAATAATAGTAACGCGGGAGTGATTTGGAAATAAAACTTGAAATGATGGAGAATATAGATTAAACGCAGAAAAAATTCGAAACATTAAATAACAGGTGTTGGGCAGTGGAAAAGGTATGAAATCACTGTGTATTTTCTCATTCTTTTACTATAGACATAATCCTTTTTACCTTAGAAAGGTAATTTATTATAAGAATTATGGTAGAATTGGAAAGGTTTGTGTTTATTGTAAAAAGATGACTAAAGATTGCTTTTTGTTGATAAAACAGGAATTAGACGAAGTGAATAGCTGTACCAAAGGTGAGGCTGAGATGAATGCAACTGTTGTTCCATCAGCGTTAGACCAAATCCTGCCAAAGACAAGGAAATCTAAATGCATCGCTAAGAAAAGGCAGGGGACAGCTTGGCTTCGGTCAAAGTAAACCATATGATGACTAAATGAAGGGAAGCGAATCCCTTAGGATCCTTCGATCCTGAGGGATTGCTGTTCAAGCCTCATCTTATTACTCGTGTTGTCTGTCAGGGTCTGATATATAAGGCAACGCCTTTAGTGATTAAAGGGGTCGGAGATTCTTGTATTCAAAACATTTCCTCTGTAATATTGTGTTTTATTGACTCTCGGCTTTAAGAGAGCGGTCTCTGTAATACTTTATGTTCGATTAAAATCAAAGATGCATTTCATTTCATCTCTTAAGTTCTGAAGTAGCCCAGCAGTGTTTCACTGGTGCTAAGGGCCCGACTCTAGTGGAATTACCCTGCTGTTTGTATTTTTTAATCTTTGCTTAGTATTGTGTGAAGTTGCATTTAAGGTCATTACGGTTTTAGAGTTGATTGATTGTTGTTGGATTGAATACAGATTCATTGTGAAGCATTAACGAATTGCATTGTTGTTTTATCATTTGCGAGAAGTGTATTCACTGTTTATTTACCTTGCTATCCTTATAAAGCTTTGTTGTTCTATAATCAATTCTAGTTGTTGTTCTATTGGTTTATGACTTATTATAATTGACTGTTTTGTAGTATTGGATGTCGACAGAACTGGAGTATTGAGATTAGTTGCTTGATTGCGTTACGTTTATAATCGTTGTTCAATTCATGTTTCTGTTCCATTTCTGTTTATTGTTCATTTCTGATTCATAGCTTTATATTAGCAGATAGTTTGGTTACAGTTGCTATGTATGCATAGGAATTACAAGTTGTTGTTCCTTTCTAGCTTTTGAAGTTCCTTTCAGTTATTTTCATCAGCAAGTAGTTTGAGTTTGATTTCATTTTGATTGCTTTAAGAACAAAACCACCAACTGTAGAGGACACTGGTTACTGCTTCCAAGTTCCTAGATTGGTTATCTTGCCTTAGTGTGATTTCAGTTGCATCTATTTCTAAGGGAAGGAGTTACTGCTACTGTATCCCTGATCGATGGTTTGCAGATTGATGTAGTTAAGATTTCAGAGCATTTCCATTTATGTTACTGTAATTAGATTTCTTTACAAGCATCTGGTTACTCTTGTACTTAAGATTCTGTACTACATCTTCATAGCATTACTCTTATTTAATTGCAGCCTCAAACATAGTACACTCTTGAAATAAAAAGTCGCTCCCGGATTGATGATTAATGTAGGCTAATTAGGTGTTTAAAAGATACCTTTTTATGACCCAACATTTTGGCGCCGTTTCCGGGGAGAGTGTATGCCATTTCAAAGGAGTGATGCACAATTTATTTTCTTCTGCTTTCGAAGAATTGGGTATTAAAGATGGAAGGTAAGAACCTGCGCACCGGGCAAGAAACACACTTGCTCACAGCCTGCTTCACAGCAGAAGTAGGTAAGCTTCTTTCTTTAGGTAGGAGTGAAGGCTTGTTTTCTTGAATGAATAGACCAACTAAGAAAAACAAAATTCCTCCTAAAATTGAAAAACCTAAGGGACCAGTGACCCTTGGGCGGACAACTTTTACTGACGAAATCCTTAAAAGGACTGAATCTCAGCCATCAGTAGGACCTAGGAGAGTTATCTCTAGATAGCCTACTAGTTCCCTTCAGGCCACAGAGTCACCATCTGAAGCCTTTGCTGAGATACATAGTCAGATAGTGGAAATTGAGCAAGATTCCCAAGAAATTGAGAATCCCTGCATAATTTCCCCTCAAGAAGGGAACTCTAGTAATATCCATGAAGGATAAGGGGAAACAGGAGAAACTGAAGAACCAAAATCTCCTATTGGAATAGTCCAAACAGTAAGCAGTCCAAATAAGGGAAGTGCTATTAAAATTATTCAAAACCAAGGTCCTAAAACACCACAAACAGTAGGTCAACAAGGAATACTTATTGTTCCAGATCAGGGAAGTGTTGTCAAGACCATTCCTGCTCCTTCTAGTCAGCCTAGGAATTCCCTTGATATCCCAGAAGGATATTGGCACATCTTCAACCAAATGGCCTAGAACCAAAATCAGAACCAACAGACACCCCAGCAAACCTCTACGCTGCAATATCCTATATTAGATACTGCAGTCAATGCACCTATGAAGGCCATTCCCCTTCAACATATTCCCACATTTCATGGCTTAACATCAGAAGATCCAGATGCATTTTTGTTTGAGTTCGATGTGTTATGCAGGGGATATGATTATACCACCGATCCCCAAAAACTAAAACTACTTCCTTCTACATTAAAAGGGGTAGCCTTACGATGGTTTATGGGATTAGGTGGGGGTGTCATAACTGATTGGGATCAGATGAAAGCTGCGTTTTTAAAGAAGTATCAAGATTATTGCAGGTCTGGGGAACTAAAAGATGAAATATTCCAAATGACAGCAAAACCAAATGAAGCCTTGGAAGAATATGTGGAACGGTTTCAATACAATATTCAGAGATCCCCTTATGCATCATTGCCCTTACCTGATAATGTGTTGAAAACTACATTAATTAGGGGAATGAAATATCAATGGGTTGAAACATTGAATATTATGGGAAAAGGTGATATATATCAGGAAATTTATGCTAACATCATTGATTTGTGTATCAATAGTTCGAGGGGCAACACAAGGCTAAAATTAGCAGAACGTGATATGATTACAAGAGACAACAAGACCTCTAATGAAGGTGTGACTCGTGCAGAGATTGGAAACCTGTTGGAAGATTTTAGGACAGATATACTTGGGACTCTAATAATGTAGTTCGATATTATGCAAGCCAAACAAAAGCAAATAGAAGCAGAGCAAAATTTGGCGATATTCTGTCCTAGATGCAGGAAGAAACACAGCCACAAAGAGTGCCCGTTGGATGTGATCAAAGTTTGCGCCATTTTCACGAAAGATCACCCTACAGAAGGATGTCCCTCGCTTCCTGGCCTAAAAGTAGTTTATAAGGAGGCATAAGAAGAATCAGAAGTGGTATGTCTGCTTAATTAGCGCCGACAATGGAAACCACGACAATCAGGTATGCCAAATGATCCATTTTCTTCTTTTCAGCCTCCTCAATACAATGCTCAGAAATATAGTGGAATGTGGAAAAATCAACCACCTTTCCCCAATTGGTCACAACAGCCATTCCCTACAACATCCTGGCCAAATCAAACAAATCAAAATAATTGGCCTAGTTTTCCTTTCTGCCCACCATTTTGGAAAAATAATAACTGTCCAACATAATGGTCCCCTCTACTTCGCAGAGTGAGGCCTGGAAGTCAAACTGGCAAAGACCTACAAATCAGCCAGTTGGAACAATCCCTCGCTCTCAACCTACACTGCCAGCTCCTTATACAAACCCCCAGACCAACTTAAGACCACAACTCCCAGCCCAACCCAACCCAAACAAAAATAATAGGCCAGATCAGTCTATCCAAATAATGGAACCCCCAGAATTAGAAACTAAATTGAGGGAGTGCAATGACCTTCAATTAAGGTCTGGGCGCATAGTAGAAATAGAGAGAAATAATAATGTTCATATTGAAGATCCGGTACCTATAGAACAAACATTACAGAAAGAGAAGGAGGTTCAACAACAAAATCAACAACAAGTAACAACTTCCTCTCCACCATTCCCAGAACGATTAATCATACCGCGCCCATTAGAACATCCTAATTTTGATCTTCTGGGAGAATTAAAAAATTTGTGTATAAAAATCCCTCTCCTCCAAGCTATCCAAGACATTCCTATATATGCAAAAAACATTAAGGAATTATGCATAAAGAAGCCAAAGAGGAGAACAACCACCAATCCAACTGTCCAAATAGTCGGTACTTTATCTGACTTATTATCAGGAATGGAAACACCCGTAAAATATGAAGACCCAGGAAATCCTATAGTGATAGTGAAAATCCATGGGCAATTGTTTCGAAATGCCTTAGTTGATTTGGGAGCAGCAATCAATATCCTAACAACCACCACCTGTCAAAAACTTGGCATTACATCGCTAGAACCAACAACAACCTTATTGGAATTGGCCGACCGATCGGTTGTCAAACTAGAAGGTACACTACAAGATGTAATGGTATCTGTAGATTCCTAGGAATACCCTGCTGACTTCTTGGTTATCAATCCAAAGAACCGGCTAGATGGACACCCATTAATCTTAGGTAGACCTTGGTTGGCAGCTGTCGATGCTTATATTGGATGCCGACAAGGCAACATGACAATAACAAGGGGAAACTATGTCAAGAATTTAGCTTTATATCCCCCAGCCCAGCCAAGTCTATCAATAATCAAAACAAGAAAACAACCTGTATCATATTTTATAGAAAATATGAGATCACCTCTAACTATAGAAAATGCTCTTGATTTTAAAGATCAAACAGAGGATGATATCATCAATAGTTTTATTAATAAACCACAAATTAGATCCCATCTACAATGTCACATGATCAAGGCAGCATTTGATATTAAAGAAGAAGAAGATCCTTTGAAAGACATTCCTGATCAAGTAATACCCACTACTTCTGTGTACAATAGTAAGATTTTAGAAATTGAGCCGGGAAAAACCCTAAACATTAACAAAAATCTGACTGTTGAACAAGAAGAGAAGTTGGTCCAATTATTACGAAAATACAAAGCAGCCTTTGCATGGGATTATCCAGACATGAAGGGAATTGACCCCCAATTGTGTACACACCACATCTATATTGAAAAAGATGCGATACCCATCTGCCAACCCCAAAGAAGACTAAACCCTCACCTTAAAGATATTGTGAAAGCTGAATTACAAAATCTATTGGATGTTAATTTCATCTATCCAATATCTGATAGCAAGTGGGTCTCTCTATTAGTAGTGGTACCAAAGAAGAACAGAAAGTGGAGAATATGTGTAGATTACCGGGAACTTAACAAGGCAACCCAAAAATACCACTTTCCCCTTCCTTTCATTGACTAGGTATTAGACACATTGGCAGGAAAGAAATTATTTTCCTTCCTCGATGGCTTTAGTGGGTACAATCAAATCCAGATTGCCCCTGAAGACCAAGATAAAACTACTTTTACCTGTCCATGGGGGACATTTTCCTACCGAGTCTTACCTTTTGGCCTATGCAATGCCCCTGCTACATTCCAAAGGGCCATTCTCAGCATCTTTGCAGACTTAATAAATGAAGGCCTCAAAGTATATATGGATGACTTCACACCTTATGGGGATGATTTTGAGCCTGCATTAGAAAATTTAGAAAAGGTGTTGCAAAGATGTATTGACACTAGGCTTTGTTTAAGCCATGAAAAGTGTCATATAATGATGACCAAAGGAGTTATCTTAGGGCACTATATTTCAGCAGCTGGAATTCAGGTGGACCCAGCTATAATTAAAATAATCTTGTTAATACCCACACCCACCACACAAACAGAGGTACGTAGCTTTCTTGGATTTTCTGGTTATTATAGGAGATTTATAGAACATTATTCTCGAATATCTGCACCTTTATATGCACTAATTGGAAATGTTGATTTCATTTGGACAGATAAATGTGACAATGCCTTCAACGATCTAAAAAAGCTTGTTTCAACAGCCCCAGTGCTAAGGGGCCCAAATTGGAATTTTCCATTCCAAATTTCATCTGATGCCTCAGACACAAAAATTGGAGCAGTTCTTGGGCAGGAGGAAGACAAAAAACCATATGCAATCTATTATATTAGAAAAAATCTATCCCCCGCTAAATTAAATTATACTGTGACTGAGAAGGAATTTTTAGCTATAGTACATGCTGTAAATAAGTTTAGACATTATATAACTGGGTATCCTGTAGTACTATATACTGATCACTCTGCCATTAAATTCTTAGCAAATAAACTTGTTACAAATGGAAGAGTGACAAGATGGTTGATTTTATTGCAGGAATTTGACATTACAATCAAATATCGACCTGGGAAAGAGAACCCTGTAGCTGATTTTATGTCAAGAATGCCAAAGCCAACAGATACAGAAGCAGTTGAAGACCACTTCCCAGATGAACATTTGTTCGTTGTTACTGTCAGAACCCCATGGTATGCTGATATAGCAAATTATTTGGCAATAGGTAAATTACCTAAACATCTATCCCTTAATGAACGAAAACAGATAATACAGCGTAGTACCCGATTCTCTTGGATTGGGAGCTACCTATTTCACATAGGGGCAGATATGCAAATAAGAAGATGTGTTCGGGAGGATGAAGTATTTAATATTTTGAAAGCATGCCATGATGGGCAGTGTGGTGGGCATTTTTCAGATCGTAGAACTTCCCATAAGGTTTTACGAACAGGCTACTATTGGCCTACCATCTTTAAAGATGCCAAAAAATTTGTGCAGGCCTGTGATAGTTGCCAAAGGGCAGGTCACCCTGGGCAGTCTGATGAAATTCCTTTGAACCCTCAACTAGTAATTGAACTGTTTGAACTGGGCGCTTGATTTTTTTGGCCCTATTAGCCCTCCATCAAACCAAAAAACATACATCCTAGTTGCAACTGAGTATGTCACCAAATGGTTTGAAGCAGAGGCACTTTCAAAAGCTATAGAGGACTCTGTAATACAATTTCTTTTCCAAATATTTGTGCGATATGGCCTCCCAAGGGATATAATCACAGATGGAGGACCGGAGTTTGTAGGTAATAAACTAGCTGAAACACTACAAAACTATCACATTCAGCACAAGATTACAACCCCATACCACCCACAGGCCAATGGCCAAGTAGAGAGCACAAACAAAGTGATTGAATCTATATTAACAAAAACCGTTACCTCACACAGACGTGATTGGGCTTACAGATTGCCAAAAGCATTGTGGGCATACCGAACAACATGGAGACCCGCTATGGGATATTCACCATATCAATTGGTATTTGGAAAAGAACCCATCTTTCCAATAGAATTTGAAATTCAGACATTAAGAACAACTCAAAATGTGGGTTTAGATTTAAATGAAGCCCAAGCCAAAAGACTGCAGCAAATTAATAAATTAGATGAAACTAGGCTCTCTGCTCTTTAGCACACAACGTTAATCCAACAACAGAGAGAAAAATGGCATGACGCCCTTATCAAAGAAAAGATCTTCCACAAAGGAGACTGGGCACTCCTATATGATTCTAGGTTTCAGGATTTCCTAGGGAAACTCCAGACACGATGGCTTGGACCCTATGAAATACAAAAAGTGCATGATAATGGCACTATTACATTAGCCAACATTGATGGATCTGGACATTCCTTTAAGGTAAACGATCATCGAGTACGATTGTATCATAAACCGCTTACCCGAGAATCCTTTTACCAACAATTACGGGAAGATTCTACCATGAAAATTCTGGCTGAAGGGGATAAATCCTCCTCGGCACCAGTTTATTAAATCATTTCTTTTTTTTTTAATTTTGTATGTTAAGATTGTTCATTTATTTGGATTGTTTGTTTTATGGAATTATTTATTTTTCAAATCTCTGTTTATTTTGTTTATTTTGAGTTTTTGTTGTTTGTTTCATGGAATTCTGTTTTTTTCAAAAACTCTGTTTATTTTGCTTGTTTTGAGTTTTTGTTGTTCCTTTCTAAAGGAACAACACTTCTGCTGTTCCTTTCGAAAGGAACAGAAGTTTCGCAGATTCTTGTTGTTCCTTTCGGAAGGAACAACAGTTCCGCATATTGTTTTTGTTGTTCCTTTCGGAAGGAACAACAGTCCCGCAGAATGTTTCTGCTGTTCTTTTTAAAGGAAAATCACCTTTTGAGTGGATTGTTTTTTTTTTTTAGATTAGCATTTTGAGGATTTTTTATGACTCTTCTAAAGGCAAACATATTATTCATATACAATCATAAAAATTAAATCTTACTGTAATCAACAAATCAAAAGAAATCATCATTTTTAAGAAAGTTGTTTAGTAATGATAAAAAAAAGGAAAAGGGGACATAATCAATAACATGATTTTGCTATTTTACTACCACTGAATTAATCTGATCGATTATCCTTATCATGTTGGTTCTTCCCATATGTTATAACTTTCTTTGATTTTTATTTATGGAGTAAGAATAAGGGCATATTCCTTTCTATTGAGATGTTCAAACTTCTTCTACCATCCCTACTCTTAAGGAGTGTTGAGCAATCCTTTATATATAAATAAGAAGTGTTATATGAAAAAAAAATATTTACCTATTTCACTAATAATTTTATGATTTGGCAGATGAAGGATAGGGGGTCTCATCAAGAGCCAGCCTACCATGATCATAAGGAATTCAGTGAAGTGGCATTCCCATCATGGCCACCAAACCAGGGATATGGTCCAATGGACAATTTAAAAATAAATAAATTAAGAAGTCCTTGGAACAGGAGGTCTCATCACGAGCCGGCCTACCCACTTTTCACTTCTTCCCAGTGAATGGCATTTTGATTTATCTGGTCACCAAGCCAGCACAATGGCCTCCGTTATGACATTCAACAAGCACTTCTTCAGCATGCGTAAAGGACAATGGTTCCAAGGGTGAGAAAGCAACTCTATCAAGGTTATGGACACCTGTGGCCAACAGAGCTTTGCTGAGGGTATTGGAGTCACATTTATACACATCAATAGTCATATTAAACCCTTTTTACTATATCTCTATTTAAATATCAAATGAAAGTATGAATCCTTAATCTTTGATTTCGAACCCATTATACATGAAAATTATTATAAATCGATCACATTAGTTTGAAGTGGGTAATAAATGCATCTGTACTTATGTTTATCTTAAGATGTCCCTTCTCCTTATATTTGAATCATTAAAAATGATTTTATATCTATTAACTATTTATCACACACATTGATTTCAGTAATTGCTATAATTTGATTGAATGTATCATAATTATGCCTAATTTTTCCTGTTGTACTATTGTTGTGCCACACTTGCCTCTCTCAATTGACAGTCGAGGACCTATCATCCTTCAGGGGGGGCGCGGATGTCTGCATGCAGATCAAATCCTGATATTTCTTTACCTGTATGTGAACCAAATCCCTGCATTCTAGGGAATAACAAAAATTTAACGACATTATTCCAATTCACTGTGTTGTGTTGTTTCCATTACGATCACTGTGTGTTTGGAAAGAACTAACAGTGTGCAAAGACGATGGGAGGACAACCAATTCGTAGTGAGCTACAGGTGCTAGTTGTTTCTGATGCTGCACAAGAGATTTTGGAAAGATTAGGATGGATTACATATTTCATGAGGATGCAACAACACCATGAAGTAGTGGCCACCAAATTTTTACAGAACTTGCAGGAAGGATACTCCATGGTTAGAGGAAGACAGATAGTTGTATCCGATGAAATAATTGCAGAGGTGTCTAGCATACCAGCATAAGGAACTATATGGACTCAGAAGAAGGTTAGGCTTCAAGAAGCCATGAAGATTTTTCAGGATGACGGACAAACATTGGTTTTCAAAGGCAAAGGAGTTCAACCAGCATCATTGGGAGAACCATGGATGGAATTGGCCAAGATAGTGCAGGCCTATATAACATGCGATGGAAGAAAAGACGTGGTAAGACCTCGCCACCTTAAGTTATTGGCTGTATTAAAACAGAAATGCACTGTAAATTTTCCTTCATTTTTAAATTCCTTACTGCATGATATTTCCCGTAGTATAAGAAAAGCTCAGCATGCAGACATGGTGGTCAGCCACCATTACCTAATCAGATTAATAGTGAGTCGTAGTCTCGTCCAACAACAGACCAGCTGGGAAGAGTTGATATTCTCCATTGATGGAGGGTTAGCCTTACCTGCCCCGAAACGAAAGAGAATGGCTGGCTCAATAGCTGAGCCATCAATTCGCAGGCAGTCCCCCTGTTCGAAATGAAGTAGGAGAATGATAAAAGGAATTCCGTGTAGTCGTAGCCAGCCCTTGGAATTTCCCAGCTCGGAGGATGAACAACCTCCACAATTGGAAGGAGGAAGTCCTGTACTGATGAAGAAGAGGAAATGGAGGGAGAAATTCGCTATTCGGATGAAGAATAAATGAGTCACCACACTAGTGGTGAGAAACAAACCAGTGCAAGAGAAGAATATAATGAAGAAGAGGAAATTGAAGGAAAAATTTGATATTTGGATGAGGAAGAAGGAAGCTATCATACCTGTGAGGAGGACAAAGATAATCATAATAGTGGAAGAGAAGGAACAGAGCCTCCCGAAAATACTACTGTAAGTTCACCACGAAGCCCTTTAAGGGAAGACCAATTGGCCCAAATTCTGGCCAGTATGAGTGAATATGTGCAGCCTCATAGCCCTTTGGACCTTAAAATTGATATTAATCAGTTGCCAGAACACTCTACTGTCGACAAATAAATAGCTGAAGAAATGCTAAATGAAACAGCAAACCTTAACGAAGTAATAGAGTCAGCTAGGGTTGCTTCCCCTTAAAAGCATGAACAAGAGAACATTGAAGCAATATCCCAACCTGAAAGTTCTCAGGGGATTGCAGAGTCAACTGAGGGTGTAATTCCCGAAGAATCTAGCCAAGGGCATATGAATATTGAAGAAGAAAACCAAGAAGAGAACCTAAGTGAAGG
Organism: Pinus albicaulis; assembly: GCA_034641835.2. Taxonomy (NCBI): domain Eukaryota; kingdom Viridiplantae; phylum Streptophyta; class Pinopsida; order Pinales; family Pinaceae; genus Pinus; species Pinus albicaulis. Next base: position 243,869,322 of record CM076575.1, on the reverse strand, counting down.
CATGACTGATGTGGACCAAAACCCTGTTAAGCAAACAGGTTCAGAAAAAGGAACAGCCGTTCCATTGAGAAAAAGGAGGAAATTAACTGAGATTGAAAATCTTTGGAGGGAACAAATGAAGCTTCACAGACTCGTGGAACAACTCAGGCAAACCATTAGGGTTCTTAGAATGAAGCAAATGCCCAAGCGAGCCCCAAAGAGAAGAAGCATAGCCACCAAGAGAGCTTCGAAAAAGAGAAAAGAGGTCGCTAAGAGGAACCCCAAAGTTTCAGAAGCCATGCCTGAGCCTAATTATGGAGATACAGAACAGCAAACAGTTGTTCCAACACAAGCTGTTCCAGAGGGACCCGCTTCAAGTGAAAATCTGCAAGCTAGTAGTCAGCATACTTTTAGTGACCCTACACTAGCTAGACTCCAAGAGGAGTTGGCACATGCCCGACTAGAAAGGAAAAGTTTGGAAGAAGACAATGTCCCTAGGAAGAGATATCAGGAGTTGTAGCAGCAAATGAAGACTATCCATGAAGCAGAAGCTGAAGCTCACGAAAAGTGTCGAAAAGCAGAGGAAAAGGCTGAAAAGGTAACGAATCAATTAAAACTAGTCCACAATCGAATGGACACTCTCTGCTCATTGTACATTGATGTCTTAGCTTGTAGATGCCATGCCAAAAACTATGCTTTATTTTTATTAAAAAGATATTTACAGCTAAAGATTAAGGAAGTTAGGGCCAGGAAATATATAGAGCTAAAAACTATAGATGACTTTGTATCATGCTGCAAACTCTATGGGGTAAAGGTACAACGCCTTTTGTGTGAGTTTTATTTGCATAATCTAATACTTGAAAATGATTGTGAGTCAAACCCTAGCCCTTTTGTGGGAGATGTACAACACTAGGCATTTGTTTCCTTTGCTGTTAATCAGTTAAAATGGCTTAAAGCCTATAGTGTTTTTCAAAGGCAGGAAAATGAATTAGATTTGTAGGTTAGGAGTGAACCTCAGAACCCATCTCAATTTTGGGCTAGGTAGAAGAGTTTGATGACAAAGGAAGGTGTTATCCAAGCATTGGGGCCTATCCATAAATCGATTATCTTGAATGGCACAAATTATTTCCTACCTATTAGAAACCAGGCTTACATAGCAGCTAAGGTTCGATGGATAATTTCCAATCAGAATGTGCAAAATAGAGAACCATTTAATTATAAAAACTTTGGGCTAGCTGCAGACCACTTGGTTTCCTATAGTAATCACATTTTAAAAGAAGGACTATTCTGGCTAGGGTGTAGGTTTCGAAGCCCCATTGCATGGTATCTTGCTACAGACTACAAAGCCATTTATGAACTACCTGAAGGACAGACAGAGCATGTTTTCGAAGCATTAACTGCACTGCATGGTTTTAGGCCTTTTGATGATAAACCTTATCCGGTTTATTCTTTAACTGCTCTCCATGTGAACTATAGTTTTCATGAGGACATGAAAAAAGATTAAGCAGGGGGGTATGTTGGATAGTGGAAAATTTATGAAATCACCGTGTATTTTCTCATTCTTTTGCTATAGACATAATCCTTTTTACCTTAGAAAGGTAATTTATTATAATAATTATGGTAGAATTGGAAAGGTTTATGTTTATTGTAAAAAGATGACTAAATATTGCTTTTTATTGATAAAACAGGAATTAGACGAAGTGAATAGCTGTACCAAAGGCGAGGCTGAGATGAATGCAACTGCTATTCCATTATCGTTAGACCAAATCCTGCCAAAGACAAGGAAATCTAAACGCATCGCTAAGAAAAGGCAGGGGACAGCTTGGATTTGGTAAAATTAAACCATATGATGACTAAATGAAGGGAAGTGTTCAAGCCTCATATTATTCCTCGTCTTGTCCGTCAGGGTCTGATATATAAGGCAATGCCTTTAGTGATTAAAGGGGTCGGAGATTCTTGTATTCAAAACATTTCCTCTGTAATATTGTGTTTTATTGACTCTTGGCTTTAAGAGAGCGGTCTCTGTAATACTTTATGTTCGATTAATATCAAAGACGTGTTTCATTTCATCTCTTAAGTTCTGAAGTAGCCCAGCAATGTTTTACTGGTGCTAAGGGCCCGACTCTGGTGGAATTACCCTGCTGTTTGTATTTTTTAATCTTTGCTTACTATTGTGTGAAGTTGCATTTAAGCTCATTACGGTTGCAGAGTTGATTGATTGTTGTTGGATTGAATACAGATTCATTGTGAAGCATTAACGAACTGCATTGTTGTTTTATCATTTGTGAGAAGTGTATTCGTTGTTTATTTACCTTGCTATCCTTATAAAGCTTTGTTGTTCTATAATCAATTCTAGTTGTATTCTATTGGTTTATGATTCGTTATAATTGATTGTTTTGTAGTATTGGCTGTCGACAGAAATGGAGTATTGAGATTAGTTGCTTGATTGCGTTCAGTTTATAATTTCTGTTCCATTTCTGTTTACTGTTCATTTCCGATTCATAGCTTTAGATTAGCAGATAGATTGGTTACAGTTGCTCTGTATGCATAGGAATTACGCGTTGTTGTTACTTTCTATCTTTTGAAGTTCCTTTCAGTTATTTTCATCAACAAGTAGTTTGAGTTTGATTTCATTTTGATTGCTTTAAGAACAAGACCACCAACTGTAGAGGACATTGGTTACTGCTTCCAAGTTCCCAGATTGGTTATCTTGCTTAGTGTGATTTCAGTTGCATCGATTTCTAGGGGAAGGAGTAACTGCTACTGTATCCCTAATCGATGGTTTGCAGATTGATGTAGTTAAGATTTCAGAGCATTTCCATTTATGTTACTGTAATTAGATTTATTTACAAGCATCCGTTTACTCTTGTATTTAAGATTTTGTACTACATATTCATAGCATTACTCTTAGTTAATTGCAGCCTCAGACAGAGTACACTCTTGAAATAAAAAATCGCTCCCGGATTGATGATTAATGTAGGCTAATTAGGTGTTTCAAAGATACCTTTTTATGACCCAACAATAGGCCATCAAATGACTTTGGAGGTTGAAGACTACCATACTGTTAGGGCTGAGTAATTATGAAAAATATGGGTTCACGTACCTGACTAGACACTAGGATTTTAAGTAAAATCTCGCATCACAACATTGTTTGGGAGCATGAATTTTAAAACATGCGATGTGTTCATTTCGCTGATTGCGATCAAGGTTTTACCCTTAAAATAATCCTTTAGTTCTTTATCGACAGATTGGAGCGAGAAGAACTTTGGGAGGGGCGAGAGCATTAGGAGTTTTGCGATGCGATATCCATATCACAATCATAAGATTGGTGGATTGTGTGGATGTATTGAGTGATAGTGGAAATGCGATGTGATATATCACATCGGGGGTTTTTCAAGCGGGCATGGTAGATGGTACCAAAGAGAATTATGATTTGCGATGGATGACGTGGCAATGAGTGGGTCCCTCCAACGACTCTTATGAAATAATGCTTGTCGGGCAACCTTTTCCTTTGTTATTTCTTTTGCTTTAACTTTGAAAGCCTTTTCACCTTTTATACCTTTGGCTATATCGCATTGCAAATTTTAAGTGGAACGTTTTATGGGTTGCTTGTTGCATTTGCGATATGCGATGTGCGATGAGGTTTATATGGGTTTCCACTTAAGTCCTTCGGCCAATAGGATATGATTTAATCCTTCAGATATCATATTCTTGTCTTATATATTAAAAAAAATGTTTTTTTGTCTTAAATTTTAAAAATTAAAAAGGGTCCCCATTATTTCCTAAGGTATTTATACACAAATAATGGGGGTTGTTGAATAGCACAACAATTGGCGATTCACTGGAAGGACCACTTATCTCTGATTTATAATAATGAAATTTCTAAAACTTTCAATAAGTAAAAATTATTAAGGAAAGGAAAACTATTTCAAAATATTTGAATAAGTAAAATTACCCTGAATAAAAGAAACTCATTTTATTGTAATCCTTTTAAAAACCTTTATAGATGAAAATATTTAAGTATCTATATTAGTCATTTAATCAGTTATGAAGATAAATTAAGGGGATTTTGAAACTTAGCCTCTTGATATACTCATTTTGTCATAGGTAGAGCCAATGTTGCCAACAAGCATTCATAGCCTCGATAGGGTTACCTTTTAACCATCAATGATCCAATATCTCATTCATTTATGGATTTCAATCCTTAGAAATATATTCATATATATATATATTTGTTTTATTTTTATCAATTTTTTTTCTTTTCTTAAAAAGCCATTGTCCTGGTTTGGTGGCTAGAAAGTGACAATTCCATTCACTGGTTGTAATTAAGTTGAACATTTTGGCTCGTGATGAGACCCCTTGTCTTATGGTTAAAATAATCGTAAACCATTACCCTGGTTTGATATTTAGCAGTGGTAATGTCAGCCTATTATTTCCCTATGATCATGGTAAGCAGGTTCATGATGAGACCTATTATCTTTTAAGTTTAATATATTTTTGAATTACACTCTAAAAATAGTATAATTAATGGATGGGGAGAATAACTTACTCTTTAATATTTTTGGACAAAAATTTAGATTTAAAAATGTCGAGTTAAAAAATAGCCTTTACTTTGTTAAATAAAACCTTTCTTGACTGATAATAAGATCAAATACTTTATGAAGTTTAAGGTTAAATAATTTACAACTTCAATGGAAATATATTTCAGAATCTTATGATAACTATCCAATTTTTCAACTTTGTAATCACTTATTTAAAAATTCCTACTTACAAAGTGAAAAATAATAAGATGATTAGATATATTTACAAAAATCCAAAAGTATGTTATTTAACATTATTTTCTACAGACCTAATTATGTGAATAAAAACATATTTTCACTACAAGGAAAAGACCCTCTAGCGGATGTTTTTGAGGAAGCCCTTATAAAAATAGCCCAAATATCCGTTTGTAGCGGAGGTCTCTATAGGAGGTTGGCGGGTGGAGGTTTTTGCAGATGTTTGTTTTGCGGTGCGTTTTATGCAAAACACACCGATGTGTACTAAAAATTGGCACACCGAGACACCATGCTCTCCGTACAAACCCGCCTGGTACATCTAAGTAATCTAGTGCATCGATGCTCTACATATAAACAGGCCCAGTGTATCTCCGTAATCTATCGAAATATAATGATGTGAGGTGCGCCATTGATAAAACCACCTGTTGCATCTCAAAATCCTGCGCACTGAAACATGGTTAATTAAAAAAAAATTACCAGTCGTAAAAACCTCATTTTTACTTGTTCAATGCTATAGACCTCTCAATCACCGGTGTGAGTTTGTCTTATGTGAGGTGCCCTGCCATTGGTGCTCCCATTACATGCGTTGTTGTCATCCATTGGGCACTGTGTGGAGTTTGAATTTTCGAAAACAGTGGGAAAATTTGGTTTTTTTAATTCCTCAGCAAAGATGCCTCCTCGATGCACAAATGTACAGGTAATATACTTGTTTCTCTAGCAGATTAAAATTTGAAAATAACTTAAAATTAACCATTTTTTTTTTTGCGCAGAGCATTCAAGCCGTTCAGCTCGCACCATTCGCAGTGTTGCCTGTAAATTCACAGGCCACATTGCGAATGATGTTAACAGAAACCACATTGGGTTCTTGTGCGATACTGAGAAAAAGCGCACCGATAGAATTAAAAAAATAACACGGCGGTGCAGTCATTTAAATGACCCCACTATTGACTACATAATACTGTCAAGAGGGTGGTGCGTTGACCAAAATAACCACCCCGAGGCAGATAGTTAGGTCAATGCACCGCTGCCCTACAACATTACATAGTCAACGGTGTGGTTGTTTAGAGGACCACACCATTGACCATGTACTGTTTTTGGGCAGTGAGTTGACCAAACTATCCACCCTGGGGTGAATAGTTTAGTCAACGCATCCTATAGAAATATTCCCTGGTTTAGCGGTGCGCGAACATTTTCCATGCGCACAAAGTGCGGTGCGCGATAAAAAAGTACACATCGGTAATAGTGCGTGACTATTTTTTTGGGCACACCAAGTGTTTTTTTTCAATATACACACACACACACACACACCTGTAGATCAGTTGTCCCAATAACCCACTATGGCCCTTCATGGATGTATCCTCCTTGTAGAACTTGACGAGGCCTACCTCTCTTACGAGCAACTAGGTGGTTGTTGTAATAGGGCGAGGGTAAAAAAGTCTCTCCCTCTCTCGTGCCTCCCACAGCTGAATCACGTTATAACGATCCTCCATATGTTCTTGTCCCTCCCTTTTCTCTCTTTGTTGACGTCGTTGAATGATTCACATATTAAATACATTTTTTTATTAAATGAGAAATGTATATATATATAGTGAATATGTGAATCATTCAGCGATGTCAACACAGAGAGCAAAGGGGGGGACAAGAACATATGGAGGATTGTTATAATGTGATTTAGCTGTGGGAGGCACGAGAGAGGGAGAGACTTTTGTACCCTTGCCCTATTATGACATCCATCTAGTTGCTCTTAAGGGAGGTAGGCCTCATCAAGTTCTACAAGGAGGATACATCCATGAAGGGCCATAGTGGGTTATTGGGACACCTGATCTACAGGTGAGACGCCCACCGACAGGCTTTCCGAGTCGATCCTGACCAGTAGTACGAGCCCACTGAGGAGGACATATATTTTATTATTGGCCTATCTAGGAGAGGGCAGGATTTTCCCCAGTTCCTAGATGTCCTCGTCGGTTATGCAACAGGGAGTCAGTTCGCGTACTCCTAGAGATACATTAGAAACGATATAGTTTCTCCTATAGATTTTCAGGTGTCTGGTGGTTAGTTACGCATTGCTTCATTTGGTCCAGAGGAGGTGAGGTGCCTCTCACTACTACTGATTACCATAAACACTATGACAATGATGGGAAATACATTAGTTTCCCGCTTTTATTTTATGTTGATTATTTATTCTAGGCGCCACGACTTGTGAGATGGTCTACGATTTTTTTTTGCAGTTTTTTACAACATTAGATAGATGTCGTTCTCAAGAACGTGGGAGGTTGACCTTCCCTTTTTCTTCATAGTCATTTTATTTATTTTTTGAGAGGTTTCTGGAGACGAGGCCTAATTTTGTTCGGCAGCCTCGTAGGCCAATGTTGCATGTAAAGATGCAGATGTGGGGCTAGATGATGTCCAAGAGGATATCTATTGATGCACTAGAGTTGCTAGCCAATGTTGATGATCACTCGTTCATGATGGTGTCGTGTCCACATGATGGTTTGGATTGGTGAGGGTGTACCAACATCCTCTTCACACATGATGAGCCACGAGATCTGAGAGGTAATATTAGTGTTTTATTTAAATTAATATATTTTCATTTTATTGTCTTAATTAATTAATAAGAATAAAATATATTATAACACATTATTTAACTTGTTTTATTAATTTGTTTAATGAATTTTTCTAATTATTATTGTGTACTATATATTTTGTAGATATTGAGACATTCGTTGGGGAGATGATTCCACCCCCACTGAATGATCAAGGTGTAGATGTTGACAAGGAGATGGTAGAGGTGGCGGATTAGGGTGACATGCCTAATCCTTGGGTGCAGATACCCGCAAGGTGCGGCGTAGGGTAGACACTCGATTCAGGATGGATTTGGGCGACCGACTATGTCGAATCCTGGTTGATGAGGGAGTCCGCCCTGCTACAATCAGAGAGGTCTAGGCTGCTTCTAGGCTCACAGAGCTCTAGAGATACGTGCCCCGCGATATGATGACCCTCATGCGTCATATCGTTGTAGCTTCCATATTACTAGTGGTTAGGAGGGATAGGCATCGTGGAGATGCATGATAGAGCAAATCATTTGATGATCATGATCATGAGGGGAGTGATCATCATTATAGTACTCCACCTCCTCCTCCTTCACCTCGCGTAAGAGATCATGAGAAGCCAACATCCAGTCATGATCAACAGGCATATTCTGAGTAGTCTGCACTATCTCAGCAGACACCTAGTCCTGAGCAGACACGACCATCGAGTGAGCAGGCAGGTCCATCTGAGCAGGCTCGCACCATCCACTGAGCAGGCAACACCATCGATGACTCATCAGCAGGAAGTTCCTCAACAGACTACACCATTTGATTAGCAGGCACCTCCGGAGCAGGCACGTCATCCGTCTGAGCATGAGGTTACACCATCGACTGAGCAGGCCTCGACTAGTACTAGTATTTATGTAGTACCTCCAGATATTTGACATTTATATGAAGTTATGTTATAGTTGTATATTTTTGAAATTTGAAATTATATATATATATATATAGTCCATGTATTTTATGTTCATTTTGATGTACTTAATTTACATGTTGGTGCTCATCATGATGTGTATATTGTTAGGTCATGTTAGATATGTTCATTTAATGTGCTTACATATAGATGTGTATGTGATAGTAGTTATTTGACATGAGATGTATATTTTATGTTTGTGTTGTGATGATGTTATACAATGCTTGTGTTTTGTTAGATGATCATGATCACGATGATTAGATGATGTTAGTGAATTTGAATGTGTATTTTAGAATATGATTTTTGTACGATGGTTATCATGATCGTGATGTTTATTTTTAATATTAAATGATGATATTTATTAAATATTATGTCGTGATTGTAATTGTAATTGTAATTGAAATTTTAATTTTAATTGTATGTAAAACTGTAAAATTGTAATTGTAATTGTATGTAAAACATTTGTAAAATTATAATTGTAATTGTACGTAATTGTATTGTGAAATTGTAAAATTGTAATTGTAATTGTATGTATTGTCATGATTCAATTTTATTAAAATTGTAAAATTTGTAAAATTGTATTTGTAATTGTTTGTATTGTTATGATTCAATTTTATTAAAATTGTAAACATTGTAAAGTTGTAAAACTGTAATTGTATGCATCGTGATTGTAATTGTAATTGTATATAAAATTTTAAAATTGTAATTGTAATTGTAATTGAAATTTTAATTTTAATTGTATGTAAAATTGTAAAATTGTAATTGTAATTATATGTAAAATATTTGTAAAATTGTAATTGTAATTATACATAATTGAATTGTGAAATTGTAACATTGTAATTGTAATGTATGTATTGCCATGATTCAATTTTATTAAAATTGTAATTGTAGTTGTATGTAAAATTGTAAAATTGTAATTGTAATTTTAATTGTATGTAAAATTATAATTGTAATTGTAATTTTAATTGTAATTGAATGAAAAATATTTGTAAAATTGTAATTGTGTTGTGAAATGATTATAATTGTAATTGTAATTGTAACTGTATGTAAAATTGTAAAATTGTAATTGTAATTGTAATTGTATGTAAAATTGTAAAATTGTAATTGTAATTATAATTGTAATTGTATGAAAAATTGTAATTGTAATTGTATGTAAAATATTTGTAAAATTGTAAGTGTATTGTGAAACTGTAAAATTGTAATTGTAATTGTATATATTGTCATCATTCAATTTTATTAAAATTTGTAAAATTGTAAATTAATTGTCAATTTTGAACCATAACTATCGTAAGTAAAAAGTATTATACTGTAAATATTGTTAAATTACCATAACTGTAAATTTGTAAATTTGTGTGAATATAAATAATTATAAAATAATAAATCTAGAATAATATGAATTTTTGTCACATAATAAAGTTCAGAAAATAATGCAAATAAATTCATGTTTAGAATTATCATTATTTTATTATGATCTTATATACAAAAAATCAAGTATACATTTTGAAGATATCATCCACACACATTTAAATCAATCAAGTAGTTGTATTATTTTAGGAATTGACATAACAAAAAGAACTTGATACAGTGCATTGTTTTCGAGATCAACATAATTGAAAATTATCAAGTGAAATAATTTTAACATTAACACAATGCAAACCAATTAATTCAAAATACATATTATAACGTTTTGAAAAAAAAAGTCTTAGTTATAAGGTTAAGTCCTCTTTGTTATAAAAACCCATCTTAAATAGTATAAATGATGAAATAAAACATGTACCATATCACTCTCTGTTCTCATTATCACCCTCATTATCTTCCATCTCGCTTGGCATGATAACACTATTGTTCTCAAAAATATGTTTTGATCTAGGGTCATGTATCAATACGAACCACCAATCCCTATCCAACACATCTGGGTTAAAAAACACCTGGTTGCAGTTTTTGGGGAAAACATAAGGCTCCTTAGCTTCATCCCACATCTTTCTAGAGTTAATGCATATCAACCTACGATTGCAATCTTCCTTTAAATTATTTCGATCAAAGGTTTCCCACCACTTGCACCTAAAAATAACACATTGGAATGAAGAGAAGTCCACTTCAATGATCTCTTGTATCTTTTCGACGTAACCTAACTTCCCTCGTACTAGGTTTTTACCACGGTAGCTAGCTCAACTAGATTGATCGAACTTGACTTCCACTCCACAATGTTGTGTCATGTGTCCATCATCGACATTTTCTGTCTGAAAATGGTGTCCATATGCCCACATAGATGGGAACAAATGCACCTATAAAAAATTTAAAAAATCATACTATTATGTGTCTTTTAATAACCCAAATGTTAAAATATGAAATATAGATGTTACATTTCAAAGGTGCATTATTAAGTTTAAAATGTACATAAATAGATTATTACCGAGTTGATGTACCCAATCCTTACGTTTAGCGCATCCTCTTCAGCACGCAGATAACAATCGGTTGCATCATATTTCTCTCTTACTTGGTCACCAACCCAACTATTGGGACATATAATTTGCATATTTTCTTTTAAATGATCGGGATAAGGCACACTTCTACCATTCAACCGTCTTAATTCTTTCCTGTCACTATCCCATTTCATCCTCTTTTGTTCGTATAATGTGACCCGCAGTTGTGTCACCTCGAAATTGTAAAGTAAAAATTTATTGATTGCTTCAATTTATGCATTCGCTGATGAAATCAAACTGACATATAGTACATATGAGATCAAAATATACATTATATCGAAGTTCAACGTGAATATTTAATTTGTGTGAATTTGAAAAATTATAAGTCACTTACTCTTTATCAAGCGCTTTTTCCATTTGTTTGGAGAAGCTCCCCTTCTATTTTGTCTTCATCCTTTCATCATCCCAAATCACCGCACTTGGTCTGTTGTCGATCTTCTTGATGTACTCACTGGCATAATAGAAAGACTCATATGATATGTACCCCTTTTCCATAGACCCCTCGGGTTTTTCCCTTTGTCGAACAAAACCTTTCAATTTCTTCACGTACCTTTCTAAGAAGAAAATCTGATAGCTTAAATGGTGTACCAGCATTAAGGAGAGTTGGTCTCTCTCTTCCTATATTTTCTTCTTTCCCCAAAGGAGTCTCTTCAATATTTTCTTGTTTTAATTTCATATTTCAAATTCGTGGAATTTGATAATGAAATACCATAGTCAGTCTTATATACATGCGTTCAAATAATATGACTTTGGTTCTTTTAAATAAAGCACTCACAACTATATTTCACTTTAAAAGCACTTAACTATATCTTGAACCCCTTTTTGGAATACAGTATTAAAATACATGAATCGACGCTTCACCTCCTTAAACAAATATCCAAAGGTTAATTTAATATAGCGAAAACACTTCACTCGGCACTTACCTCTTCCGATAATATAATCCCTGACCTTTTTATAAAGCGCCCCGACTATTATATTTCCTTCGCTAACCACACATTAGATTATTGTTCGAAGTCCCCAAACATCTAACTTCGACTTATAACAATAATCTTCCTTTAGTTCTATAAACACGACATTTTATTATACATCGGGTCCCACACACCCACTGTTCACATTTCATATATTAAACAAACATTTAATACACAAAACCCCACTGGCCATACCTGGGATTAGCCCTCGTTCATTTCTCCACGTGACCACCCTTGGATCAACTGCTTTCCAGATTGAACAGCTCAAACGAATATCGTGTTTTTTCAAAGTCTGGACGTTAACACTTAGAATTTACGCGATGTAAGCAATATTCCCCGGTTGACGTGTCCAAAAAGTATTGGATCGCGTTGATAAAGGCAAAACCCACTTTGGCTCCAAACGCTGTGCGATACCACTGGTATCCTCCTCCAAAATCGCCTTCTCTAAGACTGGTATTTGAATAGTGTCAAACCTGAATTTTCACTGCATTTTTGGTGTATTTCTTCAATTCTTCTTCCGCACTTGGCAAGGTTAATCGACCTCATCGATTTGGTTCATTCAAACAACAGAACACTAGAATTTTATCTCACAAAGACTGCTCCGACAAACCGGAATTCTATCACAATCAATATGCTCGAAACAACAGAGGTCCCAATGGTTTGGATAGAGTTCAATATACTTAATATAAACATAGAATTACTTCGGTTGGGCTAAATCAAATCTTGTACACGGTATACCTTTCCTCTATTCATACCTCAAGGGCATGATTCCAATGCAGATTAACCACATTCAGTTTACTCACAGAGAGTATGATTTCAAACACAGACATAGAGAACTAAGGGAAATTTACACAGAACATATCCTTCTTCAAATTTTACACAGAATCCACAGATCGAAGGAATGAGTCCTTCGGAAAGATTTCCAATAACACACACAGATAGCCGATAAGCCTGAATTTTATTCAACAGAGAACAATGCTTCTCATTTGAATCTTTCACTGTCAAATCCCCCCTTTACACTGTATCAGGGGTTACAATTTATAATTCATTACATGACTCTTCGGTTCCTCCTGGAGGACAGTTTTATTCTTAAAAAAAAAAAAGCCTAATTACATAATAACATATGTCAAATAGGCTGACACGAATGAAACTATTTAGCTTCTTCAATTATTAACTAATCCTATCTACCCTAAGTATAACTGACAACGAAGGTATTGACACCTTGGCTGGTACATTCCTTGAACATTTTGAACTCTTCTAGCCATAACATGTGGACAATCCTCCTACATTGCTGGCTAGTGTCCAATGCCCCTGCATCAGACTCCTGAGGGCAATTTTCTTCATGGACTCCTGTCCATGAGCTCTTTTACAGAACTGCCTAGCTTTTGCAACATAACTTCAGTCACCCAAGTAGCATCTTCATCTGGCTGGTCCTTCCACTTGATTAGGTACTGGAAATACTCTTGTCCTCTAGCCCTTTTGAACACCTTCTTGTCCAAGATCTTCTCTGGCTGTAATGGTTGCGCTGGAGGTAACTGTTTTACCCATTCAATCTGCTCTTTATCTGTTGGTCCTTCATTTGTGCCATCATCTTCATACCTGTACAAATATGCAACATTAAATATGGGAGATATCCCAACATCAGGAGGCAATTCAATTTCATAAGCATTAGCAGAAAATTTTCTCAGTATCTTGCATGGTTCAATCTTCTTGAACTTCAATTTGTTATACTACTTCTTTGGGAATCTTTCCTTTCTCAAGTGTGCCAAAACCAAATCTCCAAATTCAAAATTGACTTCTCTTCTGTTCAAATCTTCTCTGCCCTTGTATTTGATGCTGTTGTTTTACCTTCTCATGTATTGCTTGGATCTCTAAGCAAATTCTTCACCATCATCACTCCTCAACTCTGCCTTTCCCAAGTTTCTCAGTTCAGACACTCCTCTGGGGTGCATTCCATAAACAATATGGAATGGACTCTACCCTATGCTTCTGTTTGGTGAATCATTGTATGCATACTCTTCCTGTGGAAAAATATGATCCCACTGCTTGGGATGCCCTCCTGCAAGACTTCTAAAAATATTTCCCAGACTTCTATTTACTGCCTCAGTTTGTCCATCAGTCTGAGGATGATAAGATGAGCTGAAACTTAGTTTAGTACCAAGTTTCTTCATCAATTTCCTCCAAAAATGACCCACAAATCTAGTATCTCTATCAGAAACAATACTCTTGGGCAACCCATGCAATCTAACAACTTCCTTGAAAAACAAATTAGCAACATGGGTGGCACCACTAGTTTTATAACATGGAATAAAATGTGCCATCTTGGAAAATCTGTCAACTACAACAAAGATTGCATCATTCCCTCTCTGTGTCTTGGGAAATCCTAAAACAAAATCCATACTCACCATATCCCAAGGCCTGTCTGGAATAGGAAATGGAATGTAAAATCCTGCATTCTGGCTTCTCCCCTTTGCATATTGACAAATTTTGCAATTCTTCACAAAATTTTCCACCTCTGTTCTCATCCTTGGCCAATAATAAAAATGACTCAGCTGCTCATATGTTTTATCAGTACCAAAGTGTCCAGCAAGTCCACCACTATGCTTCTCCTTGATTAAATTCTCCCTCATTGAACATTTTGGTACACACAATTGGTTTCTTTTGAACAATAAGTCCTCCTGCAAGAAATAATCCAACCACTGGTTTCTATCTGTCAGAACAAGGTTACAACATGCTTCAAATGCTTCTTTAAAATCTAAATCTGCCTTATAAAGTTCTTTAAGAAAATCAAATCCTATAATTTCAAATTGGTTTTCTTGAACTAGCATGTTTCTCCTACTCAAGGCATCAACTACCTTATTTTCTTGGCCACTTATATGCTTCAAAACAAAATTAAAACTCTGGATATATTCAATCCATTTGGCATGTTTATGATTCAACTTAGGCTGCTGCATAATATACTGTAAAGCATGATTATCTAAATAAAGCACAAATTCTTTAGACATTAAATAATGCCTCCACTTCTTCAATGCCTACACAATTGCATAAAATTATTTTTCATAAGAGGAATACTTTCTTCTTGTCTCATTCAGCTTCTCACTGAAGTATGCTACAAGCCTATCATCTTGACTCAACACAGCTCCAATAGCTTCTCCACTGGCATCACACTTCACTTGAAATGGTTTGTTAAAATCAGGCAAACCTAGAATAGGCTTTTCAGTTATCTTTTGTTTCAAAAGCTTAAAATTCCTTTCAGCTTCAACAGTCCATTTAAATGGTTGTTTGTCCTTCTTTATTGTTTCTATGATGGGTGCATTAATCTTGCTGAAATTTCTTATGAATTTTCTGTAAAAACTGGCAAGTCCATGAAAAATTCTTACCTCAAAAACATTTCTTGGTGAAGGCCACTCCAAGATTGCCTTGACCTTTTCTGGATCCATCTTCAGTCCCTCAGCAGAAACAACAAATCCCAGATATACTAGCTCCTCTTTCATGAATGAACATTTATTTAAATTTATCAACATCTTCTCTTGATGCAAATTCTTCAAGACATAATTAAGATGCCTTAAATGTTCTTCCTTTGTTTCGCTGAAAACTAATATGTCATCCAGATACACTATTTTAAATTTACCAATAAACTCCTTTAACACTTCATTCATGAGCCTCATAAAAGTACTAGGTGCATTGGATAACCCAAAAGGCATTACAAACCACTCATACAGTCCTTCATTTGTTTTAAAGGCAATTTTCCATTCATCACCCTCCTTTATCCTAATCTGATGATATCCACTTTTCAAATCCAATTTTGAAAAATATTTTGCTCCACTCAAACAGTCCATTAAATCTTCAATTCTAGGCAAAGGGAATCTATACCTGATTGTTATCTTGTTGATGGCTCTTGAATCAGTGCACATTATCCAACCTCCATATTTCTTTGGGCTCAACACTGCAGGTACTGCACATGGACTCAAGCTTTCTCTGATCAGACCTTTGTCAACCAATTCCTGCACTTGTTTTCTGATTTCTTCATTCTCTGTGGGAGTCATTCTGTAGACTGCTTTATTTGGTAGATTTGATCCTAGAATAAAATCTATCTGATGGCTGATTTTTCTTACAGGTGGCAGTTCATTAGGCAAATCATCCACAACAATATCACAATAATTGTCCATCATTTCTTGAATTTCAATTGGCAAATTAGAAATTTTTGTGGAAGTAAGTACTACTTTAGGTTTGAAAACTAAAGCAAAATTTACCTCTTCATCTTCAATCTGTTGTAAGTACTCTTTCCCACTCAGCAATAAAGTTTTTGGATCAGACTTTCTGCTTGATGGTTCTCCCTCCTCCATAGGTATCAATGTGTGATGTACTCCATCCTTGAAGAACTTGTAAGTGTTCTTCTTACCATCATGTACTGCTGCTCTGTCATACTGCCAAGGTCTGCCCAGCAGTATGTGACACACATCCATAGGCATCACATCACACATGACCTTGTCTTTGTAGTTTCCCATCTAAACTCTATCTCACATTGCTCCTTCACAATCAGCTGGTGCCCTTTATGAAGCCATGACACCTTGTAGGGTGTTGGATGTTCCCTTGTCTTCAAATTTAGTTTCTCTATCACCTCTGTAGAGACCAGATTGTTTGTGATGCCACTATCAATGACCAACTGACAACATTTACCTTGGACTTTGCACACACTCCTGAAAAAATTCTTCCTCTGTGCTGGTTCAACAAATTCTTTTTCTTTCTTCAATAGGACCTTATTGACCACCAAATACTCTCACTTCTCTGGCAGAATTTCCTCTTCTGTCTCAGACAGCCTTGCTGCCTCTTCTCCAATCTGAGCAACAATTGCATTTCTCTGATTGGTACCCATATTCTATGGGCACTCATAGTGTTTATGCCCCACTTGGTGACATCTGTAACACCTCACTTCTCTTCCTCTGTTTCTGCCTCCTCTTCCTATGTAGGAACCCCTTTGGCCCCTTGCATCACCCTCTGTGGATGAATTCTGAGGTGAGTTGTTGCTAGCTCCATCTCTAGGTGCTGTAAACCTTCCTCTACCACCCTGACTTCCCTTTCCTCGGAAAGTACCTCTTCCTTTGGCAGACTTCTTTCTCAAGAGTTTCTCTTCAGCTTTCAAGGCCATTTGATAAGCCTCTTCAACTTTATTAGGAGACAGAATACCTATCTCATCTTGGATCTCCAACTTGAGACCATTCACATACCTAGCAACTTTCTCTGTTGTGTCCTGGAATTGTCCAGCTCTTATACTTTCTCTATAAAACTCTTCTTTGTATTCTTTCACTATCAGCAGTCTCTGCCTCAGGTTCTGAATTTTTCTAAACAATGTAAGTTGATAATCACTAGGAAAAAAATTACCTCTTAGCTTTGCCACCATTCTGGTCCAACTCTTGATTGGTTGTTTACCAGCTCTCCTTCTCTCTGCTTGCACTCCATCCCACCAAAGTGCAACATGTCCCTTCAACTTTGTCACTGCAAACTTGAATTTTTTGTCTTCACCCATATCTTCATAATCAAAGCATTTGTTCATCTCATTGATCCAGTCTATCAGTTCTTCTGGATTCAATCCTCCTGCAAAGCTTGAAACTTCAAGTCTGGGCTTGACCGTAGACCCCAGAACAGTTTTAAGGAGTCTCATCTCAGGAGGAATCTCAACTTTCTCTCCTATCTCTTCTTCAGTTTCAGGTTCACTGACATCCTCAAGGTCTCTTGGGTGTCCTAATTCCATTGCTTCCAATCTGGTTTGGATCCTCTGCAAGGTATCCAATACTTCTGCATTGGGAACTGTTCTGCCTCTTCTCCTAGAAGCACCTCTAGCAACTCGGAAAACCATGCTGGAATTCTTCTTCTGGCTTTGGAAGTCGTTTCAGTTTCTGCAAAATGTCTTAAAACAGCTCTGATACCACAAATGATAGCTTAAATGGTGTGCCAGCGTTAAGGAGAGTTGGTCTCTCTCTTCCTGTGTTTTCTTCTTTCCCCAAAGGAGTCTCTTTAATATTTTCTTGTTTTAATTTCATATATCAAATTCGTGGAATTTGATAATGAAATACCATAGTCAGTCTTATATACATACGTTCAAATAATATGACTTTGGTTCTTTTAAATAAATCACTCGCAACTATATTTCACTTTAAAAGCACTTAACTATATCTTGAACCCCTTTTTGGAATACAATATTAAAATACATGAACCGGCGCTTCACCTCCTTAAACAAATATCCAAAGGTTAACTTAATATAGAAAAAACACTTCACTCGTCACTTACCTCTTCCGATAATATAATCCCTGACCTTTTTATAAAGCGCCCCGACTATTATATTTCCTTCGCTAACCACACATTAGATTATTGTTCGAAGTCCCCAAACATCTAACTTCGACTTATAACAATAATCTTCCTTTAGTTCTATAAACGCGACATTTTCTTATACATCGGGTCCCACACACCCACTGTTCACATTTCATATATTAAACAAACATTTAATACACAAAAACCTGTTGGCCATACCTGGGATTATCCCTCATGCATTTCTCCACGCGACCACCCTTAGATCAATTGCTTTCCAGATCGAACGGCTCAGATGAATATCGCTTTTTTTCAAAGGCTAGACATTAACGTTTAGAATTTACGCGATGTAAGCGGTATTCCCTAGGTGATGTGTCCAAAAAGTATTGGATCGCGTTGATAAAGGCAAAACCCACTTTGGCTCCAAATGCCACACGATACCACTAGTATCCTCCTCCAAAACTGCCTTCTCTAAGATTGGTATTTGAACAATTTCAAACCCGAATTTTCACTGCATTTTTGGTGTATTTCTTCAATTCTTCTTCTGCACTTGGCAAGGTTAGTCGACTTCGTCGATTCGGTTCATTCAAACAACAAAACACCAGAATTTTATCTCACGGAGACTGCTCCGACAGACCGGAATTCTATCACAATCAATATGCTCGAAACAACAGAGGTCCCAATGGTTTAGACAGAGTTCAATATACTTAATATAAACAGAGAATTACTTCGGCTGCGCTAAATCAACTCTTGTACACGGTATACCTTTCCTCTATTCATACCTCAAGGGCATGACTCCAATGCATATTAACCACATTCAGTTTACTCATAGAGAGTATGATTTCGAACACAGAC
This sequence comes from Pinus albicaulis, assembly GCA_034641835.2. Lineage (NCBI taxonomy): Eukaryota > Viridiplantae > Streptophyta > Pinopsida > Pinales > Pinaceae > Pinus > Pinus albicaulis. The sequence continues at coordinate 243,850,455 of CM076575.1, read as the reverse complement.
AGAGAGAACTAAGGGAAATTCACACAGAATAGATCCTTCTTCAAATTTTACACATAATCCACAGATTGAAGGAATGAGTCCTTCGGAAAGATTGCCAGTAACACACACAGATAGTCGATAAGCCTAAATTTTATTCAACAGAGAACAATGCTTCTCATTTCAATCTTTCACTGCCAAATCCCCCCTTTACACTGTATCAGGGGTTACAATTTATAATTCATTACATGACTCTTCAGTTCCTCCTGGAGGACCATTTTATTCTTAACAAAAAAATCCTAATTACATAATAACAGAAGTCAAACAGACTGACACGAATGAAACTATTCAGCTTCTTCAGTTATTAACTAATCCTATCTACCCTAAGTATAACTGACAGCGAAGGTATTGACACCTTGGCTAGTACATTCCTTGAACATTTTGAACTCTTCTAGCCACAACATGTGGGCAATCCTCCTACATTGCTGGCTAGTGTCCAATGCCCCTGCATCAAAATCCAACGACAAGAATCCACTCCAACTAATTCAACCTCATATACTAGGTGGATTAGAAGATAAACCTGTAAGTCCATGAAAATCGTCGGAAGTTCCTTCTCAAACACACCAACAATCTCAACTATCTCTTGACGCCACCGTGGAATGCTAGCCACATGAATCTCCTTTGACGTGATCCAACATACAAATGCAGATAATTTAGATATGGCACGTCTTAAGTCTTGGGGGAAGTCATCTTTCACACACCCACGCACAAACAAAGGATAATGACACTGAAAAGTTATAAACACATGAAATAATATACAAAATTAGTTATGTTTTATGATCCCTGCATAAGATAAAATTTACTAATATAAAAAATAATAAAATCATGCTTTTGACATTATACGTACTCTTAGAAGATTCAAATGGTCATGCAAGACATTATCACTCAAAAGAACCTTATCTTTGAGTAACCTGTAGTTGGTCATGGAAAATATTAAATATACATTAATGCTGATAATTATTAACGTTCAGAAAATTGACCATTTGTAATGTTGACTATGTGATTATATTTCTCAAAATATAGGGGAATTGATGGTCAATTACCTCAAAATTTCTGAGAAAAATGCATTCGACAAGCCAAACCTTGCTTTCAAGTTGTACTGTAACATCGTTGTCCCCAATTGGGTGGACTTTGACTAACCACCAGGTCCAAAGACAGGGGTGGTGGAAGCAAATTTAAGGCTTTCTAAAAAGGTATAAGCGATATGAGCATCATCCACTAGTTGATCATCGTTATGGAATGAATCCAACAACATTGTCTCCATGGTAGTTGTATCCCTTAATTAATCATCCATACCAACCTCTATTTGATTTCCTCCATTGCAAGCTTGTGAAGAACTAATGTTGTTGTAGTCATTCCTAATTCGTGAATATGGACGTAGTGGGAATTGAATAGGTGGTTGTTTCAGCCATTCTTGGTATCGTTTCTCTCCGATTTTTTCTCTTAATTCAGCCTTCTCTCGATTTGACATTGTCGTGGGGTGCAATGTAAGATGGTCGGTAGGTCTCTCATCATCACTAGAATCCTAATAATTTCAAAAAATATATTTGAACATGATTAGTACAAAATCGATGATATCAATTAGTAAGCATGTCGATAATGCATGATTAATTGGTTTGACATTGAAATAATTACATTAATATACCAAATAATTATTATTACCATCACTGTCCCAGGATTGTGGCTAGAAGATGGAATGTTACAATTGGCAGGGTGAAGCGGCTGTCCATTTTCATCTACCAACTATGCCTTGTGGTACGCTACTCCTGATAAGAGCTTCTGACGTTTTGGAGCTATTTGAATATTTTGTGCATCTAAACTCGATTCTCTGAATCTGCATGAACCTGAAAATTTGTATACATTAATTTTATTAGCTAATTGACATGGATAAAATAAATAAATTCAATTAGATAATGAAAATATAAATAAAATCTGAAGTAATTATGTTTGGAGATGGATAGGGAGAACTCCGCGATGGACTTTGAGAAATATTATGGAACGAGCTAGATTTTGAAGAATTGTTTATTTGATATAATTGTGATATTTTCTCCCTACATTTGAGAAAAATATACAATAAATTTTGGTGTATATACCTAAAAGTAATTTCCGTGCCTTAAAAATGGACTTATTGTTATCGATGCTAATGTATTGTTAACCGAACCAGCGCGTTTTAGTTACTATGCACTGGTCCGATTTCATTAACTGATACACCAATGTTGTTAGTTAACAAACACACTGAATATCTAGGAAAAAAAAAACACAACTTTATTTTTTTGAAGTGAAAAAAAATCGGTAAATTGAAAAATGGGCAAAAAATTATTTTTAGAAATCTCATTTCATAAAAAAGTTCTTTAAATAGTAAAAACTATTCATTATTTCATTATTTTTGCAAAATTTTTCAGGGAGGGATTTTCACAAGAGACATACCTGGAGCAAGAGAGCATGAGAGCACTGTGGAGCAGCAAAATACCTTCAAACAACAACACTATTCAGAGAATCAGAATTTGAAACATCTAGTGATTCACACAAAAACCCTGTATTTTATTGTAATAATTGTACTATGCATGTAATAATTGGATTTAATACATACACAGTACAAATTTTAAATTTTATTGGGCATTTTCATCAGGAAAAAAAAAAAAAACCATTCTTGTGTTAAACCCTTGCTTCTTCTTGTTTTCATGACTTCAGAATTAGGGCTTTTCATTTTAGATTTATAGGGTTTGTATTACTATATATATAGGCGTATGAGATCTAACCCGTGGGACCACTTGCAGAGTTGGATCCAAATCCATGTCAACCCTTGCACGATTTTTTTTAAAAACAAATTATTATTTTTAATTGGTGTGCACTGTTTAAAATAACGCACTGGATGCGTACTGACAAAAAACATTGTTTGATACAAACATTTTTTTATTAATTTATGTTTGTGGTAATCAGTGCACCGATTAACATATAGCACATCAGGTCTCCTTGTTGACGAAGAGCATCGTATGGTGTTTCTACTGTATTGGCGGTGCGTTTATAAGAACCTATCGCATTGCCTTCGGTGCATACTTTGGGAAATGCACACTGCTTTTTTTATTTATTTGTATTTTTTTTTACCTGAAAAGTATGTGATTTATTTATAAAATATATTAATGAATGGTATGATACATGTTTCATATTGATAAATAAACAGCTGAAAAGAGTTCAAGTAACAAAAATACTGATAGCACATCGAGAAAAGAAAAAAAAATGCAAGTTATTTATAAATTCTTTACAAAAATGATTATTTTTGAACTATATGTAAGTTTAACTAATATGCATTGTTTAGTGTGTATCATGCAGAGCCACAAAATGACGAAGCTCGATAAGATTATTTTTGGTCTAAGACCAAAAGAGCGTAAAATCTTGATGGAAAAATTGCAGAAGGATGAATCAGGTGAATGAAAAAATACTATCAATCCAATATGAGTTTCTTTTTTGAATTTTCATTAATAATATACTTGAAAATATTAGATAACATGTTTCAAATAATCTATTAATTCACATATATTTAATGTTCTACATGGACCAACAACGAAGAAAATGAATGTTGTTCTAAGAAAAGAAAAAAAATAGAACATGCAAATGAAAATAAATTGCTCCTTAGTGGTGCAGGAGGTTAACGAAAGGGGGAAAAACTTTTAAAAAAATTTAAGGGATCTAGTGGAACAAATGTATAGACGTTTTTTCCACTTACAATACAAAAATCAATATAATGATTCCAAGAATCAAATTTTATTTTAACTACATGATGAGCTTCTAGAGAATTGGTCAATGAGACATGTCAGGCTTTTAATAGCAAAAACATACAATATCAAAAAAGAAGGAATGAAAAAGTAATATTCATTAAATGTTTTTCTAGAATTATATGTATATATTACTATAAAGCAATCATTTATAAATATCACTTTTGTTATATTTACTTTTCATATATCAATATAAAAATTAAATAGTTTATTGTCATGGTACATTTTCAGAAAGATTATGAAAATCTCAAAGGATGAACAAGCTGATATCAGAAAAATTCCAACAGGAATGTCCAAAAAGGTGTACAAGGAGATGGTCAAAGAAATGGACATAAGTACTGATAAGCCATATCAACAACAACGTGCTTCAAATGTAATATGTAATCATTCAATTTTTAGATTAGGTACAATAAATAAACAATTTAGCATTAAATATTATTTTTCAAGTATTTTCTTGCAGAAAAGAAAAGAAAATGGAACCCATTCAGCACATAAAACAAGACGACAAGGAAGAAAATGGTTGATATCTATGTTTGTGAGTAATTGTTACTTCCTTATAACAACTTAACTAGATGTCATTTTTGTATATTTTAAGTTGTTTTACAACAATCATCATTGAATGTCTTCAAACAGGTGCTAACATACAAAGAAGAACCATTAGAAGTATTGATTGACATTGGGTTAAATATGCGTTGTCAGTATATGTTGGCATATCAGAAATTAATTGTGGAATTTGTAAGCATCTATCTTGTCTTACTTAGCTCCGTCTATAATTAATAAAACAAAAAAAATATTTTATATTAAATCTATGATTTGTTATGGGGTATAAAACTTGTAGGAAAAAAAGTATGGAATTGCGCCAACAAATGAATTGTTGAGAGATGGCATGAAATTTGGTTTTGAAAGAATGTGTATAGTTCACGAGTCAATTCCTTCTATGGTACATTTCTTTTCTATTTACATTGATGTATATTATTTAATATTGCAATTTTCATTATTCCCACCAACATATATACACTCATTACACTTTATTTTTATGTTTGTAGATGGAACTTGAAGAAGAAGAAAACAATCAACACAATGAACAAAACATTCCTCCAAATAACCCAAGCCATGGAAGTAGTTCGAGCAGTGACAATAATTCCAACGAAGAATGATGATCAATATGTTTGAATATCAAATCAAGGCGTTGTATTTTTTGAAATATTTGTATGTGAAATCAGACATTTTGTTTAATGTAATGGACATAGTGTCCCAATTGAAAGACAAAGGGATACCAATAATTGTCCCATTTTGTATGACAAGAGTTTCATATATATATATATATATATATATATATATATATATATATATATATATATATATATATATATATATATATATATATACGTTTTAATTTATTCTATTGCGTTATCCATTGTCGTTGTGAAATGTTACACCACTGATTAAATATATGGATGATTAAATATTATAATGAAGAGATGTGAAATCTTATGGCATGATATAACAAATCAATCCAAACATCACATTCAAATGCACTAATAAAAATTTATTTGATATGAATATTGTTATAAGATATGTGTCGACTTTTAATGAATAATGAATTTTAAAAAATCACAATAATTGCATTGTCAAAGGTCGATGTTTCTAAAAAATACAAAATGAACACAAGTGCGTGTTAGTTATTGCGCACCGGTGCGTTTGTATGATACTACGCACTGGTGTGTTTCTACGACCTATGGGCACCTCACAAATACCAATACCAATTAAAATTCCCGGTGAACTTTATCAATGACTACCACCTGAGTTGTTTGATAGGTGTTGCATGCACCGGTATAGTTTGCCTTTAACGCGTCAGTGCGTTTTTATAATTTAACGGCCCGGTGCATTTTAACATCGAAACAAACTGGTGAGTTTTTTAACCTTAACGGCCTGATGCATGCACCTTCCATCATCCCGGTGTGTCTTGTTGGGTGACACCCCCCAAGATGTTTCTAAATGCCCCGGGGCGCCCGAAATTTGTTTTCCATCCCAGTGCTTGGTATGTTTACAATATCGGTGCGTACATTGTTGAGCCTCAAGATTGTGCTTTCTTTCATCTTACTTTACCTCATTTTCCTTTGTCCATTGTTATCCCAGACCCAATTAATCAATGAATTTAGTTAAAATTACTTTTAGAATAATTAACATGACTGACTTGCTAAGTTTTGTGATTTTTGTCATTGTAATGCATTTTGACCGGAACTAGCTGTAGAATGCAGACATTCCGTAGCTAACCGGAAATTCTGCAGCTGTCTTCACGTTCAGGCATGTTCCAGGTGGCCTCTCAAGAAAAACCACATATGGTATATTCCACGTCATGTCTACATTGTTCGTTGCTCACCATGAAGGAAAAACCGAATTCTGGATATGGTTTTGGTACGTGGGACATTTAAGGAAGCAGATTTCTAATAGGACTGTCTTAGTCCAGATGTCCTTTTCCTTTTCACGCTGCCACTTTAAGAGTCCTAGTATGATTTCGATAAGGAAAGACAATGATCCTCGAATTGTTGCAAGTCTTGTTATGTAAATTTGTTATAAAAACACTTGGGAAACCGAGAGCTAGGCTAGATTTTGCTCTAGATTTTGCTTAGATTTTATGCTACATTTCTGAAGACGCAGATTACTCTGTTCAAGTTATTTCTCCTTTAATGAAGAAGAGAGCATTGTTTTGAAAGCATTGATTTGATTTGGAGTTAGATTCTGTCTGGTGGTAGAGGGCCCCTGCCTCCTGCACGGCTTTACTTTCGAAATTTAGATAAGTATCTTAGTTGTCTTTACGTTTTTGAAGTTTGAATTCGTAGTTGTTTTCATTAGCCACTATAGTTATACTTGTTCTAAGAACTCTTCCAAAAGAAGAAAATCTTCCAATAGATCATGATACTGAATGAGAAATGGCTATAGTGTTGTAGGATTTAATTGTATTTTCTTTTGTTCACCATCACAGTTATACTTGTTCTAAGCACTCTTCCAAAAAATCCTTATAATGTCTAAAGCATGACTGTGATCTTGAACGTTTCAGTTGTTTGTTTTTACTAAGTAACATAGTTGTTCTTGCTCTTAAAACGCTCTTCCAAAATATCATAATGATGGGTATGAGATAGCTATGATATCTTAGTTTTTAATTTCTTTCAGTCTTTATGTTTGCATTTGCACTGAATTGTACAGTCAGGATTGTTCTAAGAAACTCTTCCAAAATACCAATCATGATGGACAAAACAGACTGTATAATTCCATAGAATAATGCATGATAGCTTAGTTAGAATACTCTGGAGTCTAATTGCATTTAACTCATGCTCTGTTATTTGTTTTAAATTTTGATAATGGCTTGTTAGTTCAGCACTGTCTTAGACTAATGACATCTTAAGTTCAGTTTTAGCTTAACTCATTGCATTTGCACTCCACATTTAGTTGTCATCCACTGCATATTAGATTACTTCAGTTGTTAAACTTAACAAAACAACCTTCATTATTTACAAACCTCTTCTTGTTCCAAATCTATAATTGATTCATAACCATATGAACAAAAGACAGTATCATTTCAAGGCCTGAAATACTTTTGCAACTTCCTTATCATCTCACAAACAAACATTTCCTCAAAAGACTATTCTAAAAATCTATAACCTTTGAGTGGAGTGTAGTGGTATAAAACTGAGTTGCAGAATAGAGTTAGGAACTAGTCTTAGAGTAGAAGATCCTATGATGTCAACAATATTTTTCTCCAAATATGTTTTTTTACAAATCTTTAATCATGGATAGAATATTTTCTCATTATAAGCTGATGGTTTAATTGTTTAGATTAGGAGAATTTGTATACTTAGCTGACCATTTCTCAAACTCTCCTAAAATACCTTTGATGAAATAATTGGACAAGTTGAGTTTATGTTTTGAATCATTTGCTTAAAATTCATTATCAAGCTTTGTTTCTGCTTAGTCATAGTTTAGATTTGATTCTGTTTCAATATTTGCAATTACATCTATCATTTGTCATCAACCAATTAGGCTTCACTCTGTTTTTAACCAGTAGCTTCTTTCCACTAGCTTTCTAGTCATTTTCCTTGTGAACATAAAACTACCAAAAATACCAAAAACATCACAAATCATCACAAAAGACCAAAAACATCATAAAACACTAAACACAACGCATTAAGAGACAAACACCTAGGCACATACGGTGCACTTCACTTCAGCAGTTTACCAACCCTGGTTGACAATTAAATGAACTCAATTTAGGAGACTAGGTTGAGACCAAACATTTTGGCGCCGTTGCCGGGGAAGTGAAAACTAGGTAACCTTTATTTCTTAGCATCCAAAAACAATTATATGTGTAGGGAGAGAGATTCAAGGGGAAGATTCATAAGCAGCAGAAGCAGAAGTTTGATTTCTAGAACACCACTTGTTTCATCTAGATCCAGAGTTAGTACACCTTCAACTCAGACCCACATTCCATCCTTTACTGATCCTGGACTTCTAGAAGATCTAAGGTCAGCTATTCCATTAGAGAAACCTTCCACTTCATCCACTGAACCTGCCTTAGAAGAAGATCTAGAGACTCCTGTTAGGGACACAAACCTTTCCACTTCCACAGGAGAGTCAACCATGGCAGAAGAAGGAGGAGGAGGAGTCTTTAATGGAGAACACACACTATTTGGAGGTAGAGGTAGAGGTAGAGAAGAAGGAGGTAGAGGTGCAGATGGAGGAAGAGGTAGAAGAGAAATAGGAAGCTCTTTTGGGTTCCCTATAATTGATGAAGAAACCAATACAACCATGAAAAACATTTCACCCTCTGTCCTTCCAAACTTCTATGGACTTAAAACGGAAGATCCTGAAACCTTCCTATTTGAATTCGAAGTTTTGTGTATAACTTATGACTACTTACAAGATGCTCAAAAATTGAAATTATTCCCTTCAACCTTGAAAGGAGCAGCATTGAAGTGGTTTATGAGTTTGATTAACAGTTCTATTAGGACATGGGAAGACATGAAACAAGCATTTCTAGAGAGGTATCTGGATTATTGTATGTCGGTCAATCATAAGGAAGAAGTGTTTAAGATGTTACAAAAAGAAGATGAAAACTTGGAAGATTTGTTGGAGAGATTTCATTACAACATCAAAAGAGCAAAAATGGAAAACTTAGATCAAGACACCTTAAAAGCTCTTTTGTTGAAAACAATTAGGGATGAATAGTTGGATATCCTTAACATGATGGGAAAAGGGGATATATCACAGCTCACATTACCTGAAATATCTGAGTTATGTATCAACCTTTCAAGAGGGAAATCTAAAACTGTTAAAGGTCCAAGAGATCCTGCTCTTGCAAGGGCAAGTAAGTCTGCTTCTGGGACAGTAAGTAGATCAGAAATAGGACACATGCTTGATGATTTTAAATCTGGCATCTTAGGGAGTCTTAGTGAACAAATAGACACCCTTAAGATACAAAACAAGCAAAAATCTGAATCTGATGCCTTGGCAATCTTTTGTCCCAAATGTAGAAAGAAACATGCCTTGAGAGAATGTCCATTGGATGTAAAAGTTGTAGAGACCTGTGTCATTTGTTCTAAAAAACATGAGACCAAGAATTTTCCTTCTCTTCCTGGTCTCAAAGTTGTCTTTCAGGAGGAAACTCCTACAGATTCCACAGAGTCCCTCAATTTTGTATCTAGAAGGCCTTGGCAAGGACCTCAGACACAAGGATTCCATGATCAAATGTATAATCAACCTCCACCTTGGAATTCTTGGCAGCAAACTTGGCCTCAATTTCAAAATCAATCTCCAGCTTGGGCACAAGGATCACAAAGTCCCTATGGAAGATACTCCCCATACTATCAGTATCCACCATCCTATCCACCATATCCACATTTTTATTCTCAAAATCCTCAACAAAATTTTCCTCAAAATCTTCAACAAAATCCTCAACAACATCATCAGAACCAACCACTTTCATTACCATTCCCTCAAAAATCAAATCAATTGCCTGCTCAACCCATACCAAACCCCAATAATAAAAATCCTCAGAACACATACATGATAGAAGGCCAACAGTTTCAAACTTATTTAATTACTCCTCTAGACCTTAGTGACGTTCAACTTAGGTCTGGAAGGATACTTGAAAAAAGGAAGCCTTATGTGATCATAAAAGAACAAGATAACTCTGAGGAAGACTCTCTACGGGTGAATAAAAGTCTTGAGGAAGATACATCCTTTCAAGACCCAAACACTGAAAAATTAAAGCAAAAAGATCCAATAAATTCAACTCTTGTATTAGAGCAACCATCTACATCTACTTCTATACCTCCCTTTCCGGAAAGACTACAAATTGATAGAGGTGTAGAAAAACAAATCATGGTGCCTAATTATGATTTCCTAGATGAGCTGAGAAATGTTTTCATTAAAATTCCATTATTACAAGCCATCAAGGAAATTCCAATTTTAGCCAAAACAATAAAGGAGTTGAGTATGAAGAAAACAAGAAAAAGAATAAGAGAAACAAAGAAAATTCAGCTGGCAGGAAAAATAGCAGACATTATGATGGGTAAGATTTCTATTCCAAAGTATCTTGACCCCGGAAATCCAGTTGTTAAAATTCACATCAATGGAATTGAAATCCAAAACACACTCATTAATTTAGGAGCAACAATCAATATCATGAGTAGACAAATCATGGATAAAATGAAACTTCCTAATCTTCTCTTTACACCCACATTATTACAATTAGCAGACAGATCTGTGATCAAACCAGATGGGGTAATAGAAGACATTCCAGTGTCCCTAGATTCTTGGGAGTACCCTGTGGATTTCATGATCCTAACTCCTAAGAATAATCTAGGAGGACATCTTGTTATATTAGGAAGACCTTGCTTGGCTACAGCTGATGCTTTTATTAGTTGTAGATCTGGTGATATGTACATCTCTGATGGTAGTTCAACTAAGAAATTAACTTTATATCCTCCATCTAGGACAATTACAGATCTAGATGACACTCAATGGATAGAGGATGAAGAAGATTTACAACCTCTCTTCACAATTTCAGAAATTAGTGAAGATAATCAAATTCTGAATACTCTAGAAAACTTTGAATTCTCTCCAGAACACAAACATGAATCATTTCAAGAGGGATCCAATATTGAGTTTTTGTCATCAAGGCAGATGTCTCTTCATTCTATGGATAAATTTGGCAGCTCTACAAGTGAGATATTTCCAGGAAAAACTTTGAATATAAACAAGAACCTAGAAAAATCTCAACAAGAAGAGTTAGTCAAAGTATTACAGAGACATTCTTCTGCATATGCATGGGAATACACTGACATGAAAAGGATAAGTCCCAAGACTTGTACTCATCACATCTATATAGAGGCAAATTGCAAACCAATCAGACAGCCTCAAAGACGAATGAATCCAAATCTTAGGGAAATTGTCAAGGAAGAATTACAAAAATTGTTAAATGTTAACTTCATCTATCCTATTTCAGATAGTCAGTGGGTTTCTCCTTTGGTAATTGTGCCAAAGAAAAATGGAAAATGGAGGGTGTGTGTTGACAAGAGAACTAAACAAAACTACTCTTAAAGACCATTTTCCTTACCTTTCATAGATCAAGTGTTAGATACATTAGGCGGCAAAAGTACTTCTCATTCCCTAGATGGAGTTTTCTGGTTACAATCAATCAAATGGCACTTGAAGATCAAGACAAAACCACATTTACTTGTCCTTTGGGGTACCTATAATAACTTCTGCGATATTTACCATTTGGATTATGCAATGCACCCAACTTTCAAAGGGCGGTATTAAGAATTTTAAGGGCTTGTATGAGTTGTGTAGATGTGTACATGGATGATTTTACAGTTTATGGGGATACATTTGAAGAGGCTTTAGAAAACTTGGAAAAGGTCTTAAAAAGATGTCAAGAAGCAAACCTTTCTCTTAGTCATGAAAAATGTTTTATGATGTTCACTGAAGGTATTGTTTTAGGGCATCACATTTCAGGGGATGGGATTAGAGTTGATGAGGCGAAAGTTGAAGTTATTTCTAACCTATCCATTCCAAGTTGTCAAAGAGATGTTAGAAGTTTTCTAGGATTTACAGGGTATTATCAGAGATTTATAGAAAACTTTACCAAGATAGCATCTCCACTCTTCAAATTACTCACCAAAGATTGTGAATTCAAATGGACTTTTGATTGCCAGTTAGCTTTTGAAACCCTGAAAACCAAAATTTCTGAAGCACCTATATTAAGGGGACCTAACTGGAAGTTACCTTTTCATATCTCGACAGATGCTTCCGATACAGCTCTAGGGGCAGTATTGGGGCAGAAAGATTTGATTCCCTATGCCATCTATTATACCAGTAAAAATTTGACTCCTGCAGAGTTAAACTATACTGTAACTGAAAAAGAGTTTTTAGCTGTTGTTCATGCCATAAACAAATTCGGACACTATATAACAGGCTATGAAACTTTTGTTCACATTGATCATTCTGCAATTAGATACTTAATGAACAAATCAATTACTAATGGCAGAGTCATAAGATGGTTATTGCTCTTACAAGAATTTAACATTACCATTCTAGATAGGCCTGGAAAAAAAAACACAGTAGCTGATTTCCTATCTAGACTCCAAAATATCAAAGATGACACTCCTGTTGAAGATCAATTTCCTGATGAATATCTTTTTGCAAATTCTACTCAAACTCCATGGTTTGCTGATATTGCTAATTATTTAGTTTCAGGAAAATTTCCTTCAATAATGAATGCAAGGGATAAAAGAAAAATCATTTATGACAGTGAAAAATATTCATGGGTTGCTAATGAGTTGTACAAGACAGGTCCAGATTTGATCATTAGGAGGTGTGTTCGTGAAGATGAGATGCCTGAGATTCTCAAAGCATGTCATGATGAACCTTGTGGCAGACACTTTGCTGATAAGAGGACAGCCTATAAGATCCTTAATTTAGGATATTATTGGCCATCCTTGTTTAAAGATGCTAAAGAGTATGTCAAAAAGTGTGACAGTTTCCAAAGGGTAGGGAAACCTTCTCCTTCAGGTGAGATGCCATTACAACCTCAGGTACACATTGAACCTTTTGAAAAATGGGCTTTGGATTTTGTAGGACCCATTAGTCCTCCATCAAGACAAAAGAAATATATATTAGTTTGCACTGATTATGTTACTAAGTGGGTAGAAGCTAAACCATTACTTGTTGCTAATGAATCATCTGTAGTTACTTTTCTTTTGAGGATATTTTTACTCGTTTTGGTGTCCCAAGGGAAATTTTTACAGATCAAGGAGCTCAATTTACATCAAGGCTAGTGGAGCAAATGATGGAGAAGTACAAAATCAGACATAGAACATCTACTCCTTATCATCCACAAGCAAATGGTCAAGTGGAATCCACTAATAAGGTCATTGAAGGAATCCTAACAAAGATTGTTCATTTACATAGAAGAGATTGGGTAGATAGGCTTCCTGAAGCCTTGTGGGCCTATAGAACTACATGGAGAAACACAACAGGCCATACTCCTTATGAACTTGTTTATGGAAAGCAAGTTTTGTTTCCCATAGAGTTCCAGATTCAAACTTTCAAAATGGTAGTTCAGCTAGGACTTGATTTAATGGAGGCACAAAAGCATAGATTGGAGCATATTAATGAATTGGATGAGATCAGACAAGATGCAGTTCAAAAAACAGGTCTAGTCCAACAGCAAAGGACTAGATGGCATGACAAATACATCAAAGAGAAGAAATTCAAAGAAGGTGACTGGGCTCTCTTGTTTGATTCAAAATTCAAGGATTTTCAAGGTAAATTTCAAACACATTGGCTTGGGCCATATGAAATTGTTAAAATTTTTGACAATGGAGCAGTAAAAATTAGGACAATAGATGAAGAAGAGGTCACTTTTCTTGTGAATGGTCATAGACTGAAGCTGTATCACAAACCACTCTCAAGAGAAGAATTTGTCAAGAAGTTCCAAGAAAACAGTGATGTGAAGTTAATGAAGAAGAATCTTTCTTCTTCATCAACTTGATTGAATTTTCTGAAGCATTTCTTTTGAAAAAAAAATAAAAAAAAATAAAGGTATAAACATTAAAACCAATCATTGATTGGCATGTTTATACAGAAAAGATAGGGTGAAAATCAGAGTTTTTCTGACACTCTAACTTTTCCCATTTTGTTTTTGCAAGCAGCTGTTACAAAATCATAAGTTCAGATCCATTGTATTTATGATCCATTTCATTTCATTTCATTCCATTCACTTATCCATCCATACTCCATTTCATTCATTCATTCATACTTCACTTCATTCCATATATCATTCATCTCATTCCATACTTCATCCACCTCATTTCCATGTCAAAATTTAAAGTTTGATGTCTTGCTGCAAATGAGTAACACATGTCATGGATTGCAGGGAAGTTCTTATATTCTTCCACTCCATTTCATAAATTGAATTCATTCCATTTCATCATCCACTTCATACATATCATGACTCATCATCCATATTCATTCATATAACATATCACTCATATCCCAAACCACTCCATTCCATGATTAAAATACTCTACAGGTACATTCTGCAGCTTAACAGACATTCTGCAGCTGATCAGACTTTCCGCAGCCAGACAGTCATTCCGCAGCTACAAATCCTGAAGGCACTAATCAGCAGACATTTGAATTGCAACAAGATGATCCAGTATATCCATGAATAAGAAGAATCAAGAAGGATTATGAAGACTCTTCCAAAGGAGAACAAAGAAGACAAAGACCACAAAAAGCAAATGAAAAGCAAAGGTAACAATTTTTCATTATAATGGCATATCATAAACTTTAGCATAGTTTTAGTTATGAATCATTCGAAAAATTTGTTTTGATTATTTTTATTGATCATGTCCAATATACCCTCCACAAACTTTGGATAAAAATCTCTCATTTCAAATTCTATACCCGACATCATTTAAGCGGTTAAAAAGAATGAAGTGTTTGATTTCCTCACGTCACCCAACCAAATCATTCAATGATGATTTTATTTTCCATTGTAAAAATCTCCGCAGTCTTTTCACTCATTAATTCGTTTTCTCCACCTCACTCCATTAACTCATTCCGTAACTACTTCCATCACTCCATTCTGTAGCTAGCCCTTCATTCCGCAAAACAGAGATATCCCTATCACCGTGAGCAGAGCAAAGGGTATATCAGTTTGAATATCAAAGCACTATCACCGTGAGCAGAGATTGAGCATTATCACTGTAAACGCAGAGGTATAGCAGTGTGGAATTTGAAGCCATTTGTCACCGAGAGACAGAGGTATAGCAGTGTGGAATTTGAAGCCATTTATCACCGAGAGACAGAGATATATCAGTGTAGAATTTGAAGCCATTTGTCACTGTCAACCAGAGGCATATCAATCCGAAGTTTGAAGCCATTGTCACCGAGAACCAGAGGTATATCAATTCGAAGGTGAAAGTTATTGTTTCCGTGGGCAGAAAGAGTATTAATCTGAACATTGAAGAAGCAATTATGGGCCTTATTGTAAGAACCGAACCAATGGGTACAAAATACCTGGAAGGATACCCTCAGTGTAAAGAAATGTTGCAATAGGTAGGATGGCTACAATTTCTTGAGAAATTTAATGGCTTCCACAAAGAAGTCACTAAAACATTTGCAAGGTCATTTAGAGGAGCTGAGGTTGAAGTGGGAGATGTTAAATTCACTGTCACTGAGGTTTTCGTTGCAGAAGCTACAGGATTGCTTAGAAATGGAGAGAGATGGTTCAAAAACAGAGAATTCCATAATGAATCCTGGAAGCAAATTCTAAAATCACCAGGTATGGATGTCACTTTGTTTAAGAAGGGAATTCCAAGTTCTGCATTGAAAAATAAATGGAGAAACATACTACTTATTCTACAAAAATTTATTACATGTGAAGGTAGATATGGCACATTTTATGTTTACCACATTAGACTGATAATGCATTTTCTAGAGGAAGAGTTAAACCTACCCTATTTCTTGCTTCAAAGTTTGAAAAAGATGGCTTCTTGTGTTCAAAGAAGGGTTCAATTATTAGAGACAACTCTATACCATCATGGCTTGGTTAAGATTTTAATTGAACACCATTTAGCCAAAACAAATGATACTTGGGATAATTTCTTCATAAGAAATCATTTTGAAGAGCCAAAAGAGCCCTCACCTGAACAACAGCCTACAAGGAGAAGTAGAAAATGGAGAGCTTCTAAAATTGAAATTGACAAAACAATCCAAGAAAGTAGTGAGGAAATAATCTCAGAGAAGTTGACTCAAATTAAGAGACAACTTAAGAAAGAGAACGTAATCAGAAAATCTGCCACAGAAAAAGGAGAGGGATCTTCCCAGCCAAGAAGAAGCCATAGACTCAGGGGGAAACTAAGGAAAACTCAGATCAAACAAACAGGGGTGATAAATATAGAAGATGAGGAAACATCTATTGAAGAAGATGTTGAAGAGGATTTTAATGAAGGAACCCCTGAAATTGATCTTGCTCAGCAAGAAGTTTATGACTATGTTGAAACTTTGGAAAGGAAAGCTTCAGAGAGTAGAGATAGAACCCCTAGTCCTCCACTGTCTGAAATAGATGTGTTAAGAAGGGATAAGATGTCAGTGATGCAATTAATGACATAAAAATGAGAGTATTACGAGAAGAGACAAGTCAAACCTCAATAATATAGACATCAACATATCTCTACAAATGGACAAAGTGGAAAAGGCTAATGAAAAGTTGAAAAAGAAGAACAAGAAGCTAATCAGGGCACTTACCAATTTAAGGTTCAAGTTAGTCATCAGGAAACCCAGAAAACCTTTAACTTCCAGGCAAAGAAGAAGAAGAGGGTTGGATGTTTTTGCAAAAGTCTCTAAGTTTATGGAATAAGTTGCATGAGGACATGCAAGAAGTCGGCAGTGGGGGTATGTTGAGCCCCAAGATTGTTCTTTCTTTCATCTGACTTCACTCCATTTTCCTTTGTCCATTGTTATCCCAGGCCCAAATGATCAATGAAATTATTTAAAATTACTTTTAGAATGAATAACATGGCTAACTGGCTAAGTTTTGTGATTTTGTCATTGTAATGCATTTTGGCCAAAACCTGATTTGCCCGAGAGTCTCTGAGACATTAAAACAACCTAACAAAGCGATCTACCATTTGCATCTTCAGTTGAGCACATGTTCGAGGTGGCCTCTCGAGAAAAAACGCATATAACATGTTCACGTCATTTCTACATTGTTGAACACTCATTATGAAGGAAAAAGTAGGATGCGGATATGGTTTGATGGTGAACTCATTTAAGAGAGCCGATTTCTAATGGGGCGTACTGAGTCGAGATGTCCTTTCCTTTTCAAAAATTTGCCACTTTAGAGTCAAGTATGATTTAGTGGGAAAAATGATGATCCTGGAATTGTTGCAAGTCTTGTTATGTAAATTTGTTATAAAAGCACTTGGGAAACCGAGAGCTAGGCTAGATTTTGTTCTAGATTTTGCTTAGATTCTGTGCTACATTTCTGAAGACGCAGATTGCTCTGTTCAAGTTATTTCTCCTTTAATGAAAAAGACAGTATTGTTTTGAAAGTGTTGATTTGATTTGGAGTTAGATTCCGTCTGGTGGTAGAGGGCCCCTGCCTCCTGCACGGTTTTACTTGCGTAATTTAGATAAGTATCTTAGTTGCCTTTACGTTTTTGAAGTTTCAATTCGTAGTTGTTTTCATTAGCCACTATAGTTATACTCGTTCTAAAAACTCTTCCAAAAGAAGAAGCTCTTCCAAAAGATCATGATAATGAATGGGACATGGCTATAGTGTTGTAGGATTTAATTGTAATTTCTTTTGTTCACCATCACCCAGAGTTATGCCGTTTCACAGCACTCTTCCAAAATAAGAAACTCTTCCAGAAAATCCTTATGATGTCCAAAGCATGACTGTGATGATGAATGTTTTAGTTGTTTGTTTTTCACTAAGTAACATAGCTGTTCTTGCTCTTAAAACGCTCTTCCAAAATATCATAATGATGGGTATGAGATAGTTGTGTTATCTTAGTTTTTAAATTTCTTTCAGTCTTTGTGTTTGCATTTGCACTGAATTGTACAGTCAGGATTTTTCTAAGAAACTCTTCCAAAATACCAATCATGATGGAAAAAACAGGCTGTATAATCCCATAGATTAATGCATGATAACTTAGTTAGGATACTCCGGAGTCTAATTGCATTTAACTCATGCTCTGTTATTTTGTTTTGAGTTTGATAATGACTTGTTAGTTCAACACTGTTTTAGACTAGTGACATCTTAAGTTCAGTTTTAGCTTAACTCATTGCATTTGCACTCCACATTTAGTTGTCATCCATTGCATATTAGATTACTTCAGTTGTTAAACTTAACAAAACAGCCTTCATTATTTACAAACCTCTTCTTGTTCCAAATCTATAATTGATTCATAACCATATGAACAGAAGACAGTATCATTTCAAGGCCTGAAATAATATTGCAACTTCCTTATCATCTCGCAAACAAACATTTCCTCAAAAGACTATTCTAAAAATCTATAACCTTTGAGTGGAGTGTAGTGGTATAAAACTGAGTTGCAGAATAGAGTTAGGAACTAGTCTTAGAGTAGAAGATCCTATGATGTCAACAATATTTTTCTCCAAATATGTTTTTACAAATCTTTAATCATGGATAAAATATTGTCTCATTATAAGCTGATGGTTTAATTGTTTAGATTAGGAGAATTTGTATACTTAGCTGACCATTTCTCAAACTCTCCCAAAATACCTTTGATGAAAGAATTGGACAAGTTGAGTTTATGTTTTGAGTCATTTTCTTAAAAGTCATTATCAAGCTTTGTTTCTGCTTAGTCATAGTTTAGATTTGATTCTGTTTCAATATTTACAATTGCATCTATCATTTGTCATCAACCAATTAGGCTTCACTCTGTTTTTAACCAGTAGCTTCTTTCCACTAGCTTTCTAGTCATTTTCCTTGTGAACATAAAACTACCAAAAAGACCAAAAAAATCATAAATCATCACAAAAGACCAAAAACATCATAAAACACTAAACACAACGCATTAAGAGACAAACACCTAGGCACATACGGTGCACTTCACTTCAGCAGTTTACCAACCCTGGTTGACAATTAAATGAACTCAATTTAGGAGACTAGGTTGAGACCAAACATACATGGTAAAACACACTAGTGCATTCACACATGATGCACACACTGATGAGAAAAACATTCGTAAAAACCTCCAGTCGCCCAGTTTTTTTTAGTTGTGTTGAAGTTCCGTTAGAAGCTCCACCAAAACCTTCGTTACCAAAAACAGATGCTGTAGAAAATGTTTTTTTGACAAATTTGGCCAATTTTATAACACTAGAAAAACATCTTTTATAACCTCCGCTAAAGGGTCTTTTCCTTGTAGTGTTTACAATAGAGGAAATGTTCTTCTAGGAATTTTTTTTTTTAAGAATAATCCCATTAATAGGAAGAGACTCTCTCTTTCCTTGTATATCTTGCAATATGAAAGTTGATGGGCCTACTTGTTCAACAATTTGAAATGGTCCAAGCCACATTTTCTTGAATTTAGTATGCTTACCATTTTCCTTATGTGCCTTGTCCCATTTTAGGAAAGGATCTCCAACTTGAAAAGATTTTTGGGAAGCTGAACTTACATCAAAAGAAGATTTAACTATATGTTGATGGTGAGCATGTATAAGCTTGGTTTTTTCCCTTTCTTCTTCTAACTTAAGTATTTAAGACATTCTTAGTTGCAAAGAAGAGGAAGGTGTTTCTTCAATGAATTGGACTAAGGCTATTGAAGGAAGGGATATATTTTATGGAATGATAACCTCTTTCCCATATACTTGATTGAAAGGAGAAGTACCTATGGAGGCCTTCTGGGTTATTCGATCAACCCCTAGAGAAAAGGTTAAAGATTTGTGCCAATTCTTTTGGCTATGATTAAAAGTTCTTTTAATAATTCTTATGAGGTTCTTATTGGTTGATTCTACCAAATCATTGCCTTTGGGATATTAGTTAGTAGAGTATTTAAGTTTGAATCCCCTCTTAAGAGAAAATTCAGTCATGTTATTGCCTGAAAAATAAGAGGCATTGTCAAACATAAGTGTAGTTGGTAAGCCAAACCTAGTAATAATGAACTGATCAATGAATTCGATATTAACATCGGAATTTGATACTTTTAGTGGAATTTCTTCCACCCACTTAGTGAAGTGTTCTGTAGCAGTAAGGATATACTTATGCTATTTGGAAGAGTAAGGAACAACCTCACCTATAATGTCCAGTACCAATTGTTCAAAGGGTTGTTCAATGTTGATCAATTGAAGAGGTAAGGTTGGTCTTTTTTGTCTTCTTGCAGTAGTCTGAAAAATCTTACACTTCATTACATATGCATGGGTATCCTTATTAGATTTGGCCAATAATACCCTTCACGTAGGATTTTGTGTGCAGTGGTATCTCCACCGAAGTGTCCACTAGCTGGTCCATCATGGAGTTCCTGCAAAACCTTTTGTGCTAGATCCTCCCAAGTCTAGCACAAATTATTAGGGCTTCCATTACAAGAGCTATATTATGGTTTCAACCCTTATCTAGGGCCCTACCTTGAGAACTTATCACTATAGTGGAAATATTCTCACTATGTATCAGTGAACAACTTCAACGATAAAATGCAATAAGCCAATGATTGACTTCCAATTTGGTTGAGTATAACAATAATGTTGCTTTAAAGAAACATTTGACTGTTGCATGGGCTTCATATTTGATTAAATACACAATATACATAACAATGATCTATACATATGTTTTTTGTAACAATATAACAAAGCTTTAGTAAGGTTGTGCACTGTTAATCTACAAGAAGGTACATGTTTAAAAATATCTTATTGCACCCTAGATTAAGGTTCTGAGTACAGTACAAAGAATAAAGTCAAGTTAAATTTTGTGCCCTATATCAAAAAATCATTATGCATATGTGAGATATTGTAGTAAGCAAGTGAATATGCACTATCAATGAAAAACCTATAGTAAAGTTGAGTATTAAGGATAACTAAAAATGTCATCGACAACAAAGTGAAGACAAAAGTATTTGAATGGTGATAGGATAGTAATCTCCTATATAGTAAGGACTTCTTCATTGAACAAGGTATTCTACAACAGTGATACCTATAAAGTGTTTTATTTGACATATCAACAACCTTAATGACATGAGAATGATTCCTTTCCTAGTATGAACAATGAGGCTTGTGATTTAGTGATGAAACAATGTTATGAATGAGAACATGGGTGTCAATAGTGTTTAAAGTGAAATTTCTAATCTAGGATATATATGACAGTGGGTTTGTGATAGTTACAACTATATTAGTACTATTTCAGTGAAAGTACACTCGGTACTTGATAGTGTATTTTAGTACTTGACATTGTTTCTTATACATGACAGTTTCTTGATAATATTGAATGGATGTTGCTTGATGACATAGTACAGTAACCATATATGACAAATTTATTCGAATGATTATATAAATTGACATGTGACAGATGTGATAATGTTAGACAATGATGATACTCTAGTGGTAATTGTGACATGATCAATGTGATGATTTGACTTGACTTGATGGTTATAGTTATTTGAGATGTAACAATGATATATCTAAGTATAGATTGCAGAGGGGTCAAAGATTGTGCAACAATTTTGTATGGCTTTGTAATTGAGCAGAGGTAGGTTTGGGTATGATGGTAAATATTGTTTTAGGTACATGCTATATTGAGCAGAGTTGAGTAGTGAGGTTGCAAAAACTTGACGATGATATACATACCGAGTAGAGAAGCAAAACCTTCATTGCAGTTTCTTTATATTGATTAATAGCACAAGGGGATCCAGTCTGAAAATTGTGAAACGTGGTTCACTTGTTGATTAGGGTGGCAAGGTGGTGTAAGGAAAGTGATTAGAGTCACCTTCAGGTTGGAGCCTGAGAACAATTCAAGGCAGAAGAGTGGTGCTAAGGCAGGATGGAGCCTGTAGAGGGTGTTGGTGCATCCATCCAATTTCAGCTGGTACAAAGGGTGTTGGAGCATCCGTCAAGTTGGAGCCTGAGATCCAGGGCATTGGAGCGTCCTCCCAGTTGCAGTTGGTGAAAAGGGGGTTGGATCATCGTATAGGTTGGAGACTGTAAATTAGGGGGTTGGAACCTCCTTTAGTTGGAGGTGAAAACTTGATTTAATTATTCTTTTTGATGAAGTAGGCAAATATTAAAAAGTGTTCGGTAGTTTTTGACCCTATGGGGGTTTTTCACCTAAAAATATTTGTGTCCATTGTCTTGATTTTTGTGGATTGTTGAAAGGTGTTGTTTACTATTTTTTTCTATCTCATTAAATATCACTGAAGGTTAACTAATTTTCTGAAAAGATTAATAAATTGTTAATTGCTAAGAAATATTGATTCACCCCCTTCTCAGTATTTCCAACAACAAGTAAGTCATTGAATTTGTATCGTATTGTTTGGGCATATTAAGGATCATAAATTGTTGACCTCAAGCCCTAGTTATTCTTTGTATCAAGGCTAATTGTAAGGGCCATGATCCATGGTATGAGAGCCATATGTTTGTTGTATGTTGTAATATAAAGAAGTTTAGGGTCGGCAAAATATTGTGTACTTTGTTGATTAATTGTTGTAACAGTTTACTTGTGCAAACTTCTTGCAGCTGTGTGTAGTTTCAATGTGTTTATGATAATGATTAGAGATAGACCTAATTCCAAAAGTACTAGAAAAATTCAACATGGTACTAGAGAAACTAATTTAAAGGGGAAAATGAATCAGAGTGTGCACAACAAACAACTCAAGCGAGAGTTGGTTTCCTTGTTGTTGAAGAACTAGAAGCATGGTAAAGTTAGTCACTGGTCTGAGGTATGAGGATAGATTGGATGGCTTATCCAACTATACTCCTTGGAAGGAAAGGATCAAGTTGGTTTTGTTGGTGGACAAGATATGATTTTGTCGACAAGTAGATTAAAAAAAACTTATCTTAAGGAGTTGGAAGTATATGAAGAGTTGGATGTGAAGGCTAAGCTCATCATCCTAAATGATGTCAAAGATCACTTAATACCTCATCTAGCCGAGAAGAAAATTGCACAAGAGATGGGGGAGGCTCTGTACGACTTGTTCCAAAATAATAATGAGAACTAATTGTTGGTATTGAGAGAGAAGATGAAGAACACCAAGATGTTGGATGGAAAAGGTGTGGCTATGTGATCAGGAGATCATTTCCAAATTATGAAATTTGCTCAAAAATGAAAGTGATCAGAAAGGGTTTCAATTTAAACAACCGAAAAGGTCTCATCACTGCAATTCTGGTGCCATGAACAGTTCTCAAAACTGAGGTCGTATGCAAAAGTTATTGAGGTTTGAAATCGCCAGTAAACTCCAAAATTCAGTTGACCAAGTTTGACTTTTTTAATTTGGAAAAATTAAAAAAGAATATTCCAAGGAATATTCCCCAAAATATTCCATGGAGGGAAATTCACAAGTTGACATGTGGCAAGGCTGTATTGGTTGATGGATTGACTTATATGGATTTTGGCCAATCAACGGGTGCCATGTGGCAAGCCCGGAGGTCGCCACGTGGCCCCAGGCCGAAGAAATGATGGTCTATCAAAATTTTGTTGCGGTGCATAGGAATTGAACCACGGACATTCCAACGTGTGCACAGACGACTGAGCAACCGGGCTAAGTAGTAGATCTTAACATTATTGTGTAGCAGGTTTCATTTAAATTGCTTTGTCTTTGCCATTGGCGGGGGGAAGAGCTAGCCCCCATGTATAACAACTCCCCATACGACCTTAACCGTCACCATCCACCAAACCTTCTGACGGTTGCGATGATGGAAGTCAAGCCATAATATGTGACCACGTCACAAACAGTTAATCCAGATGTAAACGGTTATGACAAACGGTTTGGATGACGTTAAATGATGCGGTGAGGTCGGAGTAACGACATGTGACCGCACCATAACCAATTAAATGCTACATGAAATGGATTTGCCGGTTTGGGAGGAGCGCGCAAAAATCAGCATATTTACCCAAATTAGTTTTTTAACTAGGAGTTATTCCACTTTTAGTGGGCTTTTTGGGGGACATTGGGCAGTTTTCTTGTTTCTGCCATAACTCCCTCATTATTGAACAAAATTGAGTGAAATTTTAGTCAATTTTGGGTCTCTTCGACCTTCTGAAGAGTTTGGAATAGGTTTCAAAGTGAACAGAGGTTATCTACAACAAATTTTGCTTCAGGGAAGATGAAGGAGCCATTAGGGCCATCATGGAGAAGGCATTGTATTGGGTTGTATTTCACTGTTTAATGTGAAACAAAAGCCATTTATAGCTATTTTCTATCTTCTAAAGTCGAATTTATAGTTTTTTTTTCCTGTTTAGGCATATTTTTCACCGTGTAACCATTTTGAGAAAATTAATAGAGCAAGGACATGCCATTGGGGAGCCTTGGACCGGAAGATGTAGCCCAGGAGGGGTGAACTGCCTCAACAATTTGTTGTGTTATGTTATGGTGAATTTTACTTGCTATGTATTTCTGCTATGATATGTTAAAAAATAAATTTAATTAACAAATACTCACACATAAAACTCAGAAACAAACCAAAACTACTTTGTTTAACCTGCAAATCATGGAGAACACTTTGCACACTAAATTATTTGAGAATGGATACTTTGCATAGCATTACAAATAGTTCCATTTTCAGATCAATTGGTATGGGAGCTGGTGTTTTTGAGCATTAGGAGAGCTATTGTTTCTCTCTGTATTGTTCTTGAGCAAAAGGATTTGTTTAAAAGTTTGCATTATAACCCTTGCAAGCAGTGCATAGCCATTTTGGGGTAGCATTTTTTGTAGGTTTTTTAGGCTTACTAGGCTGAGTTTGCTAGAGGGTGAAGCAATAGCTATGGATAGCTAAGTCTTGGAGAAGAAAAAAAGGAAGAAAGGGCTGAAGGCTTCTTCCTTACCCCAAAGTACCTTAAGGTCACCATTGAAACACAAACCCTCTTGACGATTGTTTGTTAAGAAGCTCTTGGAGTTTGTTTGTTGTTTGGATGCTTGAATAAGAGTTTGTCATTACAACCATTTGGTTAAAAAATCTTTGTCATTTTTTTTGAAAGCTTTGAGAACTTTATTGAAGTTCCCTTTGTTCATTGACACCATAATGACAACTTCTACAAGTGAAGTTTCCTCCTTCACAAGATTCTTCGATGATGATATGAAGCGTGACTTTATTATATTGAAGGACATGGTGCAGATTTTGTTTAAGGATAAAAGATAAAGCACTGAACTTCACAAACAGTTGTTTGCCATGAAGGAAGAGAAGGAAGAAATTCTTCAAAAATTGCATGATATGGAGATACAACTCCATTAATCCCAAGAGGCTTTGACCAAGAAAATGCGTGAGGAAGAGGTAATCCATTCTAATTTTTCTTCAGTTTCCTCTTTAGAAAGATGTGTTGGTTCTTTCGAAAAACATACAAGAGGTTTAAGGTTCAAATTAATGATTAAAATGGGCTATGAAGGCAAAGGGTTAGGCAAGCATGCACAAGGCAAGGTTGAACCTTTTCGGTTGAGGAATGACCCAAGAATCTTGGTCTTGGTTATGTGCAATTTAATGGCGAAGACTCCAAAGCCATGAAGGCATGTGAGGCTAAATCAAAGAGAACTTTTGTCAATTCCTAAGTTCTAAGATGCAAATATGTCAATTTTTTTTCCAAGATGATTTCCATTACTTTAAGCCTTTGTTGCAGCAAGAATATGGTAGACATGTAGCTTATGGCGAGCATGCAAGTTCATACAGTTTTGAAGAAAAGAATGATTATGTTAGTCTGAAAATGAAAGTTGTAGCCTCTACTAGTTCATCTTCTCCCGAAGAAAAAAAGGATGAACATTCAAAGCAACACAAGAGGTATAAATCTTCTCATGATCAATTTTATTTTGTTTCTGCAAGGCATGATAATTTTGCATGCTTAAATGGAAGAAATATTTGTTGTACATATTGTGGTCGATTTAACCATGATGTTTCGAGATGTTGGATGAGGAAGAAAGCATACAGGAAGTAGATGAGGCAAAGGCAAATTTCAAAGAAGGTGCATAAGATTTGCACATATTGCCAAAAGAGGGGATATGTTGTCTCCCATTGTTGGAAATTGCATCCAAGTAGTCGTCCAAAGCACATGCAGTAAGAGGATAGGAAGATTGGCGCAAGTGAAACTACGGATTCCATTATTGATGTGAAAATGGAAGTTTCACATGAGGAAGAGTTGTAGCAGCAAAAGTCGCCATGGAGGTGGCTTGGTAAGAAGTGGATAGACTTCTTGGTACAATAAGACGTAATCATTTTTTACATATGAAAATTTTGGTTGTATACATGTATTTTATGTTGTAATATCTCGTTTGTTTGAGCACCTTGGATCATTGATCAAGACACTAATTTTCAATTTACTTCTGCAATTTCTCGCCAGAAATTTTCTAAGTGAGTGCAAGAAAGATGGTTATAGACAGGAGGATAAGTGCATCGAGGAAGGGAAGTGTGAATTGCTTTCTAGTTGTGGTTCAAAGTCATTAGCCATGCAAGGCAAGTGCTTGGAGGCTGAAGAGAAGAGGGTGCAGTACTCTCGTTTGCTGTACAGATCAGTTTCAGTAGTCCAGAGAGCTTTTGGGGTCCAAAAGCTTCCCAGTGGGGAGGTGTGATCAGGTGATCATTTCCAAGTTATGAAAATTTACTCAAAAATGAAAGTGATCAGAAAGGGTTGCAATCTGAACGACCGAAAATTTCTCGTCGTTGTGATTCTGGCGCCATGAACGGTTCTCAAAACCAAGGTTGTATGCAAAAGTTATTGAGGTTTGAAATCACCAGTAAACTCCAAAATTCAGTTGACCAAGTTTGACTTTTTTAATTTGGAAAAATTTTAAAAAGAATATTCCAAGGAATATTTTGGGAATATTCCCCAAAATATTCCATGGAGGGTGTATCACAAGTTGACATGTGGCAAGGCTGTATTGGTTGACGGATAATTGACTTATATGGATTTTGGCCAATCATGGGTGCCACGTA
This sequence comes from Pinus albicaulis, assembly GCA_034641835.2. Lineage (NCBI taxonomy): Eukaryota > Viridiplantae > Streptophyta > Pinopsida > Pinales > Pinaceae > Pinus > Pinus albicaulis. The sequence continues at coordinate 243,823,489 of CM076575.1, read as the reverse complement.
GCAAGCCCGGAGGCCACCACATGGCCCTAGGCCGAAGAAATGATGGTCTATCAAAATTTTGTTACAGTGCAAAGGAATTGAACTGCAGACATTCCATCGTGTGCGCAGACACCCGACCAACCGGGCTACGTAGTAGATCTTAACATTATTGTGTAGCAGGTTTAATTTAAATTACTTTGTCTTTTCCGCTGGCGGGGGGAAAGGGGTAGCCCTTAGGGGCTAGCCCCCATGTATAACAACTCCCCATATGACCTTACCTACAACCATCCGCCAAACCTTCCGATGGTTTCAGTGACGATATTCAAGCCATAATATGTGACCACGTCACAAACAATTAATGCGGATGTAAACAATTATGACAAACAATTTGGATGACGTTAAATGTTGTGGTTAGGTTGGAGTAACGACATGTGATCGTGCCATAACCAATTAAATTCTACATGAAATGGTTCCTCCGGTTTGGGAGGACCACGCAAAATTGGCAGATTTACCCAAATTAATTTTTTAACTAGTAGTTATTCCACTTTTAGTGGGGTTTTGGGGGGACATTTGGAAGTTTTCTTGTTTCTGCCATAACTCCCTCATTATTGAACCAAATTGAGTGAAATTTTAGTCAATTTTGGGTCTCTTTGACCTTCTCAAGAGTTTGGAATAGGTTTCAGAGAAAACAAAGGTGATCTACAATAGATTTTGCTTCAGGGAAGATGAAGGAGCCATTAGGATCATCATGGAGAAGCCAATATATTGGGTTGTATTTCACTGTTTAAGGTGAAACAAAAGCCATTTCTAGCTATTTTCTATCTTCTGAAGTCAAATTTATAGTTTTTTTTGCCTGTTTAGGCATATTTTTCACTGTGTAACCATTTTGATAAAAATTAATAGAGCAAGGACATGCCATTGGGGAGCCTTGGACCGGCAGATGTAGCCCAGGAGGGGTGAACTACCTCAACAATATGTTGTGTTATGTTATGGTGAATTTTACTTGTTGTGTATTTCTACTATGATATGTTAAACATTAAATTTAATTAACAAATCCTCACACATAAAACTCAAAAACGAACCAAAACTACTTTGTTTAACCTGCAAGTCATGGAGAACACTTTGCACACTAAATTCTTTGAGAATGGATACTTTGCATAGCATTACAAATAGTTCCATTTCAGATCACTATGTATCTAGTGAGAATTTCTCAAGTTCATGATGAGATAGCTTCCATTGGAGATAACGTTCCAGAGTCGAAGCTAGTGAGGATTTCTTTGAAGGGCTTCATCGAGGAATGGAATCCATTTATCAAAGGGATAGTTGCTTGAGATAAGTTGTCAGATTGGAACATGTTATGGGATGACTTCATCCAAGAAGAACTGCATGACAAGGATCTTCATAAGAAGAAGAATACTAAAGATAATGTGGCTCTTGAAAAAATGATGAAAGGAAAAGAAAAGAATGACTTGATCGAGTAGAAGTGTTATACATGTGGCAAGTACGATCATTATGCAAGTGTCTGCATTGGAATAATGGAGATAGTGAGAAGAAGAAGGAGATATTTATGGCTATTAGATATCCAGGTGAGTTGGATAATTTCTCTATAAGGCTTGAGGAAGAATTCTTTGGTCTCTCGTTTCTTCAAGGGTATCATTCACAAGGGGGCATGGTACATTGACAACGGAGCATCGAAGCATATGACAAGTTCGCGAGAAGTTTTTGAGACTTTAACTTAATGGGACTTGAAATTGCACAAAGAGGTTGGTCATAAGAGTTAGAAAAATATCAAAGGGTCAAGTGTTGTGCCATTCAAGATGAATTCAAGTAGGCTGCTATGAGTTCAAGATGAACTGTGCATACCAGATCTCAATTACAACATGTTTTCTATCTCAGTGATCGAGGTGAAGGGGTTTTAGGTGATATTCCAAGATGGGAAAGCAATACTCAGGCCAAAAGGCTCTAACTTTGTATGAGAAATCAATGGAGTTAGGAATAATGATCTATACTGACTAATGGGAAAGCCTATAGATCAAGGGAAGAAGAAGGTTCCTCAGACTCAGAGAGAGTCAAGTTTGAGTGGGAATTTTTAGGTTTAGAGGGGTAATCTGCAACCAAGAAGAGCACATGGTCAGTGGAGAGTAAGGATACTTCTACAGTTGGCAAGAAATAACTGTGGAATGGGATGAAGGCCTATCACGAGAAGAAGAAGTGAGAGGCTTATGGTGATAGGGACACTACCGAGGATAATGTTGTTCATTCTATAGGGTATGTTGCAGTGGTGGACGCAAAATATTGGGCTAGAGTTGATAATGAGTTACTTCCAAGTAGTGGAAGTACCTCCCTCACTAAGAGAGAGTGCTCAGAAGTGTAGCTTGGGAGGTACTCCCACAACCCTTGGGATATTGGGTTTGTGTGGAGTTGACCCAAAAAAATTGGTTTTATAGGCAACACACCCAAGTGTTGGGCCTTAGGCACAAGATGGTGGGACAAAGACCCAAATGAATTAATTATTTATTCTAATTATTGTGTGCAGGCACTTTAATGGAGTTTAGAAGCCCTAAGTCAATGATTGGAGACAAGTATAAATATAGGAGACCTAGGAGATTTCTCATCACACTAGTGCATCTCATCTCAAGAAGCATATGAGCCCAAGAGAAGACATAGATCATAAGGAGGAGCCACAGGAAGGATAAAGGAAGCATTTCATGGTCTATTTCATGTTGGACAATAGGCCGAGTTTGCTCTGAAAGGAGGCTGAAATATTGTGAAGTTTTATGTGCCCTAGTTAGGGTTTGGATAGGTCAAATTAAGGAGCAATTTTTTTCCCTAATTAAAGTATGCTCAAACCATGTTTTCCACTGAATTATATGTTCAATATTTTCTTTTTCTTAGCGTGTAAGGGAGGACTGCCTGAGAAAATTAGAGTGGTTGTTTTGTCCATGAAGGAGGGGCCAAAGTCCTAATAGAGGTCTAGTTTGTGTTCTTGGGAGGGTTGAAGCCCTAATCTCTATGCTAAAGGAAGGTTGAAGCCTTAGGATAGCTAATAAAGAGGCCAAAAATATCAAGACTAAGCTTAGGCATGAAAGGAATGGAAATGTTGATCTATACTAGCCTTAGAGTGTGAACTAAAGTGCGAAGAACAGTGGAAATATGACAATGAAGGGGTTGTTGTTGTGGAGTATTTTAATTGCTAAGAGTGCATGAAAGTAAGCGTTGATATACGGTGGTTTGTAAGGGTTAACCCACTATGTGGAAGTTTGAGGGTTGTCATACAGTGACATTAAAGCAACAAAATCATTGTGAGAAGCCAGACTTGTTGAGTTGATGCATGCAAGGCTTTTGGAGTAGTAAAATGCCCTTGTGAACAACTAAGTGCAGATAAATTGGAGCAACAAGATCTCTGTGAGAAATGGTTGCAAAGGACCTTCCAGGTACATCGAGGTCAAGAGGACAAAAAAGGATGTAAATACTAGTCACCTACAACAAGTAATTCATTGAACTTTGTATCTTGTTGTTTGGAGAGATTGAGGATCATAATTTGTTGACCTCAAGCCCTAGTTATTCCTTGTATCAGGGCTAATTGTAAGGGTCGTGACCCCTGGTATGAGAGCCCTATGTTTGTTGTATTAAATTTGTAATATAAATAAGTTTTGGGTATGCAAAATATAGTGTATTTTGTCGATTCGCTACTATTACATTTATGTTGTGCAAAGAGATTGGAGTTGTGTGTATTTTAGTGTATTTATGTTCGTGATTAGACATAGACCTGATTTACAAGTACTAAGAAAATTCAACACCCATAAAGTTTGAACCTAAGACCCAATGATGACTAAGCCTCACTCAAACCAACTAGTCTACACCTCATAAGTAAAATTTATATTATACCTCTTTAATAATTGCTCATATTTTTTTGTAAAAATAAAATATAATTTAATGTATCCCATTATTTAATTCAAAGAACCAACTTAATATTTAATCTTTCATAACATTTTCATTATCAGATAAAATTAATGAAAAGTATATATCATTTAAATTTTGAAAAAAAAAATATTACGATTAAAGTTCTAAATTCCTTCAATATCTTTAAAATGCTTTTGTGGTTAAAACAAAAAAATATGTTTAAATTTGATGCATATAATAACATCCTCAATCTTTATTAGAAATTCATTCGTAAGCATGTTATTACTTTGTAGAGTGGTTCTTGTTGTCACGACTCTAGTGGGTTCTCATCTACGGATTTGGTTGATCCGCCTTTTCTGTTTCTTCGATTTGGTGGATACGGGTTCACTTCTACGGTACTGGACTGTCCCCATGATATGTATATGTTTCTCATTCTCTCCATGCTGCTTGATTATGAGTCTCATGTGATGGGTAGTTTTTGCCAGATCACATTATTTTTGGTATTAGGGGCAATGTTGCATATTTTTGGAAGTGATTACTCACTACACTTCTTACACTGTATTATGCACTGTTTATTTATTTATCATGATATAAAACAGTGTTTTTTTCTTTGTGAAAAAAAATATATCTTTTATATAAATTCAAAATTCTTTCAAGAGAACTGACATTTTTGTTATATTTGTTTTAATAACTAAAGATCCAGAAAGAAATGATAATTAATGTGAAGTTAAAAGTTGTTCATAATGAAGATTTATGGTCTCCGTTATAATTAGGGCATTTGGTCTACTGGTATGATTCTCGCTTTGGAATTGAATTATTAAATTAATAATAATTATTATATTTATATTTAATTTCCGTGCCGTGAAATATTTAACTGGAATATAAAATTGTATTATTAAATTAATAATTATTATTATATTTACATTTAATTTTTGTGAAGTATGTAACTCGAATGTAAAATTAATAAAATAATAATTATTATTATATTATATTTCACTGGAATGTAAAATCATATTAATAAAATAATAATAATTATTATATTTGAAGTTAAATAAAATTAAAAATTATAATAAATTTTATTAATAAATAAAATTAAATATTTATGAAAAATTCTATTATTGATTTTCGCTTTCCGTGAAATATATAACTGGAATATAAAATTGAACTATTAAACTAATAATAATAATTATATTTATATTTAATTTCCGTGCCGTGAAATATATAACTGGAATATAAAATTGTATTATTAAATTAATAATAATAATTATATTTATATTTATATTTAATTTCCGTAAAATCTGTAACTCGAATGTAAAATTAATAAAATAATAATTATTATTATATTATATTTAATTTCCGTGAAATATGTAACTAGAATGTAAAATTGTATTAATAAAATAATAACAATTATTAGGTTTAAAGTTAAATAAAATTAAAAATTATAATAAATTTTATTAATAAATAAAATTAAATATTTATGAAATATTTTATTATTGATTTTATGCCAAAACAAATAATGTAATCATATTCTTTCACTTCTTTATTTATTTAAACATTTATGTTAATATCTTTTCATCTCCTTTATCCACTTACATATATTCTCTCTACTTTCTTTAAGATTATGCAAAGATTTTATTTTGAAGATTTTATTATTAATTTCATATTGAAATAAATAATCCAATCACATCTTTAACATTTTATTTATTAATATATTTATGCAACATTTTCCATCTTTCTAACCCACTTATATATATTCCCTCCACTTACATTTACTTTCCTTTATTAACTTTTCAAAATTATATCACCCATTAAATTTATTTAAACTTATTCTCTATTCATACATCATTTAATTTTATTATTTTTTTTATCATTCATATATATATATATATATATATATATATATATATATAATATTTTTAAATTTATACCATCCATAATAATGAAAATACAATTTTATATATACATTTTTACTGCACACACATATATATTTTTTCATTTACATTTATATTATTTTTAGTTATCATCTTATTAAATTTAAACGAAAGTATATAATTTATTTAATATATACCTAAAAAGACAATTAATTCCAAAATACCCAATGGGTTAGTTGGTTGAGCTTTCATCTAACAAGTTGAATTGACTAACAACCACAAAGATCTAATAAAGCACTCTCCATTTTAGATAACCACTTTTCATTCAAAAATTGAGATGTTAAATAGTCTTCTCCTTCTCACTCTTCTTCCCACTGGCTTATTCTTCAATAGTTTCATATTTTTTTATTAAAAGAATTGATACATTTCAAATTTTCTAGTTCTATTAGAAATTATGAGTCGAGTAGTCTTTAGTGCGACTTTTTGAAGGCTTTTACGGTGTAATTTCTCTAAATTCCGGCAGGAATTTAGAGAAAAGAGAAGTTTGATTGCTAACTTTGCACAATCAAAGTGCCCTAGAGGTTTTTGAGGATGTTTGTTTTACTTAAATTTTTATCAACATATAATAATGTCTCATTCAATTGGATATTGTTTTCATGATTATGTGGATTTGATTCCATAATGACTAATTAATATCTTTTCATCTCCTTTATCCACTTACATATATTCTCTCTACTTTCTTTAAGATTATGCAAAGATTTTATTTTGAAGATTTTATTATTAATTTCATATTGGAATAAATAATCCAATCACATCTTTAACATTTTATTTATTAATATATTTATGCCACATTTTCCATTTTTCTAACCCACTTATATATATTCCCTCCACTTACATTTACTTTCCTTTATTAACTTTTCAAAATTATATCACACGTTAAATTTATTTAAACTTATTCTCTATTCATACATCATTTAATTTTATTATTCTTTTTATCATTCATATATATATATTTAAATTTATAACATCCATAATAATGAAAATACAATTTTATATATAAATTTCTACTCACATATATATTTTTTTATTTACATTTATATTATTTTTAGTTATCATCTTATTAAATATATACGAAAAATATATAATTTATTTAATATATACCTAAAAAGTCAATTAATTCCAAAATACCCAATGGGTTAGTTGGTTGAGCTTTCATCTAACAAGTTGAGTTGACTAACAACCACAAAGATCTAACAATGCACTCTCTATTTTAGATAACCACTTTTCATTCAAAAATTGAGATGTTAAGTAGTCTTCTTCTTCTCACTCTTCTTCCCACTGGCATATTCTTCAATAGTTTCATATTTTTTTATTAAAAGAATTGATACATTTCAAATTTTCTAGTTCTATTAGAAATTATGAGCTTTTATGTTTGTTGTACTTAAATTTTTATCAACATATAATAGGATATTGTTTTCATGATTGTGTGGATTTGGTTCCATAACACCAATTCTATGCTCAAATTCCACACTCTACTTTATATTCAAGAGTGAGCTCATTCTTCCCCAACAAAGGAATTTCACAAATGTAAATATAATTGTAAATGGGGAGGTTGGTTTCTAATAGGATTAATGGGAAATAACTCCTCCTTAACCCATAAATTGGCATTTTGAAAATCTACAAGAGTCACAACATTTCCATCAATTGTATGTGCCATTCTGGTTTTCCTTTAATGTATTGGTGACACTATGTCATATGGATCTTATACAACTTCTTCTTCTTATTTGTCACATTTCAAAGAGCTTCCATATAGATAAGAAACCAAATAAATGATTAGTTAGGCTAGAAAATATTAAACAAAATGCAACAAAAAAAATTATAATTTGCAACGATAGTCTAGACTATTATTACAATTTTGACTAAATTTTATTTAAAAAATCTATTTAAATAAGTACAAGGACCTCAAACTTATCCTTTATATGCAATATTATAGTTTTCAACAATATATTTTTAAATATAATTTTCAAGTTTTTTATAAATGTCAAGGGATCGAATTGCTACATTCTCTTTTAGGGTAACCATATTGGATAAGATTTTTATGCTACAATATTATATACTTCATCTAATTTATTTTATGGAGGTTTCTTCCGTTTTAGGCCTCAATACTCTATAAGATTCACAATATCGTTTTGATATGCTTTATGAAAGGAGATTGTCATGTTATTTTGTTAGCTTAATGAGAACACAATATGATTTTCTTGGAACTTCATTTTTCTCCTTAGACATTGGTGATTACATGGATATAAAAAATGGAAACAAATTCTTAATTTCACATGAGCACCTTCTCTCATTATATATTGGATAACTCATATTATGCAAGTTTCTACTTTTTTACTTCAAATTTGAATACTTTTTATTGTCTAGTCTCCTAAATTTGCCAATGATTTTAATGAAAGATCTTTTATGAAAGCAACAAATTGCTTATGATCACTTACAAATTGTAAGAGCTATTTCAGTGCACAAAGACGTGCTAACCCCTGAAAATGAAAAAAAAAGGTTTTTTAACTCTATTCAACAATTTAGTAATTTAAATTTGGTCTTTGGCCATGGTCATTATTTCCTTGAAAATCATTTTAGCAGAAGTGCTAGTCAACAATGGTCAATATTGAATATTTCATTTAGAGGAACAACATATAAAATTTAATTTTCTAATTAGATGGTCTAGGAATGGGATTCAATGTTGAAGACATGGCCATATGCCCTCTACAGAATCCCTACCCATAAGGAATACCGATATTATACGCAAAATAGCTATTTGATAATATAAAAAAATTGGCATAGCAATGGATCTCTGTGTCAAGAGCATGCAAGGAAGGGACGCTGCCATTCAATGCGACGAGATTACGATCGGATCAAGAAGAACCCAAGCTGAAGATTATAAATGGAGTTTGATGGTCACGAAGTTGGCATTATTTTGTGTTAGAATTTGAGCGCAGTTTCCGACGACGTCTTCAAGCAGGGACAATTGCGGAAAATTCAGGAAGGAATGACTGATGGTGAAACTAAATGAACTCTCGGCCTCAGTCACCAAGCTTGGAGAAAGTGTGACCCTAGAAACCCACTCCCGCTTCTCCTTGGTCACCAGGAAACTGGAAGAGTTGCATAAGACGTGGAACAAATTCAGTTAATGGTGGATAATCTAACATCCAAGGTGGTTACCCTGAATATGAAGGTGGATAACCTTGACATACAAGTAGAAACTGCGACCTTGGGCATTCTAAAGGAAGTGTTTGGGATCCTCACAATCCCCTCTCTTGATGAGTAGGTCATGCCTCCACTGGAAGAACCCCTGGACCAAACTTTCGACTCAACACTCCCGCAGCAGATGGAAGCAGATTCGGCTAAACAAGAAGGAACTCTTCAAGGTGAGAAGGATGATAGTGATTAGACACATCTATTTTCTTGCAAAATGTTTCGTAAATTCGTGCTATATAATGGAGTCTTTTGGAGGCTGTGTAAAATAAGGGTAGTTAGAATTTTACTCATATATTTATTTTGGTAAAGAAGATAAATTCCTACATGTAATGGCACTCTTTGTTTTTCAGTTTGATTATACAAAAACTACCCATTTCTTTAAACCCAATAATAATTAATTGGCATCACAAATTCCTCTATATCCCCTTAAAATGCCAATCAAATGAGTACTTTTGGGAGCATCGATTTCAAAATTAAAATAAATAAATATAATTGACCATTATTTGGAATAATTCCCTCATCGTTTGTGAATTACAACAAACTTCAAATCTTAATAGGAATATAATTAAATGAAAGTGTTGGATTCACAATTGCGAGGGAAGGGGGTTGAATCAATATAATACAATTTTTACTTATTTAAACATTCAAGCACCATAAAAAACCAATCTCATAGCAGAGCATGAAACACAAGATATATGTGGAAACCCTTTAGGAGAAAATTACCAAACTTTAAATGACAGTTTTTTCGTAGCCATCAACCTACTGTTATAATAATTTGTAGGCACCAACCTATAAGAGTTACCAATCTCCTCAATTTCTCAATTTTGTAGGCACCAACCTACATGAGACACAAATGCACTATGATTTGCAAGCACCAACCTGTAGGAGACACTAATCCCCAGTTTTTTGTAGCCGTCAACCTACTGTTATAATAATTTGTAGGCACCAACCTATAGGAGTTACCAATCCCCTCAATTTCTCAATTTTGTAGGCACCAACCTACATGAGACACTAATGCACTATGATTTGCAAGCACCATCCTGTAGGAGACACTAATCCCCTTTGTTGATTTGTAGGCACCAACCTATAAGAAACACCAATCCCTTTTATTGTCTATTATGAAAGCTTATTCTTCAAAGTTCCACTCTTTTTGCTAAATTCTGCTATGCAGTCTTATTCAACCAACTCACAAAATAGAAGAAAAGATAGATCAACTACTTAAAAATTATCCACTTCGGGGGGAAAATGCTTTTATATTACATATATTAAAAAATAATTGGATGATACAAACTAGCCTAGATCCATCTTAATTCTGGATCTATCAAGTGCCAAGAGGGATCAAATCTATCAAGGTGCAAACCTCTTTTCTTAGTGAAAAACTTGAAGAAAGGTTTGCACCTTGAGAAATGTGATCCCTCTCAGAGCTTGATAGATCCGGAGTTAAGATGGATCTAGACTAGTTTAATTATTAAATATATTTTTTAGTTTAATTTTTATTTTTATATAATTTCACTAAGTCAAAATGTTTTAATTAATAATTTTAATTTTTAATTTTATGTAATTTGACTAGGTCAAAATGTTTAGATAACGTAATATAATTCCACATTACAACTCTTCCATAATGGGATGACTCTTGGCCCAAAAATGTAATAAAATTAGATTAAAAAAATATATTTATAAAATATTTTGATTGTGAAATGAAAGATGGATTTTGGGCATGTGGTATTGATGAGCCATGGTATTGACCCATGGTATGGTATAATTAATAATATCTTTGGTAATTTGGGGTGAATATCCATGGTTAAAAGTCTTGTTAATTGTAAGTATTGTTTTTATTATGAAATGAGAGATGGTTTTTGGGAATGTGCTATTGATGAGTCATTCTATTGGCCCATGGCATGGTATGGTTAATAATATACACGGTAAAGTGGTGGTGAATATCCATGGTTAATAAATTTGTTATAGTGTAAGTATTACTTTTTTTTTGTGCTTATTAATGAAATTTAAATATGGTTACAAAATTATTATTTTAATTTATATGGTGAAATAGATCTTAATTTATAGCTACTATTTATATCTCATATATTTTCATGTGATAGAGGTGTAGATATATCTCAAAACTAATTATAATATTTTTTATAAAATATTTTGAGTGTGAAATCAGAGATGGTTTTTGGGCATGTTGTATTAATGGCCCATGGTATTGGCCTATGGTATTGTAACAAATCATATTTACAAGTTAATAATATATGTGGATGATTAAACATATTGTTATATATTGTAATTTTATGTGGTTATTAATTAAATTTAAATATGGTTACATAATCATTATTATATTTTATAAGGTAAAATGGATCTTAACTTATTGTTTATATATATATATATATATATATATATATAAATTGGAACAGGTATGTTTTATTTATTGAAGAAATCTCGTTGGGCCAAGGCTGAATCAACCAACATTACACAACAGCAAGCGAGCTTCCTAATACAAATAATACATCATTTCATGGGATGCAAGTTTGGAGGGGTCTTTCATCATTTATGCTGAGATCTCTTGACGGGAGTAGACATCCTTTGTTTTCCATAGTATCTACTTCCTTGTTTGAGCCTTTGAGGATGTGGAAGAATTGGTAGGAGGTGAATTCAAGTAGCAAAAGCTTCAGTCTTCGAAGTGCCTTATTGAGGACTGTGTTGTTGAATTGATCCTCCGAGTTAAGCTTCTTGATCGGGATTTCTAAGTCGCCAAAGGCTTGGAAGTCTTTGATGCCTCTTTCGCGAGCAATGTTGTAGGCTTTTAGAAGGCCTAGGATTTTTGCCTAATTGTTTGTTCACTATCCAAGGCCACAAAAAAAGTTGTCTCTTCTTATGCTGCGTGAGGAATAGAGAACGCCACCTGCGCTTGATGCCCCGAGGTTTCCTTTGGATGCACCGTCAAAGAAGATCATTGTTTTGCTCTACTTTCTCCACCACACCTGGAATATTTCATCTGAGTTCCTTATTCGCTATCCAGGATTGATTAATGGAGTGACCAAGGATTGTTTTCTATCTCGAGGGGCAAGGGTTCCCATCCAAATATTTTCTTCAGGGAGGAGAAAGTTATTAGATTTACGAGGTTGCTGCAACATGGATTCAAGGAGAAGAGATGTGGCTTTTGCTACAACCATTCCAGGAGGCCAGAGAGAATTGTTGAATATATGCTCATTTTGAGCAAGCCAGATTTTCCAGCAGGCATATTGGAGGATGGAAAGCCAAACATGAGACTAGAGTGAATTGCTGGGGGTATCGTGAGGATAGCGCTGGCCCCAGGAAGAAAAAATATCAATCACTGAAATGTGGTGTGGAACAGAAACCTGTAGACCATGAAGTATGAAGCTCCAAACCTCTTTTGCAAATGAGCAGTCCATAAAGAGATGGTTCGAGGTTTCGATGGCATTCCTCCAGAGCACACACCTGTGAGGGCCAACGATGTTTCTTTTGGCCAGATTATCCCCTGTCAGCACCTTGTTATGTATTAGAACCCAGAAAAATAAATTTAATTTAGGGAGTCTAAATGGATTCCATACCTATTTCCAAAACTTGGCTGGTTGGTTCCTTTCTTTCTGAGTTTGAAGAGCCTTGTATCTGAATGCAACAGTGTAATTGCCATATTTTCCCCTGCCCCAACAGCCAGCAACGTCCTTATGCACCGACACGAGATCAATTAGCATATTACTGAAGGTTTGTTGTTGTTAACGCAGATGCTTTGAAATTCTGGGGAGATCCCAGGATTGCCAATTCCCCTTTTCGTCCTAGGCAAAGATCTCGTCAATTTTGGAAATGCCAGATTGGATCAACCAATCGCGAAGTTCTTTGATCTCAGTATAATTTCTGAGGGGAGCGTGGCACATTATGTTTTCATCCCGGAGCTTGGTATTTTTACCATTACCAGGGACGCGATAGAGGCATTCCTTAAAAAAATTTAAACCTCTCCGACAAAGATTCCATACCTGAGTGCCAGTAGAAGTGTTTTCTGCCTGCAGAAGTCTTAGAGGGACACCTTGCGCGTATTTGGTTTTGATGATTTTCCTGACTGGGTGCTTTGGCTCCGAAAACATTTTCCATAAAATTTTGTAGCCCAAAGCGAGGTTGGCAAGGGAGGGGTCACGAATTTGTAGACCTCCATCATCAATAGGGCGTTTCACCAGATCCCAGTTAACCAGATGAAAATTTCGTTTGGTTTCCTTTTCCTCCCTGCCAAAGGAATTCACACAATAGTTTGGAGATACGTTTCATGATATTTTTAGGTGCCATATGGAAGGAGGCTTGGTAGATGGGGAGAGCAGACACCACTGCTTTGATGAGAATTAATTTCCCCCCTTTGGTGAGCTGGTGATCTCCCCAGGAGGAAATTTTGGCTTTGAATTTACTGATGACATCGACCCACAAAGATATTTTATTAACTCCGAGAGTTAGGGGAAATCCTAGATACTTAAGTTTTTCCCATTGGGCATGACTAGCAAAGTCGAGTTGTTGTGCAATGCGATGGAGATCATGCTGCTCAACATTCCACCCGAACACAACGCTTTTGCTATCATTGATTAGAGCACCATAGACATTGCAGTAGTTGTGAAGGACAGAATTGAAGTCTTTTGCAATTCTAATAGAGGCGCCTCTAAGAAGAAGAGAGTCATATGCAAAGAGGGCATGGTTTATGGGCTCCAATTCATTCGATATTCTTATGCCAGGAATAGCCCTTGCATTCTTCTTCGCTGTTAGTTTCCTGCTGAGAGTGTCTGCCATCAGAATGTACAGAAATGGGGAGAGAGGTCAGCCTTGCCTCAATCCCCTCTGAGCTTGAAAATAGGATGCAGGACGCCCAATGATGAGTGGTGAAATCCAAGGCTTTTCAATGCAAGCTTTGATTAAATTGACAAACTCAGGGGAGAAGCCAAAGGAAAGGAGGACTCTGAGGAGGAAGGAGAGGTTGACCCTGTCAAAGGCATTAGCCATGTCGAGTTTGATCAGCATCCCCTTCTCTTTCTGCTGCTTGTTGGAGTGAATGGATTCTTGCACTTGAATTACATTGTACAAGATGTGCCTGACTTTGAAAAAACCTCCTTGTGGGTTGGAGGTAAGACTCCTGAGCAGAGGTTTGATTCTATTTGCGAGGAGTTTAGCAAGGATTTTGTAAGAGGCATTGTAGAGGGAGATAGGTTTGAATCTGCCAAAGGTTTCATGGTTCACTTCTTTCGGGATTAAGGCCAAGAAGGTTGATTTTATGCCTCCCCCCACCTTGGCTTTGCTCAAAAATCCTTTTATCATTTTCAACAAGTCAGTTTTGATAATATCCCAACAAATTTTGTAGAAATGGATTGTGAAACCATTGGGGCCTAGGGCCTTATCAGGTTCCATATACCAGATGAATTTGATTATTTCCTCTTCTGAGAAAGGTATCATGCGTGTGGAGTTGTATTCTATACTGACAAGGTGGGAAATGTGAGAGAGGAAATATGTTGTGTCCTCTTCACTGCCATCTGTCCCTGGACCATAGAGGTTCTTGAAATGACTCTCTGCTACATATTTTATTTGATCAAACCCTTTGCAAACTTGCCCCTCAGCTGTTGTTATTTCTGTGAAGTGATTGTGGGAAAGGCAAGCTCTATATTGACGATGGAAGAAGGAGGTGTTCTGATCCCCTGCCTTGAGCCACAGGCTGCAAGATTTGATTCTCCAATATTCTTCTTCCATTAGAAAGGAGCAGTAGGATTTGCCTTGGGCATGCATCTCCTTATCAATCTACTCAAAGGTGATGCTTTTTTCTTCCATTTCCATTTGCAGGGCTTCCAATGACTGGATCGCTTCTATTCTCTAGCTGGTTGGGGTTTTTGTGGGCTTTCTTATCTAGTCTTTCAGGGATTTCTTTGTGGCCTTTATTTTATGCTGCCACACATATCTTGGGGAACCAGTGACTGATTTGGCCCAGGTTGCTCGAACAATGTCTAAGAACCCTTCTCTTTCAATCCAAAGAGGACTGAACAGGAAAGGGATTGAGCCCAATTTTTCTTCTGCTTCCAAAAGTAGTTGAATGGGCTTGTGATCTGAGGTCAATTTGGGGAGTATTTTTATGGAGATTAACTTCTTTTCCATCAGTAATGTGCCTTGATCTAAGAAGCTATCCAGGCAAGAAAAAATGTGTTCATCCCCAATTATGTTTTTGGACCAAGTGTATAGACCTCTCACTGGGTTTAAATCAAGGACATCCCACTGCTGGATGAGGTCTTCCACCAAGGGTAGCATTTGATCCCTGGTATTATTTCCACCTCTCTTTTCTTTTCGTATCAAAACTATGTTTAAATCTCCATCCAAAATGATATTGTTAGGGGTATGGAGCTCTAAAAAGGCAGAGAGTGAGTTGCAACATTCTCTCTTTTGAGCATATAGAACCGGAACATATAGATTGAATAGGGAAAATGTTAACTTACTTGTGTGATGCCTTAGCTTAGTGAGTATCCAGTGTTGGGTCTCATGGAAGTTGTGCAGATGGAGGTGATCTTTTGACCACAAAGTAGCTATTCCACCTGAGGAACTCCTTCAACTTACTGCCTTGCCAACGTTTTTCTTCCATTTTGACTTCCTGATGTTGAGAAGAGTGTGCCCTTCAATTTTAGTCTCTTGGTGCATAAGGATGTCTGGAGGGTCCATTTTCAAGAGGTCTTTGACAGCTTCAATTTTCGATGGGTTCCCCAAGACTCTGCAGTTCCAAGAGACTAGACACATTATTTACCAATAGTGGGGTTGGTGACTCCTCCCTTGGGAGGCTTTGTTCTGGTGTTTCTCCCAATAGACATCTCTATTGTGGGTTGGCTTCCTTGTGTTTTTTTCCCTTTCTGCTTCTTCTTCCCTTACTTCTTTATGAGATTTCCTTCGGGCTCTTTTCGAAGGCCTCTCAAAGGTCTCGTCCTCCGAGGAGCAGGAATTGTCCATTGGCTTCTTTCTTATTATTTCTGCATATGAAGGATTGGAGGGGCAGCCTTGGGGTGCTCCAAGGAGGACTGATTCTTCACTATCTTTTTCAAAAGAGGGAGGTGCACTCTATTTTGTGTTGTCCAAGACTGATTCTGGGGGGTCTGTTGGAATGTTGTCCTTATCATTGGGTCTTATGGCCTCTTCCAGAGTGGGGGTGGAGCTCCTCTCCTCGAAAACCTAGCTTGTTATGGGGATAGTGTTCCCTTTTGTGACCCCTTTTCCATTTGCTTTTGTCGAACCTGCTTTCTGGACTAGGGTCCATTGTTCTCCCTTTGATTTCTCACTCTCTTCCTCAACCTTTTTCTTAAAGTGTCTTGCGAAGTGTCCATAGCCATGGCAGTGTCTGCATTTGAAGGGGAGATGCTCATAGTCCAGCTCCTGCACATAAGACTAGCCGACAACTATTAGTTTAATGGCTTCTGGTAGCCCTTATTCTAGGTCTACCTCAACGCAAATTCGAGCACAAGAGTATTGATATTTTATCACAGTTTGGTCAATGTGTTTCCCAAGGGTGTTGCCTATAGTCTGGAGGGACTTCTGGTTCCATCAATGTAGAGGAAGGCGAGGGAGATGCACCCATACTAGAACCGTTGAGGGCACGTCTTAAGTGGGATCAAAGTCAGGCAACCACTTGTTTAGGTATAAACCTTGCGGTCCCATGAAATATGGACCATTCTTGAATATGAGGCTTCTGTCCTCTGCATTTTCAAACACAAACACAAAAAATCCTTTTCCGGAAAAATAGCTTTTGATGCCTTCTTTGATTAAATGGGTCTAGTTCCTCTGTACCCAATATTTCATGGCTTTGGGAGATGGCCAGAGACTTATAAACTGCCCTATGAGGCCTCTTTTGGCAAGATTCAGTGTTAATCTGCAGGTTTCTTCCATTGGGAGAGCTACCGAGGGGATATTGTACAATTTTTTCACAAACTTTTGTTGCATTTCTGATGGGGGTCGTTTGTTGCATGAGGCCACCAGGTTCTTGAAGGCGATCACCTTCGGTGGTGGTGGAAGGGGGTCGAGTCCCCCTACAAAGGCCATGGTAGTAGGGGAGGCCGCAGCTAGGTTTGCAGCACATGTAGATCAGGAGGACGATTGTGAGCAGTGAAAAAACATTAAGATGCCTAATCTAAATGAAGGCCTCGTTGCTAATCCAAAAAGTTATTCTTAAATTTATTAATGGAAATAAAATTCCAATGTAGCAAATTCGACTTTTATTATTTTTATTACTTTTTAAATTTTTTTATGGACACTACTACATCTTTCTTGGGCTCTATATTAACCATGTAACTGTTTACCAATTTACATATTATAAATTGGACATATTAATATAAATTCAACATATTAAACTGACATGTAAAAATGTTTACAAACTTTCTTACATTACATCTACACATTACCCCTATACTGGGTTGGAGAGCATCGAGTCGGCGCAATGAAAAAACCTACTTTCTATATATAGGAGTCTAAGGGGTCACAATATAATCAAAGCCTACATAACAATAATAATGTAAGGGCACAACAATAACAATAGTGGGCTTCTATGGGGCACAATAATAACAATATGGGGACTACATGGGCATAACAATAATAATAAGGGGGCTACACTAACAATAACAATAAGGGTTACACTAGTATTATAGGGACATAACATCCCCCTCTCCATCAAAAAAGTGTTGTCCTCAATGCTTGAGTAGTTATGGATGCTTTTGTATAAAATTTTCGTCCACCCATGTGGAATCTTTAGTGGGTAAGTTCTTCCACTTGATGAGATACTCTCAGAATTGATCAATTTCATAGCTATCGAGTTCTTGTTTTCATGACTGCTTTAGGTTCCAATATGATTTTCCTTCCTCGTCAAGTTTTGGCAATATTGTTTGAACAAGGAGTTTGTCACTTATAATCTTCTTTAAGCATAAATCATGGAAAACTGAGTGCACTCGAGAATATGCAGGAAGCTCCACTTTGTATTTCATAGTACCAATGTTTTGCAACACCTTGTAAGGACCATAGTAATTTGGTGATAATTTATTATCCTTCTTAGCTTCCTTGAGGGACATTTGTTTGTATGGTTGTAGTCGTAAAAATACCTAGTCACCTACATCAAAACTTCTTTCGTTGCAATGTTGATCTTCCTATTATTTCATGTGATTCTGCGCCAAAGTTAGGTTATCCTTTAAGAGTTGGAGAGCTTGTTGTTGATGCTCGAAGTGATATTCCACTGCTTGAACCTTATAATTTTCTCTTAAAGATGATTTCGATGTTTGAAACTCTAATGAGCATAATTGTGCAATTAAGCCTCGGTTTTCTTTCTTTAGAATATTTGTCATGCCATTAGAGTTGATTATATTTCTCGGTTTCCTTGCGATACCCCTTAATTCAACTTCCTTTTCTTCCGAAATTTTTTTTTGAAGAAAAGTTCTTGAAAATTAAAAGCTATTGTACCCAAAGATTGTAACCATTGAACTCCTAATACAACATCAACACCACCCATTAGAATGAAAAACATTGGGATATTCAATACATATTCCCCCATGGTTAGATTGATATTATGACACTTTCCGGAGTAATCTATAGTTCCTCCATTTGCAACCATCACTTGACACTTTGGTGTTGGATATAGGAAGCAATTCAATTCCTTTTCTATCTTACAATGAATAAAATTTTGGGTACTACCTGAATCAATCAACATTATTACCACTTTCTTCTTAATATGTCCTTCTATCTTGAGAGTTTGAGGAGTGGTAATTCCTGCCAATGCATTACAATATATGGCCAAATTCATTTCTTCTTTCTCTAAGGTTGGTTCTTGGTGTATATCCTATGCTTTTGAAGTTTCTTGTTCCTTTTCTTCCTCTTCACAATCTATGTAAAATAATTTATTCTTAGCACACTTATGACCTTTAGTGTATTTTCTATCACAATTATAACAAAACCCTTTTGCTCTTTTTTCTTCCAATTGTTGTGGTGTCAACCTTGTAGGTTGTGGAAGGCTAGGAGCAACAACACTTCCATATTTATAGTTGTGACTGGTAGGCTTCCTTGCTGCCATCATTTTTCTTTTAATTTTTTTTTCCCAATGAATCAGGTTCCTAAAGGCGAACCTCATGTTGGATGTTATCCTTTAAAGTCCATATGAATACATAAATCCTATGCTCCTTTGTAATATAATTTACCCTTATATTCAATTTTTGGAATTCCTTAATGTGCTCTGCCACTGAACCCTTTTGTTTGAGATTTATCAATTGGCTAAAGAAGGTGTTTCTCTTTGTATCTTCATAATGTGCTATCATTCCCTCCGTAAAAATTGACCAAGTCACAAGTATTTTACGAGAAAAAAGCCATTGATATCATACAAACTGATTGGGTTCTAAATACAAATTTGCAATGTGTACCTTTCGTGTGTGTTGCACATTGTGGAGATTAAAATATTTCTCCATCTGCAGTATCCAAGTTACTAGATCCTTGCCATCAAACTTCCTCATATCGATCTTTGGAATATAGTGGCTCTTCAATCCAACGTTAGATTCTATGAAATCATGATTAACATTTATTTTGTTCTCATCATGAGTTTCATCTAATACCATTTCACCATTAGGAAGCGTTTCTTGTAGCAACTTTGTCAAAATTTCCTTCAAACCTTCCATGTCTGCTTTTAAACAATTCTTCAAATCTTCCATGTTGCCTTTCATTTTTTCTTCTATTTCATCCTTCAAACCTTCCATGCTTGATTTTAAACCATTCTTCAAACCTTCCATGTCTGTTTTTAAATCATTATTTAAACCATCCATCTTAGTTTCTATTTCATTTTTTGTTACTCTTTGCGAGAGTGAAATTTGTTGCACTTGGTCTCGTAATTTTTATATATCATGTTGCATTTATTCCTCTTCTTCATGCGTCATAGTAGATTTTTATGGTTTCTTACTAGGTGCTTCCATTTTCTTTCTTTGATTCAATTTGGAATGAAACAATGACATTTATGCTTCACTATGCCCCTTGAATCACCTCAAAATGATTTTTCTAACAAAACTTATGCAATTTTTTTTTTAAATACACACCTTTTTCATTGCTTTGTAGGAGCTCGATATTGAATCTATTGTATCTCTGCAATTTCGAATCCCCAATATTTGAAATTTTGTCCTGTAGTAGCCCTCTGAGTCTTCTTTCTAATGCTACGAGTTAGACCTAATTTTTATTCTTCAAGTTAAAGTTATGCCCAATCTCCCACAATGACCTAATTATGGATTGGTTCAGTAGAGTGAACTTGTACGATGTTCCACGTGTCACTGTTTCGACCTTCGACTCTGAAATTGAAACAGAAGAAACTAAAGTCTATGAAGTTTCAAACACTTTTTAAAGAATTCAAATATGATGCCTGAAATGAAAGTTATGACGATTTCCCTTGGTCACATGTTTAAGATGAAATTCTGGAGCCTTCAAAAACCCCAACTTCCTCAGATCGTATCTTTGAAAATGTAGTGAACCAACATCTAAAATTCATACACAAGGTTCACCAATCTTTCGACTCGACATGGTTTCAATTTCAGCTTCTAAAGCTTCTTAGATAAAAATTTATAGAGACAATTCCAATATGACATGTTTGAAAAGGCGAAACCCTGTAATCTAAAGCTATGATACCAAATGTTATGCAACCAGCTCATAAAATAGAAGAAAAGATAGATCAACGACTTAAAAATTATCCACTTCGAGGGGGAAACCTCCTTAAAATTACATAAATGAACAATTATTTGATGATACAAATGGAAAAATCTACTTTCTATATATAAGAGTGTAAGGGGTCACAATATAATCATATCCTAGATAGCAATAATAATGTAAGGGCACAAAAATAACAATAGTGGGCTTCTATAGGGCACAATAGTAACAATATGGGGAATACATGGGCATAAAATTAACAATAAGGAGGCTACACTAACAATAACAATAAGGGGCTACACTAGTATTATAGGGACATAACAAATACACCAATCCCCTATATTGCTCATTTTGTAGGCACCAACCTACATGAGACGCTAATGCATATGATTTGCAAGCACCAACCTGTAGGAGACACTAATCCCCTCTTCTTCTTTGTAGGCACCAACTTACAAGAAATACCAATCCCCTCTATTGTCTGTTATGAAAACTTATTCTTCAAAGTTCGACTATGTTTCTCTAAATTATGTTATGCAGTCTTATTCTTCAAAGGTCCAATCTGCTATTCTAAATTCTAGTTTGCAATAATCCACTTTACTTATATGTTCAATTCTTTACCCTTGTATAATTTCCCCTTACTATGTAATTTAATTTGGCACTACCTTTAATTTTAGTTGTCATAATAGGTGCTTCATTCATGTCAAAATGTTAGAATTGGCTCTTCTTTCAAACTATCAGAATAGTTGCTTCCTTCAAACCACCTTCAATAAAACAATTCTTTTACCACTTGTAGTATTCAATCTTTGTCATACTACAACCTCTGGACCAAACTCAAACTCCACATATGCCTCTGCACTATGCTTGAGCACTTATACTACCAGTGACTTTATAACGCTTTCAAATATAGTTGCTACCTTTAGTCCAATTTTCATAGCTTCATGCTTATACATAATAGCATTACATATAACCAAGTCGTATGAAAGTTCTTACTATTCTTCGAAACCTCAACTACTTTCAATCCAAATTTCCATGTATCAATGCTTATATGCCTTTTCACTATAAAATATGCTCATATAACACATTCAGGTACTCTTGTATTAGTATATCAGTGGAAACCGCAAAATCGTTTCACACTTTAAACACTTGCAAAAGCAAGACCTTTTGGGTAAGGATGATGGGAACAATTTCTATTAACTGCTGGCCTAGGCACCAGGATATCAAGATATTGGAGGATTCAATGTTCATTGCACCATTAAATCTTATGGTTTGTCGATATATAGAGGGTTCTAAGTTGTATGTGCTTTAACATAACACTTTTATGACTCGGTTTTTAATCGAGAGACAATACATTTTGAATATCAATGATTCCACTAGCCTTCACTTTTTGTTAAAACATTGATATGATGATATGTTGAGGGTTATTAGCCCTTAGGTTGTTGGCAATATGATGTAGAGTGTTGTCCTTGATGGTAACCCACTGAATAAAGATGAAGACATGAGATTGTTGACTTGTGTTGTTCTTGATGGCAATCCACCTGATGAAGTTATTCGTGACCTGATGGACTTGGTAAATGATGTAAATCTGATATGAAGTGATGTTTGTTAGCAATATGATGCTGAGTGTTGTCCTTGAATGGAAAGATGATGGCAACTTACTTGATGAAGTTGTGCTTGATAGAACATGTCTTGATGAACTAAATCTGATGTATCTACAGTGAGTACAGAAGACAATGAAGAAAGGAATTCAGCATGTGACAGATCTATGATGAAAAGAGTATGTCTCTAGGCATACGCGGATTTGCCTAAGGGAAGTCGCGTATGCACGTGGAAAAGAACGTTCCAAGTCGCGTATGGGCAAAAGCGCTCAAAAAGTGCAAAACCAGGGGTAACCACCATGGTATTGACCCATTGTATTGGGTAATGATCCGCCTAATTGACCCCGTCCAGGAATACCATCGGAAGTAATGTAGTTTTGGGCTCATGGTATTGAAAGGGGCTCATGGTATTGAAAAAGGATAAATCTATATAAAGAGATGAAATTCATTGTGCAAATCATGAGTGTGGGTGCAAGATGTCTGAGCTTGAATGAATACTTCTCTCTGAAGTAGATCTGAATGGAAAGGGTTACACTTGAATGATAAATCTGAATGTATGATGCACCAATGATGAAGAAGGGGATCTAGATCCGAAATGTACTTGTATCTACTAGATCTGCTTATGGAAGGCTTAGATCCGTGATCAGTGATTATATCCGTGATGAGGCGAAGACCGTCTCGAGGGCAAAGGTAAAATCAAGTGATGTATCCGTTGTGAAGAATTGCAATGACATAAAAGATCAAGAAATCATACGCTAGTTCACTCGAAGAGGAAGCGGTTGTATATACGCGGGTCACTGAAGATAAAGCGCAGAGCATGCGCAATAAAAATTAGCTCTTAATATGCATGTACATACGCCCGGTTTATGTGAATGTAGCGTATACACGCGACACCGCAGAAAGTAGCGCGTATGCAAACTAGGGTTTGCTGAAATCTGTGGTAAGAAATGTCTGATCTGTTCTGCTGGTTTACTGATATCTGTCTGTGAGTTATATGTATCTGTTTCATGGTTGACTGTGCTTAAAAGTATGGAGTGGGTCCAGTCTGAAAATATGATGAAACGTGGCCTGCAAGTTGTGTCCTAGAGGAAGCTTTTGGATCCAGTGTGAAAATTGATGAAACGTGGTCCATAAAGGTGCTGAGGGTTGTAGCCTTCGGGCTGCTGTAGCCTTTTCCGTGAGGCCGGGTAAACTAGAGCGTGGGTCGAGCCTGGTTGTTGGCCGGTAACCAGGCCGTGGTTGGAGCCCTCTCCAGGAGAGGTCGGCAAACGAGCGGCAGTGGGTGCTCGCGTGTCGTGTAGGAGTTCCGTACCAAAGACATATGTTGTAAGATGTTTTCTCTATAATAAAATATTGAAGGCTGAGCAACTGCAGCGGTGGTTTTCTCCCGACTTGGGTTTCCACCTAAAAATCCTGGTGTTCATGTGTGATTCTTTGTGTGATGGTTTATTTTGTTGTTACTACACATGTTTACTATTAACTTAACATTAGTTGAATGAATATTGCAAAGAACTAAGTTAATAAATATCTGCATATTTAGATCTCTGCTAATACGCGAGTTGTATGAAGGATATCCGCGTGTATACGCGAGTTTACTAAAGGAAAGTAGCGTATGGGTTTTAGAGCATGAAAAAGTAAAAAATTTTAGTTTGCCCAAAATACTGATTCACCCCCCCCTCTCAGTATTTTTCCCAACAATTGGTTTCAGAGCAGGTTCTTCTGCAGAAGCTTGATCGCTTGAAGGAGATCCGTCGCAATGGGAAGTCTTGAAGGAGTAATGTCTATAAAGCCACCTCTATTCAATGGAAGCAATCTGATATTCTGGAAGGTACGAAAAAAAGCATATCTGCAAAGTCTTGGTGCAGATGTATGGGCAATCGTGGAAGAAGGTTATCAATACCCGGCAAGTATTCCTAACGATGCAGCAGAAAGGAAGAAGTATGAAATTAATGCCAAAGCAGTAAATGTCTTATTGGGAAGCATGTCTGAACCAGAATTTGCTAAAGTGATGCAGCTACATTCAACAAAAGAAATATGGGACAAAATCATTCTAAGCTATGAAGGAGACACAAAGGTAAAAAGTGAAAAACTCCAAACTCTTAGAATTGAATATGAAAATTTGAAGATGCATAGTGATGAGAGCATTGCCCATTTCTTCTTACGTCTGGATGATATTGTAAATCAAATGAGAAATTTGGGTGAAACCATAACTGATACTACTTTGGTAGAAAAAGTCTTAAGATCCTTGACTTCAAAATTTGACTCTAAAGTTTCAGCTATTGAAGAAAGGCAAGATCTGCAAACTCTTACTATTGTTCAATTACATGGTATTCTGACTGCTTTTGAAATGAGACAAGGAGGTCCGTCTCAAATCAGAGAAGTTGTTTTTAAGGTATCTGCAAGAGGAAAAGAAAAGGATGTTGTCAAAGAATCCAGCTATATATCCGAAGAAGAAGAAGCAAATTTCGTGAGAAAACTCCAACTAGGTATTGGAAGATTCAAAGGTAAGCTTCCTTTCAAATGTTTTGAGTGTGGAAAAGTTGGTCACTATGCTGCTAAATGTCCTTATAGAGAAAAACATGGTAAAGGGAAACAATTTGAAAAGAGGAAGAGTTATTATGCAAATGAAGATGATGATGAAGTGTCCAGTGAAGATGAAGAAGATTCTGACCATGATCTAAAAGTACTCATGGCAAAGAAGCAAAAGAAGAAGGCTACTCGAAACAAGAAGATATCTCAGAAAACTTGTATAACAGAAATTGAAGAAGATGAATCACATAGTGATTGGGGTCCTTGTAATACTCTTCTTTGACAAAGAGATGATCTCTCAATGAAAGAACAAAAGAAAAGCCAATGGACAGGACAAGTATCAAAGGTTTCATACTTATGCATTCAATCGAATTAAAGAACTAGAAGCAGTAATCAATGAGATTCAAATGCAGATCTCGAAAAATCAAGCAAGAAGAATGAAGGACTTGAAGCTGCAATCATCTCTCTATAAGCAGATCTTGAAGCATCAAGTAAGAAGAATGAGGAACCTCTACAACCATTTGAAAAGGAAGGCCTTGAAGCAGAAATCATCTCTCTCAAAGAAGATCTGGAAAAATCAAATAAGAAGAATGAAGAGCTGCAACAAACATGTAAAGAAAACGAAAATTGGTTGAAAGAAGAGATTCTAAATCTGAAGGATCAAGTAGAAGATGGAAGAAGGAAAGAAGAAAGCATGACAAAGCAATGTCAAGCCTTGGAGGTTGAGGTAAATATTCTCAAAGGTAAATTAGAAGAAAAAGTTAAAATTTTGAGGTTTCAAGATAGCACTAATATTTTGGACAATATTCTGAGTAATCAAAGGTCTCCTGCTATCAAACTTGGTCTTGGTTTCCATGAAACTGTTAAAGGAGAATCTAGCTCACAAGGAAGTGCTAAAACTTCAGAGGATGACAATGCAAAACCTGAAGTGTTGAAAGAAACAAAAGGTCAACCAACAATGATGAAATCTCAAAGGAAATCAGTCAATAAAGTTGAATGCTTTAAATGTCATAATCATGGGCATGTTGCAGCAAATTGCAGGAGCAGATCATTTTAGCCTCAAACAAATAGTTCCTACATAGAAAGGTACTCTGGTTTCTTCAAGGGATATTGTTTTTCATGTAACAAGTATGGACATAAAGCAGCTGATTGTAAAAGGAGGAAGATTAGAAATACTCATTATGATTCTTATGCTTATTTCTCTGGACACATAAGATGTTATTCCTGTAACAAGTATGGACATGTAGAAAAGGAATGCAGGTTGAACAAATCTGAGAAAGTGGACAATTTTCAACACACAGTTAGGAAGTTCAAGCAAATTTGGAAAAAGAAGAAGGACCAATCAGAAACGTAGGAAATTCTGACCCTACTGCAGTCATCCGCTTCTGAAGCTTACTTCTCTTATTGATTGCAGGAATGATGTGGGATACATTATGAGATTTAGTTATGTATCGTCACAGGGGGAGCAATGTATGATGACTCTCATGATTGGTTTGATTATTCTGGTTATATGTATTTCTGACAGAGCATCTGATATGAAGAAGACAGGTACAGGAAGTACAAATTCAGGAGGAGATGAAGGAATGTGAAAAATTTCTATGCTTCACTTTCGATACGCGGGTTCGATGAACAAAAGTCGCGTATACACGCGAGTTACATCAGACACAGTCACGTATGCATTGATGATAAGAGATTTTTATGATAGTTGAAGATCTGGAGCAGAGGTTCAGGGGGAGCATCAGTCTGACTGTTAATAACTGTATTATTGACTCTGTATCAGCTTAGTTTCTCAGTTCTAATGATGATATGATACTTGGTTTCTTATGTTGAAAATTATGGATGAGTCCTGTTTGCTTCTTAATGAAGAGTATTCGTTGCTGAGATGAAAGTCTTATAATTCAGAGATAAGGACAGATCATGCATGGAATTGCTGATGACTTGCTGAGAAAGGTATTTAGGTTGCACAAGTTAAGGAGGAACACTGGTTCAGGGGGAGCAGCAGGTTGACACTATGACTGCTTATTCTTTGGTTATTGTGATACTCATGCTCAAAATGATGATGACTTGGTATATGGTTTATTATGATGGGATTTTGAGCCCTGTTTGCTGAAAAGTATCTTTTGTGCTCACACATGGATGAGTTGGAAGTCATTTGTTTCAGAAATAAGAATAGATCATGCAGAGTTTGTTCTATGGTTGAGATCTTTTCCCTGCATATGTTACTTCATGTTAAATCTTAAAGATCATGGTGATATTGAACCACATGGATGATTGACGCATATTTGAAGATGCTGTTCTGGTATGATAATTTCTCTTGGAAAGAATGTATTTATGCTGCAAAGAATCTGAAGGCTTAGTTTCTAGTGTGCTTATGCTACAACTGTTGGATGACACTTGAAGACACAACTACACTGTTCTATCTATTTGTATTCCAAGGAAGTATTCAAATATCTCAGAAAGAAGTTGAACATTGTCTTTGCCTCACAGAGGATCAAATCTGATTGAAATATAGAAGATGGTAGTGGATACGCGGATTTCATGAAACACAGTCGTGTATATACGCGAGTTAATGCACATAAAACCGTGTATGCCTGGTTGCTGACAAATTTCTATTTGGGGTCAGCTTTCTTCAGCACAGCTGCAGTGCTGTTTGGTATCTCTGATACTGTTTGGTATTTCTAATGTTTTGATAAAGATGCCTTGAAGATTTGTTGGTGAAAGTGTTCAGGATGCACAAACTAAGGGAGAGCCTTAGTCATATGGAAAGGATGTTCAGAAGCACATTTTCAGGGGGAGCATTAGCATTGCTGAGTATAATGCATTGTTGGCATTATGGTGGTTCTGATATATGATATTTCTTGAGGTTTTTCTGGTATTGATCATGAAAAGTCATATTTGTAATTTGATGAAAAGGTCATGTTGAGACCCATGATGTAAAATTGTAATATTCAGTCATGACTTGTCAAAATTTGTAAACCGACTTGGTTGGGTAGCTGAGTCAATTTTTGTAAACTCACTTGGTTGAGTAGCTGAGTCAAATTTGTAAACCCACTTGGTTGGGTAGTTGAGTCTCATATGTAAATGCACTTGGTCGGATATTTGATGTAAGTATGAGTTTTTGGTGATAGGACGTTTATAGAGTCATGTACTTCATTGAAAATATGTTAGAAGATTCAGCATGAACTCAGGGGGAGCTTGGTCACTTCAGTACACATCAGATCTGCAGAACGCTTCTCCCACATGAGGAGAAAAGGGCGAGAGTATGCTGGTTTTGATCCGCCCTTTGCCCTTGATGTCAAAGGGGGAGAGTGACATGGTGTTTAAATGAAGAGAAAGAATGGTGTCAAAAATGGAGAATGTAACATGGTGTCATTTTATTCTTATTGTACCTATCGGTTGTGGTAACCAAACACCATCGTGGTTGCCATCAAGTCCAAAGGGGGAGATTGTTGGCAATATGATGCAGAGTGTTGTCCTTGATGGCAACCCACTGAATAAAGATGAAGACATGAGATTGTTGACTTGTGTTGTTCTTGATGGCAATCCACCTGATGAAGTTATTCGTGACCTGATGGACTTGGTAAATGATGTAAATCTGATATGAAGTGATGTTTGTTAGCAATATGATGCTGAGTGTTGTCCTTGAATGGCAAGATGATGGCAACTTACTTGATGAAGTTGTGCTTGATAGAACATGTCTTGATGAACTAAAACTGATGTATCTACAGTGAGTACAGAAGGCAATGAAGAAAGGAATTCAGCATGTGATAGATCTATGATGAAAAGACTATGTCTCTAGGCATACGCGGATTTGCCTAAAGGAAGTCGCGTATGCACGCAAGAAAGAACGTTCCAAGTCGCGTATGGGCAAAAGCGCTCATAAAGTGCAAAACCAAGGGTAACTACCATGGTATTGACCCATTGTATTGGGTAATGATTCGTCTAAATGACCCCGTCCAGGAATACCATCGGAAGCAATGTGGTTTTGGCTCATGGTATTGAAAAAGGGTAAACCTATATAAAGAGAAGAAATTCATTAAAAATCATGAGTATGGGCAAGATGTTCAAGCTGAATGAATACTTCTCTCTGAAGTAGATCTGAATGGAAAGGGTTACAGTTGAATGATAGATCTGAATGTATGATGCACCAATGATGAAGAAGGGGATCTAGATCTGAAATGTTCTTGTATTTGCTAGATCTGTTTATGGAATGATTAGATCTGTGATGAGGCGAACATCTGTCTGAGGTAAAGGGTAAAATCTGAAGTGATGTATCTGTTGTGAAGAATTGCAATGACATAAAAGTCTGAAGAACCATACGCTAGTTCGCCGAAGAGGAAGCACGTATATATGCGGCTTCGCTGAAGAGAAAGCGCGTATGCGCAATAAAATTAGCTCTGTAATATGTACAGAAGTATACGCTGGTTTATGTGAACGGAAGCGCATATATACGCGACATCAGAGAAAGGAAAGCGCGTATGCAAACTAGGGTTTGCTGAAGTCTGTGGTAAGAAATGTCTGATCTGTTCTGCTGGTTTACTGATATCTGTCAGTGAGTTATATGTATCTATTTCATGGTTGACTGTGCTTAAAAGTATGGAGTGGGTCCAGTCTGAAAATTTGATGAAACGTGGCCTGCAAGTTGTGTTCTAAAGGAAGCTTTGGATCCAGTGTGAAAATTGATGAAACGTGGTCCATAAGAGGTGCTGAGGGTCAACATGAAATTTTCTACTGGTGTGTTGTAGCCCCTCTGGTGTGAGGTCGGTAAACGAGAAAGGTGGGGTCGCAGCCCTTTCCGTGAGAGGGCCGGTAAACGCAGCCGGGGTTGAGCCCCTTCCAGGAGAGGTCGAAACGAGCCAGGGTGCCTCGCGCGTCGGTAGGGAGTCCGCACCAGCATACACTAAGATGTTTTCTCTATAATAAAATATTGAAGGCTGAGCAACTGCAGCGGTGGTTTTCTCTCGACTTGGGTTTCCACCTAAAAATCCTGGTGTTCATGTGTGATGCTTTGTGTGATGGTTTATTCTGTTGTTACTACACATGTTTAATGTTAACTTAACATCAGTTGAATGAATATTGCAAAGAACTAAGTTAATAAATATCTGCATATTTATATCTCTGCTAATACGCGAGTTGTATGAAGGATATCCGCGTGTATACGCGAGTTTACTAAAGGAAAGTAGCGTATGGATTTTAGAGAGTGAAAAAGTAAAAAGTTTGAATATGCAGTAAATACTGATTCACCCCCCCCCTCTCAGTATTTTTCCCAACATAGGTGCTAATCCTTAAGCTCCCTCATGACTAAGAATATGACGAAGAGATATTGGGGCTTGGAATATCGACAAATCCTCAAATCTGTACTTTTTGGAAATAATGTTGATATGGTAATATGTCGAGGGATTGCATCCCTCAATTGCTATACTTAAGCACTCACATGACCAAAGATATAACCGAGAGCCAATATATTGGGATATTGAAAAATATTTATCTTTCCCTTTTTGAGTAAAAAATCATTATGGTAATATGTCAAGCGGGTTTAGCCCTTGAGAAACTTCAAGCGCCTTATGACCAAGAGCCAATATACCAAGATATTAATGAATTTAAAGCAGTAAGCCTTTGTAAAACTCATGATATGTCGAGGGTCAAATAGATGGACCATGTATTATAGACAATATTTTTTTTGTTAATTGACAGAGATAGTCCAAAACAAAGTGATTTGCAAGCTTTTCCATGTTATAAGCAAAATTGATATTTTTTATTTATTTATAAATTTTGACTTACTATTATTTTTTTCATTGAACCGTATACTCAGCCATATAGTCCTTCCTTAAGGTCTTATTCCTCAATCCACTTCACCTCTCCTTTGTTTCTTGTGCTCACTATAAATCACATTTCCACAATCTAAATCATACTCTAATGTGCTTGCCAAACATCGTATTTATACATGTTGATGTGAATTCCTATGATCCCTCATTGCTAGGTCGACTTATCACTATGGTTGGCCCAACATATAAAAAGGTCTTTGAACAATATTATTCATGTTATAAAGAGAGTATCTAAACAACATTATCCATATTAGGGGTCAATAAATATTTGTTAAGTCTTGACAACTGAAATCCCTCTAATAATTCAACATACAACTCTTCTTCAAAGTTTCCATTTATGAAAGATGACTTGACATCCATTTGATAAACCTTGAAATTTCTAAAACATGCAAATTCTAGGAACATTCAGATTCCTTTTAGCTTATAAATTACATAAAAAGTTTCTACATAATCAAAACCTTCCACTTGTGCATATCCTTTGCAAACTAGTCTAGAATTTTTTGTTACTACTTTTCCATCCTCATTCATTTTTTTCTTGATGATCCACTTGGTACCAATTACGTTCTTATCTTTTGGTCTAGGCAGAAGCTCCCATGTTTCATTTTTCTCAATCTAATTTAGTTCTTCCTCCATAACATTGACCCAATGCTCATCTTCACTAGCTTTCACAAAATTCGTGGGTTCTATTTTGGATAACAAGGTAAAATTTGCATGCTTGGGTGAGCTTCTCAGTCTCCTTCTGGTCAAAACTCCTAAATATTTATCACCAAAAAATTGATTTTTTGCATAATTTCAATTAACATACCTAGATGGGGTCTTTGGGTGTTGATGGTGTATCTCCTTCTATTTTCCCTCTTGTTTTTTTTGTTGTTCTTCTTATTTTTCCTTTACGTGCTCTATGTTGATTGCTTCCTTTGAATCTTTATTTTTTGTGGCTTCTCCTTTTGAGCTAATGCTTCATCTAATCTCACATCAATACTTTGTACTATCTTGCATAGTCTTTTGTTGTAACATTTGTAGCCCTTGCTTCTATATGAATAACCAAGGGAGATTACTTCATTTGTTCTAGAATCAAACTTCCTTAAATTTTCATCATTTATCTTGTTGTAACATTTACTTCCAAACACTTCGAAGTACTTGACAGTGGTGGGTATGCCTTTCCATAATTCATAGGGAGTCTTTTTGTTATTTACTTTGATTTGAGTTCTATTCCAAATGTAAACTATTATGTTAATTGCTTCTCCCTAGAAATTCCATGGAAGCTTTGCTTCATTCAACATTTTTCTTACAATCTCCTACAAAATTCTATTCTTTCTTTCAACAACACCATTTTGTTGAGGTGTCTTTGGTACTAAAAATGTCTTCTAATCCCATCTTTTTGAAAAAACTCATTGAATTCATTAGAAATAAATCCACCTCCTCTGCCTAATCCCGAGCATTTGATCCTTAGATCAATTTCATTTTTAACAAGAGATTTGAAGGTTTTTAACTTTTCAAATGCTTTATATTTCTCTTTATGAAAAGTTTCCCATGTCATTC
The DNA here is from genome assembly GCA_034641835.2 of Pinus albicaulis. Lineage (NCBI taxonomy): Eukaryota > Viridiplantae > Streptophyta > Pinopsida > Pinales > Pinaceae > Pinus > Pinus albicaulis. The sequence continues at coordinate 243,791,326 of CM076575.1, read as the reverse complement.
TTGTACAATCATCAATTACAAGCATAAAATCTCATTCAAATCTTAACGTTTGTGTTCTTGCTGGCTTGTTGAGGTCTGTTTGAACAATTTCCAATGGTGATGTATTCTTTTGTCTTAAAATTGAATCTGTTTTTCTTTCCATGCTAACAAAGTTTGCAAATTGTGTCATTCAGTTTTGAAATCTTTGGAATGTCTCTCACTACTTGTGATTTGTTGAGTTTCACTAAATTGTCAAAATTGATATGACCCATCCTTTTATGCCATAACCAACATTTATTCAGTTTCCCCTTGAAATTATTTTCTCCCTTTACTTCAACTAGGATATATAAATTAGTTGACGTTCTAGCTACATTTTCCACCAATTAGAATATGATGATGTTCTAGCTCATTTAGGCCAAAATGTGAGATCATATCCTTGATTGTACATTTCACTAACATTCAAAAGATTGTGTTTGAATCCCTCAACATACAAAACATTTTTAGTTTTAGTCCTTCCATTATGAATACTGATTGTGCCCTTTCCAACAATCCTTGATTATGCATTTTTTCCAAGTATCACACTCCCTCCCTTTTCTTCTTTTAGGGTGAGATATTTTCTTTGATATTTTATCATTTACCTTGAGCATCCATTGTCACTATATCATTGGCTCTCTTTATTTCAAGAATATAGTGCAAAGTCAAATTCTTCTTGTTTTTCTTGCTTTCTCTTCCATACCTTTGTGTATTCATTTTTTTTTTTTGGTTGATGAATCCTTATTGAGTTGCTTCTACATTCACTTGCCTTGTGCCCATAGTTATTAAAATTATAACATTAAACATCATTCAATAGAGATTCAAATGAATTTTAGTTTTTAACAACATTCTTATTGAAACATATAGGTTTTTTATTCAGACAATCATTCCTTGGAGTCCCATAGGATTCTCTATTTTTATCACTCACGTGATAATTGTTTACATGATATCTACAATTCACTGTTGTATGACCAAAATTATTACAAGAAAAATAATAGCCCAAGAAAATTTTTTGATACTTGTATGTGAAAGGAATTTTTGAAGAAATAGTTATTTTGAAATTATTTTGATTGTGAGAAAACTCGGGTCTCTACTGCTCTTTAACTCCATTTCTAGTGTTGCTTGTATTTCCGATAAGGTCATGTCTCTGCTACTTAACTTCATTTATGATGTTTTTTTGTATTTGATAGGGTTATGTCTCTATTGGTTCTTAACTTCATTTCTAATATTGCATGTATTTTTGACGGGGCTATGTCTCTACTGGTTCTTAACTTCAATTCTGATATTGCTTGTATTGTTGATGGGGTCATGTCTTTGCTGGTTCTCACCTTCTTTTCTGGAATTGATTTCATTGTTGATATATATATTTTTAGCACATTAGAAATTTTTTTAGATTCTTCTTTGCATTCATTCTTTGATTCCTTTGTGCTTGATTCTCCTTTGAAAGTCTCAAGATTTTATTTATGACCAAGACTTGTTTTAATGAATGGAGACCTATGAAAAAAACGAATGTCATCTAAGTTCTAATACTTTTTCCAAAATTTCAAGCTTTGATTCAAGTTAACATTTCCCTTCTCTATTTCTTTCCTTAGGGGGTTGAATTATGCTTATGGCTTTTCGCAATTTCCTTGTTCTTTCAGTTGGCTTATCAATACTTCCTCTATTTTTTTGCCTCTTTTAATTCTATATTTAGGAGGATGATATATGCTTCATCTGAATCATGATTTTTATTTCATATTTATGCAATAATTCATTTTTATTTTTAATATTTCTTCTGATTTTATCTATTTCATCCAAGGCACTAAGAAGTTATGCCTAAAGATTAATTTCTCCATCAACATGTTCTTCCTCTAATTCTAATTTTTCTTTTTGGTTGACTTCATTTTCTTAATAAATATTTTGAGCATCTAGGGATATGAATAAGAATCTCATTTCTCAACATCATATGTATAACCATCAATTTCTTCAAAAGAGCAACTATCTTCTTTTAAATATTTTTTACTTGTTCTTGATGTATCTTTCTTCTTTGTTTCCATGAAATTTGCTTCTATTTTTATATTCTTCTTCATTATCATTGTATTTTTGTTTTTCATATGGGAACTTAGCAAGAAAATGACATATTCTCTCACAATTAAACATTTGAATGGAATTCTACCTTTGTACTTGCCAGATCCTCTCTTCAATTTTCTCACAAATTGACCTTCTTTTGCATCTAAATCATAGTTGGAGTAATCACAGTCTTTGTGTCTTCTTATCTTCTTCGATGCTTTGAAGGTTTCTTCCTTTAATCCTAGATTCTTTCTTCATGTCCTCATTTCATATGCAATGAGGATCTCATGCAATTCATCCATATTCAGGTTTTCCATATCTTTCATTTCTTCAATCGTTGAAAACTTTGTAATAAATCTTAAGGGAAAAGGTCTCTATACTTTTTGAACAATTATTGGTTCCTCAATGTTTCCATCAAGTCCTCTAATAGTATTAACAATCTCATCTACACAAAGGAAGAAGCCTATAATATTGTTTTCATTGTTCATCTTCAAACTTTCAAATTGCCTTCTATATATTTGAAGCTTTGTCCTTTTTACCTTTTCATCTTCTTCATAGTTGCTCTAAAGCTTTTTCCAAATATATTTTCCAGACACACACTGCATTATCTTGACGACATTTGATTCTACTAGGCCACATAAAATGGCATTCATTGTTTTTGCATTATTTACAAAGGAATTTTTACCATCTTGATCAGTTGTTGGAGTAGTTGGTGTTAGCCCCCTATGAATTTTTTGACAAGCAAACAGGGGGCTAAGTTGTTTTCTGAGCTTTCAAGGAATGCATTTCCCCTGAAAACACATCATCCTTGAAACCTCTTTATGCCCTCGGCCCATTGATCTCCCCTCTGCTGATCTCCACCATAAGCCTCTCTGGATTGGAAAAAATGGTGCTCGAAAAGGCCTTCATCGCCCCTTGTACCCTTGCAAATTTCCCCATTGTAACCCATGTTTTCCCCTCTAATCCCCTTTAAACCCTCCATGCAACCCCTTTTTGGTCTAATGCCCCTTTCCCCATCTATCGTTACCTTTCCCCGGGCCTTGGTTTGCTCTAAAAATGGGCCAAAATCCTTGTTCCCCACATAGTCTGGGTCTCAGCCCCTTTCGGCCTAGCCCCCTCAGCTTTTTCCTCCACTTGACCTGGTCGCTAGAATCGAGCGCTGGCCTAAAAAGCGCTTATCTCATATGATTCATCGGGCACGTTTATAACCATTGATCTAAACGGAATGGATGGCAATCGCCGCCCTCGCACCATCCTTCGCGCCCACCGTTCATCACCGTGCATCGCATCTTAACCGTTCGTTTACCTGCAGATCCGACGGTTCGGAGTTTACTCGCCCCGGTGGTCCCCGCGCACTATTCAAAAACCATCCGGTTTCTATCGCACCACCTTTCGTAGGTAGGCGGTATTTTCCGATGAGCCAGCAATTCCACTCATCGCGCGACGCGTGGCAGCGACACTATTTCAAAACCGCTTGCTCATCACGCGTTAACGTTTAGCACAGGATACGGAGCGATATGCATATCAGCCATTCGATCTGGGGCACCTCATCCAACGGTTGTCGCTCCACGAAGCTGCGCACAGGTTAATCATTGGCCACCGTACCCCTGGCCCACTGTCCATCGCCCTCCGACGTGTTTTCCACCGTCGATCTCCATTGAGATCGGACAGTCCAGATCTAACCACACGCCCGCCGTTGACCCCGTACCACCACGTCACCGTTCCATGTGTTCCATCATATATTCGCCCGTCCATCCATATATATTCATTCAAAAGGTCAAATTTAAGGTTGTCACGTTAAATTTCTCTGCATTTTGCCAACCTTCCCACTAGAGCACTTCTCCACCATTCCTCTGCGTTTTTCGCCATTCGTCCGCAGTCCCACTGTCATCCTCGCAGTCATCCACACCATCCGACCCCATGCATGGTTTTCCTAACAGTTCTCGTATTTTGCAGGGTTTCAAAGAGGCAGAAAATCGCCATGGTTCATATGTACTATTGTAATGGCGTGTTGCGCAGAGAAAGTTGAATTTGGAAGCTAGTACTAAAATGGAAATGCCCGGAAAGGTAGTGGCGGCATTAATATTATCCAAGGACAGTTCAATCTCCACGAAAAACCTATCTGGCGCCATTAAAACCCAAATTCTTCAAATTGAGACATTTATGAAGCGGCACAGAAATACCAGCTAATGATCAAGGATTTCAATGTTCAGTATTAAGGATTTTAAGCCTTAATCCAGAGTTCTAAAGGCAAAGTACCAGATCGAAAATCCTGAGGATCACACAGGAGATCCAGCGCGCAGAAAACAATGTCATCATGGTTTTCAAATCAGCAGAATGTTTCTTCTTGAGCAAGGACACGGTACACATTATTGTTTCAGTCTACATTGTGTCCAAGCGAAGTTTTTCCCCCCTTACAGCAGTCCTATGCTATCAGAAGCATTTGTTGCATAGTATGGAAGATCTTAGCGTCTTGGTTCTACGTTTTTGTTTAATTCACCAGAAGTACTACAGAGTACTGCATCCAAGTACATCAGAGGCATACCGGAATAAATGGGAGCCTGGAGAAGACCACTCTTTCACCCAAAAGAGTGCCAGAGATAAATGCACAGAATTTATACAGAGTGGCCTTCAGCCTTCTTCCTCTTCTGAGTTTTTAATGCTGCATTTAGTTTTTCACCTACCTTCTCTGCTCCACTAGAGCTATAAATTCATGAATAAACTCATTGTAAAGGTTGTTGATCAGTTATCAGAGAATTGCAAGTAGTTTCTTTTGAGACACAATCTCTGTGTAAAGTTGTAAGATAGGTTGAGGAACATGATTTCAGACTGAGCATTCAGCTATTGGCAATGTTGTACTTGACTGGTATTGCTATTTAATATGACAAGCACATTTCTTTGGATCCTGATCTAAAGCAGCGGTGATGTTTTCCTATCTCTGTGTTTTAATTCATTTCATTTCGTTTCTACTGTCTTGCATCAGAATATTGGCATAGGATTTACCCTTGTTAGGTACCCTATGTTTCTGCTCTCCTTGCCATTGATGTTTTTCTCCTGAATGTGTCATCTAAGAATTGGTTTCAATTAATTTAACCAGTGTGGTGGATGTTATTGCCTGCTCTCTGATGTATGAATTAAATAAATCGATTTTTAGATGTTGCTTGTTAAGGATTTAAACTGGAAGATTTGGGAACACTGGGGATTAGAGTTAGCCCTGTCCACTAGGATCCTTGTGTGACTAGCTGGTCTTTAACTGGTGTTCTAATCTGTGTTGTTTCCTCCTTTCCTACAATTCCATACCACACTATCATCTTTAAGATCCAACGTTTTAGATGACTAGCCCAATTGAAATCATGTCTATTGGTTAGCAATCAAATCCTTTCCTGACTCCATTTCCCAATGGTTTTGAATGCTCCCTGGAATACTTCACCTCTACCTTATTCCTCTTTACTCATCCTTATCTTACATTGAACCCTTCTTTCCTGATAACCAACAACCAAACAAACAATCAAACAAACAAACCCTGAGCCCTATAACTAGCCTAATATTTTAACACTGAGCTTCAAAGTCATATACCTTTGACATATCATAGAGAGATCCCTCTCTGGACCCAAGAGGGCTAGATCCTAAGGTCTGAAAGTGGTTTGATGTTGTCTCATCTTTTGGTCTTTCCAATCTGGCCAAAACATGGGAACCCCAACATAATGGCGATTCCGCTGGGGAAAATCTGAGTACTTTCACCTTTCTACATCATAAGAGCCTTAGAAACCTACAATCTCTGGTTAGGTTGGCGGTCAAACACTCCGATTCACAGATCAAACTCTATACCATTTGTTGTGTTTTCTCCCATAATCTTAGACAGAGTCTGGAAAGGGCTAGGTAGCCTCCAGATCTCACACTCTTTCAGAGGTGACATATCTATTAAATGCCCTCCCAGTCAATCTCTGGTTAGATTTTGTTGTGTTTGCAAGATATCCCTAAAAGGGGACATCTCTTAAGCACTGTGGTGGATAGTGTACCCTCCAGAAGCATCTTAAACCCTCCACCTGGCGTCTCCATAATTCCTAAACGATTTAAAGACTCCACTGGTGATCAGTAGGCCTGCTGATTATCTTGGTTTCACATAAGACTCCACTAGGAGACCAGCCTCCATAACAACATCAACCACAGTAGAAGTAACGAGTAGGGTTAAGCTGCTTGGTTAGAAACAACACTCTGGCTTCAAGAACCATTCATACAAGAGCTTACCCTAATCTAGACCCACCTGAAATAGTTGACAACCCTGAGAGCATCCTCAAAGGATCTCCTACACCTAAACAATCAACTATTTCCAGCCACATCCATAGAGCTAACTCTACAACAGAAAACTTTATAGCTCTATCAGGCCCAATTTTTGACCTAGGCACTCAAAACAACTTACCAAGAACTAGGTCATTTAGTGTCCTAGACCAGCCAGACCTCGAGTTTCCTGTTTCACCACCTCAAAGTGGTAAGCATCTTGGGAATAGACAAACCTCTCCATCTACACCTCCTGATATATACTTCATTCAAAACTTGGGGCTCAGTCACCCTAGATCTGCTCATCAGTCTTCTGCTAGTCACAATATCCCTGTCTTCCATATACCAGTTGCCCAATTCAACCCTTTACCTCATCAAAACATCATCATGGCAACCTGGTATGCACCTCTGGTTTTACCCCAGCCTCTAGTGCCTTTACCAAATGATTATCAATCAAGGATCCCACACTTTACTGCAAAAGAGTCTACCATAGCCCAACACCATGTAGATAGGATGGAAGATTCTTTTGACTATATGGAGATAGATGATGATACAATCAAAATGAGAATCTTTGCCCAGAGCTTAGGGGGTGATGTGAAGAAATGGTTTAAAGGCCTACCTCCGGGTAGCATTAATGATCTTCCATCTCTATATCAGACTTTCATAAACAAATGGGAAGTTAAGGCCAACCCTCGCCAACTCCTAGCAGAATATATGAACCTTAAAAGAAACATATGAGAGAGTGTCCATGATTACACAACGAGATTTAACAGCATTTACAATGCTCTTCCTCCACACATAAAACCTCCCCAAGGTATGGCTCTAGCGAAATACCCTGAAGGCTTTGATGCTGACATGGCCTACCAGCTTAGGGAGAGAGATTACAACACATTGGAAGACATGCAAAAGGGAGCAGTGAGTGTAGAGGCTAATCTGATTGAGAAAAGAGAAAGATTGAGAGCTGAGAAAAGGGTAACATATAGAGATGACAGTGTAGCTTCCACATCTGATCCAAATTATGACCGTTTATCTAAAAATGTGGAAAGGCTACAAAAAATGATGGAAAAAATGGTTTTCTCAGTCAGTAACCAAAACATAAATCAAAACCATAACCAGAACCAAAACTTTAGAAGAAACAATGCTACTCCCAACAGACAAAGAGAATCAGATCAGCAAGTTATTCCCCCATTCAAAGATAACTTTTTAGATGAAGATGAGGGAATCATAGAAGAGTCTGAAGGGAACACAATAAATATGTTTGAAACAGAAGATTCAATCCATAACTGTTACACAGAAGAAGATCACTCCCCACCCTCTTATTGGGACAAGGAATGGTTAGAAACTGAGGATTACAGGTTAGGATTTGAAAATGCCATGATGCAGGTCAGAGAAAAATATGAACTTAGAAGCAAAAAGAGCCAAGAAACTACCAAACCCAAAGCTTCTGAGGTCACCATCAAGAAAAGACCTGAGAAAACTTCTAAAGCAACTGTTGAGAGTAACAAATCAGCAGCTGAGAGTTCTGGAAAGAACAAAGAAAAGGACAACCAAAACATTGATACACAAGGTAAACCAACCAGCAGCACTAGCACTACAGTTAATGCTCCTGATAAAACAGTTTCTAACACTGTACATAGTGAGAATCAGCACACTGCTTCAACCACTAAGGTGGTGACTAACAAAACAGAGTTGAACATTCCAAAGAGTCGGTCCACTTTCAATCTGGAAAGTGAGATTGCAAAAATTAAAATCTATGTCCCACTCTCTGAGCTGGCCACTCAGGATGTATATAAAGGCCAAATTTTGAAAGCATTAAATTTAGGTGAGAACAGTGACACTGTAAATCTGAGTGATGATCAACTCGCCTTCTCGTTTGGTCTAAAGATAGAAGGAAAGTTTCAGCAGGCCACCTTTCTATACCGGGCCCCAATATCCATGATAAGATCCTCCACAATGCAATGCATGATTCTGGGGCATCACACAACCTGATGCCTAAGGTAGTGATGGAAAGGTTAGGCCTAGAGATAATCCATCCCTATAAAGACCTATATTCATTTGATTCTGAAAGCGGTGGCCTAATCAAAGACGATGTGTGAGCCTTGCCCAGATTCCAGCAAAGTGTATGGTCATGGATGTTGTTGTGGCAGATGTGCCACCCAAGTATGGCATGTTATTATCAAGATCATGGGGAGCCAAGCTGCAAGGGAAAATGCAGATGGATGGGGCTTATGCCACAATCCCAATCTTTGGCCAAATTAGAAGACTGTACAGGGAAGCACAAATGAAATTCCTGGTTAGTAGCCCTGAAAAGCCTAAAAATTCTCCTCTATACTCTGTACATACAAACCTGGATTCCTTTATCTTCTGCAATGATGAATCTTTGGGGGGGCCAGAATCTGAAAACGTAGATACAAGCAAAGGTACACATGATGAAACAAAGCCAATGGAATTTAACATAATGGCTACCCTAGACTTGGAGGAGAATGATGAAGAAAACTCAAAACAGTGCACTGAAACAAAAAATCAAAGTGAACCAGAAACAGAACACAATCAGCCAACTAGCCACCTCTCTGATTTCCACACCCAAAACGAAAAACAAAACAACCCACAGCCTAGTGCAGCTCCTATAATGCAACAAAATGGCGAACCCAACTGTAGGGAAGGAAACGATGACAAAACCAAGAGTGAAAACTTATGGGAAATGAATTTCGATGGGTCATGCACCAAGAGAACTGCTGGGGATGGAGTGTGGATACATAACACAAAGATTAATTACATAGAGAGCCATGCTTGCAACCTGCATTTCAAATGTACAGACAAAATTGCAGAGTACAAAGCTCTTATCCTAGGCTTAAACCTATTGAGAAAATTAGGAGCACGTAGGATAACCGTGCGTGGGGAATCTGAGCTGGTCATTAAACAGGTGAATGGTGGATACACAGCGAAACATCCCAGATTGAGAGCTTACAGGAATGACACTATGGATTTATTGAAAACATTTGTTGAATACGAATTAGTGTTTGTTCCTAGGAGTCAAAATGTCATTGAAAACGGATTAGCTTTCCTAGCTAGTTCATACCCTAAGACTCCAAGCGACCAACAAATCATCATTCAAACCAAATTCAAACTTGCAGTGCCGGACAATGAAAAATATTGGCAGGTTTTTTAGGGTGATAAACAAATTGAAGATTTCCTGGTATGCAGAAACGAGTTTGAATTTTCGGATTCAGAATCCAAATCTGACAGTGGCTGCCTAAGTGAAGAGTCCTCAGATGAGGAAGAAACACCCTGTAACATAGAAATAAACACTTTAAACGAATAGGCTAGAAATCCAGACGAAAAATGTGAAAACGCAGATAGTGAAGAAGTAGAGGTGTTGCAGACCAAAGACAAGAACATACCTCGAGGTCTGGCACCTTTAGAAGACCTTTTTGACTTTGATGATGTAGCAAAAAAGCCCACTGTAGAGCATGCAAACTCTGATGTCGAAGAATGCTACATAGGCACTAAAGATAAACCCAAGATGATCAAATTGGCTAAGTCCCTGCCTGCAAATATGAAAAAGAAATACATTGACCTATTCAAGGAATTCATTGATGTGTTTGCTTTGAGTTATGAGGACTTAAGGGCTTATGATACAAACATCATACATCACAAGATACCCTTGAAAGAAAATCAGAAACCCTTCAGACAACAACTTCGCAAAATAAACCCAAAACAATTACCTGCAGTGGAAAAAAAGATTAAGAAGATGCATGAGGCAGGTATAATTGTACCTGTGAGGTTCTCTGATTGGGTATCAAACCTAGTGGCTGTGAGAAAGAAAACAGGTGAGATCAGATTATGCATTGATTTCAGGAATCTTAATAGAGCCTCACTCAAAGACAATTACGCTTTGCCAAAAATGGAACATATTATTCAGAGGATAGTAGGTTCTAAAAGGATCTCCCTGCTAGATGGTTTTTCAAGTTACAACCAAGTCTTAGTAATCCTAGAAGACCAGCTCAAGACAGCTTTCACCACTCCATGGGGCACTTTTATGTATGTAAAGATGCCTTTTGGATTGATGAACGCTGGTGCAACCTTCCAAAGAGTAATGGACATAGCTTTTTCAGATGAAATAGGACACTTCATTATCATCTACCTGGATGACATAACAGTCTACTCCAAGACTGAGGAAGAACACCTTGAGCACCTGAGAAGAGTGTTTGAAAAATGTAGAAGGTTTGGTCTGTCATTAAATCCCAAAAAGACTATATTTGGGCTGCAAGAAGGTAAACTTCTTGGCCACATTATATCTGAAAAGGGAATTAGGATAGACCCACAAAGAGTTGAGGGAATACTAAAAATCACACACCCAAGAAACATCAGAGAGTTACAGTCCTTCATTGGGAAAATCAACTTCCTAAGGATATTTATTCCCAACTTAGCTGAACACCTTAGAAATATGACTAACATGCTGAAGAAAGGTGTAGGAGTTAAGTGGACTGTTGAAGCTAAGAAATCTTTTGAATCAGTAAAACTTGCACTCACCCAGGCTCCTGTCCTAATCAGCCCAGATTTCTCAAAATATTTCCTAATTTTTTCGTTTGCCTCCAAGCATACAATAGTTGCAGTTCTACTGCAGAAGAATTCAGAGGGAATGGAACAGCCCATTTCTTTCTTCAGCAAAGCACTCAGGGATGCACCCTTGAAATACAACATAATGGAAAAACAGGCCTATGCTCTGATTAAGGCCTTAAAAGACTTTAGGGTGTACATACTGCATTCCCACACCATAGCCTATGTGCCAAATATAGTGGTTAAAGACATATTGTTCCAAGACCCAGATGGGAAAAGGGGCAAATGGATTGTTGTGATCTTAGAATACGACCTTGAGATAAAACCCACCAAACTAATTAAAGGTCAGGGCTTAGCACAACTGATGGCCGAATCAAATCTACAAGCCCTAGACATTAACATGGTAGATGCCTTGGATGAGCAGCAGGGATTGCCTGATCCCATTGTTGAGGAAAATTTTCAGAGCTCTCCTTGGTATTCTGACATTCTGTATGTGCTTACACACCTCAATGCCCCCCCTTAACTATTAAAGACCAAGGCCAAATTCTTAAAGCTAAAGGCCAGAAGCGATTGCATAATGAATGAAGGTTTATACTGGAAGAATCCAAACGGCCTATTGCTTAAATGTTTGCCTGAAAATGAGGCAGAGAGGATTAAACAAGAATTCCATGCAGGAAAGTGTGGAGGCCACCTGAGCTGGAAGGCTACTGCAAAAAAAATAACCAGAGCTGGATACTATTGGCCTACACTCTTAAATTATATCCATAAGATGATAATTGGCTGCCACAAATGCCAGATTTTCGAAGGCAAAAGAAAACTCCTTCCCTTACCTCTGCAACCAATCACTGTTGAAGGTCCCTTTCTGCAATGGGGCCTAGATTTCATAGGAGAAATTCACCCTGCTTCTTCTGCACAACACAAATGGATCCTAACAGCCGCAAACTATTTCACTAAGTGGATAGAGGCCATACCTACTAGGAATGCCATAGATTCAGTCATCATTAGTTTCCTAGAAGGTCATATCCTCTCTCGGTTTGGCTGCCCAAGGAAAATAATCATTGATAATGCTGCTGCTTTCGGATCCAAGAAAATGGTTGATTTTTGTCACAGGTATCAAATAGCACTCGGTCATTCAACGACCTATTACCCTCAAGGTAATGGATTAGTTGAATCATCAAACAAGAGCCTAGTGACCATCATCAAAAAGCTGCTGGAAGAAAACAAGAAGTCATGGCATAACAAGTTAGTGAATGCTTTGTGGGCTGACAGGCTTACAATGAAGAAATCCATTGGCATGTCACCATACCAGCTTGTCTATGGAACAAAAGAAGTGTTTCCTACCAGCCTTGGGATACTAGTGATCAAACTTGTTCAAGAGTTACAGACAGAAGAAGATAGCATGGTGAGGAGAATAAACCAAACAATTCATCTCCAGCAAACAACAGAGCTCTAAAGGTTCAAGGAAACATAAAGAAGATTTTTGACAAAAGAACTAAGGCCTTTGATTTCAAAATTGGAGATAAAGTTCTGAAGTGGGACTCATGGAGAGAGGACAAAGGAAAGCACGACAACTTCGACAGTTTGTGGCAAGGTCCCTACATCATCCAGGCCACTGTGGGTCCAAATGCCTTTTTCCTACAAGAGTTAGATGGTACAGAGCTGTTTGGGGGTCCTGTCAATGGCAGGATGCTCAAACACTACTTCTGCTGATTTCCGATTTCCAGTTTCCATTTCCATTGTACATACCATTGCAGTGTTTGTTTTCAAGAAAAGGAAAATATGTTTCAAAAAACAGAGAGAAAGGAGAGGTTCAGACATGCTCAAAACATGAACCTTTGAAGTGCAAAGGATTGGCTCTAACATGATCAAAACCTGAGCCAAGGAAAGTAAAGATAGCTGGTCCAAACATGCTCAAAGCCTGGACCAGCGGAGAAGAAAGAGGAATCATCTCTAACAAGCCCAAAACCAGAGCTGAAATGAAGAAAAGAAAGTGACTCTAACAAGCCCAAAACTTGAGTCACACAAAGAGAAGAAGGATGCTTCAAACTCCAGATGTCAAGCCTTCAAAGTTTTGTTTTCAGTTTTTTGCAAGTTTCTGTCCATGTGTAGCTGTCTTTATGCCTTGGATCCACAGAAAAACAGACTGTCTAATCCTGGTTTGACTGTTTTTAAATTTCTGTTGTAGAATATAGAGAAGAAATCTGTTGGACAGTTTAATCTCAGCAGATATTAGATTAGGTAGAGAAAAATATGAGACCAACAGTCTAATATGGTCTCATGGGGTAATAAGGGTAGAAATAGAATAGGTTTATTTTCCTGTTTGTAAAAAATAAATGATGTAAAGGGTCTGCTAGTTCAAATGCACCCTAGAAGAAAAATGCTAGGATTGTAGGACAGGTAGGTAGCTTGCTGAGGAAAGTTTTTCTGCTGATGTAATGTCTTCACAATCTGTGGCAGCTGATCCAGAGCATTGAAAGCACATATTTCACAGTCAGAGGAAATTGTGGGAGCGGCAAAGAGTACCAGTGGAACATCAGAGCGTTCAAGGCCTGCAATTGCATATTTTGAGCCTTAATACAATTAGTAGAAGGCAGAGTACCAGAATTAAAGACCCCCTGCATTTCTTAGATGGTCCAATACAGAGAAAACCATATTAGCAGGGTTTTAATATCAGCAGAACATTCTTCCATAAAAGGACAAGGTACCCATACATTTCTCATCCTATGCCGTGTTCTAGAGAGATTTTCCAGCCCTGTCGACAGTCCTATGCTGCCAGTGCATTAGTTATACAGTATGGCAGACCCCACAGTTGTTCATACACCTCGGTTTATTCACCAGAATTCTACAAAAGGCTACGGCAAGTACATCAAAGACATACCTTGAGTAAATTGCAGCCTGGCGAAGATCACTCTTCCATCTGAAAAGCACAAAAGATAAAGGCTCAGAATTAAAACCGAATGGAGCCTCGGTCCTCCTACTGCTTCAGAGTTTTAATTCTGCATTTAAGTTACAAGTACCATTGTTATTCTTTCTCCTATAAGAACCCTGTAGAACATATTGTAAAAGTTGTTGTTCGGCTGTTGTCGTTGTAGTTAGAGGGATTCAGTTTTGATTGTTAGAACAGTCTTGGGAGGGAATAACAGAGTAGTTTGTATGAAGTAGGCTGGGAGGAGAAGCTTGGGTTGTAACAACCATTGAGCTCAGTGTATGTGACTGGTTTTGCATCAATTAATCAAAGCACATTTCATAGGATCCTGGTCTATTACTATTGGTGATGTTTTTCTAACACTGTTTATTACATTTTCATGTTGTTCATTGTTCTTATGGGCGTGCATCAGAAATATGGCAGAGGATTTACCCTTGATAGGTACCCTATGTCTCTTCTCTCCTTGCCTTAAATGTTTTCTACTAAATGTGTTATCTAAGGGTTGATTTCAGTTAATTTAACCAGTGTAGTGGATGTCATTGCCTGCTAGCTGATGTATGAATTAAATGAATCTATTCTTGGATGTTCTTGTTGGGTTTAAGCTGGAAGATTTAGTAACACTGGGGATTAGAGTTAGCCCTGTCCACTAGGATCCTTGTGCGACCAACTGGCCTTTCTAAGATCTCTCTATTAAACTTATCTCTGTTTTCCCTTGGAGCATGCTAAAGCTGACCTGGATTTAAATGACCTCTGGTCCGATCTATAAGCTGCCCTGTTTTCCCTTCTTTGAGAGTTTCCTACGAGTATGTCCAAGCAGGTCTGGAGTTAGATGACCTCTGACCTTATCTATAGACAGAAATCAGGTTGCTTTCCTTCTTTCACTTTCAATCCTTAATGTTCCATCCCACCATCTAATCTAAAAAGATACTTTAGTATTAGATGACTTGCCCTTTGAAATTTTTGGCTAGTTGTTGCATGTAATCACCTTTCATGACTCGATAGCCCAATGGATGACACTTTCTTGACCTATCCTCTTTGCTGAAACATCCTGCTGCTTTGTCCCTTTTCTCCCATTACTTTCTCAGTTTGTGATTTCATGACCAACCCAACAACCAACCAACCAAATCATTTTAAACCCCCCCCTATGTGCTTCATAACTAGCCTAATACCTCATCTTGAGCTTTCAAAGATATATCATTCTTTGTCTTATTGGAGAAATCCCTCTCCGGGTCCAGGAGGGCTAGATCCTAGGGCCCCAAAGTGGTTTGATATTGTCTTATCTTTTGGTATTGCCAAATCTGCCAAAACATAGGAACCCCAACAGTTGGAAAATGATAACTATCCACAACATATAGCCAAAGATCAACACCAAGAGAAATTAGATAAATCCTCATATGTATCTTCTAGAAAACATAGTTTGTTCCATCAAATAATGGGCCTCTGTTTGAGAAAGAACTTTCTTGACTAGACATTGGTGCCTCTGGGATCTTTTTTCTAGATGTTAAGATGCTTCTGAAGGTATTGGCTTTGATACCAATTGTAGGATTCACAATTATACTAAGAGAAAAGGAGGGGGGGGGGGGGGGTGTTGGGGTTTAATCAATATAATACAATTCTTACTTATTTAAACATTCAAGCACCATGAAACATCAATCTCATAGATATAACATGAAGCACATGAAGCACAAGAGATACATGGAAACATATAATTAAAAACGGTCTCATGGGTCACCCCCTAGCTTTGAAATCAATGATAACACATTATTTATCAGAAAGGTTTGGGGATTGGTCTTGTATGGAACAAATATAGTATTTCATGTAAGTGAGAATGCGTAAAAGAAGATACCAGTGAATTTAAGGCATGAAGTATGGTGAATATAAATAAAAGATAACCAATTCCATGCAAACAATGATAAAATGTAATCCATTGTCCACAAAAAATGTTTTCCCTCCATAGCCATCTTGATGTAAAAAATGCATACCTAATGCTAACATGAAGGGAAATATACAGATAAATGGCAATGGTTGAGTATAGAATTGTCAAGTGTGCAATTGTTACCTCATGTTGAGTTTTAACCAATTCATCCATTAATGCCTGTTATGGAAGTTGAATAATGGTAATAAAAGGATGAAAATAAAAACAACCCTAAAAATAATAGAATCTATATTACACTTATTTAATGTTTGAATTTATTTTTTCTTACACTTATTTAATATTTTATTTTATTTTTTTATAAAAGGGAGATATAATTTGGAAAATTCAATTATTTATTAGAAACCAACTTAGTATTTGATTTTTTTATAAAAATTTCATTATCAAATGAAATTAATGAAATATATATGTTATTCTAATTTTTAAAAACAATTTTTACATTTGTAACTCCAAAACACCTCCAATATGTTAGCTCAATTGGTTGAGTCTTTGTCGTTAATGGACCTTTGCTATTGAGAGGTCACAGGTTCAATTTTTTTATTCTCTCAACACTCTCACGGTTAGGCTTTGTGGTTGAGGCAATAGGAAATCGCATCCCTTCATGTGGATCTGGTACAAATATTCCATAGATCTCCGTCCGTGAACCATATTATACCAAAAAAAAAAAACACATACAAAAATAAAACACCTCTAACATCTAAAAAAAACACCGCTAATATCTTCGTCCCTAAAAAAACAACTCTAATATTGTTGAGATTGCAACAAGATGATGAGCTTAGTGGAAAGAAGTCGCCTTCACTAAGTGGGCCCGCTTGCTATTTTTGGTGCACAGTCTATGTTTAGACTATGTCTATTTTTAGACATGTTGATCATATTCTATGAGTTGCAGGATGCTATTTGTGGATGGTTGGTCAAGTTGGAAAAATAGATGGACTTGTATTTTTAGACATATTGGGCGGAATCTATTTTTAGATTGCCAGTCTAAAAATAGATATGTTGAATATTATTAGCTCTTAATAATATTTGGACTATAAACATTATCTTATTCTCTTGGAGCACTTCAGTTAAGTGCACAGATGTGGCACAGGAGCTGACAGAATGAATTACACTATTCCTGAGGGTTAAGTGGAGCTATTGCATGGATACTTCAGTTAGAACTCATGTGACAGAGTTTGGTGGAGTTATTGAGGTAGTTGATGGAGTTGTGTTCAGTTTAACTGAGTTAAACATAGTTGAGCTAGTTGTATCTAGTCTAACTGATTGATACACTAGTGAGAGTGGTGTGAATTAATTGTTAATTAATTCAATAATTATTAACTCATTAATCAACTAAAGAATACATTATTTAACTACAGTACATGGACAATTTCAGTGGAGACCAATGGAGAGGTAGGTGAAAGAGCAGTGTGACTATCAGTTGTGACTATAGTGTTGCATGATTTGCAACAACCAGTGATTGGATATTCCAATGAGGATTGCGCAAAGGAAAATGTGTGACCGAGTTCACTTGTGAGGCCTATATTTAGCAAAGGATTGCGTAAAAGAGAGGCAAAGTGAAGGTGTAAAAATTCAAAAATACTGCATGGGATTTTTGATCGGATTTGATTAGTGCGTAGCAATTGGAGATTGTACCGAGAGCTTGTATAGAGCTTTTTTCTATGATGATTGTTACATGATCTCTATGATATATAATATACAGACATTGGGGTTTTCTTGTACTTAAGCTTTCCCATAAATTATTGTGTTCATATGTGTGAATTTTTATGGTTTTAATGTGTGCATGCAATTGATTTAATTTCCGCAAGTAATGATCAATAGTAGAAGAGATTTTGTATTGTGCATGGAGTCAAATAGTGTGTGATCAGGAGAATCTTGGATGTATAACGCATTAGTTATATAATTTCTACAAATATCTCCGTCCGTGAACCATATTATACCAAAAAAACACATAAAAAAACACCTATTATACCCAAAAAACACACACACACACAAAAACAAAACACCTCTAATATGTTTATAATTCTCGTCGGATTAGAACCACAATGTATCTCAGCAAAAAAAAAAAAAATTGTTTCAAAAACAAAACAAAAAATTGTTTAAATTTATTACATATAATAACATCCTCATTTCAAGACATATTTAGCTTATAATATTTATCATATGATGTAAAAGGATATTCTCAAGAGAACAATTGATAGGAATGAACAGAGGAACGGAGGAACCCAAATACCTAGGGAACGGATGCTAGGGTTTCATCGCGCCGGAACCTGTTAGGTAGATTAGCAGAGGGGTACCAAACTCGTGCAGCGGCTGGGGGACAGTATGGCTGCAACCTTAGTGGGGGGCCCAACCCCCTCCTACAGAAACATCACGGCTGGAGAACAAAGCAGCAGACAAGCGTGACCACAAGCAAGACCTCCTTCGAACGTCGAGCCGGTATTAGAAGTGGAATAGCAAGCCAAGAAAAGAGGGAAATGTCTGCCACGAGCTCAGAAGAAACCCATATTTATTATTCCTGCTAACAAATTAGATTATTACAAAAGTTACATGAAGGACCATGCACTAATTTGTAATTTCATCGAAATTTGGCCAACATAAAAAGATCTTTTGAAATGGATTCAATTAAAATGGGAGCCCAAGGGACACATTGATTTGAAGTTTGGACCTAGAGGATTTTTTACAGTCATATTTACAAACCTTCTTGATAAATAAAGGATCTTTGAGGGATGTCCTTACTTTTATTACAATGTGGGTATTTTTTTACGCCAATAGGAGGAATGCTACAACCCTGATCAAGAAAATTTATTGGCGGCACCGGTCTAGGTTCGACTTTTTGCATTACCAATGGACTTCTGGGACCCTGATATTCTGGAAGGTATAGGTAATTATTTGGGCAGTTTTGTAAAGATTGCAGAAACAATAGGACAAGGCCGCTAAACTTATTTTGCCCGTATATGTGTATACATGAACATATCTGAGCCACTTCCAGAATCCATTGAACTTGAATATGAAGGAAAAATATGGCATCAGTTTCTTGACTACGAACACATTCCCTTTCATTGTCGTAGATGCCATGAGTACGGACATCTTTATAAAACCTGCCCTCTGAACAGTCCTGCTCCAATGCAAGGAAAAACCCTAGAGCCAGCTGAAGCGACACCTGAAAAAGATGACAGATTTACAACAGTGACAAATAAAAAGAGGCATAATAAGCAGCAGGTTACCCAAAATAACACTCCTAAACAGAAGAATACATAAAATCGTTATGAAATCTTGCAAGAAGATGGGGAAAATTCAAAGGCAGGGGAGGATAGCCTGAGTGCAGGGTAAGGATAGACACCACAAAAAAATCAGAATGCAAAAAGAAAGGCCCCATAAGAATCAACAGAAGGAGAAGAGGAGAATTTGGTGGAACAATCGCCAATGGATATGAAACAAAAAAAAGAGGATTTAAGTTCGGAGGAGGTGGTTCTAAAACTGCTCTTGAATGAATGGCGTAACTTAGATGATTGTTTCATTCCAGATGACCAAAAGAAATTGTACAAGGAAAATTTTGAGCAATATCTGACAGTCCAATCTCACAAACAAGTAAGTAACCTTGACATCCCTCCATCCAAAGAATTACTCAATCAAAAGGAGGGAAAAATAAAGGAAGACGAACCATGCATGATTCAATTCAACTGGTAGGGGAGATGTTAATTAATTCAGGAAAGATAATATCGTTAACAACGGTATGCTAACAAATCCCTAAAGTTAAACCATGAAAGTAATCTCCTCGAATATTAGAGGTCTAAATAGTAAAGGTAAGGAGAGATATTTAAAAGAAAAGCTAAATTCAGAAAAGCCCCAACTGCTGTTGCTACAAGAAACGAAATTCTCTGGCAAAAAGCTAGAAGAAATTCTGAAATCACACAAGCCTCATTATGAGGCAATGGTGATTGACTCAAGGGGAAGTGCCAGAGGAATAGCAATGGCAATTGAATCAAGGGGAAGCGCCGGAGGAATAGCCATACTTTGGAACCCTACTAAAGTACTAGTAGAAGAATGAATTGGATTGCCTCGCCTTCTCATTGGTTTGTTAAGGAAAATAGGAACAAAATATAAGATGCTCATAACCGCAATGTATGGGCCTCATATTCCAGGAGAAAGACAAGACCTTTTAAATAGTACAAGGACTCTTCGCAACATGCATACAAATAAATACTGGCTATTGGGAGGAGATTTCAACATGATTAAGGACCTAATAGAAAAGAAAGGAGGCATAAGGAGAGAGGACCCGGAAATGGAACTCTTTTGAGACTTAATCACTGACCTTAGATTGGTAGACATACCTACAGTGAATGGAAAATTCTCATGGAATAACAGAAGAGGGGTATTTAATCAAGTTGCTTCAAGGTTGGACAGGTTCCTTGCTTCAGAAGATTTAGTCAGTGTGGATGTGTTTTATGAATCAACCATCCTCCCAACGTTGGGGTCGGATCACTAGCCGATAAGAATGGAAATAGACATGAAAGAAGCAGAAAGAACCGACCATTTAGATTTGAATCCTTTTGGCTCAGGGATCCTACCTTTATGGAAAAAACGAAAGGATGGTGCGAAACCAACCATATTGAAGGTAGGAATAGAATGCATTCGTTCCAACTCAAACTGAAAAATCTAAAGCATGAAATAAAGAAATGGAACAAAACAGAATTTGACAATATTCAGCTAGATAAAGAAATATTGCAGGGAGAAATGAAGCGAGTTCAACAACATATGATCAACCATGGGAGAACAGAGGCTCTAGAAGTAGAAGAAGGAAATATCCTAAACCAACTGGAAGAGTGTAGGAAGCAAGAAGAACTACTTTGGAAACAAAAATCCAGAGTGCAATGGCTAAGAGAAGGGGAGAAAAATGCAAACTTCTTTCATAAAGCTATGATTCAGAGGAGACATCACAATCAAATTTTTTCATTTAAAGACTCCACTGGAAATCATGTTTTGAAACATAATGAGATGGAGAATCTATTATTAACTCACTTTAGTAACCTCTTAATGGAGTCAGAGCAAGATAGATCTGCAACTATTGGCCGAATCACAAGACACATCCCCGCAACTATTGGCCGAATCACAAGACACACCCCCTCAACAGTAAGCATAGATCAAAACTTGGCCTTACTCAGGGAAATCACTTTTCAAGAGGTGGAGGAGGTGGTTAGGAATCTGCCCAAGAATAAACCCCCAGGTCTTGATGGATTCACAACAGATTTTTATCAAGCCACATGGCCATTCATGGGAAATGATATATGGGAGTTGGTAGAAGAATCCAGGCAGTCTAGACAATTCTATCCAACCTTAAATTCTACCTTCATCTCTCTCATCCCTAAATAGGAGAATTCTGACACCCTAGATGGATTTCGCCCTATTTCCCTATGTAATGTTGTCTACAAGATTCTCTCTACGATCATGGTCAACAAATTAAAGCCCATCCTTCCAAATCTAATCTCTCCAGAACAAACAAGGTTTGTGAAAGGTAGACAAATTCTGGATGGAATTATAACGGCGCAAGAAGCAATCCATTCTCTTCGCAGTCTTAAAGCAAAAGGTATGCTTATCAAACTTGATCTGTCTAAAGCTTATGATCACTTAAATTGGCCATACTTAAAAGCAGTTCTATCAACATTTGGATTTGATGGAAGATGGATTCAATGGCTAATGTCTTTTATTTCCTCTCCCAACTTCTCAATATTGTTGAATGGTATTCCCTCCGATCCCTTTAATGTCTCGAGGGATCTTCATCAATGAGATCCCTTATCCCCTTTTCTGTTTATCAAAGTAGCTTAAGGTTTAGGGCGTCTAATAAAATCCAAACTCCAAGAGGGCCAATTAAAGGGACTAAATCTATGGGGGCCAGACTTAACTCTGTCCCACCAAAAATTTGTTGATGACATTATGTTGTTCTATCAAGCTACACTGCGGGAAGCCAAAGCCATCTTATTAGTCCTTAAAGAATTCATGGCAGCCTCTAGGACCCTTATCAACAATGATAAATCCAATGTTTACTTCTTTAACTCCAACGAGGTCTCCTAGAGGTTCCTTTCCCGAATTCTGGGTTTCAATTCGGGCTCCTTCCCTATGAAGTACTTAGGAATCCCTCTTAACCTCAACTAACGTAGGATATCTGATTGGAAATACCTTCTTAACCACATCCAGAAACAATTACAGATTGGGCTTTCCATACCCTCAACACGCCTAGCAGAGTGGTCCTCCTGCACTCAGTTCTACAGTCCATTCCTATTTATCAGCTGTCAGGAAGAGCTGCTCCTAAAATTGTATGCAACAATATGGTCAATCTATTCAAAATGTTTCTATGGCAAGGTAAAGATCAAAAAATAAAATGGGCCCTGCTCTCCTGGGACAAGCTGACTAAACTCAAAAAACTAGGTGGTCTGGGTTTACGAGATCCCTTTATTCTTAATCAAGTCATGGGAGCTAAACTATGGTGGCGGTGGCTTCAAGGAGGTAGAGACCTCTGGAAAATCATATGGGAAAGAAAATCTGACATGCCAAGCACAACTGTGGGCAAATTGAAAGTAGATTTAACCCCTGAAGGATCCAACATCTGGAACTTAGTGGCAATAAACAGGGATTTGATTTGACATCACCGCTTATGGGAAGTTCGAGGAGGTTAAACAGCCTTATTCTCGGAAGACTCATGGCAACAAAGGGAAAAAATGTTCAGCCACCTAGATTTAGGCGAGATTTTCCTATTCACCAATATGCCTCACACAAGATCGTTAGCCCATTACTAGAATGGGGAAAATGAAGGAAATTGGAGGAAACGGAGAGGTAAAGATCAATGGCCGAATGCCCCACAAACATTGCAATGGAATAATTACGATAAAGAGATGAAAACCAGGAAGCTGGCCTATAGCCATGGAGAAGATATTCTGAGATGGGGATATCATACTAAATGCATGTTCACCAATCAAGAAGGATATTACATTAAATCCAACAATATGAATAGCATTACAATACCACTCTGGCAAAAAATATGGGCAACCAAACATTGGCCAAAAATAGAACATTTCCTCTAGCTAGTAAGTCACTGGAAAATACTTACCTGCGATTAGCTGCAAAAAAGAGGAATGTAGGGGCCTTCCCTGTGTGTAATGTGTAACAAATAGGAGGAAACTCTAGAACATCATCTCAATACATGTGGCCTTGCAGAAGAACTATGGAAAAATATCAGTACAGTTTTTAAACAAACAAATAGAGATAATACGAGCATCACGCAAACCATACTCAACTAGAGGAAAGAAGGATAACCCTATATGGTCCTTAACAAAGCCTGGAGATTATCCATAGGATTTCTCCTTTGGGTTATCTAGAGAGAACGAAATTGTAAAATCTTCAGGGAGGATACAAGACAACAAGATCAGATCTGGCAGGTTATCCTAGAAAACATCCGGGAGACCGTTCTAGTAGAAAAATGGAATGCAGAAGATTGGACGAAAAACGGAAATGAAGGATGCATCCTCGCAATGTTGAATTTAAAACCTCAAATGCTGGCTCAAAACCTATGGGAAACAAATCAAATAAGGCAAAACCCTTCAGACAGGTTCCAGACACCCCAACCAGGGTTCTTGAAGCTAAATTATGATGGGGCCTCCAAAGGCAACCCAGGACAGGCGGGAGCAGGTGGAATATTCTGGAATTCCCAAGGATTATTTTGCAGAAGTTATACGATTGAGTTGGGATTTGCCACAAAAAATGAAGAAAAATTAATGGTGGTCAAACAAGGGCTCACAATTGTAGTTTGAGAAAACTATCAAAGACTTGTTGTAGAAGGAGACTCGGCTATGGAAACTAGTATACTTAAAACACTGCAGCAAGGAACCCCATGGGAGAAGGTAAGCCAAAGTTGTAGGACAACTAGACTTATCCATGATATCAACGAGCTTATGAAAGATATAGGATATCTCATCCCATTGCATGTGTGAAGAGCCGGGAATGAGGCCGCAGACTACCTCGCTAATTGGGGATGCAACCACGAAGGATGCCAGCTGGACATCAATGCATATGACAAGGCCTGGGATATTGAACTACACCCATTACAAATCATCATAAATAGAGACAAGGAAAGTTCACAAGAGCGAGACCCCCAATTGGGGTGCCACGAGGAGGTTGAGAGGTGAGGTTTGGCGGTGGCACGCGGCGCCATGCACAGACCGTATGAATGACTCACCACCTCGCATGATTTATTAGGACATGAACACACGCTCGATAATAATGCCTGTTGTAGGAGTAGCTGGCAACCACAAGGGAATGTCAAGTAAGTCTTGGAAACAACGTCAAGATTGAATGTTAAGGTAGGCTACATGCCAGAGAGGTAGCAGTGATCCCGGAAGGCAGCAGAAAGAAATCGTAGTAGCGAAGGTAGAAGGTTGGCGTCGGCAACTGCTCACCTGGTATGTTCTGCATCTCCTAACTTTGTTAGCAACCATGAATGTAACTGTAAATTGGATGTCCCTCTTCAGAAATCCCTATGAAAGAGGGTTTTTTACCATTCTAATGCCTTGTCCATACCTACAAATTGGACATAGAATGCTTCATTGTATGCATGTGACCCTTTTCCATAGTTATGTGGCCAATTTTGAATTTCCGGATAATTTCAGTCGATTTTTTTCAATTGCAAGGTTCAAGGTCCTGGTATTTTACAGCATGCAGTCTTTAGCTTTTGGTCGAAGAATTCCATGGTTGTTATGATTTTCTCGGGCCCTGCGGTGATGCCCTGCTTTTGAACCCCCTGTAATGTCTTTCCTTATTTAGGTTTTGTGTTAGCATTGGGGAAGGGCTCTCGTTTCGCAAAGTCGAGAAGGGATTTGGGTTGGTATGTCATCCAAAATGCTTCAGTCTCACAATTGTACGAGATAGTTAGCATGGCTAGGCACGACCATCCTAGTAACAATACAGAAGGTGGCAATAGGTCCTGCTCTCAGGCTCATTCTACCATTTCCCATTTATATTGTATGCAACGATGTAGGGTTTGCAAGACAGAGTCTACTTGTGGGTTATTCTGGGGGGGTGGCGCAAACATCCATCTGGGGTTCCTGTTCATGCATTTTGCATTGCATTCTAGTAGGTTTATGCTGCTTTGAGTCGGAATACGCCGCATTTGAGTCTGCCTTTTCTCATAGGCTTACGTCGTTCTGGGAATATCTTCTTTGACATTTTCCAAAGGAACAGAAAGGTTCTGGGCCCCACCTACAGTAACATCAATATTGTTATCGACTCCCTTTTTCCTTACACGGGCCCTACAAAAGTTAAAACATGTTTTCCTAGCTCTCTGTCAGATAATCTGGGGAAAAATCAAATCCTAATTGTACGAGGACACACAACAATGGAAAAAGGACAGACTACCAAGAAGTAGGGTAGGGAAACAGGAAAGCAAAAGCAGGTCAAACATATTGCAAGCTCCAGCAAGAAAGGCAAGAAATCCAAGAAAGAGGTTATTGAAAACCTTTTCGAAGCTTACACCACAGGGAATCCTCCCCAAGTCCGCAATCTCATTCAGGGATGGGAGAGAGACAATGGGCATAAAGAAGAAGACATAGAAATGCAAGAAAAATAAATGGACTTCATAGTTGATCCAGGGAACACTAGAGGATGATTACCCCTTTTCCACCAGTCTATTCAGACTTACTAGACTTTTAAATGTGTTCTGGAAAAGGCTATGACGAGCCTACAAGAAGTGGGAGGAGATCCACATGTGGTCTCTCAGGTGATTTCTGTACTGCAGGATATCAAAAAGGAACTGCAAGACATTCAAGTATCTCAGCATCATGCAACAACAAGACTTGGAAGAATTGAGAGGCAAATTCAAATGATGTACCAAGTGGACATGTCGGGGTCCAGTGTCAAAGACCCTACACCGGTTGAGTCCTCGGATGACTGATGGAATTGTTCTCTTTTTTGATGTTTCATGATTTTAGCGGATAGCATTTATATTTTCAGTTTGTTGTCAGACTTTGGTAGATATACTAGTATGGAGTCTATAGTATATAGGAGGAAAAAAAAATTTCAATATTTGATGGCTTTTAACTCGCTAAGATGGCCAACAGACATAGTTTCCTTCGGGCAGGTTGAGGTTATCGCGTTTTGATATGTAAACCTGCTTATTTTTTGATAAATAGAAAAATGGAAAGGCACTGCGAAACTTACAACAACAAAAAAATTCCTCATATCAATATTCATTAGAAATTCATTGGCAAACATGTTAATACCTTGTTTGTTTTTAATAACTAGAGCTACATATTTTTATTTTTATTTTAACCATGGTGAATTGGTAACTTGTTGGAGTAATCTAGGTGATGCCCAAGATCAAACCTAGCACCTATCACTATAACACTAAGAGTATATTTGGAGTAATCTAGGCAAGGCCCCCATTTGGAGATCAAACCTAGCACCTGCCACTGTAACACCAAGAGTATATTTGGAGTAATCTAGGCGAAGTCCCCATTTGGAGATCAATGGAGATCAAACCTAGCACATGCCAGTATAACACCAAGAGTATATCCAATAGCTCGTAAGTTAGAAATACCAATAATCATGACTAAGCCTACTCCTTGAGCCTTATTACAATAGGCCAAAGATGTCTCCTTAGGAGATTTGAAATTGGGAGGAGAGGATAACATCCCATTGTGCAAACCACTTGATCATCTTGGAAGAAGACTTAAAATTCATAATTAATTGAAACAATAATCAATGTCTCAAGTTAAGGGTTATTCATGATAAGGACTCACTATACCAATACCTTGTGAAGAGAGGAAGAGAAACTAAGGAGCATTGCATGATAGAGTAAATAGTCAAAAGGAAAAGGGAAACTAAAAGGCATTGCATGACAATTAAAATGTCACCATAAAGTAAGTAGTCAAAAAGAAATACTATTCATAACAAAATCAACAAAATTCAAAATTTTCCTTTAACCCTAACATATCTCAAAAAGTTTTTCATTTTTTTTTTATCCTCCCAAATCACAATGATAACTATGCCAAATAATATATATATATATATATATATATATATATATATATATAAAATTAAATTTTAAAAAATTAAAAATTGAAATTTTAAATTAAATAAAAATAAGAATTACAATAAATTTTATTAATAAATAAAATTAAATATAAATGAAAATTTGTATTATTGATTTTATGAAAAAAAAATATATAAATAATTATATTCTTATCACTCATTTTATTTTATTTATGTTAACATCTTTCATCCTCTTTATTAGTCCCTGCCGCCTGCGGCTAAGGCAGGGACTATAGTAATCGAAATTATGCATTTAGCATTAGTCCCTGCTGCACGTAACCTAACTTTTCAATCATTCAAATTTTATCAACCAATAAGATTTATGAGTAATTTTGGAAGACCAATAATATTATTCTCCATCTTATTTGGCCTCTTCCCGAGGCGGGGAAGCCAAAAGCATGGATAATTCTTAGTTATATTGAATTAGTACCATTAGTATTTTTTTGAAAGAAACTAATGCCAGCATTAATTCATTGGCATTAAATGTTTGCAAATGTTGTATATTTCTTTTATGTAAAACACATGCCGGTGTAAATACATGTGTCTACACACAGCGCAGCTGTCACAACCCTCGCAACCCACACCAAACCTGTCGCAAACTTGTGAACGGTGTGGCACCCTGCTCTGTTACAAGGTATAGATTAGTGTTCGTGTTCGCCATATTTTTCGGCCATTCTCGTTAACCCACGCCCTCGCCAGCTCTGTCATGGGTTTTGCCATATTTTCCGGCTAGTTCTGCCATGGTTAAAGCCATATTTTTGCAATATCCACCAACGGAGAGCCTATAATGAAACGAAGCAATGAGTGGCGAATAAAAGAATTAGGAAGAAAGAAAAACTTACAGAGCTGGCGTTGGAACTGTGAGTGCGGTGAGGTTTTCCCATAACCCTGTTTCTGTTGCTCAGTTTCCACAGGGTTAAACTGCTCCTCGTGACTACCAATGCCAACCCATAGCTTGCATGGCCGAGTTTAGAGGTAGTATTTTCGTATTATTTTTCCAAAATCTTGCAGCTATGTGGACTTAATTTCTTTCTTACCAACAGTAGATTTTTTATTTTTATTTCGTAGTTTTATAAGTGTTAAGGTTCAATCTATTACATCAAAACTGAATTACGATTACGAAACAATCAAAACCCAGAGATCCATGGGTAGTGTTGGTCAAATGCCGAAACCAAAATCTGTGAAAACCCTATCATGTCAACCTAAGAGATCTGCAATAAATTGCTCTCTAAGCTCAAAACTGAATTACGATTACGAAATAATCGAAACCTCGAGATCCATGGATAGTTTTGGTCAAATGTCGAAACCAAAATCTGTGAAAATCTGATCATGTCAACCTAAGAGATCTGCAATAAATTACTTTCTAAGTAAAGATCAATTTTCCTTCACTTCATATTTTTTCAAATTTATAGATTTTGGATATATGTGTAGGAGGCCGAAATTAGCAAACGCTTTTTTTATTAAACAAGGGTTTTCTTTCATGAGACTTTTAAATTTTGATTTGAATAAAATTGCAATCAGTTAAGGATGACTTCCCTACAATAAAATATTCACATAATCAAATCTAAGCTGGGCAAATAAAATAAAATAAGCATACCTCCTTTCTTGTGATAGTATGCTGAAAAGATCAATTTTCCTTCACATTCATATTTTTTCAAATTTATAGATTTTGGATATATGGGTAGGAGGCCGAAATCAGCAAACGTTTTTTTTTAGTAAACAAGGGTTTTCTTTTATGAGAATTTTAAGAGGACTAGTGTCATTGTGTTTTCGATATGGAACTTCATATTTTGACTCTATTTTTGTCTCTCACTGCCTTATGTACATTATTTACTTAAATTGACAATATGTCCGAAACTGGGCATTTATAAGGGCGAACCTAGGCCGAGCCGACATGGTGTAAGACTCCTCATTTCAAAACACCAGTGTTGCCGAGGCCAGGAGTCTTTGACAATGGTCATAGCTGGGATGGGATCATGGGCTTGGTTACTTGGATGGGAAACTAATATATAATCTAATTATACTAGCGGAAATGGAGTAAAACCGACAGTTTTCTGGTGCCGAGTAGTTTCTAGAAATTGCAGGTTTATTGGGCTCGAAACCCTAAATTTAATGCTAACTATCTAAATATTGGTAAACTGATAGACTTCCAGAACTCATCCAAACAAAAGTTCCTAGTTTCGGAAAAGTATTTAATCTTTTCTAGCCTACTTCAAATTTCACGGTGCAGTTTGAAGTTTTATGGCAACCTCTAAACTACTTTAAGCCCGAATTAATGAAATTTTGCATCAGAGAAAACACGACATCTTTTAGTTTGGAATTTACCTGGTTTGGCAGCTATTCTCGCAAGCACTGCTTCTCCTCTTGGATCTGTAAATTAATGGCTCTTACACTCAGGAAGAACCCCAAATCATAACTGAAGCTCAAGCCCTACGGAAAAACAATCTTTGGCAGCAATGACAAGGCAGGATCAATTGAAATTCCCGTTCAGAAATGCCTTTTTCATATTCCAAACTTCTGACAAAACCTTTGCAGGCTTGTGATTAGGGTACCATAGCCATAATCAGGGTGCCATAGCCATAAGCGGATGGAAGCTCAAGTGCTCACAGCGAACGCAAGGTTGCTTACAAGGAAGGTGATAATGGAAATGCTGTCGCCGATACCTCGACATGGCAATGATGGAGTTAAAGGAAACTGATTCCTCGACAGGGTAAATAAACATAGTTTTCAATTGTCATGTGTCCATTGTCATTACATGCATGAAAATACGTGGATGAATGGTTTTGGTAGGCTCGTGTATTTTATAATACGTTACTTGTATACAAAATACCGTCTTTGACTATGGTCTAATCTGAATTGAAATTCCCTGCACCTTGGGTTGTACCTTTTCCGCCTAGCTTACTACTTTGGATCGGTCAATATCCCCATGGCACTGATCTGGAGTCCAATTTCATTCAAAAATTTTAGGTGTCTCCATGTCCATCATTGTATTCATTCCGCTTCCAGTTTTCCTAACTAATACAACAATTTCACTCGAAGTTGGATCAACATATTGATTATAAATGGCAAATCAGTTCTCCAGATCATCATTGATACTTATTGTTATAAGTGTCATCTCATTTCAAAAATTATGTTTTTTTATCACACGTGTTCATTCTCAAATTATAAACATACGCATGTTTTTCAGTACAGAAAAACACACATATATCATAAAAACAACATAAACACGTATATTAAAAACAAGATGTGCAACCATAAAATATATATTTCCATGTCGACATTAACTAAAGCGCGCCAGGCACTTGATCATGGAGGTAAGAGAACGTTAATATATCACAATGCATATGGAATTAATTTTATCCACAGCCGGAGAGTAAGTACATGACAATTTTGAGGAATACTGCGCTGCCAAAATCTCAATATTCATGGGTTTGTCTTGTTTCAACCCGTTCTTTTCTCGCATTCTTAATGGAATTTATGATTGCGTTGAATATGGAGTAAACTTGGAGCTATTTCAAGATTTAATGCTAGGATTGGAGTGTTGAATCTTCGTTATTTTATCTGCCAGTGAATGAAATCAACTTTCAAATGGTGTTGCAGACGTGTTGCGCATACCACAAAAGGATTTTTTAACCAAGGATTTTTTAACCATTTTCTCATTCAGTTCAAAGTTATATTTGCATCGTCATTTAACTTCAATTGATTTTGTGCATCCTGTTTGGTTTTTAATGGAATTATCATTACCTTTGTGAACAAGATTAAATCATGGCAAGAGTTCGTAGGAGAAGAGACAGGATTTTTTTTTGTTTCGAACATGGATCGTTCAACCTCTAATTAGCAATCAAATCTCCTTAAAAATTGGAGAGCATTCCTAGCGCACAGTAGGGAGACATTTCAAGCTTTCAATTTTGATTTTTACTACCCTGTATTAGCATGCAAATCTGCATCACTATCTATCTTACAAGTTTTGCATCGATTTTCACTTGAATTGAATTAAGACAAATAGATTTTCCTATCAAATCTATGCTATTATTGGAAATTATATGAAATTATAACAAGAGAAGGCAAGCGATGTATCATTATATAAAGAAACTGTAAATATTCAGAGAAGGCTCTCCGTCACGTTATGGTTTCATAATATATGGAAAAGTCCCATACATAGGTTAGTTATTTAGCGCTTGTTATTTTTACTTACTTACCTTTTAATATGTACATGATTTATAGCTCTCAACAACGACCCACCCATAAGTAGGATCCCATATTTCCACAATCCAGTACCAACAATTTGAAGCCAAAGTGTTTGTGATCAAAAGGTTCAAAACGCACAATTTCATTTACTAGTGAATATATCCAAACTAATGAAATTTGGTTTTCTTTTTTTTCCCCTTTTTATTAAGCGGCAGGGACTTGCTGCTTCGCAGCCTCCCTTGTTTACTTATATATTGACTCCCACTTTCCTTTATTTTGTACAAAGATTTAAATCTAATCATGTCTTTACCACTTTTTTATTCACTTATACATTTATGTTCAAATTTTCCCATCTTTTTAACTCACTTACATTTATGTTAATTTTATTAACCCACTTACATTTCTGTTAATTTTATTGATTTTCCATTTCTATTAATTTTCTTCATCAACTTTTCAATTTTATTAACCCACTAACATTTCTGTTAATTTTATTGATTTTCTATTTCTATTAATTTTATAATTTTATTGATTTTCTATTTCTATTAATTTTATAATTTTATTGATTTTCTTTATTAACTTTTCAAAATTATCTTTTCATCCTTGCATATATTCTCACTTACACACCATAATTTTATTGATTTTCTTTATTAACTTTTCAAAATTATCTTTTCATCCCTGCATATATTCTCACTTACGCACCATTCACACCATTTAAAACCAGCCTAGATCCATCTTAACTCTGGATCTATAAAGCGCCGAGAGGGATCAAATCTCTCGAGGTGCAAACCTTTTCTCAAGTTTTGCACTCAAAAAAAGAGGTTTGCACCTTGAGAGATTTGATCCTTCTCGGCGCTTAATAGATCCAGAGTTAAGATGGATCTAGGCTGGTTTCAGTCGTGTGTGGCCAAGGAAAATCTATCGAAAATATGATTAATTTTATCAATAATATGCAAATACAGATAATATAAATATAATAATTTTATATATGCCAAATATGTATTTATGTGGTCGTTTTAATTTTAAAATTTTCTTAGTTACCTCAGTTTTTTGAGATGATAAATATTGTTAATAGCTTTAATGACGGAATATTTTTTTTGAATGCAAAGTGACAATGTAATAGTGTTGAATGATAGAAAATGAAAATAATAAGAGTGTAGTCAATTACAAAAAGTCTTCATTGTGATCAATCTCAAATTATTTTCTTTTACTATTCTTATTGTCACCCTGTTAGTTTTGTCATCTTTTCATATTGATTATATGAAAATGACATTTGAAATAATAAACCATTTAAATATTTAGCTTGAACTATTGTACTAAACATCATACATTGTCTCTCTTGCTCTTCAATATTAATAGGTTGATTTACTATAACACAAATATTAATGTACATTGTTAATAATTTTGTGTGTCGACACTGAAATCAATGCACAATCTTAATCCAATCACTTTAAAATTAATGTACCATCAATGTACATCCAATTACATAAAATTAGAAATCAACGTCTACACTGAAATCAATGCACCTAATGCAAACAATCAAATAAGATTACAAAACAACATCTACACTGAGATCAATGCATCTAATGCAGGTAGTCAAATAAGATTAGAAATCAACATCTATATTGAATTCAATGGATCTCGTGCAAGTAATAAAATAAGATTAGAAACCAACATCTACACTGATATCAATGCATCTAGTCCAAGCAATCAAATAGGATTATAAATCGCCATCTACTTCCCTCTCTCCCCCCTCGAACTACATCTCTCTTTTCCTCTATCTATCCACTCTCTCACATCCTCCCTCTTCCTTCCTCTCTCTCCATTTCTTTCCCACATATATATTTCCCTCTCTCTTCACCCTCCAACTATGTTACTCTCTCTCTCTCTCTCTCACACACACACACACACAAAATCTACACTAAAATCAATGCATATAGTGCAAGAAAAATAGGATTAGAAACCACCATCCACACTGAAATCAATGCATCGAGTGCAAGAAATCAACTTCCCCCTCTCCCCCCTCCAACTACATCTCTCTTTCCCTCCATCTCTCCTCCTCTACACTGAAATCAACATCTACACTGAAATTAATGCGTCTAGTGAAAGCAATCAAATAGGATTATAAATCACCATCTACTTCCCTATCTCCCCCCTCGAACTGCATCTCCCTTTCTCTCCATCTCTCCAGTATCTCACATCCTCCCTCTTCCTTCCTCTCTCTCCATTTATTTCCCACATATATATCTCCCTCTCTCTTCAACCTCCAACTATGTTACTATATCCCTCCCTCTCTCCTTCTCTCCATATCTCCTTCTTTATCTCTTTATCTCACCCCAAAACATATACACACTCTCTCCATATCTCCCTTGACACTTCATCTCTCTCTCCACTTCTTACTCTCTATGTAATCCTTCTTCCCTCCCTCTCTTCCCCTCCAACTCCATCTCTCCTTCTATCTCCCTCCCTCTCTCCTCCTCTCTCTCGTCCTTCCTCCCTCTCCCCTCTCTCTCTCTCTCTTTCTTTGCCCTCCAATTTTCTCTCTTCCCCCATAACTCTCTTCCTCTCTCTCATGTCCTCTCTCTTGTCCTTCCTCTCCTACCTTCCTCTATCTTTTCCTCTCTCTCTCTCTTTGAAATCCAGTTATCTCTCTCTCTCTCTCTCTCTCTCTCTCTCTCTTTGCCTTCCAATCCTCTTTCCTCCCCCAACACACACACACACACACACTCTTTGTCTCTCTCTCAACATATACACTAAAATCAATGCATATATTGCAAGAAAAATAGGATTAGAAATCACCATCCACACTGAAATCAATGCATCAAGTGCAAGAAAACATATTCCCTCTCTCCCTCCTCCAACTCCATTTCTCTTTCCCTCTCTCTCTCCACTTTCTCACATTTTCTCTCTCTTCCTTCCCCTTTATCCCTTTCTCTCCCACATCTATCTCTCTCTATATCTCCCTCTCTCTCTCTCTCTTCACCCTCCAAATATGTTACTATATCCCTCCCTCTCTCATTCTCCCCCCATTCCCTCAATCTCTCCTTATTTTTCTCTTTATCTCACCCCCAAACATACAAATACTCTTCTATTTCTCCCTTGTCACTCCCTCTCTCTCTCCACTTCTCGCTCCTATGTAAATACATTACTCTGGATCCATAGTTTGATATTATTTGTATTTACACTCAAATCAATGCATTTAGTGCAAGTAAGAAAATAAGATTAGAAACCAACATGTACACTGAAATCAATGCATCTAGTGCAAGTAATCAAATAGGATTAGAAATCACCATATCAATGTACATTGTTAATAATTTTGTGTGCTTACACTGAAATCAATGCACAATCTTAATCCAATCACTTTAAAATTAATGTACCATCAATATACATCCAATTACATAAAATCAGAAATCAACATCTACACTGAAATCAATGCACCTAATGCAAACAATCAAATAAGATTACAAAACAGCATCTACACTAAGATCAATGCATTTGATGCAGGTAATCAAATAAGATTAGAAATCAACAACTATATTGAAATCAATGGATATAGTGCAAGTAATAAAATAAGATTAGAAACCAACATCTACACTAATATCAATGCATCTAGTGCAAGCAATAAAATAGGATTATAAATCACCATCTACTTCCCTATCTCCCCCCTTGAACTACATCTCTCTTTCATACATCCTCTCTCTCTTCCTTCCCCTCTATCCCTTTCTCTTTCCCTCCTTCTCTCCACTCTCTCACTTCCTCTCTCTCCTCTCTCTCTCTCTCTCTCTCTCTCTCTCTTTCTTTGCCCTCCAATTTTCTCTCTTCCCTCATAACTCTCTTCCTCTCTCTCATGTCCTCTCTCTTGTCCTTCCTCTCCTACCTTCCTCTATCTTTTCCTCTCTCTCTCTCTTTGCAATCCAGTTATCTCTCTCTCTCTCTCTTTTCCTTCCAATCCTCTTTTCCCCCCTAACACACACACACACTCTCTCTCTCTCTCAACATCTACACTAAAATAAATGCATATAGTGCAAGAAAAATAGGATTAGAAATCAGCATCCACACTAAAATCAATGCATCGAGTGCAAGAAATCATCCTCCCTCTCTCCCCCCTCCAACTCCATATCCCTTTCCCTCCACTCTCTCACATCCTCTCTCACTTACTTCCCCTCTATCCCTTTCTCTCCCACATCTATCTCTCTCTCTCTCTCCCTCTCTTCAACCTCCAACTATGTTAGTATATCCCTCCCTCTCTCATTCTCCCCCCATTCCCCACATCTCTCCTTATTTTTCTCTTTATCTCACCCCCAAACATACACATACTCCTCTATTTCTCCCTTGTCACTCCCTCTCTCTCTCTCCACTTCTCGCTCCCTATGTAAATACATTACTCTGGATCCAGAGTTTGATATTATCTATATTTACACTGAAATCAATGCATCTAGTGCAAGTAAGAAAATAAGATTAGAAACCAACATCTACACTGATATCAATGCATCTAGTGAAAGCAATCAAATAGGATTAGAAATCACCATATAAAAAGTTTACATTACTCTTGATCTATCAAACTTTACATTAGAAATCACCATCCATACTGAAATCAATGCATAAGTGCAAGAAATCATCTTCCCTCTCTCCCCCCTCCAAGTCCATCTCTCTTTCCCTCCCTCTCCACTCTCTCACATCCTCTCTCCCTTACTTCCCCTCTATCCCTTTCTCTTCCACATCTATCTCTCTCTCTCTCCCTCTCTTCACCCTCCAACTATGTTAATATATCCCTGCCTCTCTCCTTATTTTTCTCTTTATCTCACCCCCAAACATACACATACTCTCTCTATTTCTCCCTTGTCACTCCCTCTCTCTCTCCAATTCTCACTCTCTCTGTGTATTTCTTCTTCCCTCCCTCTCTCACCCTCCAATTCGATCTCTATTTCCCTCCCTCTCTCCTCCTATCTCCCTCCCTCTCTCCTCCTCTCTCTCTTCCTTCCTCTCCTACCTCCCTCTCTCTTCCCCCATCTCTCTTCTCTCTCCCTCTCTCTCTTTTCCCTCCAATATAAAATGGAAGAGAAATAGAAAAATATGGTATTTGGCCCACTGTGTTAAATTTATATATGTAGGGAGAGAAGTGATTTTTCAATAGGGCCAAAATTAGATTAATTAGATTAATTTTAAATGTTAAATATTAAACATTATTTTTACATTTACGTTTACATGTTTATTGTTATTTGGCCCATGGTATTTAGCTGAGGATTCACCTAAATAAAACCACTTTTTGATGTTCCTAAATATAAATAGGATTATGGAGTAAATATAAAAAGACATTTTATTTATTTACCATACCTATGGTTTATTTATATTCTATTTATTTACCATACCTCTTTTATAAATATGGTATTTGGCCCATGGTATTCAGCCCATGGTATTAAAGTGGTACATTTCTATACACTCGGACATATAAAAAGTTTACATTAATTAAATTTAATAATATTAATATTATAATATAATAATGTGAATATTAGAATTAATAATAATAATAATAATAATAATAATAATAGGGTTAATAATGTTTTTTTGACATGTATTAATAATAATTTGGCCCATGGTATTTAGCTCAGGATTCACCTAAATATATCCACCTTTTGGTGTTCATAAATATAAATAGGATTATGGAGTAAAAATAAAAATAATTTTTATTTATTTACCATATATATGGTTTAGTTATATTTTATTTATTTACCATACCTCTTTTATAAATATGGTCTTTGGCCCATGGTATTCTGGTATTAAAGTGGTAAATATATCAAAAATTTACATTACTCACATGACATCTTCACATCTATATACACTCCAACATATCAAAATTTTACATTACACACATTACATCTGCACATCTCTATATATTGGGCCCGACATATCAAAAGTTTACATTACACACATTACATCTACACATCTCTATATATTGGGCCGACATTTACATTACACACGTTACATCTACACCGGCGCAATTACACGCCATTCACACCATTTAAAATTATTTATACATTTTCCTTATGTTGACATCGTTTCATCTATAAATATATATTCTTCCATTTACATTTATATTAATTTTATATATTCCTCAATTTACATTTATATTAATTTTATATTTTCCTCCATTTACATTTATATTAATCCTATATTCACTGTGGAAATTATATTGAATTTATATTCTCTCCACACTCATTTATATAATGGAAATTATATTGAATTTATATTCTCTCCACACTCATTTATATTCATTCACAACATTTTCCTTTTTTTATATTAATTTTATATTCACAATGGAAAATAAATTTAATTTATATTCTCTCCACACTCGTTTATATTCATTCACTCCATTATCGTGTTCTTTATACTTGTGCAAATTCATGTGATTTATGTCATTTCTAGATGTGGGATACTTAACCTTCGATAAAATTGATTCATACCCACGCAACTGCAAACCAAATATTCAAAATCACTTTAAAATCTAGATTTTACTTGAAATCCCAAAATTACAATCTATAAAGCAATTATGGGTGGATGTGGGATAATTAATATTCGATAAAATTGATTGAGAACTGACAAAGGGCAATCCAAATATTTAAAATCACTTGAAAATCTCTGATTTGACTCTAAATCTAAAAATTTCAATCTTCAAACAAATCTGACAATTTCAACCATTTATTTTGGAAATTAAAAAATGAAACACAAACCTGAAATAATCAGATTGCCTTGCTGGGATGCTTTCCTCTTTCATTATTGTCGTCCACTTGTTATATTCACTCATTTACTTTCACCGACTCTCGACTTTGTAGGTCGACTTAATATTCCAGTGGGCCAGAGGCACGTGGAGTAAAGTTTATGGTCGGTCGTCTTTTGAAGCCGAGAAACTTTTGCTATAATATTTTGTAGTCACAATACAGAGACACAGACAGATCTAGATCAGCTGTGGAGGATTGCAGTTGGGAACTTCTCTGGAATGTATTTTGAATTGGGTGTACGCCAGGATTGACAGGAAGCGGATATATGATGCAATTGTTGATTATCAAGTTTGTTGGCTGGTTGAGATGGCTGTTTATGGTCATTTCAGTACAGCTTGCCTTCAAAGAAACAGTAACAGATTCCGTTAATTTATCTGCTGATGTAGCAATTACCTGCATAGGAAATCTAGCAGTTCTTACGGCAAGGTCGTTTGAAGTGCGTGAATTCAACTATTAGCAGGGAACCCAATTCATCATGCAGGTATTGATTTCAAAGTTGGTTGCTGGTTGGGTTGGCTATTTGCATCTGTATTAGGGTAGATCCCATCGTCAAACAAAGTGTAGTCCGATAGAACCTGCTATGCCTTGTGGAATGATAGTTTTGGAGATAGTGTGCATTGTATCAGGCATAGCAGGAACTTTGGGTATGAAGGGTTTGGGGAGATGGGTATCTGCCGTGATGGGTATTATGGAATGCAAGATATGGTGCATGGACAAAGTTGCTGACCAGATCTAAAGATAACGAAGCCAGAGGAGTGAGAATGATGGCTTTGGATGGCCTCGAAAAGTACACTCACCTGGCTAAGAACGGGCAACGGTTCAGAGAAAGATTAGAATGCACCTCTGCGTCCTTAATGCTAAATAATGCGAAGGTTCACAGAAGCATTAATCAACATTGTACTAACTGGCTGGTTCACAGTGGATGTTTTTTTCTAGCTTTACTTGGATAAAAGATGGGAGAGAAGAGTTTATGTCTTCGACAGTAAAGGAAGTGGGTTTGATGCTTATGCGTTTCTAACCAGATCTCTGGTCAATTTAAATGCTCTGGAGGTACATTTTGGGCGTAGGCCCTAAAATCTTAATTGTCTATAGGAAGTTATGTCAGCTTGCTTTACTGGATTAGTTTCTCTGTGATTATTGTATTTAAAGGAGACATTGGCAAATGGTTAATGATATGTACTCAATGCCACCCTATAAATCTAGAGTTGTAGTGATAATGGAAGTCACTGATTTGGTTTGGGCCTGGAATGTTTGCATTTGCATACGGGAAGTTTTCATTGTCTTATAACATGGAGTAGCTTCTGTTAAGACCAAGAAGAACAATAATAGAATGAGTTTCACTGTTTCAGCATGCGATATAAGGCTGAAGTTTGAAATTTGAATGGCATGTAAATTAAATTTTATAATATTTTTGTGCATATTTTCTTGATTCATATAGTCAGTCGGTGATTTACCATTTTTATTTGAATATGAGATCAGGTTTATCAAATGCACCAATAAACCTTTGACATCATCTTAGATAAAGTAAACACTCTAATGCACAGATCTCCAAGCCATCACTAATTTATGTAGTCATGAATCAAATTATGCAGAAAGGTTTTTCCTCAAATTGACACAGATATAATCATAAATCATTTAGATATAGAAGTCATTGGTGTAATAAATAGTGTTCTCCTTATACCTGTTACAAATTTAAATATTTATGCTAAATATATGATTAATATTTGATAAATTTGCTGATCCGTAACTGTATTATGCTAAGTTAGCCTGCAGTACATATCTATCTGCAGTAGCTGAGAATTTGAGTAAAATATCAAAACATGAAAACAAAGAAAAAGCAACAAGCAACAAAAGGAAATTCTCAAAATTTTCTCCTCATATTGTTATCTTTATCAAAATATTTGTTATTTCTTCCTGTGAAGGAGCTCTATATCATACCTTTATGATCCATATGAACCATATATTCTCTGATATCCTCAAATACTATAAGTTAATAGCAAGCTAATGTATTTGGATTTTATTACATTTATGCTTTATATTTATTTATTTATGATGGTCTAACTGCTTCCTTACATTATCCAGAAATCGAAGTTATAATACAACTATCGAATCTTTAGATTGACCCTTAACACAATTAATAATAATTGTGTTTCAGAGATTTGTAAACTCTGTTATTGATTTACAAACGGACTCTTACCACAGTAATTGTACTTAAGCTACAGAAATCTGGAATTGGCTTCCTTTGTTATTGATTTAAATCCCGTATTTTCTGGGGATGATAAATGCAAATAGTTCTTCTATATAATAGTTCTGTATTAGAAAACCCAATCACGGGCAATACAAAAATAGCTGTAAATGCATACACACCAATGATTATACACATACAGTTTTGAGCGAAGAACACTCTAGGGTATATGATATACTATTTTTTGAAATAAAAAGGGACTGTATAATCGGTTCTTTCGTCTTCTGTTTCGTGTTCTAACAGGATACACAGTGACAGTATAATCAGTTTGCTACTTTGTCTTTTGTTCCTTGTTCTTACAAGATATAAATATGTGAACTCCTTGTTTATGTTCAAACCAATTATTTTCCCCAGTTGTCTCGAGTATATTTTCTGAATAAAACAAGGGTCCTGTTTCTCTCATTTTCAATTTTTTGTCCCGTTTTCTTCTGCAAACGCCCATGTTCGTTTTCTGATAACCGTCTCCCTTTTTCATTGTTCAATTCATTGGCTACTTTGATCACATTCATTGATCCCCAATCATTTATTAAACAGGACAACCCAAACTCAAGAGTAATCACAGATCTGACCCTTAATACTCAGTGAATCCAATATATGTAAATACTAAAATGGAGTTGTCTACCGATGCCACAAAGTGGGACGACAGATTTCTGGTCAGAATTCGATTAAAAAAAAAAATCAAAAAATCAGAATGCTGGAGTGTTTAAATGGTTTTTTTATGGTGAAAATAGATTCAGCACCATGAACTTCTGGGCACCCAAAATCCTGAAGTTTGACAGCTATAACCCAGATTTTCAAAAATTTCTGCGAGATTTTATCATAATCTTGCCAGAAATTCCATTATTTTCTAAACTAATTTGTGGACTCTTTAAACTATGCTTATGAAAAATTATGCTGATTGTACAAGCTAATCATAGACAGCTCAAATATAGCCCATGCACAGTTGACTCAGAAAATCAGCAAAGTGCAGAAGCTAGACTCTACTTATAGGGAGTGACACACTATGCTACAGCATCCCTTGCTGTCATCACGGAAACATTACACTCGATAATCATATCTTACATTGGAAATCCGATGATTTCCTACAGCAGGTCAAAGACAGCCTTACTACATACTAGGTTCCCCTTTAACAAAGAACTACACTATTACATTCTCAAGGCAAAGGGGGCCTGTTACCACTCAAACTCACACCCCATGTGAAAGTCTCTACAGTGGTGCTAAGAGAGTAAGCACACTTGGAAACAAACTCACACTCCTTGTGAAAGTCCCTGCAATTTTTGCTAAGAGAGTAAGCACACTCGGAAACGTACCACAGTCACCTCAGTGCAATCTCCCCTTCTCTTTAGATTGGTTCCTTGAAGCCACAGGGGCTATCCCAACTTGTGAAATGAACTCGTAAAATATTTTGTTGTAGGTACTAAACAATTCACTTCACCAACACACCTCAATATAAGTTAGATAGACCAATGACAATCAAGTGATAAAATACTTCAAGATTATTCAGTGAATAGTTAGGGCATCAATCATCACCTACTAATGAGGGTTAGGAGCTAATTAACAAGTGTTGAAACCTGTTACATGATCTGCTACAACAAAAATATAAATCAACACAATAATTTCACCCTTTAAGCTAAAGAAAATACACCTTTTACAGTTTACCATACAAGAGGAAGAAGAAAATACAACTTTTACAGTTTACCATACAAGAGGAAGATGTTATTGCAAAAATCAAAATAAATAATACAGAATGCAGATTTTGAATGAGGAGAGCTACCTAAGAATGCCTAAAAGCACATATAATGTTGAATCTTGGATGCATTGACTACGGAAATTATAAATCTATGTAAAAACAGCTTTACAATGGTTAAATACAAGCTCAAATGATTCAGAAATCTGAAATTAGCACAAGTTTGTATGAGAGTAGTGTGAATTCCCTTCTGGTTCTACCCAAAATTTTCTAAATTGAAGTATAAGCAATGTAAATCATTTAGGAGACAAATTTCACCACTAGAATGTGTTAGATAATCTCTAATAATAATCCAACAATGAAATATGAGCTAGGGTAGGGTTAGAATGCACCTTGATGGAGTAAACCTTATTTTAAGGGTTTCACCAAATCTGATTTGATTTGCTGTAGTTAATTTTCAGATTTAGTAAAATCCTTTAATCAGCCCACAAGATGTTAGATAAAACCTTTACATACAAATCTATGGGGATATTTTACCCAATTAGGGTTAAAAATCAACAATTTACCATAAATACTTTGGCAAAAATATCTAGATGAAAAATAATCCATGAACATTGTTTTAGACAACAAATAAATATTTATTTATTTTTGACATTTTTTTTGTTTGTACTTTTATATTTTGTAAGACATAACAGAAAAAGCTACAGGTTTTTAGAGGTTTTTTGGTTGCTTATTAGGAGCAAGCTTAAATGCCATATCCACTTAGGGCTTATGGAGTCTAAGATAAGCCACCAAAGTTGGTATTTCTATGCTTATGGATTAGAGTGAGGGATTAGGGTATAAATAAATCAAATAAGCTATGCAAACAAAAACTCTACAAGGGTTTCCTCAAGGGAATAGCCTTCACCAACAAAATCAACAATGCCATGGAAAATAATACTACAACCCTTGTCAAGGAG
The DNA here is from genome assembly GCA_034641835.2 of Pinus albicaulis. Taxonomy (NCBI): domain Eukaryota; kingdom Viridiplantae; phylum Streptophyta; class Pinopsida; order Pinales; family Pinaceae; genus Pinus; species Pinus albicaulis. The sequence continues at coordinate 243,748,640 of CM076575.1, read as the reverse complement.
CACAAAGTTAAACAAAACAAGAGAGTAAGCACTTACCACACCAAGGAGAATGTGTGAATAATAAACCCTAGATGTCCTCCTTCCAAGTGACAAAATGTTGTTGCTCAATGGATCAATTTTGCTAACTAGTAGAAGTCTTGAATCATCCATAACAATATCGTCAATGAACAAAGAAAATAACCAAGATAGAAAGATTTCAAGGGAGTTGACACCAAAACACCAAATAAAGATCTATGGATGGCTTCAAAAATGTTCTCCACCAATTCACAAAAATTTGGAATGAGAGGAGGACTGTTATTTATTGATAAGTCTCACAATTTCTTCTCATTCTTTATTCCTTAATTTTAGCTCAAGGAATTTAAAAAAGTGACTTTTCATCCATACAACTTAGAGGCTAAGATAAAGTTTAAACATAAAAATATGATATTTTTACATGCATACAACCCTCACAAGAGAGGTGATAAATCTTTTCAGAGGTGGCATTCTCCAAAATAACTCCATAAAAACTAGAAATAATGCTCATCGACATTCAAAATATGTCTCAAATAAAGGTCCACAACCATACATTAGGTCAAGGCACTTCCATAAAGCATCGGAATGACTTTCCAGGTCCAAAACCCAAGTCAAAATCTCCAACAAGCAAAATGATGCCAAACTTAGAAGATGACCAATTTGCTTTAGGAGTGCAATGTTCCATTTGTAAGATGTCCACTTTACTCCAATGTCTAGCTAGAATATGTCCAATAACCTCTCCACAAGATAAATAAATCTATTTTTAGGTAGATGAATTTCCTTTTTGGGCTAGGTAATCTTCAAGCAATGCTTTTAAGTCTTCTTTTCATGATAAAACCACTTTAAGTGAGTGCCATGACATATTAGTACAGTGATACTTCACTCGAGTATGATCCACATCATCAAATTAACTTGAAACTACTGCCATGAAAACCTGCACATGTGAGTCGGCCCTCTATAGTAATGAAAATCAGCTCAAATATGCCAAACATATGAGATCATTCTAGCACGTGACACATAACCTGTGTAAGGGCATCCAAGTGAATGCAACTAGCCCATCTGTGCCTTCAAGAATGTAGCCAATGCCTCGAGAAATGTGATATGCTTTGGAAACTGTGCGACTACCTTTGGGAGTGCGAAAATGGACGAACATGAGTAGAGTCACCTCCAAGGGCTCATGGCCAAAGTGTGGAAAATACATGAGAATAGAGAGGGTCCAGGTGGGTAAATACCATGGGTGTGATAACCCTTACAAAGTGCAATCACCTTTCACCTGTACGTCCTTAATACTAAATATTGTGAAGCTTCACAGAAGCATTAATCAACCTTATACTAACTGGCTACCAGTTCACGGTGGATGTGTTTTTCTGTCTTTATTTGGATAAAAGATGGGCAATAAAAGATTATGACTTGGACAGTAAAGGAAGTGGGTTTGATGCCTTTGGGTTTCTAGCCAGATCTCTGGTAAATTTAAATGCTATAGAGGTACATATTGGGTGTAGGCCTTAAAATCTTAATTGTCTTTAAGAAGTTATGTCAACTCGCTTTACTGGATTAGTTTATCTGTGATTATTTTATTTAAAGGAGCCGTTGGCAAATGGTTAATGATATGCACTCAATGCCACCCTCTAAACCTAGATTTGTAGTGATAATGGCAGTCATTGTTTGGTTTGGGCATGGACTGTTTGCATTTGTAAGGAGGATTTCATTGTCTAATGACAGGGAATAACTTTGAAGAGAACAAATTTCAAATTTTCAACATGCAATATAAAGCTGGAGTTTAAATCGGATATAAAATGAATTTTAATCACTTTTGTGCATATTTGCTTGATTTATAGAGTATATCTTATCAATCAGTGATTTACCCTTTTCATTTGATTGTAAGATCAGATATATCAAATGCACCAATAAACCTTTGACATGATATTAGATAAAATAAACACTCTAATGCACAAATCTCCAAGTCATCACTAAGTTATCTAGTCATGTATCAAATTATGCGGAAAGGTTTTTCCTCAAACTGTCATAGATATAATCAGAAATCGTTTAGATATAGAGGTCATAGGTGTAAGGTTATACCTGTTATGAATTTAAATATTTATGCTAAATATACGGTTAATTGATATTTGATAAATATGCTGATCCGTAACTGTATTATGCTAAGTTAGCCTGGCGGACATATCGATCTGCGGTAGCTGAGAATATGAGTAAAGTATCAAAACATGAAAGCAAAGCAAAAAGAAAAAGCAAGAAGCAACAAAGTAGAGTTTTCTACTCAGATTGTTATCTTAATCAAAATATTTGTTATTTCTTCCTTGTAAAGGAGCTCTATATCATATCTTTATGATCAATATGAACCATATATATTTTCTGATATCCTCAAATACTGTAAGTTAATAGCAAGCTAATGTATCTGGATTTTATTACGTTTATGCTTATAATTATTTATAATGGTCTAGACTCTAACTGCTTCCTTAAATGATCCAGGAATCAAAGTTATAATACCACTATCGAATCTTCACACTGACTCTTAACACATTTAATTATAATGGCGTTTCAGAGATTTGTAATTGATCTGCTCTGTTATTGATATCAAACCGACTCTTACCACAGTAATTGTAAATTATGTTACGGAGATCTGCAATTGGCTTCCTCTGTTATTGATTTAAATCCTGTGTTTTCTGGGGATGATAAATGCAGATAGTTCTTCTATATAATAGTTCTGTGTTAGAAAAACCAATCACGGGCAATACAAAAATAGCAGTAAATGCAAACACAAAGTTTTGACCGGAGAACACCCTAGAGTATATTGATGATAAACTAATTTTTGAAATACGAAGGGACTGTATAATCAGTTTTTAGTCCTGTTTCGTGTTCTAACAGGATACACAGTGACAGTATAATCAGTTTTCTACTTCGTTTTCTGTTTCTTGTGCTTCCAAAATATACATATGTGAACTCCTTATTTATGTTCAAACCAATTATTTTCCCCAGTTGTCCAAAGCATATTTTCTGAACAAAACAAAGATCCTGTTTCTCCCATTTTCATTTTTAGTCCCTGTTTTCCTCTGCAAACTCCCATGTTCGTTTTCTAATAACCGTATCCCATATTCGTTGTTCAATACATTGGCTAATTTGATCACATTCATTGATCCCCAACAATTTAATGAAACAGGACAAACTCAAACTCGGAGCAATCACAAATCTGACTCTTACTACTCGGTGAATCCAATATATGGAAATTTATGCTGATTATACAAGCTGATCACAGACAGCTCAAACATAGCTCATACACAATTGACTTAGAAAATCAGCGAAGCGAAGTGTAGAAGCTAGACTCTATCTATAGGAGTGGCACACTACGCTACAGCATCCCTGGCTGTCATCACCCAAACATTGCATTCAACAATCATATCTTACATTGGAAATCTGACGGTTTCCTACAGGTCAAAGACAGCCTTACTACATACTCAGGTTCCCAACTAACAAAAAATCTACACTACTACATTCTCAAGGCAACACGGACCCTGTTACCGCTCAAACTCACAGGCTTTGTGAAATTTCCAACAGTCATGCTAAGAGGGTAAGCACACTTGGTCACAAACCACTGTCACCTCAGTGCAATCTCCCCTTGGCCAATCAAGAAGGACACACAAATCAGCAACTTGGGCAACCAAGAAAAAACGCACTCTTTCATTGAAAACATCCAAAAGTAGAAAAGAGGGAAACATCTAAAAATCTAAGAAAGAAGGAAACATCTAAATGTATTTGCTTTATTAATAATGCATTTGATTTTATGAAAATATCATTTGTAATTACAAATGATAAATCATTGTTTATAAAATGCTCACCTCTCCCTCATAATAAAGGCTGTGGTATTGTTTCCAAAGCTACCTTGTTATTCCTTTTTGGTGCCTCTATCTTGTTATGTGATTCTTTGCATTAGTTTTCAGATCTGCGGGTAGATCAATTGGTATAAGAGCATAAGATTTTGGAAGCCATCCATTTGTTCGAAGAATTTTTTTTTTAGGGTCATACATTTCAATCCATTCGGTGGATGAAAATCATGTCGCCCCATCAAGAGCCCTCCACTGCAGACTCACCAGTAAATGATTTAGCTAGGGCTTTTCAAGACCTAATTACGCTGCAGCAACAACGACATCCTCCAGGGCAAATGCAGCTTGATAAACGCTTTCAACTTCCCAAATTCTCAGGCCAAATGAATGGTGTGATGTTGTTGATTCTTGGCTCCGCAGTCTCTCCAACTATTTCGGAACCTGTCCAATGATGGAAGAGGAGATAAAACTTCAGATCGCCAGTCTACAATTGGAAGGCCTAGCACAAACATAATGAGATACAGTTATCTTGAGAATATGTCCTTGGTTGTCGAACTTCGAGAACCAGCCGAGACCAGATCAACACCTATCACATTTTGGGATCTCTTTTGCCAGGCCTTAAGAGAACGCTTCTATCCTCCAGGATATATCCAAAATCACCATGCCAAATGGTTACAACTTCGACAACTACCCAATCAATCGGTGCAAGCTTACATTGATGTCTTCTGCAAGTTGCGCATTCAACTCCATATCTTTGATGCAGAAGATGTACTAATTATCAAATTTAATTCTGGTTTGCTAATGCTTTTTTGACACGAAGTTGAGTTGTTTGATTGTACTTCATTAGACAAGGCCTTTATTCAGGTCTTGGTTGTGGAACGCAAAGTGGGTACTCCAATTCGATCTCCTCAAGCCAAAAATGGTCCCATCTCCCTATGGCTCTTCTAATGTCGCCTCTACCTCATCCCCCACACCTCAAAATACCCCCTGGTGTACTTTTCATAAGACCAACTCACATGCTTCTACAGATTGTCAAAAATATACGCCCTAACAAGACTCTTTTTACAGAGGTCCTCGTCTTACCATCTCCCAATCTTGTGTTGTCACCTTTGCTATTAGACCTTTCCGTGATACTGTGGTATGTGATGTTTCTCCTCTCGATTGTGCCGATTTATTGCTGGCATTCCATACCAAGAGGCTCGACATGCTACAGATCACCAATACCACTTGCAACACAATGGGCACGATGGGCGCACCTATGTGTTCACATCCTTAACTAGCGCATCAACCCAACCTTCTATTGGCAAAGCTCTCATTATGAGAGTCAATTTAAACCAAGGTGTTTCTTCATGCTTGGTTCGCCCTGTCAAGCCAGACAACCTCACCAATCTAGTCCCTCCTACAGTGGCTGATCTACTTGCAGATCTGAAAAACAGAATATAAACACGAAACAGGAATAACACAGCTCTGGAAACAATACCACAGTCTTTATTATGAGGAAGAGATGAGCATTTTTTAACCAATGCCATCATTCTCCTTATTTTTTATTTTGTAATTACAAAAGATATTTTCAGAAAATCAAATGCATTATGAGATAAAGCAAATACATTGAGATGTTTCCTTCTTTCCTAGATTTTTAGATGTTTCCCTCTTTTCTACTCTTAGATGTTTCCAAGGAAAGAGTGCGCTTTTTCTTGGTTGCCCAAGCAGTGAGAGGTTGCTGATTTTTGTGTCCTTCTTGGTTGCCCAATTCCTCCCTGCTTAGATCAGGAAGCGTCCCGGCTTCCTCCACCAAATGAGGGAAACTGCATTGCAATGTTTCTGCAATCCTGCATTTTGCCTGTGCTAGTGTGCATCTCTTCCAACCAACCAAATATGAGAAGTATGGCTGCTGGCATGTATTTTGTTTCTTGGAGTCCATAATTGTATCTTTGAGTAGAGGAGGCTGAAAATCTGGAATATTATCGACCGGATGACGGATTGTAACAGATTCCTCAAGGAGAGGTGGTTCAAATAGTTTGAGATTATTAACATTAAACACATCATGGATGCCAAGCTGGGAAGGCAAGTCCAAGCGATATGCATTTTCTCCAATGCGTTCTAGAACAGTATACGGGCCATATCGCAGAGGGTGCAGCTTATGATGCTGGCCCTTGAAGCGTTGCTTGTCCAACCAGAGCCACACATGGTCTCCAGGTTGAAAATACAAGGGTGTTCGCTGCTTGTCATGCCTTTGTTTGGTGCGATCTTGGGCTGCTTGCAAAGCAACAGTTACTTGAACTTGGCGTTGAGAAATGGAGTGTATAAAATGAGGAGCCGAGTTTTGTTCCTGTTGTTGATGTGCATACCCAGAAGGGGTGATTGCCAGTGGCATCTCAGAGGGTGCACTTGGCTGAAACACTGCCTCTCGAAGATCAAGGCAATAAGATGGGTTATTGGGAAAGGAAGCACCAGGAATAAGATCGATGTGGTGTTCAACAGAGCGTGCTGGAGGCAACCCTGTGGGTTGGGTGAATACATCTGCAAATTCTTGGAGTAGAGGATCCATTGTAGGAGGCACTGGATTGGTGAGTTTGTCTGGCTTGACAGGACGAACCAAGCACGAAGAAACACCTTGGTTTAAATTGACTCTCATAATGGGAGCTTTGCCAATAGAAGGTTGAGTTGATGAGCTAGCTGAGGATGTGAGCACATAGGTGCGCCCATCGTGCTGCAAGTGGCATTGGTGATCTGTAGCATGATAAACAGCGTGTCTAGCCTCTTGGTATGGAATGCCTAGCAATAAATCGGCACAATCGAGAGGAGAAACATCACATACCACAGTATCACGGAAAGGTCCAATAGCAAAGGTGACAGCACAACATTGGGAGATGGTAAAACGAGGACCGTCCTTTTGGACCCAACCGAGCTGATACGAGTGTGGGTGAGGAGTGGTGGGAAGGCAAAGGCGTTCAACCAAGTCCTGGGCCACAAGATTCTTTTGACTCCCATTGTCAAGAATAAGTGTGGCCAACTCATGTTTGATTTGAAAATTATGGGTAAACAAAGGTGTAACAGAGGTGTTTGTTGCATTCGCAGTCATGAGGATGAGAGAGGGGTCCACTTTGGTAGGATTTTCAAGAGAAATAGCTGGAAGTTGGGCAGTGGCATTTGGTTGCTCCACCTCTGTAAAAAGAGTCTTGTCAGGGTGTAGATTTTTCAGTACTCGACAATCTGCAGAAGCATGTGAGTTGGTCTTATGAAAAGTACACCAAGGGGTATTGTGAGGTGTGGGGGATGAGGCAAAGGCGACATTAGAAGAACCAGAGGGAGATGGACCATTTCTGGCTTGATGGGATCGAATTGGAGTACCCACTTTGTGTTCCACAGCCAGGGCACGAATAAAGGCCTTGTCTAATGAAGCACTATCAAACAACTCAACTTTGTGTCGAAAAATCATTAGCAAACTAGAATTAAATTTGATAATTATTACCTCTTCGGGATCAGAGATATGGAGTTGAATGCACAACTTGCAGAAGACATCAATGTAAGCTTGCACTGATTGATTGGGTAGTTGTCGAAGTTGTAACCATTTGGCAAGGAGATTTTGTATATATCCTGGAGGATAGAAGCGTTCTCGTAAGGCCTCGCAAAAGAGATTCCAAGATGTGATAGGCGTCGATCTGGTCTCAGCTTGTTCTCCCAGTTCGACAACCAAGGATTTATTCTCAAGATGAGTATCCCACCATGTTTGTGCTAGGCCTTCCAATTGTAGACCGGCGATCTGAAGTTTCATCTCCTCTTCCATCGTTGGACAGGTTCTGAAATAGTTGGAGAGACTACGAAGCCAAGAATCAACAGTCTCACCATTCATTTGCCCTGAGAATTTCGGCAGTTGAAAGCGTGTATCAAGCTGCATTTTCCCTGGAGGGCATTGTTGTTGTTGCAACATAATTAGCTCTTGAAGAGCCCTAGCTAAATCATTTACTGGCGATTCTGCAGTGGAGGGCTCTTGTCGCTCTTGACGGGGCGGCATGATTTTCATCCACCAAATGGATTGAAATGTATGACCCTAAAACAAAACAAAAAAATTTTGAACAGGTGGATGGCTTCCAAGATCTTGTGCTCTGATACCAATTGATCTACGTGCAGATCTGAAAAACAGAATATAAACACGAAACAAGAATAACACAGCTCTCCACAGTCTTTATTATGAGGAAGAGATGAGCATTTTATAACCAATGCCATCATTCTCCTTATTTTTTATTTTGTAATTACAAAAGATTTTTCAGAAAATCAAATGCATTATGAGATAAAGCAAATACATTGAGATGTTTCCTTCTTTCCTAGATTTTTAGATGTTTTCCTCTTTTCTACTCTTAGATGTTTCCAAGGAAAGAGTGCACTTTTTCTTGGTTGCCCAAGCAGTGAGATTTTTGTGTCCTTCTTGGTTGCCCAGTGGCTCCTCTACTCCAAGAATTTGCAGATGTCTTCATCCCACCCACAGGGCTGCCTCCAGCACGCTCTGTTGAACACCAAATCTGTCTTATTCCTGGTGCTTCCTTACCCATTAATGATGTTTTCAGAGCACATTTGGGTAAGTTTGTGGTCATTTACCTTGACGACATTTTAGTATTCAGTAAATCTTGCGAAGACCATCTTCAGCATGTTCGCACCATACTTGAGTTATTGCGAGCACATAACCTTCAAGTCAAAGAGAAGAAATCCTATTTTAGACCAATATCAGTTCAATATTTGGAATTTATTATTGACAGAACAGGGGTTCACCGAGATCCCTCCCGTGTGCATGCTTTGGCGCAGTGGTCAGCCCCTTCCAATGCACATGACCTCAAGAGCTTCATGGGAGGTATTAGTTTCTATAGAAAATTTGTCTCTCATTTCTCACAGTTTGCTCGACCTATGTACGAGTTGTCTAATCAAGCAAAGTTATTTCGGACGCCGAATCTGAGCAACAGTTTGCTCAAGTCAACAAATGCATTATGCTCTGCCCCTGTTCTTCGTTTGCCAGATATGAATCAACCATTTGAGATGGAAACTGATGCCTCTCAATTCGCCATTGGAGCTGATCTTAAACAGGAGGCCACCCTGTGGCAAACCATTTTGGGGCACTTGCGGATGCTAAGCTCATGTACAACACCTATGACAAGGAATTCTACAGTTTAATGCAAGCTTTGAAGCAGTGGCGCCATTACATTCTTGGCAAAGAGACCATCCACCATACTGATCATCATCCACTAATCTTCATCAACTCGCAACGCAAGATTCAAGAACAACGCCATTTAAAGTGGGCTGCTTACATTCAACAATTCCATCTGGTGATTAAATATAAGAAGGGCGTTGTTACAGATCTTTATAAATTATGTGAAATTGATTTAAAAGACTTCAGCCTACACGATAGTGGACAGCAAGGTTGTTTACTGTGAAGTCTACCGACAGATGTTGTATTTGATTATCATACTGGTGTTAGCTTTACCTGTGACTTGAGTGATAATATTTATGCTCCCTGGCCTTCGTCATCTTCCCTGTCATCCTTGTCTACTTGTGCTTCAGCAGTTCACTCCCTGCATTTCTGAAACCTCAGGTTATTTAGGTGCATTCCGTTTGTAGTTTGTGTTATTCTCGAGGTGCTTTATGAGCTTTGGGGAAGGAAGCGCAGAACCGACAACTCAGAATTCTGGTTCTTTTAGCAGGTATTCGGTCGGGCCTTCTGATTCAACGAGCGGCATTTTCAGTCCTAGACAGATTTCTCCTTCTGTGGTCCCGCATGCCTTGTCGCCAATGGTGCCTACACCGCCTATGTATCCGTATTTCCCAGTGCGCCTGATCCAGTGCTCACAGGGAGACATTCGGTGAATATCTCGGCAATTAACGATACTGTGGAGAGGACAACAGTAGATTGCTCTGCACCTCCTGCTACATTATTGGGGAATGTCATCTGATGCCCGCAGTCTGATAGTATGCTTCGAATTTTTCAGAGAGAATACAGTTAAGCAACAGGTTCTTTAGTGCTAAACAAAACGGTGGCAAAAGATTGTTTTAAAGATCTCACGAGTGTCTTGATCAGCAGTGGTGCAAATGGTTCAATCTCATCCCTTTGCTCGATAAAATCATCTAATCTTACAGGGGGTTATTGTCCCATAAAGACTCCAGTGGACTTTGAGCAAACAGTGAATACAAGCAAATTGCGGGATGCATGCACGACTTGTTGATCCTCTGAGGGAATGTTGCAGGCCAGTTTGTCAGCCTCTTATTGCTGAAGCTGTTGTTCGTTTGGCATCCAGAGATTTGAGCTCACTGTCAAAGAATGCTGCCTTAGAATCACCTACATAACAAGTCATTGTGGATGATTGCAAAGGGGTAGTCTTTGTGTCGCTTGCAAAGCAACATAACTTTGATGAGGCCAATAATGCATTTTGAATTTTGACCAGTTGCAAGGTTAACAAAGTTTGTCTGTGTCATTTGAGGATATGTCAGCAGTGGTTGAACCTTGTAGTGGTTTGGCTCTTAAAAAGTGGTTGAACCTTGTAATGATGACTACATTCTAACATTGCAACGCACTTTCCCTCATTTGGTGGAGGGAATCTGGGACGCTTTCTTCTCTAAATTTTTTTAAGCAATCTCTCATTCATTGGGCAACTAAGAAAGACACTAAGAAAAAGTGCACTTCTTCATTGGAAACATCTAAGAGTAAAGTGCACTTCTTCATTGGAAACATCTAATAGTAAAAAAAGAGAGAAACATTAGCAACTTCTCACTCATTAGGCAACCAAGAAAAAGCCCATTTTTTCATTGGAAACTTCTAAGAGTAAAAAAAAGAGGGAAACATCTAAAAATCTAGGAAAGAAGGAAACATCTATATGTATTTGCTTTATCTAACAATGCATTTGATTTTATGAAAATATATTTTGTAACTATAAATGAAAAATAAGGAAATGATTGCATTGTTTATAAAATGTTCATCTCTCCCTCATAACATAATAAACACTGTAGTATTGTTTCCAAAACTACTTTGTTATTCATTTTTCATGCCTCTATCCTGTTATGTGATTCTCTACATTAGTTTTCAGATCTACAAGTAGATCACCCCTTGTCTTTAGCTCATATCCTTGCCCATGGGGCCATCCCAACCTGTGAAATGAACTCATAAAGTATTTTGCTATAAGCACTAAAAAATTCACTTCACCAACAAACACATCAATAAATGTGTTAGATAGTTCAGTGCCCATCAAGTGATAAAATACCTTGAGATTGTTCAATGAACTTTGAATAGTTAGGGCATCAATCATCACCTACTAATGACAGTTAGGAGCTAACTAATAAGTGTTGAAATCTGTTATACGATATGATACAACAAAAAAATATAAATCAACCCAATTTCATTCTTTAAGTTAAAGAAAACATACCTTTTACAACAGACGAGCGAGATGTTATTGCACAAATAGATAACAAGTGAAATTCTAAGATTATCGCTTGATTATGTACTTTAAATTGGACAAGCTTGCTGCTGTCTAAACTTTTTAGAATCTGATTTATATAAAAAAAAAAAAGACAGAATGCAGATTTGGGATAAGGTGTCTAAAAGCACATATCACGTTACCCTTGGATACCTTGGGTCAAGGAAACACTAAATCTATCTAAAAACGGCCCAGAAATGATTAAATACAAGCTTAAATGATTCACAAATACGAAATTAGCACAAACTTGTATGAGAGGTGTGAATCCCCTAGAGTTTTACCTAAAATTCTCCAAATTGAAGTATAAACAATGTAAATTACTTATAAGACAAATTTCACTGTTAAAATGTGTTAGGTAACTTTTAATAACAATCCAACAACCAAATATGAGGTAGGGTAGGATTAGAATGCACCTTTATGGAGAAAACTCTAGTTTAAGGGTTTCATCAAATCTGACTTGGTTTGCTGTAATTAATTTTCAGATTTAGTTAAATCTTTAAATCAGCTTGCAAGATATTATATAAACTCTCAACACAAATATATGGAGCTATTTGGCCCACTTAGGGTTAAAAATCAACAATTTATCATAAACCTTTGGACAAAAATATTTAGATGAAAAATAATCCATGAACATTGATTTAGACAATAAATAAATATATTTTTGACAGTTTATTTTTTTATTTTTATATTTTTGTAAGCCATAAAAGAAAAAGAGAAGGGTTTTGAGGAATATTTTTCGTTGCTTGTTGGGAGTAACCTTGAATTCCATATTCCCACGTAGGGCTTATGGAGTCAAGTAAGATACCCATCCAAAGTTGGTATTTCTATGCTTGTGGTATTAGAGTGAGATATTAGGGCACAAAGAAATCAAACAATCCCTCATCTAATCAAAACAAGCTATGAAAACGAAAACCCTAGAAGAAGGGTTTCCTCAAGGGAATAGCCTTCACCAACAAAATCTACAATGGAATGGAAAATAATATTACAACCCTTGTCAAGGAGCACAAAGTTAAACGAAACAAGAGAGTAAGCACTTACCACACCAAGGAGAAGTGTGGATAATAAAACCTAGATGTCCTCCTTGCAAGTGACAAAATGTTTGTGCTCAATGGATTGATTTTGCTAGCTAGTAGAAGGTTTGAATCATCTACAACAATATCTTCAATAAACCAAGAAAATAAACAAGAGAGGTGGGTGCAACAACCTTACCACTCCCATTACCCGGTGCAACCTTACAAATTCTCGCATTACCAGGTGCCACTAAACACTTATCCATGCATTACTTGGTGCAACAAAAAAACACAAGAAAGATGTGAACCAATGGTAGGAGGAGTTCAAGCAGACCCATTATGTTTAAGTCAGTCAACCTAGAGTTACACTAACCTCCATCCTCACCTATACATCCTTACCCTATGAACTAAACTTACCATCCTACCTTTTCACAATCACCTTGCCTGAGGACCCTATTCACATCAAGAGAGTTGACACCAAAACACCAAATAATGATCTTTTATTAATGGCTTCAAAAATGCTCTCCAACAATTCACAACAATTTGGAATGAGAGGAGGACTGTTATTTATCCACAAGTCTCGCATAACTTGGAGACTAAGTTAAACATAACAATATGATGCTTTTACATGCATATAAATCTCATAAGAGAGGTGATAAAATCTTTCAAAGAGGGCAGCATCCTCCAAAAAAACTCCATGAAAGCTAGATATAATGCTCATTGACATTCAAAATATGTTTAAATAAAGGTTCATGGCCATACCTTAGGTCAAGGCTTTTCCATGAAGCATGGGAATGACATTCTAGGTCCAAAACCTAGTTATATATCCATAACAAGCAAAATAACGTCAAACTCAAAAGAGGACCAATGCGGCTTTAGGAATGAACTGTTCCATTTTTAATGGGCTTGGGATCTTTCATCTAGGTGCAAGTAATGTTCCTTTGTCCACTTTATTTTAACATCTAGCTAGAATAGGTACAACGACCTCTCTACAAGTGAAATAAATCCTTATTTAGGTGGATGGGTTTTCTTTTTGGGCTAGGCATATAAAAGTTCCCCATTTAGCCTTTATTTTGTAATTATAAAAAAAATGATTGTAATGCCAATGTGGACAGAGGAGCCATGGTTGGCTAATACATTGTGTATGTAAAATATTTAAATTTCATGACTGCCAACTAAAGGAGGAGATGACCTTTCAAATCCCAATGTCTAAGGGAGCTTGCATGCCTTGAAAGACCACAAAACCCAGCCCTGAACTTAATGTTGGACTACCATTTGTAGACTTGACTGAGCCAACCAATTGACAGGTTAATTTAGGAGATGTGATTAGAGGCGGTGGCACAAACCCGATCAAGCCACCTCCAGACAATCTAGTTTTGATAGGTGATTGGAGGTAGTGGGGCAAAGGACGATGCCCATCCCTTAGAAAATCAAGGAGACAGGCCTCTCGAACACATTGTTGGATGCTAGAAAAATATTTGAACACACAATTGAAGGGAATGGGCTCTCTAGTTTGTTGGTTGGTCTTTTTGGTGGGATCTCACCAAGTTGGCTCTCGTTGTTGATCGTTGGATCATGAGGAAGTGGTAGGGCTTTGGCAGTAGAAGACAAAGTGATGTTTGAGTTGTTATGCAAAGCCTTGTGCAAGAGTTTAATCTTTGTGAATTTTGGGTCAAATCCCTATGAACTGTGTGAGGCCACTGGACTGTGTTATCTAAGCTTGTGCAGTCAATGGGAGGCTTAGTGGAAGACTAAATCACTGCGGTGCTTGTTGTATAGTTGATAAACCACTTGGACAAGGAATTTTGGGTCATTGTGGTGCTTGTTGAGTAGTTGATAAACAACCTAGACAGTGGACACTAGACCCCTGTGATGCTTCCTATGAAAAGACAGTTGATAAACCACCTAGGCAGTGGATTCCAACTCTTAAGACTAATCAAGACCCCATTTGAACCTTGGGTGAATCCCTGTGAATGAACTCAGAGGAAAGAGTGAGTCATTGTGGTGCTTAATGCTAGGAAACAACTGATAAACTACCTTGGTGCTTGTTGCGGCGTTTCTGGGTCGGATTCGTACGTATCATGATCGTTTCCGTGGGCCCATCGGCCAGTTTCGTTGTGCAACCCACTAAAATCGATTTTGTTTTTCATTTTTGTTGCTTAATTTGGGTTGGGGGTGTTGAGAATTTGAAGGGTTGGAGATTAATTTAAATTCTCTTCTTGATAAATTACTTGTGATATTACTTGGATTACTTATGCCTTCTCTTATTTATCTTATTTAATATTTCATCAAGTCAATTATCAAAATACATGTGACACACAAATTATGCTCCTAGATCCAGGGCAAAAGCTCCCCCTCTTGGAGAGGAAAATCCACAATAAATCCTTCTTACATATCTTCAAATGACAAGTACCATGACCCAGACTTAGATCCTTGACCTATGAATGTCTCCAAGACCTTGATAGTGTTGTGGATCCTTCTTTCCCTTCATTATCATGTACTAACCTTTCTTCTATAAATTATGGCATAGATTTACCTTCCTCTCTTTTCTTATCCAGCAATGATCCTTAACTTTTGCATCCATCTAAGGCCTTCATATTATAGACTTGATTCCGTCATTAGTGATTTGCATCATAGATATCATAATTGTTGTGGAGGTAAATCCCCTCTGCGGACAGAGGCGATCCCTACTAGCCCAGACCGGGTCTATCAACAATCAATCACGCTATAGTGCAAGTTCCTAATTGCAAATAAACCAACTAGCGATGAAGGCTTACCTGGAATCCAACGCACTCGTTGTAGAAGAGGTGGCGCTCCCATTCCTTATCTCTGGCAGATCACAATCCCCACGATCTCCGTGATGGGACACATGCACATGCGAGAAACAAAACAAACGCAAGCGTAAAATCCAGTAGATGTAACTATATGTCAGTCAGAAAGGACATAACTCATCATCATAAACAATAAAAGTGGAACCATAACCAATAGTCGTTCATTAATAATCAATCAAAGGAAAATTACAACCATAGTTCTGACGCTGAATTCTCCTTCGGAAGGGGTCGCCAGCAGAACACATCTCGAAAAGCCTGTCAGGGATGGGACAAACCTCTCTCTTCAAGATCTTGGACTTGTAGTCTCTGCTTGAAATTGACCTTATGAATTATGAGGCTCTCAAAGATACAGCTTGGGAATTTGGGAACTTGAAGACTAGCTTGCCATGGAGATGGGTAAGCTTTTATAGATGGAGGAAGGGGAGTTGGGATCCCTATAATCATGGGATTGGCCCTATCATCAAGGAAGCTTCCATGAGAGGTGGCAAACCACTTCCTCTCTATGGAAATCCGTAGCCAAACCTCCCAACTCAAGATAGATATCAGTTCCTGGATCAGTTAGGATGAAACTTCCGCCATTTATTTTTTAAAAACACCTCTTAAATGGGCTAGCGCGAGTGCGACTCTGCGACAGAGCGCCAACTGGCACGGCCTCTTTAAAGTATTTTCCCCATTGGTGCGGGTACTGAACTGCCTGCTCGCGCCAATGCTAAAAGGGCCATTTTTAGGGCTTTTCACAAGGAGATGTCTTCAGGGCAATGAAAGATCTTGTTCAGAGGGATGTCATGAAAGTGGTTTCAAGCCATGTTACTGCTCACAGGTCACAAAATGAGCCCTCCAATGTGCGGGACAGGGATTGCAGGGACGGTGACAAATTACTGTGTAACAGATGCCCCCTAAAGCATGAGGCCAGAGAGAGAGAGGGGTGAAATGCTTTACGAGAACGTGTCCAACTGAAAACTCCGCCGTCGGAAAACCTGCGCGAATAAATACAACTGATATCTTAGATACATGATATATATGCGGTATGGGCGCAGCCATAACAGAGTATACAATAATCCAGATCCAAGGTATGGACGCAGCCATCCAGTGAGGATCGATAAATAGACTTAGGTATGGTCGCAGCCATCCAATAAGTGAGTCATGTAAATAATCATAATAATCCACAAAATCGCAGCCTGGATTATAACAGACACAATCCAGGGTCTTGCGCTCCATCTCAACCCGAACATAGTACAAGTCCAAGCATGTGAATAAATGAGCTGAAGTCGAACATGCAAGAACATCGTCTGATTACCAGCCAATGATGAAAGCTGTTAACAGACGCGAGAGGTACCACTAATAATGACAATGGCCCTCAAGGTACTACAGGTACAATCTACGGAATGTGAATCAATGAGTTGGCGTCGAACACCCGTAGAATCACTCGATCGGAGGCCGATAATGAAAACCTCGCGTCGAATGCGAAGAACCTGCCATTGAGGCATGCAGGCTCGAAGGCACCAGAAGGGAGTCTCTAGATCAGCTTCCCGGATAATGAGCTGGAGTCGACAGGAAGTGACCTTGATCGAAGGTGGGCCATAGTGTTTCCCACATCATCGACACGAGACAGAGAAACATAATGTTTTTGTGAATCACGATAAGATGAGAATCAGAGGGAGGTTGATATTTGCAGAGGTCAACTTCTCTTGAACATATGAACGACACAACAGTGGACTTGGTAGTATTCGACATCAAAAGATCAGAGGTCATGGCGACGAGGCAAAGAACAGATGAGAGGTCAAAAGGGATTATCCAAACCCACGGAGGCAAGTGAAAAACGAGATGAGATGTCCCCAATTCGACACGAATGCAGACAAGTGCCATGTTCAAGAGTGACATACTGCTGACACGACAATGATGTTGGTTCCATTTTCCCCACCATTTTGGTGAGTACCTCTTTATTTTTACACAAGCTTGGAGAGGATACCATATGCTTGTCATATAAGTCCGTCCTTCGGACGAACCCATCCTAGTACATTTAACGAGCCCTAGGAAGGAGAAACTCGAATATCGTCATCACGAATGAATCCAATGTCATCAGGGTTTAACGAGTCTGACAAAGGGAGAACTTGGCGTGTTTTCATGTTTAGAGAGTTTGAAAAGACAACATAAAAGTAAACTCCAACGGTCCCTTTTCGCAGATAGTTTCTCAGATCCGAAAAGGTAGAAAACTTTGTCTGAGAAAACCTCCTAGTCGTGATAGGCTAAGGTATTCCTTTTTCGTAAATAATCTATCTCAGCCCGAAAAAGGGGTAAATGTATACTGAGTAGATGTCGTTTCGTGGCCACTTTAACGAGATCGAAACGACAAGGGCCTCGGCAATCTTTTCATGTTTAGAGAGTCAGAAAAGAGCTAAAAGTTGACTCCTCTTGGAGGAACGAGTGGTATAAAGGGTAGCAACTGGTTCCAGTAATGGTGGAACTGCTCAGAACTAGTAAAGGTTGAGAGGCTGGCTAACAAGACCACTCATTGCAGCAGTTCCTCAGGAACAGGTAAAACAACCAAGTGAAGGCATATGATCGGCCAAGCAGATAGTGACGATGGAGTGAGAAACCAAGGTTCATCTGGCAAAAACAGGCTGAAAAAATGGCAATCAAAAGAGGTAAAATGGGAAAGGTTTCATTTTTACACAAGCTTGAAATCAGAAAACTCTGCTCGAAGTTGGTTTCATTTTTACACAAGCTTGAAACAAAGATAAACTATGCTTGAAACCGGTTTCATTTTTACACAAGCTTGAAATGGAAACAAACTATGCTTGAAAAAGTAAGCATGCCCCCAGCATGGTGACTCAATTCGAGGTACATGCCCCCCAAGCTTCAGTCCATATGAAAGGCAGATGGAGTGAAGGTTCAAGTTACGAGATCAAGGAAAAGACTCGACTGGTATTTTACGAGAACTTATCAAAGACTCGAATTGAACGGGAACGTGTTTCATTGTTTTAACGAGGTTGACACATTAAAAGAACTATCCTCAAGACACCTTGTTTCATGGCTTAAGGAGCTTGGCACAAGACAAGGAACTTTGCTCCGACAACCTGGTTTCATTTTTTAAGGAGCTTGACACAGGAAAAGGAACTCGCTCCAACCTCGCCTTGTTCCAAAATTAAGAGTCATTTTTTAAGGAGCTTGACACAAGAAAACGAACTATGCTTCGATGACCTTGTTTCATTTTTTAACGAGCTTGACACAAGAAAATGAACTATGCTCCGACAACCTCATCATAATGAACAAGAAGTCATCGCTTCCAAGAGTTCCACTCCCGATGGAAGGAAAACATCCTGGAAGTCAGGACCCAATGCCCCCAGCACCTGATGCACAATGGCACTATCACTGGGTACAGGCACGGGGCAGGTAGCCACATAGTTGACTTGCGGTGGGGCAGATACAACAGGTGGATAAAAACTAGGAAGGGATGATGGCGGGCCAGATGCCATATCAGGACCAAAGAACGAAAGCTGATCAATGGTCATGATCTGTCCTTCATGTGGAAAACAGACCACACGAAAAAGGGAGGAGACAAGCGCTCCCATGGCATAGGTGTAATCGCGCCCCAAAAGTAGATTGAAATCTAAGGAGCCTGGAACAACCATCACATCCATATGGACAGTTTTACCTCCCAAAGTAACAGATAACCTTGGGAGGATCCCTAACGGTTGACTCGTTCTTTTGTTAAATTCCAATAGATTCTGCGTAACAGGCGCAAGCGACGGTGAACTGAAAGCTTGCCAAGTAGTTGAGGATAGAACACTAACAGACGCACCTTCGTCTATAATGGTGCTGGGTACGACCAGACCAAAAGCCTATACTGTGATCTCAAAAGGCACATAAGACAGAAGGCGGTATCCTGCAAATCGACTCCAATCGAAGGAAGCGACCAAACTACTTGGAGGGGCTACCATCGAACCGAGATGGTCTTCCCCTAGTGTTACGGAAGAAGAAGGAGCATCCTCCATGACCTCCATCTCGACGGTGGGAGGAGTATCCTCTGGGACCTCTATCGCGGGACGCAGAGGAGCAACTTCTTGAGATATAGGGATATGAGAATCTTTCTCCAAGTCCGAGGAATCTGAAGAAACAAGAAGAAACTAAGGGATGTGAGATCCACTCTCCATGGAAAAGACCTGGTGCACCACAGACGAGGCCAGCTCAACCGATCCCACGACCAATGGTTGGTCGGGAATGGATTCCTGAATTTGAATTTATGGGGGAGCAGGATTGACCAAGGATGACTCTTGACCAATCGTAGGATCAACAGGTGGAAGACGCAAAGAAAGCTGTTTGTAACCAGCCGGAAGGCATGGTGTAGGAACAGCCGAGTTGTCCAACACTCGCTTGGCTTCATCCATAAAAGGACAAAGGTGAATGGCATGGCGCCCTTCACACAACTTATAGGGATTGTTAATCTTACCCTGTTTCTTATGAGTCTTATCAATACAAGCTGAAGACGTGCCCCCAACCTGACTCGCAGAAGCCAAAGGCAACGGTGGGCGACCGTTGGACCATACTTCGAGCACCTTGGGAATGCCAGGGCAGTCTCAAAGAAGATGGTCTCCCGTGCACAACATGCAAGGGAACTTGACTTTCCGTGGAGGGTTGGGAGGTTTATCGATGGAAGGCTTCTTAGGCGCAATAGCCGCAGAGCTAGCCTCTCCTTTATCAGACTTCTTCTTCTTTGTATTCTTCTTCTTCGTCTTAGCCACCTGGTTACTCGAATCCAGACTTTCACCAGGCGAAGTAGAAGATGAGGACGCAGAGACAGGCGAAGAAGGGGAGAGGTCCAACTTGGAATCAACATGATGTTGTTTAGGTGGAGGAACTGATTGACCAGTAGCTGAGACATTCGAGACCACATAGGTTGAAAACAACCAAACAGGCAACCCAACAGTTAACCCAGGAAGGGACAACGTTGCCATATAAGGAGCACCAACATTTCCAAAAGGAGGAAAAGGACCAGGATTCCCATCAGAGGGGATTCCTTGGTTCGTGAACTCCAGAAAAGTTGCCATCAGAAACGATCTTTATAACAACACCCTAAGGAAACTAACTTTAACCAAGAATATTTCGTGGGCAGTTAATTTTTAAAACATTGAAACAAAACTCTACCGTTTCATATTTTAAGAGTCGAGAAACAGGCAAAAGGTGACTCTATCACTTTCAGATTGGAAACAAGCGTGAAAGGACAAGCACTTGATGATCCTTTTCAAATTTAAAGAGTCAGAAAAGATCAAAATGACTGCTCGGGAATGCTAGGCAAAGGGTATACCAAATAACCGTGAACTGCAATATACACCTTGGTTTCAAAATGAAAGAGAAATCAACCAAGGACTTAACGTACGTGTAGGCAATTTCCCCGAATGCTGTGTTTGGTGTATCACGGGTATAGGGCGGCAGACTCGGCTTCCTATGGATAAATGATAGAAACCTAGTGGGGTCTCCCTTTATATACGCGACGGTACGGGGAGCACAAGTCCGTACTAGTGCTGTCTAAAGCCAAGAGGCGAACGACAGCTACTAGGTTTAACGATGCCGGAACACGTCTCTAACCTAGACCTCTAAATGTTTGTTAATGTTTCAATGCTTCCTTAGGTAAATTGAGGAAATTTTATGGTTGATCTTCAATTATGTTTCGGTTTCAAGGCCCTACCGTATGTCATATGACAATCTCCTGTATGCAGCGATATGAGAAAAGAAAACTTTTCAATTCGATGAATGCTATCTAGTTAAGGGAAGAGCTTCAAACAGTGATGCAACAAACAACAAAACTGAAAAACGAAACTTTTTCCAAACTAGATGACTTTCATTATCCGAAAGTAATTTCAAACATTCAACGATGCGAATAATGCAATGTAATCTATGCAAAATTCTCTTTTTCGAAAACTATGCAATTGTAATCTATGCACAATTTCCTTTTTCCTTTTCAAATGATAAGAATGCACTCAATGCATTTTTCGATGAAATGAGAATCTACTTAATGCATGCTTTTAATGAAAGAGAATGCACTCAAAGCGACTTTTAGTTTTCAATCATTAAACAATGTGATCTAAGTTCAATGATAAATCTCAAAAATATTTTTCAATGCAATGTGATCTAATGCATTTAAACGAAAAGCAGACTATGAAACGAAAACTAAAAGAACGCAAATATCCTTAATGAAGGATGAATGCAAAAGAGATGTAAACAAACACTAAGAATGCAATCGTGGTTTCGAACACTTTGTCACGAAATTCCTCAAAAGGCGACAAGACATATGAGGTCAAACACAAAGAGGACTTCCAAATCATGAGATCAAAACAAGGCATTCATCCCTTTTACATCAAACAATCATGGAAAGAAGACATTTCAAACAATGAGCAATGTAATCTATGCTCATACAGTGAAAAGACCGGAAGGGAAAGACACACCGGTGAAGGATTTAGGGAAAAAGTCTCAATTTTCACACACCCTGAAATTGGCTCGACTTGTACATTGACAACTAGCGCCAACTGGCGCGACTTGCACACTGAAAACTAGCGCCAATGGCCAATTGGTGCGGGTTGCTAATTGACAACAAGCGCCAACGCCTGAAAATGAAAAAACAAAGAATTTCTCCCAACCAAGACCAAACTCACCACTTCAAGCAGAATCTCCAAGACTCAAATGAACCATGTGATCTAGGCTCAAAGCAAGACACACACAGATCAAGCTCAGAAATCTCAAAACAGAGTCAACCCTAGTACCTCACAG
The DNA here is from genome assembly GCA_034641835.2 of Pinus albicaulis. Lineage (NCBI taxonomy): Eukaryota > Viridiplantae > Streptophyta > Pinopsida > Pinales > Pinaceae > Pinus > Pinus albicaulis. The sequence continues at coordinate 243,726,732 of CM076575.1, read as the reverse complement.
GATTGGCGCGACTATGAGGTTGAAACTAGCGCCAAAAAGGAATTGGCGCGGGTAATACACAAGCAACCTGCGCCAATGGGCGCAACTGTCAAGCTGAAAAGTGCGCCAGTCGAGTTTCCCAGTCAAAAATAAAAAAAGAGCAATCCAGCAAGCAGACTAGTGATGATCAAGCTATCAAAGACCCAAATTCACAGAAAGAACTAGCCCAAAAGAGCTGATCAAGCAAGGAGGATCAAGAATCGACCGAAAAGACAAGACAATGCTCCAAGGGTTCAGTTTACAAACTAAACCGGAGATTGACTGAAGCAGCTTTGATCTACTTCGCAATTGCAGAGCAAAAGCGTTTCGAAGGCTATCTGGCCAACTTCAGACTCCTTCTATAGCTTATAAAACGAACGACAACAAGCCAACGTTCCCCAACAAAGTCGCCAATTTTTTGTGGAGGTAAATCCCCTCTGCGGACAGAGGCGATCCCTACTAGCCCAGACCGGGTCTATCAACAATCAATCACGCTATAGTGCAGGTTCCTAATTGCAAATAAACCAACTAGCGATGAATGCTTACCTGGAATCCAACGCACTCGTTGTAGAAGAGGTGGCGCTCCCGTTCCTTAGCTCTGGCAGATCACAATCCCCACGATCTCCGTGATGGGACACATGCACATGCGAGAAACAAAACAAACGCAAGCGTAAAATCCAGTAGATGTAACTATATGTCAGTCAGAAAGGACATAACTCATCATCATAAACAATAAGAGTGGAACCATAACCAATAGTCGTTCATTAATAATCAATCAAAGGAAAATTACAACCATAGTTCTGACGCTGAATTCTCCTTCGGAAGGGGTCGCCAGCAGAACACATCTCGAAAAGCCTGTCAGGGATGGGACAAACCTCTCTCTTCGGATCTTGACGATAGTCTCCTTGCTTGAAATTGACCTTAAGGGAATTATGGAGGCTCTCGCAGCATAAGGCTCTTGGGAATTTGGGAACTTGAAGACTAGGTTGCAATGGAGATGGGAAAGCTTTTATAGATGGAGGAAGAGGAGTTGGGATCCCTATAATATTGGGATTGGCCCTATCATCAAGGAAGCTTCCATGAGAGGTGGCAAACCACTTCCTCTCTATGGAAATCCGTAGCCAAACCTCCCAACTCAAGATAGATATCAGTTCTTGGATCAGTTAGGACGAAACTTCCGCCATTTATTTTTAAAAAACACCTCTTAAATGGGCTGGCGCGAGTGCGACTCTGCGACAGAGCGCCAACTGGCGCGGCCTCTTTAAAGTATTTTCCCCATTGGCGTGGGTACTGAACTGCCTTCTCGCGCCAACGCTAAAAGGGCCATTTTTAGGGTTTTTCACAAGGAGATGTCTTCAGGGCAATGAAAGCTCTTGTTCAGAGGGATGTCATGAAAGTGGTTTCAAGCCATGTTACTGCTCACAGGTCACAAAATGAGCCCTCCAATGTGCGGGACGGGGATTGCAGGGACGGTGACAAATTACTGTGTAACAATAATGATTTGCTTTTATATCAGAGTTCACCACATCTCAGATACATCCACATTAATTCAAATATATCCTCATGTTGATATAATTCAATGTTACCTAAACTTCATATTTAACCAAACTTTATCTGACAGACATATTCGCACTTGAAGTTGTATCCTTTCTGAGAACGCAAAAATGTCCGTACTGTGATTTTATCTTAGAAATTCGCACTTGCTAGCATAGTCTGCATTGTTGTCTTATCTTCAGGAATCCGCACTTGCTCGCAAGAACAATCCGCATACAATCATTGTTTATTCCCTGAGGAAAAACCACATTTTCTTCCTGAAGTTTAATATTGTCTTTCCGCAGAGAGGATCACACTTCTTTACTGCACTTATTCACAGAGAAGTACACACTTGTTGACCTCTTGAAACCCGCACTGTATTTCCTCTTTTAAACCGTAGAGGAATCCGCAATCTGCTCTAGACATTTCACACTTCTACCTCAGAGAGATCCGCAGAAAACTTGGTGTGTAATAGACCACAAAGACTGTGTATATATAGTGGCAGTCTTCCCGTCTATAGGCCAACCATCCATTAGCTTGTAGGATGACTTGAATGTGAGTGTGAGGGCCAACTTTATCATTTATTTCTAGCGTTGATATAAGAACTATTTCAATCCATTTTTCCACAGCTTTTTGGACAAGGTCTTGGAGCATTCAATGACGACTAGGTTCTTCATATTCATGACATTGAATACATTTATAAACAGAAGAAAAACCCTAAATAAACATCAAGAAGAAGTCTATTAATCTAAGATAAAATCTTGCTCATGAAACCCATGAAGCAAGTACAACAAATATACAATTTATTATCTGTGTCTTCTACTTTACATAAAATACATAATTACATAGTCAATATGAAGACCGACCTAGTTACACTTTTTAACACTCCCTCTTAATAGGGAGGTATTCATACAGATACATGATTACTTTTAAAATGAGGAATCTCATAAGAATAATCAGATAGGTAATCGCATCTATATAGCATCATATCAACCAACACTGTCCTAGTGCAAGGCCTTGACTAACAACTCCATCTATCAACGAGACAATGGGCTACAATGTTGGTGAGACATGACTTATAGACACCATAGTCATTGTCTCTCCAAGGTACATACTCCACTCGGGTGTTCCCAAAGTATGACCTTCGTGGACTATTCTTCTCTTGGGTAGCTAGCCCTCAAAGAATATCGGTCCCCAACTACTCTTATCTTGAATGCCCTAGCACATTCTCAAAGAGTATTGAATTCCATATGATTACCCAATCCTCCATTCTATCTTCCCAAGTGAAGACCAGAATGATGTGTCTATCTCTCCCTCTCAGCTAGGGAGGACCTATTCCACAAGGGAATATACTCATTCTTGTATAAGGAATGTACCTAAGCTCATTCTTAGGAATTGCCCAGTTTCTTCCAAGTAAGATACTGATCACCAAGCTCCCTCGCAATTAGGGACCTGCAGCAGCAATGGTGAGACACCCAGCTGCTCATGAAGAATTCCTCCCCTCAATGTCATGGATTTCGATATTGAGGAATCTTCAACTTTAGCTCCATAGGACACATATCATCCATCACTTTCATTCATGAGCATGTCATCTACCAGAAAGTGATTCATCTGTATTTTTCATCTGGTTCACCGTTATGCCATGCTGCTTTCCTTCGAATCATCTCTAAGGATCATACATCATTTCTCATGATTAGCAGCCCTGCACAAATTCATCTAGATAAACATATACATATGAAATTAAAAAAAAAGGTTACCTTAGTGATGATCTTTCACCATGACATCTTCTTGTAGGCATCAACATCCTTTATTCATATTGACACATCTCCTAATGATATGTTTTGTCAAGGGTCTTCTTCTTTATCAGAATTTTGTCAGAGTCTACATATCCTCCCAAGAGATTTCCTAGTCACATATTCTTGGCTTCCGGATGATAATTGCCTCTTGACATGGTTTCATTTCATGATCTCTTCCTTTCAGCACATTATTCATTCCCAGGAACTTACACATTTTCCAGTTCCTCATACATATATAGCCACCTCATATTCCATGAGGATATATATATTATGTTGATTTGATATATTAGTGCACTGAGAGATCCTCCTTCATAGATCATACTTCTAAATCTAGAATTATATTACCTGCAATCGAATATGACTTCACAACATCCATTGTCAGCATATAAATATATACCTACCTCATACCTCATACCTCAACATATAAGTCATCCTTCAACAATTTTACTAGAATGAAGAGCTTCATTCCCTTGGCCTGTTCCATCAATATGTCATCACATCCCAGAATTTTGTTTTTCATGATGATCCTTGATCTTGATGACTGCCTTCCATCAATATTGTTATCAGAGAGGTTTTCCAGAAGCTGTTTTACCAAGAACTCCTACCATGCTTTGATTAGGAAGATATACTGCTTCCTATCATACAACCAACATAAATCATTTAAAGGAGAAGATGATCTTAATCATAGTGGAGATCCCTCACTTCCTCTTTCTTAGATTTCTTTGCATCAGGTTCTTCTCTCATTCATGAGATATGGGCTTCTTCCCTTATTTCTCTTGTCCTTTTCAGATTTAGGACAATCTCTTTTATAATTCCCAAGTTCATCACATCCAAAGCACCGTGCTTTGTCCATACTATACTAAGGACCAAACTTACCGAATCTTCCTTTCTTCCTTGACATGACTGCCAAGGCTTGATTCCCTTCACTTGATCCTATAACACCCTTGGATTTCAATCTTGTTTCCTCTATTTTACATAGAGACCATAAATCATGGAATGGTGTGGCTTCCTTCTTCCCGTATAAACCTGAAGTGAAGTTTTCCCATTCATCTGGCAGAGCTTCCAACACCACTTCAGCCATCTCAGTGTCAGACATTACTTCTCCCACTTCCTGCAGATGATCTCAGAGAGATTTCTTCTCCTACAATACTCACAGAGAATAGCTCCATCAATTTCTCATACATTTCTTTTGATGATTCTAGATTTGGTACATCGGAGATAAGAGAGTATTTTATGGATTTTGTAAGAATCCTTTGGGCTCTTATATCTCTCTTCATGTATTTGGCATGACTTCATTGTCCTTGTCTTCTAGGAAAGTCTGAAACCCTATCCAATTTATTGCTTTCTTTGCAAAGAAAACATTTTGATAGATTCATATGAAGTCATAGAGATACTTACTTGTATATGTTTTTCTTCTTCTATCAGCTTCCTTGTTGAAGATGATGGCAAGAACTCCCTCTTAGATTGATTTCAAAGTAGATGATCTTGGATCCTTGATGGTCAAGGATTACTTCATAATGAAGATGTATTCAATAGTGTTGAGTGATGCTTAATGATGTGTCTTCCAACGACGTCTTCAATATCAAGAATATTTGATGTTAAAGATTACCTCCTCAATGTGTGAATTCCTTGAACAAGGGTGAGAGTCTTCTTGAGATGGCTTGATGATTTCCTTGCAAAATGATTTGACCTTACAATGTAGACTTTGACTTTTGCCTTGATGCTTTCTAGAAAACTGAATTTTGATCCTTGAGTACCTTCTTGTCAAATAACCTTTTGTCTTTAGCACCTTAGCTCTAATTCCATGTTGAGAATTTGAAGGGTTGGAGATTAATTCAAATTCTCTTCTTGATAAATTACTTGTGATATTACTTGGATTACTTATGCCTTCTCTTCTTTATCTTATTTAATATTTCATCAAGTCAATTATCAAAATACACGTGACACACAAATTAGGCTCCTAGATCCAGGGCAAAACCTCTCCCTCTTGGAGAGGAAAACCCACGATAAATCCTTCTTATATATCTTCAAATGACAAGTACCATGACCCAGACTTAGACCCTTGACCTATGAATGTCTCCAAGACCTTGATAGTGCTACTAATCCTTCTTTTCCTTCATTATCATGTATTGACCTTTCTTCTATAAATTATGAGAGAAGGTAAATCATAGATTTACCTTCCTCTCTTTTCTTATCCAGAAATGATCCTTAACTTTCACATCCATCTAAGGCATCCATATTATAGACTTGATTCTGTCATTATTGATCCACATCATAAACATCATAATTATTTTCTTTTATATCAGACTTCACCATATCTCAGATCCATATACATTACTTCAAATAGATCCTCATGTTTATATACTTCAACGTTACCTAAACGTCATATTTAACTAGACTTTATTTGATAGACATATCCGCACTTGAAGTTCTATCCTTTCTAAGAAAGAAAAAATGTCTGCACTATGATCTTATCTCATAAATCTGCACTTGCTGGCATAGTCTGCATCTGCACTTCCTAGCATAGAACAGTCCACATACAATCATTGTTTATACCCTAAGGAACAACCGCATTTTCTTTCTAAATAATATTGTCTTTCTGTAGAGAGGACCACACTTCTTTACTATAATTCTTCACAGAGAAGTCCACACTTGTTGTCCTCTTTAAACCCGCACTGTATTTCCTCTTTTAAACCGTAGAGGAATCCACAATCTACTCCAGACATTTCGCACTTCTACCTCAAAGAGTTCTGTAGAAAAGTTGGTGTGTAGTAGACCGCATAGATTGTGTATATATAGTGGCAGTCTTCCTGTCTATAGCTCAACCATCCATTAGCTTGTAGGCCGACTTGACTATGAGTGTGAAGGCCGACTTTATCATTTATTTCCATCGTTGATATAAGAACTATTTCAATCCATTTTTCCACAGCTTTCAGGACAAGGTCTTGGAGCATTCAATGATGACTAGGTTCTTCATATACATGACACTGAATACATTTATAAACAGAAGGAAAACCCTAAGTAGACATCAATACAAAGTCTATTAATCTAAGATAAAATCTTGCTCATGAAACCCATGAAGCAAGTACAACAAATATACATTTTATTATCTTTTTCTTCTACTTCTCATAAAATACATAATTACATAGTCAATATGAAGACCGACCTAGTTACACTTCAATAGGGGGGTGGGTTAGTGTTAAGTTAGGGATGGAATGAAAATTTTATAAGCTCTTTTTATCTCTCATTTTCTCACTTGTGTTTTTGGAGAGCTTGGAGAAGAGAGGAAAAAGAGAGGAGAAGAGAGCTTGGAGAAGAGAGAGTTGAGGAGAGCTTGGAGGAGTGAAGGAGAAGGAGCTTGGAGCAGTAAAGAATGGCTTCCATCTACAAGATCTAAGAGGTAAGTGCAAACCCAAAACTCCCTCATTTTTTTTTTAATTTTCTCTCCTGCCTCTCCTACAATTTATCATTCTTTCTTCTTGCTCATTTATTTGCAGGTTTTCCACCACCTACTTTCATATTCAAAGATGGTGTTATTTTGGCTTATATGTATCATTCCACTCTTGGTTTTCATGATGGAAAGGGGGAGTAGGAATAGAAGGGAAGAAGAAGAAAAACAAGAGACTAGTGGTCCCCATTTGAGTGACCCAATGTATGATGAGGAGGAAGGGTTTGAAGAGGAAGGGGATGAACATGATGAAAACATTGAAACACTGGAGGGGAAAGCTGCATTGATACCCTTGTGGAATATGTGACCAAACTTGAAGGGGGAAAAGGTGGTGGAAGCTACAAGTTTTTGTGCCCTCATGGTTGTCATGCAAGAAAACCATATAGTGGTTCATATACCCATGTGAGGAGGCATCTTTGTGGGTGATGGACAGTGATGACAAAAAGGGTTCTGTGGGTGTTAGTCATCAGTAAATTTTGCCTGCATAGATGACTAAATGTTTTCCCTAGATTTCTAGAAACACAATTCCTGAACATTGTGGGTTCTATAAATCTCATTTCCTTCATCATCCTTAAAGATAATTTTCACTATTTCATCTTTCCACCATGTCTAGCATTGTCTACTAGTCCCAGAAAACCCATTAGTGGCTTATGTCACTATCCCTGTCTATATGCTTTCACCTGTGGCCCAAATCCTTTGTCTTGTTTTGCCTAAAAACCCCCCACTGTTACTTAAAACCACCAAACAAACAACCTTGTTGGGTCTCCCAAAGTACTCTCAAACAATGATAGTCCCAAACTATCTCTGTAGACTCTTTAGATAAATCAAGTACATTGGATTTCAGATCTTCAATACATTAGTCTATCCTAAACTCTATCTTGCACTTGATAAGCCTTAGTTCTAGGTCTCAGTCCAAAAAACCAAATCCAAGAAGGCCTCCACTAGGTCACCTAGGGTTTCACAAAGTCATAGGATGGATTTGGTGCCATACAAACTCTGTTTTTCCTATATGAAGAAAATACATTCAAAGAAGGGGACTAGTCATTTTGTCCTAGATTCACCAAAGGGATAATTCAAGGAAGGTTTTTAGCCTAAAAGCATGAATTTGCAAAGGGACAAATGCCCTTTACTCACATTTATGCAAGAGGGTAAAAAATCCATCAAATTAGCAATGAGGTAAGGTAAAAGAGAAAATAATCATAAGAAAACCATTCATAGCAAGAAGAAAGCAGAAAGCATGTGTTTGATGAAAGTCAGGGTTTTAGAACTGTTTTGACCAAGCAGAAATCAGTACTAGGGTTACAAGGGCAAAGGTCTTCTCTACTCCTTCAAGTGCACATTGAAGGACTTTAGGAACAATTGATGAGTTTTGTGAAGTTTTTGAGAACTTAGAAGACATCGCTATTTACTTTTCCTAAGCAGCCCTAAAACCTAGGAGTTTGGAAAAATGGACAAAGATGGTCACATGGTGACAAAGAAGCCCCCTTCATCACAACAAAGGGTTGCAGAGGGTTTCAAGAAAAGCACAAAAATGGTTTAGACACATCACCTCCTTCATTAACATACATCATCTGCAAACTAGGAACATACGTGTAGCTGGTTTGAGGGCAGTAAGGCCTCCAAAATTCTTTCTTTATCAAGGTATATTCTGCAAGAGATAGGTCAGCCATAAAATGACCTTTCTGCAGGACTGTCAAAGTAAAGTACCTACAGGAAAATTGATAAAGATAAGCAGACCAAAGTGTCTTTCACAATGATGGCCTTCATGGAGACTAAAGATACTATTGATGCTTAATGCTAGGGTTTTCATACTGAGATGTTTTTTCACTATTTTAAAGAGGAAATATGACAGAATTGACAGTCAAAGAAAATATGTCTAAAGATCACAAAAATCTGTTGTTTGCAAGTGACAAGCGTCATAAAGAGCTTCATTTCTCAAAATGGTTTGAAGGCACTTGCTTAAACTTAATGAAGGTTTTGTGAGCACAAGGGAGACATCTAAGGGCTTCTAGCAAAGAACAAAAACATTTTATGCCAAAACTGCCACCTACAGGACCAAAAAGCCAAAGGACAATGAGAGAAATAAAGAGGGAAATAAACCTTATAAAATGGATTTTTGGCATCAATTTTTTTTTTTTCAAAAAAGAATATGAAGTCTCCTCGACCTCTTGCACACCTCATTTACCCCTGCAAAAAGAAGCAAACCATTGGAAAGGATTTTTTTTTAAGTTTTTTGTGCAAATTTTGGGAAAATCTACAAGCGCTACGCAACGAGGTCGGCGCTACGCACCTGGCTCTTGGCGCTACGCACAGGCAAGGTGGCCGCACTGTTATTTAACACTACGCTGCACACTTGGAGCCTGGCACTACGCACCTGGGCAGGCGCTACGCACAAGCCCAGAAAGGCTTGACTACCCACAAAATTAACTCGGCACTGCGCTTCGACAGGCCCAACTGGCCCTTCTCCAACCTGGTGTTGTGCTCCGACTGGCCCGACCCGACCTGAACATGCAATCGGGCAGGCACTACACATAGGAAGGGTTTGTCCCAAATTGCTCAAAAAGGGTCAAAATCAATTGCCTCCAACTCTTTTGCACACAGTCAAGTGGGGTTGGTAACTCTTGTTCCCCCTTTCCAAGTACTCTTTTCATAATCTAGGAAGGCATTGCTTGGCCTAAGAAGATCAAACCCTAGTCTCCATAAATCAAATTTTTTACCTTCTAAAGTAGGGTTTGCAGTATGCGTAGTTATCATTTGCTTAAAGGGCACCCAATACAAGCTAATCCCTCTCCTAGAAACTCTGAACCTTTCCTAGACCTACTTCACTTTGCCCTCCATTGATCGAAAGTTTTTCCCTCACCATCCCTCATTCAGTCCTCCCTAAACTCAAAATTTCTCATCAAGCAGAGTGTCAGTTTTTGCATTCAAAATCTCAAGCCTCCATTCACCAGAATTTTCTTACCACCTCACACTCACTTTCCTCCACTCATTCATATCCTTCACCTTTGCTTTCTCCACAAAGAAACCTGCCTGTTTCATTTTTTACTCCTAAAGCATCCATTCAATATGGTGATAGGCATAATGATGAGCAAGGAAATAGCAGTAACAACAAAGAACAAGCAAAGGATAGTAGGAATGTTGTAAACAGTAAGACAACTACAATTTTTGATGAAGACCAAGGAGGCAGCAACAACAAGAAGGTTTGCAAGATGATGGCATGAAAGAGAGATGAAAATAGCAGTCAAAAAGAGAAAAATAGTGAGAAATTAAAACAAGGTAGTGATACCAAATGTAGAAAAAGGTGTTGATGATGATCAAGATAAAGACCAAGGGAATAGTCTTGACAGTCATGACCACTATCATGAACATCATAACCCACATCAACTTCTAAGTGTTCAAAGAAACTCAAAGTGACTGTGTAGGAAATTAACCAGAAAGAGAAACTTAGTGAAATACAGGGTCAACGAGAAGTAAGTGAAGAAGGTGATGATCAGTTTGAAGGCTTCAGTGAGCAGCAGGTAAGAGTAGGACAAAATTTAGAAGTATGGACACCAATGAAGATGATGGGAGTGCCAGGAATAAAGAATTCATTGAAAATTAAAACACTCAAAGAGAGTAAGAGACAAAAAACTTGGAGACATAACTCAAGATTTTTCATAGGCTTATCAAAACCCTTGAAGGACCTCTCCACCAAGTTTGAGGCAAATTGGACAACTTTTTGTTTTTTCCAAATTTTGACCCCTAGGAGCGCAGCACCCTAGGCGCTGCGCACAAAATTGGTGCATCATCAACTCTCAAATTTTAAATTTTTGGACTTCTCACGTCACCAACAGTTTGCTCACCAAGTTTTAGATTATTTGGAGCATTTTTACCCCCTCAAAAGGTCAAAAACATCAAAAATTTGACCTTTCTGCCTCATTTTCAGACTAGGCGTTGTGCACAGAGAAGTGTTGGGAGATTTGATTTTTGGAAAAGCAAATGGCATCCACTTAGAACAACTCAAGCATTTCTGAAAATTAGACTCACCAAGCTTTCCAACGGGCCATCACAGAGCCAAATCCGATGTCGTGAAGGGGTCCAAAACTCAGCTGCAAGAGACCCCATTTTTTGCTGAAGTGGCGCTAAGCACAGAGGCTGCCTAGTGTGTTTTGGACCAAAAGTCAACAAAACACACTCATTTATTGCAAATAGATATTTTTGAGTTTTTTAAGGAAAATTAAGCTAGAATAAGGTGTAAATAGTTATTTTAGCATTTATTTGTTGGGATATTATGTGCCTTGGGCCTTGCATGGTCTCTTGGCAATAAATGATATTTATGACTATATTTGACATTTTCCTACCACATTTAGGGTTTTAGTCCTCATTTTCTCCATAAATAGAGCATGAGGCCCCTATGTATTTTGTTGGCATTTGATGAGCTTGAAGAGAAATATACATGGTTTCATGAGCTTGGAGAAGAAATTGGTTTTGTGAAGTGGATGAATGGCTTATTTGGCTTGATGATGGAGAAGCTTGTTTGCAGGATTCCATAGCTTGGTGAATGGTGATGTCTTCCTAATTTTTCTATTGTTTCCTTTGTTATCATTATGTTTCATGTTTCTTGGCTACTATTAAACAGAAAAGTATAGGTTGAGACATGTTCTTTGAGGCACCTCAGTCCTCCTATTTGTTATAGTTTTGATGTTTTCTCTTTTGGCCATCTTAAGGAATTCTTGACTGCTCCTTAGGTCCACCAAAAATTGTTTTTTTGTTTCATGTATGGTTAGTATGCTAGCTTACAAGTATGATTCATGGTATGCCCTGCTTATTTGAAGTTTTCAAAACCCTATCTTGAAGCCTTTCTGTGAAATATTGATTGTTAGGTTAAGTCAAAGAGGTCTCGTTCGATCTTGCCCTTTGTCCATGCTCGCAAACTTGTTTCAGAGTTCCCAATAACTTGATATATGTTGTTTAGGAGTTCCCTCTCCATAACTTGAGTTATTTGTATTGTCTTATGTGTTTTCCCAAAATTTGAAGGTGATTTTCTAAAGTTAGAAGCTCTTATGCTCTTTATGTATCACTGAAATGTTTCTCTTTGATGTTTATTAGTTTATATTATGGTTTATTGAGATTAATGGTTTTCCCTACCTCATGGATTGTAAATTTTAAACTATATATGTTTAATACCTCTTAGTCTTTCCCAAACTTAATGTTCACTACACGTCATACATCATTTTAAGGATCCATTGACCTTGCTAAATCATCCTTGCAACACACTCTGTTTCATCATTTAGACACTCTTGAATTTCACTTGACTCCATAGCCCAATGGATTTGACATACTCTCACTCCACCTATTCCATTTGACCATCTTTCCCAACCAAAACAATAAAAAACCCTACACCTAATAACTAGCCTAAAATCAAAACCCTAGAGCAAAAAGAACACATTCTTTGCATCCAGTGGAGAGATCCCTCTCTGAGTCCAAGAAGGCTAGGTCCTCGGACTCCAAAGCTTGGTTCCATGTTATCCTGTCATTTGGCCTGCCAATCTACCAAATCACGGGACTTTAACATTCTGGCGATCACGATGGGACCTTCTAAGTATATAACTGCTTAGACAAGTCCTATACACTCATTTGAACCTTCTATTGAGCTTAGAAAATTGACTGATAGTATCTAGTGGCTTGTCTGCTACCCCATCACCACACTAACTCAATGGTGATCATAATGGACCTTCTGAGTTAGTGACAAACTAAGTAAACCTTAGAACTTCAGATACCATCATCAAATCATTAAGAGCACACACTATCAGCCAAAGAGTAGACTCTATTTGCTTTATCATCCTAGCAAAATGATGAATCAGTTATAGGACAATCTCACAAACTTTAAGAGACTCAGAAAACCCCAAAAATCCCTTAGATTGGTTTTTTATTACTTATTGGTGGTGGACCATAATACATTTTACCTTAAAAAAGCTAAAAATTTCCACCTGGCGACTCCACTAGCCTCCAGTAGGCCTATCACTTCATTAGCGCTCATTTGACTTCCTAGATTTGTTTCTCACCAACCCTAAGAATTTTATGAACCCATTCATATATTGTAATAAGTACCATACATAAGAGAGGTCAGCCTTAAGAAACGGTCATAAAAACTTTCAGCCTCTCTGAATTTTGAAATATGAAATCTGGCTTCACATAGGATCAGTACCAGATCTCATCCGGACCCAAACCCTCCCAACATAGTTGATAACCCAGAGAATATTTTGTGGCAAAATTCTAGATCTGGAAACTTAACCACTGTTGGGACCATCCATAGAACAAGCTCTGTGCCTGAAAATCTCACAGCTTTGCAAGATCCCCAGTTTGACTTGCACTATACCAGAAACCTCTTTAGAAACAGGTATCAAACTGATAATGACCAAAATAAACTTGAACCCTCAGATTTGCACCAGAGTTTGAGTAGAGAAGCCTCTCCTTCCACACCACCTGAATTTCAGCTTCGCCATCACTTCAACTCTTTCCATACCAAGTCTACTCAAAATCAGTTTGTTGGTCCAAGTACTTCCACCACACCCATCCATACCACCACTGTGCAAACCACTACACTTCATCCTACACCCCCTTTCACAAAACCACCTCTTGTAAATCCTCAAGCTCCCATCATGGCATCTTGATATGCACCTTTGGTCTTACCCTAACCCCTAGTGCCTTTACCAAATGACTATCAATCTAAGATCCCTCATTTTACCGAGTTTGAATCCATCACTGCCCAACAACATGTAGATAGAATCAATGATGATTTTGATTACATGGAGATAGAGGAAAAAACCCTTAAGATGAGAATCTTTGCACAAAGCCTAGGAGGAGAGGCCAAATAATGGTTCAAAGCATTAACTCCTAATTCAATACATGACCTCCCTTCCCTCTACCAAAATTTTATAAACAAATGGGAAATCAAGAAAAACCCCCTCCAAATCCTGTCTGAATACAACAACCTTAAAAGGAATGTAGGGGAAAGTGTGCAAGACTATTGCACCAGGTTTAACAGTGTTTACAACTCCCTCCCACCTCAAATAAAACCTCCACTAGGCCTAGCACTAGTGAAATTATTTGAAGGTTTTGATCCTGACATGACTTTCCAATTAAGAGAAAGAGAGTATGAAACCTTAGAAGAAATGCAAAAAGCAGCTATTAGTGCAGAGGTAAACCTAATTGAAAAGAAAGCTAGGTTGAAATCAGAAAGGAGGGTAACCTACAGAGATGAAACCATGCCCTCAACCTCCTCTGCTGATACCAAAATAGACAGCCTAATGAGGACTGTGGAGAGAATGATAGAGAAGATAAACTTAAATGAGAGGGCACCTCCTAGGGACAACTGGGTCAACTCCAAAAACTAAAACAGAACACAAAAATTCAGAAGAGATACCCGTCAAATCAAACAAAGGGAAAATGACCAACAAATCAGACCTCCCTTTCAACAAAATTGTGTAGATAAAGATGAAGGAGAAATTATAGAACCTGAAGAAAACCATATAAATATAATAGGTTCTGATAATGAAGAGGATGTTTTTCTCGCTGAAGAGGAATAAGGTTTCTTCTCTTTAGATCAACCAGATACAAACATTGAAGAATCTGAAGATTACAGCTTGGGATTTTAAAATTCCATCATGGAAATCCATAAGCAATATGATATTAGGAGCAAAAAGTACCTAGATTCAACCAAGAAAGACCAAATAGATGCTGTTGTCTGGAAATTACTTGAAAACACCCCTAAGAAAACAACAGAAAATGTCAATACTATAGTTAAGAAAGTTGAAGCAAACAAAGGGAAAATCATCCAGCCAAAGAATGACCTTAGTTGTCCTAGTACCTCCACTAATGACCCTAAGAAAACCATTCTGACTAAAAATCCACATCAGGATCAACAAATCAAGAATGTAGAAAATGGTTGATAAAGCTGATGTTAATATGTCCAAAACATTAGTGCCTTTTAGTTTTGAGGAATATATTGCCAAAATCAAGATCAATATGCCCCTCATTGAATTGGTTACTCAACCCATATATACGTCTCAAATGTTGAAAGTAATAAACATAGGAAATGATGTTGACACTTTACACTTGGCTGATGACACACTTGAGTTGTTGTTTGGACCCAAAATAGAAGGAAATTATCAGGAAGGAGCAATTCCCCCTTTCTATATCAGCCTAAACATACATGACAAAATCTTAAATAATGCCATGCTGGATTCCAGTGCCTCTCACAATCTCATGCCCAAAGTTGTGATGGAGAGGTTAGGCCTAGAAATTGCTAAACCTTATAAAGACTTGTAATCCTTCGATTCCAGTAGGGTCAAATGTTTGGGCCTCATCAAGGACCTTTTTGTTAATCTGGCACAAGTGCCTACAAAGAATCTAGTCATGGACATAGTAGTGGCAGATATGCCTCCCAAGTATGGCATGCTTTTATTTAGATCTTGGGGAGCGAAGCTTCAGGGGAACCTTCAACTAGATATTTCCTATGCAACCATCCCTGTTTTCAACTAGACAATAATATTATATCGAGAATCACATATGACATATATGGTTAGCAGTCAGGGCATACCAGACAACACTCCTCTCTATTCTATTCACTTAGATCTTGATTGATTCATACTATATAATGAGGAAGATAATGTTGAACAGGTATACGAAGTTGAAACACATCAAGACACACTACAACAGTCAAGTCAGTGTTTACATAGAGAACTCAGTATTCAGACCTTTAGAAATCTTGGACAAACACATCATGACAAAATCAAACTTGACTCTCTATAGACTAACAATGAAACCTTAAAACCAATGGTCAATTTGACATATAGATTAGGTTGCTCAAAGGGAGGGAAAACATCAAAAACCCAACCCTTCCATTTTACCTATTCCAAAATGCTAAGATGCCCTCATAGAAAAGAAATCTTAGGTGATCTAAATCAAAGAAATCTTATGTTCTTACCTTATCTAGACACTTCATTATGAGAGAGTCTTGTTCCTCTTGAAAAGTTGTTGACCCTCACTAATGTGGCCATCAATCCTAAAGGGATGCCTGTTGAAACTAATATAGAGGGACACAACATAGGCAATCTAAGAGCACCCAAGGTGATTAACTTATCCAAAACCTTTCCATTACACATAAAAATCAAATACTTGAGGTTACACGAGAAATTTCAGGATGCTATTGTTTATAGAAGTAAAAGCTCAAAACCTGATGACATGGACATTGTTCCAAAGAGACCTCTTTCCAAGAAGAGTTGTGAAACCTTTGGAAAAATCCGGTTACTAACTAAGAAAACCAAAGGATGTAGACTGTGTATGGATTTTAGACACTTAGGAAAACCTTCCATGGAATATAAACACCCTTTTCCCAAGATGAGTTATCTTATGCCAAAAATAGAAATTTCTAACAAGGTGACTTTGATTGGTAGTGTTTCAGGTTTTCATGAAATAATACCACTTCAAATCAATCAACCGAAAGACATTTTCAAAGTTCCTTGGGATGAATACATGCTTGACCAAATTTTTCCTGGAATAAGGAAAGCTAAAGACACCTTCCAAGAGGCAACAACTCCTATTACCAACTTTTTCACTATGATTTACATTGATGACTTTGTCATAAGTTTAGAAGCTGATGAAGATGGCCTTTATCACCTATATAGTTTCTTTCATAGAAACAAGGTTTGGGAACAAAACTCAAAGAAGGAATATAAAGGAAAACTTGGCATATTTGAAAATCCTTGGTAGAAATTTTGCACCATGCCCCAAAAAATAGATAGTCATGTTCCTTATCTGCAAGAACTGAATGAAAAAGGGTTGGTAAATGATCCCGGGGAAGACAGGATAATAAAAGACCATGGCCATTTAGAGTCTTAGTTAGAATTTCTCATTCATTGTACATATAATTGTTTGATAAAAATATATTGAGAGAAATTATAAAAAAATACAAAACAAAAAATGGAAAAGAGGGCAGATTTGAAAAGAGGTAAAGCCCCATACCCAAAAAATAGAACTTCTGAAAGTGTGTTAGTCTAAATACCACTACTAGTGCTTAAAGTTGTCTTGTTTCAATCATCTAGCCTAATCATGGTTGAAGCATGTTTTAAATTTATTTGTTGATAAGTTAGTGAAAGGTAATGGGTCAAATTGTTCAAAGCTTGACTTGTCAAAAGATAGATTAGGTAGAAAGATACTAGTTCCACATGCCTAAAACAGAACCAAAGAAAAAAATAGGGATGAGTAACAAACAATGTATCCTAGCCCTGGTTTTTCTAGTCTTGTTTTGTACAAAAATAACATTTGTGTGCAGCTTGTTTTTATGCCACAAACCCATGATAAATCAGATTGTCTAATCCTGATTTAGCCATGTTTTCAATTTCATGTTTGTAGCCTAGTGAATAAATCCTATCAAATAGTTTAACCTTGACATTTGAATAGTATAGGTAGAGAATCAAAGGATTTCATTAGTCTAATTTGAGCTCCAGGAAGACATAAGGTAGAAGTAGGTAGTTTATTTTGCTTTCAAAAAACAAAAAGATGTTAAGGTTGCTATTCCAAATGCACCAGAAGAAGAAAAAATTTAGGCAAGTGGGTTGGGTAGGTAGAAATGGATTTAAGCTAATCATGTCTTTCAGATTATTGAGATCATAAGCTTTGAACAAGCATCGGCAAGAGAAATAGGTAAAATATGCCCAATGGATAAGGCATTGGTCTTCATAAAGCCATAAATTTGAAGTTTTTGACACCTTCTAAAAAGGAGCTGCCCTCCCCAAGTGGAGCCACTATTAGTCATCAGTAAATTTTTCCTGCATAGATGACTAAATGTTTTCTCTAGATTTCTAGAAACAAAGTTCCTGAACATTGTGATTTCTAGAAATCTCATTGCCTTCATCATCCTTAAAGATAATTTTCACTATTTCATCTTTCCACCATGTCTAGCATTGTCTACCAGTGCCAGAAAACCCATTAGTGGCTTATTTCACTATCCCTATCTATATTATTTCACCTGTGGCCCAAATCCTCCGTCTTGTTTTGCCTAAAAACCCCCCACTGTTACTTAAAACCACCAAAAAAACAACCTTGTTGTGTCTCCCAAAGTACTCTCAAACACTGATAGTCCCAAACTATCTCTGTAGACTCTTTAGATAAATAAAGTACATTGGATTTTAGATCTTCAATACATAAATCTATCCTAAACTCTATATTGCACTTGATAAGCCTAAGTTCTAGGTCTCAGTCCAAAAAACCAAATCCAAGAAAGCCTCCACTAGGTCACCTAGGGTTTCACAAAGTCATAAGATGGGTTTGGTGCCATACAAACTTTGTTTTTCCTATATGAGGAAAATACATTCAAATAAGGGGACAAGTCATTTTGTCCTAGATTCACCAAAGAGATAATTCAAGGAAGGTTTTTAGCCTAAAGGCATGAATCTGCAAAGGGACAAATGCCCTTTACTCACATTTAAGAAAGAGGGTCAAAAAGCCATTAGATTAGCAATGAGATAAGGTAAAAGAGAAAATCATCATAAGAAGACCATTCATAGCAAGAAGAAAGCAGCAAGCATGTGTTTTATGAAGTCAGGGTTTTAGAACTGTTTTGACCAAGCAGAAATAAGTACTAGGGTTATAAGGGCAAAGGCCTCCTCTAATCCTTCAAGTGCACATTGAAGGAATTTCGGAACAATTGATGAGTTTTGTGAAGTTTTTGAGAACTTAGAAGACAACACTATTTACTTTTTCCTAAGCAACCCTAAAACCTAGGAGTTTGGAAAAATGGACAAAGATGGTCACATGGTGACAAAGAAGCCTCCTTCATCACAGTAGAGGGTTTCAGAGGGTTTCAAGCAAAGCACAAAAATGGTTTAGACACCTCATCTCCTTCATTAACATACATCATCTGCAAAATAGGAACATACATGTAGCTGTTTTGAGGGCAGTAAGGCCTCCAAATGCTTTCATTATCAAGGTATATTCTGCAAGAGATAGGTCAGACATAAAATGACATTTCTGCAGGACTGTCAAAGTAAACTACCTACAAGAAAATTTATAAATATAAGCATACCAAAATGTCTTTCACAATGATGGCCCTCATGGAGACTAAAGAGACTATTGATGCTTAATGCTAGGGTTTTCATATTGAGATGTTGTTTCACTATTTTAAATAGGAAATCTGACAGAATTGACAGTCAAAGAAAATATGTCTAAAGATCACAAAAATCTGTTGTTTGCAAGTGACAAGCATCATAACAAGGTTCATTTCTGAAAATGGTTTGAAGGCACTTGCTTAAACTTGATGAAGGTTATGTGAGCACACGGGAGACATCTAAGGGCTTCTAGCAAAGAACAGAAACATTTTATGCCAAAAATGCCACATACAGGACCAAAAAGCCAAAGGACAGTGAGAGAAATAAAGAAGGAAATAAACCTTATAAAATGGGTTTTTGGCATCAAAATTGTTTTCCAAAAAAGAATATGAAGTCTCCTCGACCTCTTCCACACCTCATTTACCCTTGCAAAAAGAAGCAAACCATTGGAAAGGATTTTTTTGAAGTTTTTTGTGCAAAGTTTGAGAAAATCTACATGCACTATGCACCAAGGCCGGTGTTATGCACCTGGCTCTTAGCGCTACGCACAAGCAAGGTGGTCACAGTGTTATTTAACATTGTGCTGCGCACCTAGAGCCTGGCGCTACGCACCTGGACAGGCACTATGCACAGGCCCAGAACGGCCTGACTGCCCACAAAATTAACTCAACGCTGCGCTCCGATAGGCCTAACTAGCCCTTCTCCGACCCAGCGCTACTCTCCAACTGGCCCGACTCGACCTAAATGTGCAGTTGAGCAGGCTACGCACAGGCATGGTTTGTCCCAAATTTCTCAAAAAGGGCCAAAATCAATGTTTTTGCCTCCAACTCTTCTGCACACAGTCAAGTGGGGTTGGTAACTCTTGTTCCCCCTTTCCAAGTACTCTTTTCATAATCTAGGAAGGCATTGCTTGGCCTAAAAAGATCAAACCATAGTCTCAATAAAATCAACTTTTTTACCTTCTAAAGTAGGGTTTGCAGTATGGGTAGTTATCATTTGCTTAAAGGACACCCAATACAAGCTAAGCCTTCTCCTAGAAACTCTGAAACTTTCCTAGACCTACTTCACTTTGCCCTCCTTTGGCTGAAAGTTTTGCCCTCACCATCCCTCATTCAGTCCTCCCTAAACTCAAAAGTTCTCATCAAGCAGAGTGCTAGTTTTTGCATGCAAAATCTCAAGCCTCCATTCACCAGAATTTGCTTTCCACCTCACACTCACTTTCCTCGACTCATTCATATCCTTCACCTTTGCTTTCTCCACAAGGAAACCTACCCGTTTCCTTTTTTAATCCTAAGACATCCAGTCAAGATGGTGATAGGGATAATGATGAGCAAGGAAATAACAGTAACAACAAAGAACAAGCAAAGGATAGTAGGAATGTTGTAAACAGCAAGGCAACTACAGTTTTTTATGAAGAACAAGGAGGCAGTAGCAGCAAGAAGGTCTGCAAGATGATGGCATGAAAGAGATTGATGAAAATAGCAGTCAAAAAGAGAAAAACAATGAGAAATTGAAACAAGGCAGTGATACCAAATGTAGAAAAAGGTGTTGATGATAATCAAGATAAAGACCAAGGGAATAGTCTTGATAGTCATGACCACTATCATGACTGTCATAACCCACATCAAATTCTAAGTGTTCAAAGAAACTCAAAGTGACTGTGTAGGAAATTAACCAGAAAGAGAAACTTAGTGAAAGACACAGTCAACGAGAAGCAAGTGAAGAAGGTGATGATCAGTTTGAAGGCCTGAGTGAGCAGCAGGTAAGAGTAGGACAAAAGTTAGAAGTATAGACACCAATGAAGATGATGGGAGTGCCGGGACCAAAGAATTCATTGAAAATTAAAACGCTCAAATAGATTAAGAGACCAAAAAATTGGAGACATAACTCAATATTCTTCATAGGCTCATCAAAACCCTTGAAGGACCTCTCCACCAAGTTTGAGGCAAATTGGACAACTTTTTATTTTTTCCAAATTTTGGCCCCTAGGAGCGCAGCACCCTAGGCACTACGCACAAAATTGGTGCATCCTCAACTCTCAAAGTTTGAATTTTTGGACTTCTCACATCACCAATAGTCTTCTCACCAAATTTCAGATCATTTGGAGCATTTTTACCCCCTCAAAAGGTCAAAAAAAAAATTTGACCTTTCTGCCTCATTTTCAGACCAGGCACTACGCACAGATCAGGGTTGGGAGATTTCATTTTTGGACAGGAAAATGGCATCCACTTAGCACAAATCAATAATTTTGGGAATGTATACTCACCAAGCTTTCCAACGGGCCATCACAGAGCCAAATCCGATGTCGTGAAGGGGTCCAAAACTCAGCTGCAAGAGACCCCATTTTTTGCTGAAGTGGCGCTACGCACAGAGGTTGCCTAGTGTGTTTTGGACCAAAAGTCAACAAAACACACTCATTTATTGAAAATAGATATTTTTTAGTTTTTTTAGGCAAATTAAGATAGAATTAGGTGCAAATAGTTATTTTAGCATTTATTTCTTGGGATATTATGTGCCTTGGGCCTTGCATGGTCTCTTAGCCATAAATGATATTTATGACTATATTTGACATTTTCCTACCACATTTAGGGTTTTAGTCCTCATTTTCTCCATAAATAGAGCATGAGGCCCCTGTGTATTTTTTTGGCATTTTATGAGCTTGAAGAGCAATATACATGGTTTCATGAGCTTGGAGAATAAATTGGTTTTGTGAAGTGGATGAATGGCTTGTTTGGCTTGATGATGGAGAAGCTTGTTTGCAGGATTCCATAGCTTGGTGAATGGTGATGTCTTCCTAATTTTTCTATTTTTTCCTTTGTTATCATTATGTTTCATGTTTCTTGGCTGCTATTAAACAAAAAAATATAGGTTGAGACATGTTCTTTGAGGCACCTCAGTCCTCCTGTTTGTTACAACTTTGATGTTTTCTCTTTTGGCCATCTTAAGGAATTTTTGACTGCTCCTTAGGTCCACCAAAAATTGTTTTTTTGTTTCATGTATGGTTAGTATGCTAGCTTACAAGTATCATTCATGGTATGCTCTGCTTATTTGAAGTTTTCAAAACCCTATCTTGAAGCCTTTCTATGAAATATTGATTGTTAGGTTAAGTCAAAGAGGTCTCGTTCAATCTTGCCCTTTGTCCATGCTTGCAAAATTGTTTCAGAGTTCCAAATAACTTGATATATGATGTTTAGGAGTTCCCTCTCCATAAATTGAGTTATTTGTATTGTCTTATGTGTTTTCCCAAAATCTGAAGGTGATTTTCTAAAGTTAGAAGCTCTTATGCTCTCTATGTATCACTGGAATGTTTCTCTTGGATGTTTATTAGTTTAGATTATGGTTTATTGAGATTAATGGTTTGCCCCACCTCATAGATTGTAACTTTTAAAATATATATGTTTAATACCTCTTAGTCTTTCCCAAACTTAATGTTCACTACACATCATATATCATTTTAAGGATCCATTGACCTTGCTAAATCGACCTTGCAACACACTCTGTTTCATCATTTATACACTCTTGAATTTCACTTGACTCCATATCCCAATGGCTTTGACATACTCTCACTCCACCTATTCCATTTGACCATATTTCCCAACCAAAACAATAAAAAACCCTACACCTAATAACTAGGCTAAAATCAAAACCCTAGAGCAAAAAGAACACATCCTTTGCACCCAATAGAAAGATCCATCTTTGAGTCTGGGAAGGCTAGGTCCTCAGACTCCAAAGCTTGGTTCCATGTTACCCTGTCATTTGGCCTGCCAATTTTCCAAATCACAGGAATCTAACAGTGGGAATAGAAATTTTCCCCAAGGTTTCAGTTGAACAAAGAAGAAAATACATCCAAATAGAGGAGGTTGTACAACAACAAGAAAAAAACACAAAAAACTCAATCTGAATCAAGTGCAACCTCTAGATTTGGTAGCTCATCTCCTCATGGTACTTCTACAAGCTCTGGAGGTAAAAGAAAAATAGGGGATTTCCTAAATGTTGTTGGGAGGGATGATGTGGATGGAAAGATAGTATGATTTCTTTGTGCTTGTGGTGTACCATTCAATGTGTTTCGCTCTCCCTATTGGAATGAAATGGTAAAGGCCATCAACTAAGCCCTAAAAGGATAACTATGAGAAAGCTTGAAAAATGTTATTAGAAAGAGAAAAAAGAAAGTTTCAAAGAGCTTTGACATGTTTTAACAATGAGTGGGTGTATTTTGGGGTATCCATTATATCAAATGGGTGGAAAAATATTAGAAACCATCATTTGATAAATGTTCTTGGTGTTTATGCTAGTGGTGCAGTATTTATTACATGTCATGACTCCTCCTCCGTAAGTTCAACTTCCCAAAACATTGCAGATATCCTATTGCAATCAATCAAAGAATTTGGTCCTAGTAATGTGGTTCAAGTGATCAAAAATAATGCAGAAAATTGTAAGGTATGGGGATAAATTATTGAGCATACTCATCCACACATCTTTTGATTTGGATGCTTGGTGCATATATTGAACCTTTTGATGCATGATATTGTGAAGCATAAATAATGTGGGTGGATTAATGAGACTTACAAGAGAGGGAACCAACTCATTAAATTTATCACAAGGCATACAAGGGTAAACTACTTCTATGGCACTTACTCCAAGTTGCAGTTGCTTAAACGTGCAAAAACAAGATATGCAAGTTATTACCTCACCTTTAGGCGGCTATTGAAGGTGAGACAAGTTTTTACTAATATGGTGACCATTAAATCATGGGAGGAAATTAAAACTGAGAGAGATGGTGCTAATGTAGCCAAGGGCACTATTCTTAACATGTTATTTTGGTCATAGGTTAAATATGTTTTGCAATTCACCAAACCAATTTATTACATGATCAAGTTTGAAGATTCAAATCGTTCAATAATTGGGGAAACTCCTTTTCCGTTTGGAATGGTGGCTCCGACTGGATTTAAAGGACCAGTTTCCTTGTAACTAAGTGGATTGGATTGGATGGATGGAAATGGGACTAAATGAATCTAAAATAAAACTATTTAATCTAAGCTAAATACTGATAAAGAAATTCTAATACTAACCCGGGTAGCTATATGTGAATACAACTTAAGATTGTTCCAATTCAACAATAACCATAAAAATGTATTATTAATCAAATTGAAATGTGTAGGAACAAATAAAGATAACTCTGTTTAAGAAATTAAACAGAGTTATATAAACATATTTCATTCATCATTGTATACCATTTACATGTAACTATGAAAATTAATGTTTCAATTATACTCAGAAATGATATATAAAAGGAAGCGTTGTTAAAGCAAATATACATATAAATGATATCAATTTTAAAACGAATATCATAAAACAAAAGAGATCAACAATAAAAAGATAGAAATACCTTGCTCATCTTGATGACTTCAAATGTAATCTGATACTCTATCCAGTAATTATAATGCAAAACCAAATTCCAAGGTACAGAAATGCAACACTTCAAAGATAATTCCGCATGAAAATCACCATATGTGATCCTTTTCAAAAAATATATAAGACAATGGAGTACATAAATGCAATCTCCAAGTCCAAAAATATTAAGATCCAGGACCCCTCTCTAAATGCATGAGAGGGGTTTAAATACTACTTAACTAATTCTAAAAATAGTTTATTACAAAAAATAAGGATTCGGTTCAATGACCGTCCTTTTCCTAGGCTAAAATACAGTGAAATTAAAACTAAATCTATCTAACTATGAACTTGATCTTTGATCTTGCATTCATCTAGCATACTTTTGAGAAGATGCGGTTGACCGACTTCTGAATTCAAAAGTCCTGAGAAGACAGAGTCGGCAAGCGTAGGAGCAATCTTCTCTGTAGCATTGATAATACAATTGAGTGCACTGTGCTGACTGTGTGGCTTTACCAAGTACATCCAGTATGAGATATTGTCAGCCCTTGGATGAATTTTTCTCTTTCTGCTGCCTTTTGCCTCCATTCTGCTTGCAATTGATTCGCCTGTGGGAGATAACCTGGAACAGTTTCAGAAATCAAGTTAGCTTTGTGTAAATTGTCATTTACACAATCAGTGAGAGTGTTTGCTGCTGTAGATGCCTCCTCTGCTACCCTTTCTGCTCTTTTGATTTGTGCATCCCAATTATTGAACAATATTTCTTTGTGGTTTTCATTAATTATGGGTGCACCAGCTTTTCTGTCTTCTTCTGTCTTTTGCCATGCTAAATAATCATTAATCTTTTCATTAATCAAATCATAATCATTTCGTAGATCTACGACATGACTTGTGATTTTATCGCTTTCTTGGCACAAAGAATTCCATTGTAATATTTTTTGGCAGAAAACTTCCTCTTGTTGCAGTAGTTGATTGTTCAAAGAGATGGTTTCTGAAATGAATTCTGGAAGCTTAGGATCATCCTTATGTTGTTCTTGGATTTCTTGAAGTTGTTGTTGTAACTCTTCAAGTTTTAATTGTGCTTCCTTATTGGCCTGTACCTGTTGCAATTGCTGTTGCAGAGCTTTTATCTGTTCTTCTTTTTCATCCAACAAAAGTTGTATCTCAATTGCTTTATCAATTGTTGCAGAAGCATAAGCTCCTGTTATTTGAGATAACTTAGTGAGATTATGAGTAGGCTCTGTGGCAGGATCTTTCCATAAAACATCTACTTGTTCTGGTTCAGTAGCAATTGCACTTTCTATTTTTCTCTTTTTCCTTTGTCTCTTTACTACTGATTTGTATTTTGGGCTGTAAAATACATCTAGAGGAGGAATGTCCTCTACATTAAGTACAATTTCAGAGGAGGGTGTGATTGGAATGTGCTCTGTTACTGTGGCTGTGCTGCTTGTTCCTGCATTCAAAACTTTGGTTGTTTGGACAAGGGTCTGTACATTATGTCCCTCTACGTTAATCAATTGATTAAAGGTTTCCCATTCTTTATCTAACTCCATGGTGACTGGCTGTTGCTGTACATTGGGTGAAGGAGGATTTATTTGTTGAGAAATCAAAATTTGCTGTCGAGCAAGCTCTTTAGGTTGTGCAGAATCTTTGATGGATTCTTCCATTTTATATTCCATTTCTTTGGATGTATTGGAGTGTTCAGAATCTCTGTCAGATTTTGATTTGGATTTACCTGTGCTTGAACTGCTGTTAAGACTAACACTAGGAGTTTGCTCCTTTGCAGGCTCTATGCGTAGATTATCCAAAGGAATAGGAATTAGTCTCCTTTCTCTGTACAACTTGAATTCCTAAAAATCCCCTGGAGATAGCTGCTCTCTAGCTGAATTCAAAACCTCTTTAAATGAATTTCTTGCCTGGAACATATCATCAAAAAGATCTTGCTCCGCGACAAATTCCTTTACTTTGATTGTATTGGTAAAATTCTTAACAATATCATTTTGGTCAAATAATCTTCTTGAGAATTTGAACAGCTGTAGGCATGTAACGTTGCCTATCTCATGAAATGCATGACCAATATCCAACAGTGAAAATGTTCCACATTTTATGGGAAATTGTGGCCAAATGCCCTTTTTCTTATTCTTTAAATCTTTTGTCATACCTCCCTGGCTACAGGTCTGATAAGCAATTTCCCGGGCTACAAGTCTATCTGGAACATATAAGGGTAAAACATGGGGAGGAGCATAACTTCCAAAAACCCTAATATAGGTGAACAATTCCTCCCCAAACCATCTTGCGACGGGGAGAATATCAACCTCTATTTCTGAGGATAACCTTGGGGGATCCTTATTATACAAGGTTCTGTACAAAGGCAACATTATTCCATGGCAAATTTGGTAAAAATGGGGGACAAACCTAGATTCCCACAGTTCTTTATGGTACACATGAATGGGCGAAGGGTCTTGGATAGTCCATTTCCAACCCATTACAGGGAATTTAGAGACATAGCAGATGGCGTCCATGACATAAGCAGATAAATAAAAAGGCGGGTAAACCCGCTGGGAAACATTTCGTTTGGTCCGGTATTGAAAAATAGCAGTGGTCATAGTATCAGATAGGATTTTGGCCCAGTCTACAATTGTAGAATTAACGGTCGCATTCAACAAAGGAAGCCATTCGGGTAAAATCATATTTATGTCAGGCTTTCCAAAAAGCCTGCATAACATGGCAGCAGTAAAACAATAAGGAGAGGTAAGTGAACCCGTGTTGTACATACCTTGTTTGTTTTTCTTCAATGGTTCACTTCTCTTAGTCCACTCCTTTGTGCATTCTACCAAATTCGCGTGTTCTCTGACAAAATCTTCCATGAATTTTCTGTTGTAAGTCGCCTGTGGTTCTGGCAGCTTATACATTAATCTCACATCTTCTATGGTAAATGACCCAATTAGCTCTTCATATGGAGTCTTGAATTGCCTGTCTGAAATATCAGCGCTGTCCAGGACCCATCTCACCATGTCTGTGTATGGGAGAATCCTTCGCCTTGCTGCTATTCTATGCAGAAATGAGCAAGCCAAGTCTCCAAGATTTGCTTCAGACGAATCTTTGGAACCTGCTGTAGCTACAACTTTTATCACCACAGGGTTTTCATCTTGTAACAGATTGTACATTCCTTCCCAAGTGGATATGCCGGCATCCTTGTTACAGGCGGTGTCTGCGTATAGCGAAGCCATTTCTTTGTTCTCAGAATTTGAGCTCTTCTCCTTCTTACCCATAGTGTATACCAGAAGCTTTGTATAGTAATTCGCTCCTTCGTGCCTGCGTTTTACGAATAAATGAGAGTAATGATATTAGAAAGGTGATGAGACTGTTTTGAATATGAACGTGGATGAAATATAATATTTTAATTGTGAAACTACTTTCACTCTAAACACAATCTCATTTCACATTAATAATCAATCCAATCATTTAATATAATCATTAAAGCGCATAACGGATTTGACATCTGGAAAGATTGCCTCGGGATATCGCGCTTTCATGAATCTGCGACATTGCGATCTGCGATTTGCTGCGCAATATCGCAATATCGCAATGTCGCAATATCGCAATATGAAGTCATCACAGTCATAAAAATGGCGCAAAAACGGGAATTGCGCAATAGCGCAAAGCGCATATCGCAATAATCACAATAGCGCATATCGCATGATCGCATATTTGAAAAGAGCGCATAACGCAAAATCGTAAAAGCGCATGTTTAAAAGAGCGCAAAAGATATTCATTAACCAATTCTGTTTTCTGCGCTATGCAATCTGCGACCAATGCGTTTTATCAAAGGTATATATTATTTATGGATGCACTATCTTATTCAAAGAGCAGTTTTATTAAAATCTATCATAAACTTAAGATTTTCACAATATTCTTTCAAAGGGATTTTTATAGGTTTATGATAGAAAGTTTTATTTTCTAAGGCAAACAAATCCTAATTGTTTTTTGGATTTTTTAACTAAGGGTCCCTTTTTTTGTTTTAGTAATAATACTAAATAAAAAAGGGGGGTTGTTGCTAGCCACAACAATTGGCGATTCACTGGAAGAAATAATTATCTCTGAAAAAATAAAATGAACATTCTATCTTTAGTAAGTAAAGATTTTTAAAGATGATGAAAACTATCTTAGGATAATTCAAATAAAATGTAACTATGAAAGGGAAATAAAAATCATTTCATAATTTCTTTCTAATTCCTCAAGAAAAATAAAAACATTTTGGGTTATCTCAAGCTTTGATTGGTGTTAATAATAAAGTAAGTGAATCTCTCCAAGTTTTGGTTTTGTAATATACTCTATTGCCATAGGTATTGCCTCTGCTGCCAACAAACGTTTATAGTCTCGACAGGGTTACCTTTAAACCATTAACCCTTCATTGTCCCATCCAACTAAAATTATGACCTTTTAAAAGATAAATTCATAAGATCTATTATCTCATGTTTTTGTCTTTTATTTATTTATTTATTTATTTTTTATTTTAAGAGCCATTGTTCTGGTTTGGTGGCCAGTTGATAACAATGCCATTCACCGGTTATAATTAAACTAAACAAGCTGGCTCGTGATGAGACCCCTTGTCTTATATTTATAAGCCATTACCCTGTTTTGGTATACAGTATTGGTAATGTCAGTTTTATTACTCCTTATGAACATAGTAAGTCGGCTCATAATGAGACCTCTTATCTCTTAAAATTTTCGTATAATTTCTTAGAATTACATTCTAAAAAATCACAACTTAAATGGATGGGGTGAAATGGTTTTATCCTTAAGAATCAATGGATGACAATTTTCAGAGTCTTTTGAGTTCCAAAACTTTGAATTTTTTTTTTACTTTTACAGATAACCTTTCTCTGCTTGATAAACTTATGATGATTTACATTTCCCTCAAGTTTTCAAAAGATCATGTAAATGATTGAAATAATTTTTTCAAAGTCTTAACATCTTATTTTAAACTATTCAAAAACTGTAATCATTACTTTTAAAAATTCTTATTTACACGAAATAAATATTTATAATATTTTTTCGAAAAATTTTCTTAAATAGTAAACAGTCAATCAGAGACTCATAAACAACCTTTATTTGCGAAAATAAAAACAATCAAAATTTGCAGAAAGAAATATGTACAGTTTAAGAAGGGGTTACCTCCTTAGGAAAAGAATTTCTTCAAGATAAGCCCATTTACAGGAAGAGACTCTCTCTTACCTGCTAGATCTTGGAGTATGAATGTATTTGAGCCTATCTTCTCAACAATCTGAAATGGTCCAAGCCACATTTTCTGAAATTTGGTATGTTTACCCTTTTCTTTGTGTGCTTTATCCCATTTCAAAACGAGATCACCGATTGACAAAATTTTTGAGCCGGTAGAACTTGTATCAAAAGAAGATTTTATAAGCTGTTGATGTTTTTCATGAGTAATTTTTGCTTTATCCCTATCTTCTTCTAGTTTAAGGATTTGATCATATCTCAATTGAATGGATGATGAAGGATTTTCTTCAATAAACTGTACTAGGGCTAATGATGGAAGAGTTAAATTTGAAGGTATCACAACTTCTTTTCCATAAACCAGATTGAAAGGCGAAGTCCCTATTGAAGCTTTTTCAGTGATACGATCAGCCCATAACGCAAAGATTAAATATTTGTGCCAATTCTTTTGATTTTGATCAACAATCCTTTTAATGATTTTGATAAGGTTTTTATTAGTGGATTCAGCCAAACCATTACCTTGTGGATAATAATTTGCTGAATATTTTAATTTAAAACCTCTTTTGACTGCAAATTCAATTAAACTATTTCCAGAGAAATAAGATGCATTATCAAAAACAAGAGCTTGAGGTACACCAAACCTGGTTATGATGAATTGATCTATGAAATCAATAATTGCATCAGAATTGGCTACCTTTAACGGAATTGCCTCTACCCATTTCGTAAAGTAATCAGTTGCAGTAAGGATGTACTTGTGCTGCTTGGAAGAATGAGGTACTATTTCACCAATAATGTCAAGCCCCCATTGTTCAAATGGTTGCTCAATAGTTACTGGTTGCAAAGGAAAAGCTGGTTTCCTTTGTCTTCCACTCGCAGTTTGACAAATTTGGCACTTCCTTACGTAATCATGCGTATCTTTAAAAAGGGTAGGCCAGTAATAACCAGCACGAATTATTTTGTGAGCCGTGGTATCACCTCCAAAATGACCTCCTGCTGGTCCATCATGTAATTCCTGCAAAACTTTTTCAGCTTTAGTCTTTTCAAGACATCTTAATAAAATTGAATCATAATTTTTTCTAAATAAAACATTATCAATGATGTCATATTTATCAGCTTTCAACCTTAAAGCACGTTTTCTCTTATAACTGAAGTTAGAAGGAGCATACCCATTTTTTAAGTAATAAATGAGATCAGCGTATTGAGATTCAGCATCTGTAACACTTATCTGATTTACTTGAATATCTTGATTTGAATCTTGACTTTCTGGTATATTATGAGCTCCTGCTAATAATCTGCAAAAACCTTGTCCTCTAACAATCTTAGCTGGTTTAATATCAATATCATATTCTTGCAAGGTTGTTACCCAGTTAGCTCTCTTTTCTCCTACTTCTCTCTGAATTAATAGTTGTCTCACTGCAGAGAATGGGACAATAATTTTTGTATGTGTTTTTAAGAGAAAAGGTCTGAAATGTTTAATTGATTTAAACACAGCAAAGGCTTGTTTTTCAACATCGGAATAATTAAGCTCAGCTCCTTGCAGATTTGAGCTAAAGAAAGAAATTGGTGCTTCGATTTCTTGATTGTTGAGTTGTGTTAAAACGGCTGCATAAGATGTTTCAGTGGCCAGAGTATACAAAGTAAAATCTCTAGAAAAATCCGGGGTATTCAGTGCTGGTGCATTAATGATTGCTTGTTTAATTGCCTTGAAGGCTTCTTTCTCTTCATGCCCCCATTTGAATACTGAATTCTTCTTGATCATATTTTGCATAGGTAAAACAATTAAAGAAAAATCAGGAATGAATCTTTTAACAAAGTTGATCTGTCCAAGAAAAGATTGCATGGATTTTTTGTTATGTGGTAAAGAAATATCAGAAATTTCTTTCACTCTATCTGGATCAATATATATACCATCTTTTGACACAACAAATCCTAAGAGTTTTCCTTCATCTAAAGCAAAGAAAGATTTCTTCGGATTTAAGGAAATACGAAACCTTCTACATCTTTTAAATATTTGTTTTAATTCATGTATATGATTGGCTCTCTTCTTTGAAAATACTGTTATGTCATCAAGATAAACAACAACTGATTTATTGATCAGACCTTTGAATGCTATATCCATGGCTCTTTGAAAAGTTGCTCCTGCATTTATTAGACCAAAAGGCATTTTCTGATAAACATAAGTTCCCCATTTTGTTCTGAAAGTTGTTTTTAATCTGTCATCTGGATGAACTAAAACTTGATTATAGCCCGAAAATCCATCGAGAAAAGACATAAGTTCAGAACCAGCTACCTTTTGAAGTATCTGTTCCATGGTTGGCAATGGGAAATTATCTTTTAAACATGCCTTGTTTAAATTTCTGAAATCAATACAGATTCTTATATCACCATTCTTCTTCCTTACAGGTACCATATTGGAAACCCAATTAGAGTGCCTGACTGGAAAAATGATTTTGGCTTTCAAAAGTTTATTGAGTTCTGATTTGATTTGACTCTCGAGATTTGGATGGATCTTCCTCAACTTTTGTTGAACAGGTTTAACATCAGGAAGCATTGGAATCGTGTGTTGAATAACTGAAGTATCATATGTTTTTAGATCATCATAATTCCAAGCAAACACATTTTTATACTTGTTCAACAGTTTAATGAATGTACTCCTTTCCTCTGGTGTTAAATTGAGTCCTAAGTTAACGTTTTGAGGTTTAGAATCAGAACCAAGATTTACTAATTCAAACTTCAAAGTGGAACTTTGAAGTTTTGAATTAACAGCTTTCTTGAATATGTCTCTAATGTCATATAAATCCTCTAACTTAACAACAGATTTTGGAATGGGGTTTTCATTATCTTTTGAAGCAATTTGAAAATCATGATCATCTTCGTCAATAATTTGATCATCATATGATTTATCTGAAGTCATGAAATTTAGAATATCTTGATCATGATAGAAAACTCTCCAATTTGTAACATTATCTGGTACAAATGGACGAAAAATCAATTCTACAGAAAACCTATCAGGACTGCAATCTTCAGCAGGTAGGAGTTTAGATGCAACATTAGCTAATAAGTCAGCTGATGTATTCTGATTCCTAAGAATAGGAGAAATATTGAATGCTAAAAAAAGAGTGGTGAGATCTTGCACTAGGGTTTGATAGTGTTTAAGATGTCCTGAAAGGCAATGAATAGTATTCCTAACTTGTTTAATTACAATTTCGGAATCACCAAAGACTTTCAAGTATTTAACATCTAACCCTATAGCTTTATAAATTCCTTGAACCAAGGCTTCATATTCTGCAGTATTATTAGTACACTCAAATTCTAACCTGCATGACAGCATGGTTTTCTCCCCATTTGGATCAATTAAGATACATCTAGCTCCAGCTCCATCACTAGACTTCGATCCATCGAAATATAACGACCAAAATAAAGATTTAACTATTGGCTTATCTACAATTACATCAGAAATATTTACAATTCTGGAAGAATCAGATTGTGAAAAAATTTATATCTGAGAAATAAAAGTGTTTACAGAAAAAGGGGATTGAGGAGCTTTGAAATTTCCAAGAAATGATTCAGCAGAATAACCTCCAAGAATATTGTTGTTGAATGCCACAGGTTCATTAGGCTGTTCAAATTCAGTGACAGTGTGTGTCATATGTTTTTCTCGCTCAATTTTGATTTGATTTGGTTTCCCTTTGTAGGGAAGCCACATGTGTGAATAATCAGTCGAGATATAACCATTAAGTTTCGCAGACCAGTCCCTACTCAAGATTAATCCATAAAATTCAGGGATATCAGCAATCAAAATATCAATTCTTTGGACAATTCTAGGATCAAAAGCTAATCTGATAGTAACTGAATTGATTTCTCCTACCACTTGAACTTTAGAGCGATCCAACTGAACGATATGAATTGTTGATTTCTGTGGTTCAATATTCAATTTAGCACAGACAGAAGTAGGCATAATATTGGAGGAAGCTCCAGAATCAATCAAACAATTGTGCAGATTTTTATTGTACATCTCATAAGTCAAAAGAAAAGGAGGAGTTTGAGAATTCGACTTTTCCCCAATGAGCACAGTATCAGTAGCATATGCCTTATCTGGTGGCTTACCAGTTCCTCTCGCTACTTTTGCAACTACACCGCTTGGTACAGGAGCAATTGGCGTAGCGTTAAGTTCTTTTAATAGCAACTTTTGCTGGTGTTTTAGTTTGCTGAGTTCATGTAAGGAAATGTTAGCTTTGATATTTTTCATGTCCTCAACAATGTTGTATTCCATGGGTTCTGACACTACCAAAGTCTTTGCTGTTGATGTGAGAGGATTAGAAGAGGATGGTTGATTTTGAGTAGGTAGTGAAGAAGTTCTCTTCACAATGGGTTTGTCTTTGGTACTTGGAGTTGCAATTTTCTTTTTAGGAACTGCTTGCACTGGTTCTGCTGTAGATTTACTCCTAGTACTTACAGGCATAGCTTCTTCACTATCAGAATTAGGGAGAATAAAATCCCACATTCCATTTAATTTAGCTATTTCTTCATTTTCGTCTTCTTGATCTAATATTACAGATGTATCTTCTTCTTCTTCTTCTTCTTCTGATTCTGCATTTGAAATTGTATTAGGAGGTTTACATTCAACTTGGTTTCTTCTGAAATTTAGGAATGGTTTCTTAGTAGAGGTTTCAGCTACTTGTTTTTTGATTTCAACCATTTCATTTGACATGGTTTTAAGAACTTTCTGTAAACCTTCCATGTCATATGGATCTTTGGCCTTTTTCTTTGAATCATCTCTGAAGCTGACCTTCTTTGATTTCCTTTCTTCAAGAGAATTTTTCTTTTCCAGAGAAGTGATACATTTTTCCACTGCAATAGCTTCTTTCATATTCTCAGCTAATGTAGGTTTTGCAGCTCTGTCCACGAAAATTGCTATGTTTGAGGGTAAGGCTATTATGTACCATTCAATTCTGACCTGTTCGCTGGGCTGTGAATCTGTATGAATTTTATTCAGAAGTTTGTTGAATCTAGCATTGAATTCTTTTATAGGTTCTTTGGGTTCTATTTTCAAATTTGAGAGATCATTGAGTAAAGTTGCAATTGATCGGTCATCTCCAAATTTGGTTAAAAAATGATCTGCAAAAATTTCCCAACTTGTTATAGATCCTGATGGTAATGAGAAATACCATGATCCTGCTGTTCCTTGAAGAGTATAGGGGAATAGTCTAACTACAACATCTTCCTGTGTGACTCCATTCAAATTAATAGCCAGCATAAAGTTATTGATATGTTCTTCAGCTTGAATGTTAAGATCTAGGCTAAACTTTGGAAGCCATTTTCCAGGATTGTCTGGTAAATCATGTAAAGGTGCAGCCATGTTGACTGCTCCTGGAGTAGACCATGGTCTCTGTGCCATTGTTGGGATGACTATTGGAGGGATAGTAGAAACTGGTGGTGTTTGAATAGAAGTTGTTTGAATGGATGATGTTGAGACTGATGAGGATTGAGGAGAAGATGTTTGTGGAGATGATATGGAAACGATTATACTTTGTTGAGAAGGGATTTCGGAAATAGGTATTTGGATATTAGAGGTTGAACTTGCTGATTCCGATTGGGTTTTTCTTGTCTTGACTCTACTAGGTAAAGTGAATTCTTTGGGAGAAATACCAAGTTTTTCACTTTGAAGCCTAGTAAGCGGTTTGGAAGAGACAAATTTTGAAGTTACACTACCTTCAGATATTTCAGACTCTTCAAGAGATAATGAGAATCCTTTCAATTTATGAATTAAATCTTGAACTTCAGGAGACTCAGGATGTTGATCGTCTGAATGTTTTAAGATTTTGGTAGTGGGTGTCTGAATATTTTCTGCAATTTCTTCTCTAGGATTTTGAATTTCAGAAGAAATTAAAGAAGTTAATGAGGGTGTTTTGCTCTCGGGATGGCTTGTGGATAAAGATTTACTTGCCATTCATAGCTCAGGCCCTCCTTCTAGCGCCAAAAATGTTGAAGCCTAGAAAATATCTGCTTCAAACATCGGGGAAAACCACCCGGTCGGGACCTTAAGACAGCTCCTTTTCCGTTTGGAATGGTGGCTCCGACTGGATTTAAAGGACCAGTTTCCTTGTAACTAAGTGGATTGGATTGGATGGATGGAAATGGGACTAAATTAATCTAAAATAAAACTATCTAATCTAAGCTAAATACTGATAAAGAAATTCTAATACTAACCCGGGTAGCTATATGTGAATACAACTTAAGATTGTTCCAATTCAACAATAACCATAAAAATGTATTATTAATCAAATTGAAATGTGTAGGAACAAATAAAGATAACTCTGTTTAAGAAATTAAATAGAGT
The DNA here is from genome assembly GCA_034641835.2 of Pinus albicaulis. Lineage (NCBI taxonomy): Eukaryota > Viridiplantae > Streptophyta > Pinopsida > Pinales > Pinaceae > Pinus > Pinus albicaulis. Next base: position 243,690,882 of record CM076575.1, on the reverse strand, counting down.
TATATAAACATATTGCATTCATCATTGTATACCATTTACATGTAACTATGAAAATTAACGTTTCAATTATACTCAGAAATGATATATAAAAGGAAGTGTTGTTAAAGAAAATATACATATAAATGATAGCAATTTTAAAACGGATATCATAAAACAAAAGAGATCAATAGTAAACAGATAGAAATACCTTGCTCATCTTGATGACTTCAAATGTAATCCGATACTCTATCCAGTAATTATAATGCAAAACCAAATTCCAAGGTACAGAAATGCAACACTTCAAAGATAATTCCGCATGAAAATCACCATATGTGATCCTTTTCAAAAAATATATAAGACAATGGAGTACAGAAATGCAATCTCCAAGTCCAAAAATATTAAGATCCAGGACCCCTCTCTAAATGCATAAGAGGGGTTTAAATACTACTTAACTAACTCTAAAAATAGTTTATTACAAAAATTAAGGATTCGGTTCAATGACCTTCCTTTTCCTAGGCTAAAATACAGTGAAATTAAAACTAAATCTATCTATCTATGAATTTGATCTTTAAGCTTGCAGGCATCTAGCATAGTTTTGAGAAGATGCGGTTGACCGACTTCAGAATTCAACTGTCCTGAAAAGACAAAGTCGGCAAGCGTAGGAGCAATCTTCTCTGTAGCATTGATGATACAATTGAGCGCACTGTGCTGACTGTGTGGCTTTACCAAGTACATCCAGTATGAGTCCCAATTCAATCTTGTCAGCCCTTGGATGGATTTTGCTCTTTCTTCTGCCTTTTGCCTCCATTCTGCTTGCAATTGATTTGCCTGTGGGAGATAACCTGGAACAGTTTCATAAATCAAGTTAGCTTTGTGTAAATTGTCATTTACACAATCAGTGAGAGTGTTTGCCGCTGTAGATGCCTCCTCTGCTGCCCTTTCTGCACTTCTGATTTGTGCATCCCAATTACTGAACAATATTTCTTTGTGGTTTTCATTAATGATGGGTGCACCAACTTTTCTGCCTTCTTCTGTCTTTTGCCATGCTAAATAATCATTAATCTTTTCATTAATCAAATCATAATCATTTCATAAATCTACGACATGACTTGTGATTTTATCGCTTTCTTGGCACAAAGAATTCCATTGCAATATTTTTTGGCAGAAAAATTCCTCTTGTTGCAGTAGTTGATTGTTCAAAGAGATGGTTTCTGAAATGAATTCTGGAAGCTTAGGATCATCCTTATGCTGTTCTTGGATTTCTTGAAGTTGTTGTTGTAACTCTTCAAGTTTTAATTGTGCTTCCTTATTGGCCTGTACCTGTTGCAATTGTTGTTGCAGAGCCTTTATCTGTTCTTCTTTTTCATCCAACAAAAGTTGTATCTCAACTGCTTTATCAATTATTGCAGAAGCATAAGCTCCTGTCATTTGAGATAACTTAGTGAGATTATGAGTAGGCTCTGTGGCAGGATCTTTCCACAAAACGTCTACTTGTTCTGGTTCAGTAGCAATGGCACTTTCTATTTTTCTCTTTTTCCTTTGTCTCTTAACTACTGCTTTGTATTTTGGGCTATAAAATACATCCAGAGGAGGAATGTCTTCTACATTAAGTACGATTTCAGAGGAGGGTGTGATTGGTATGTGTTCTGTTACTGCGGCTTTGCTGCTTGTTCCTGCATTCAAAACTTTGGTTGTTTGGATAGGGGTCTGTACATTCTGTCCCTCTACATTAATCAATTGATTAAAGGTTTCCCATTCTTTATCTAACTCCATAGTGACCGGCTGTTGCTGTACATTGGGTGAAGGAGGATTTGTTTGTTGGGAAATCAAAATTTGCTGTTGAGCGAGCTCTTTAGATTGTGCAGAATCTTTGATGGATTCTTCCATTTTATCTTCCATTTCTTTGGATGTATTGGAGTGTTCCGAATCTCTGTCAGATTTTGATTTGGATTTACCTATGCTTGAACTGCTGTTAAGACTAACACTAGGAGTTTTCTCCTTTGCAGGCTCTATGCGTAGATTATCCAAAGGAATAGGAATTAGTCTCCTTTCTCTGTACAACTTGAATTCCTGAAAATCCCCTGGAGATAGCTTCTCTCTAGCTGAATTCAAAACCTCTTTAAATGAATTTCTTACCTGGAACATATCATCAAAAATATCTTGCTCTGCGACAAATTCCTTTACTTTGATTGCATCGGTAAAATTCTTAACAATATCATTTTGGTCAAATAACCTTCTGGAGAATTTGAACAGCTGTAGGCATGTAATGTTGCCTATCTCATGAAATGCATGACCAATATCCAACAGTGAAAATGTTCCACATTTTATGGGAAATTGTGGCCAAATTCCCTTTTTCTTGTCTTTTAAATCTTTTGTCATACCTCCCTGGCCACAGGTCTGATAAGCAATTTCCTGGGTTACAAGTCTATCTGGAACATATAAGGGTAAAACATGGGGAGAAGCATAACTTCCAAAAACCCTAATATAGGTGAACAATTCCTCCCCAAACCATCTTGCGACGGGGAGAATATCAACCTCTGTTTCTGAGGATAACCTCGGGGGATCCTTGTTATACAATGTTCTGTACAATGGCAGCATGATTCCATGACAAATTTGGTAAAAATGGGGAACAAACTTAGATTCCCACAGCTCTTTATGGTACACATGAATGGGCAAAGGGTCTTGGATAGTCCATTTCCAGCCCATTACAGGGAATTTAGAGACATAGCAGATGGCGTCCATGACATAAGCAGATAAATAAAAAGGCGGATAAACCCATTGGGAAACATTTCGTTTGGTCCGGTATTGAAAAATAGCAGTGGTCATGGTATCAGATAGGATTTTGGCCCAGTCTACAATTGTAGAATTAACGACCGCATTCAACAAAGGAAGCCATTCGGGTAAAATCATATTTATGTCAGGCTTTCGAAAAAGCCTGCATAACATGGCAGCAGTAAAACAATAAGGAGAGGTAAGCGAACCCGTGTTGTACATACCTTGTTTGTTTTTCTTCAATGGTTCACTTCTTTTAGTCCACTCCTTTGTGCATTCTGCCAAATTCGCGTGTTCTCTGGAAAAATCTTCCATGAATTTTTTGTTGTAAGTCGCCTGTGGTTCTGGCAGCTTATACATTAATCTCACATCTTCTATGGTAAATGACCCAATTAGCTCTTCAGATGGAGTCTTGAATTTCCTGTTTGAAATATCAGCGCTGTCCAGGACCCATCTCACCATGTCTGTGTATGGGAGAATCCTTGGCCTTGCTGCTATTCTATGCAGAAATGAGCAAGCCAAGTCTCTAAGATTTGCTTCAGACGAATCTTTGGAACCTGCTATAGCTACAACTTTTATCACCACAGGGTTTTCATCTTCTAACAGATTGTACATTCCTTCCCAAGTGGATATGCCGGCATCCTTGTTACAGGCGGTGTCTGCGTATAGCGAAGCCATTTATTTGTTCTCAGAATTTGAGCTCTTCTCCTTCTTACCCATAGTGTATATCAGAAGCTTTGTATAGTAATCCGCTCCTTCGTGCCTGTGTTTTACGAATAAATGAGAGTAATGATATTAGAAAGGTGATGAGACTGTTTTGAATATGAACGCGGATGAAATATAATATTTTAATTGTGAAACGACTTTCACTCTAAACACAATCTCATTTCACATTAATAATCAATCCAATCATTTAATATAATATTTAAAGCGCATAACGGATTTGACATATGGAAAGATTGCCTTGGGATAGCGCACCTACATGAATCTGCGACATTGCGATCTGTGATTTGCTGCGCAATATCGCAATATCGCAATGTCGCAATATGAAGTCATCACAGTCATAAAAAATAGCGCAAAAACAGGAATTGCGCAATAGCGCAAAGCGCATATCGCAAAAATCACAAAAGCGCAATATCGCGAAATCGCATGATCGCATATTTGAAAAGAGCGCATAACGCAAAATCGCAAAAGCGCATATTTGAAAAGAGCGCAAAAGATATTCATTAACCAATTCTGTTTTCTGCGCTATGCGATCTGCGACCAATGCGTTTTATCAAAGGTATATATTATTTATGGATGCGCTATCTTATTCAAAGAGCAGTTTTATTAAAATCTATCATAAACTTAAGATTTTCACAATATTCTTTCAAAGGGATTTTTATAGGTTTATGATAGAAAGTTTTATTTTCTAAGGCAAACAAATCCTAATTGTTTTTTGGATTTTTTAACTAAGGGTCCCCATTTTATTTAGTATTATTACAAAAATAAAAAGGGGGGTTGTTGCTAGCCACAACAGGGAGGTGTATGAGAAAATGGATAGCATGTTGGGGCAGATTAAAGACATTTTTGAGCCTAGAGATATCACCTTTTACAATTATATTCATGCAGAGGTGGAAAAATGACGGGATATGCCAAATGTTCCGTTGCATGCATTAACATATGTTTTGACACCTAAATACTATCATCCATCATGGCTTTCAACACCAGCACCTCGGGGGGGAGTAGGAGAAAACCACACCTAGATCTAGAGGTTCTAGAAAAATATGTGATTGCATTGGCTTCGTCTTCATCAGTTTCAGTGCCACAACTTCCACAACCACCATCTTCTTCATTTCCACCATGTGGAGGCCCATTGCCACGTACTCTTCTTGGTGGAAGGAGGAGAGATTAGTAGATATATTCACAATTTACTACTTCAGATTAGACTTGTAGGCTTGTTGTGAATTTGAACTTTTTTGTTTTGGTGGTGGCCAAGTGGCCTATTTTGTAAACATTATTATTTTAATTTTGGACATGACTAATGTTGACAGTTTCTCGCTTGCTAGATAGTATGCTTTATGTTTTATGTTTTATAGTATGGTTAAATGTTCTATGTTTTATAATATGCAGCATGCTTATATGTTTTATGTTTTATAATATGCTTAAAAATTTGATGTATGTTTGTAATTGCTAGAATATAGATGGTTGATGCTCGAATAATTAATCATTGATGTACAATGGAATCATGGATGTCATATCTATCTTGATTTATGTAAAAATATGCATGTTTTCATGTCTTCTGCAACTAATTTGGATTTTAGGATCTTTGTTTTGAATATAAATGCAAATCTCTCTCTCTCTCTCTCTCTCTCTCTCTCTCTCTCTCTCTCTCTCTCTATATATATATATATATATATATAGATAGATAGATGCTTCGCTTCCATATTTTTGGAAAATGACGCTTTTGTGTCCCCACTTTGTGCAATGTTGGGTTAGCTGCAAGAAATTTCCGGTGTAGTTGGCCTATTGTTGGGTGGAGAGTGGAAATCCCTGCTTTAGTTGCAAATCAATTTGAGACATAGATAAGTATAATAAATTTATATATTTGAAACATGAGACGTATTGTTCAATGCTTTACTTACGACTATTTTGAGTTTTGATATGTCTATGAATGTCAGTGAATGTTTGGATTGTCCTATTCAATGTTACGCTCATGATTGATATGAGAAATTGTGTTTATGCTGTCTTATTTGAAAGCAGTGGCATCAAAATATGGTAGCTCAATTTGTTCATAAAATTAGCAATGCCTGATAGATATAAAACATCTCTTCTTGTTTACTTATGAGACTTGGGTGTTCATGCATGGTGAATTGATAATCATATCCCTTTGAATAAATTTTAAACAAATTGCAAGTCACACAATGGAAGCTATGGTAGTTTATTATACATTTCCTTGAATTGATGAAATTATCAAAGTCCTTGAGATAATGCATCTTTCTGTGAAAATCCGTCGAATGGTATACTTGGGATTAGTTAATAATCCTTTAATTATGACGTTTAATCAAATTTTAATCCATGTTTTAAGACTATCAGCTTAAGGAACGTAACACTGAAGGAAACATGGTACAGGGTATATGATCTTGAGAGAAACATTCTTAGGGAAAATGGCACCCAAGGAAGTGATAGTACGGAGATGTAGTGCCTATTGAGATTGCAACAAGATGATGAGCTTAGTGGAAAGAAGTCGCCTTCACTAAGTGGGCCCACAGGCTATTTTTGGCGCAAGTCTATTTTTAGACTATGTCTATTTTAGACATGTCGATCATATTCTATGAGTTGCAGGATGCTATTTGTGGATGGTTGGTCAAGTTGGAAAAATATATGGACTTCTATTTTTAGACATATTGGGCGAAATCTGTTTTTAGATTGCCAGTCTAAAAATAGATATGTCGAATATAATTAGCTCTTAATAATATTTGGACTATAAACATTATCTTATTCTCTTTGAGCACTTCAGTTAAGTGCACAGATGTGGCACAGGAGCTGACAGAAGGAATTACACTATTCCTCAGGGTTAAGTGGAGCTATTGCATGGATACTTCAGTTAGAACTCATGTGACGGATTTTGGTGGAGTTGTGTTCAGTTTAACTGAGTTAAACATAGTTGAGCTAGTTGTATCTAGTCTAACTGATTGATACACTAGTGAGAGTGGTGTGATTTAATTATTAATTAATTCACTAATTATTAACTCATTAATCAACTAAAGAATACATCAATTAACTACACCATGGACAAGCTTTCAATGGTGGCAAAAGACAGGCAGTGAAAGATAAAGCAGACTATCAACAGACTATACTGTTGCATGATTTGCAACAGCCAGTGATTGGAGATGCCAATGAGGATTGCGTAGTCAAGGCTGGACCAATTCAAGTTCATTCAGAGCCATTCTTTAGCAGTGATTGTGCAGTAGAGGCAGGCTATCAGGTGGCAAAGATTGGAGCATGTGATTTGCTAGATTAGGCTTGATTAGTGTGTAGCAATTGGAGATTGTACTAAGAGCTTTGTGAGGAGCTTTGTATAATTATTATTGCATGATCTCTATGACATATAATATACATATATTTGGGGTTTTTCAGCTTTAATCTTTCCCATAAAATATTGTGTTCATATGTGTGATTGTTTATGGTTTTAATGTGCGCATGCAATTGTTTTTATTTCCACAATTAATGACCAATGGTAGAAGATATTTTGGATTGTGCATGAAGTTAAAATAGTGTCTGATCAGGAAAATCTCAGTGAATAATATATCAGTTATTCAAATTTCTACATGGTATCAGAGCGATATTGATCATTGGAGCAATTGCAAAACATTGAAGCGGTTGAGTTTTGAGCTGGTGGAATTAGAATTTGCAATAGTGTTTTCTTGGTGTCGAAGTTGAGATGTATTTCAACGGATTGCGATTAGAGTATGCCCTTGAGGGAAGCTCAAATTCTATTGCATGGAAAGAAAGGATGGAGGTGGTGTTGGATGACAATGGGTTGAAGGAGTTCATAGATGCAGAAATTCCTAAACCTGCTTCTAGCGATGCTGCCGCACTTGACGCATGGAAAAAGAAGACAACAAAGTGTCGAAGAATTCTGTTGGAAGGTGTAAAGGATCACATAGTGTCTAGCCTTCATGGTAAAGCTTCTCCATTATTTATTTGGAAAACATGATTTTTCAGCAAGAGCTTACCGCAGGGAAGGCGCTCAAGGATAAACTCAAGAACATAAAATGAGAAAGGAAACAAGATACCCAAGTACCCTATACGAATTGGTCTGCCAGGATGAGCCGGGGTGTGGGGGTTATCGTAGATGACAAGGACTGGTGAGCTTGGCTCTCAGCTTCCGAAGAGTTGGCATTCCTATCAAGACTCTGTCAATGGTCGGGAGAAATTGCTAGGATGGGAGCGACTTTTGTCGGATCTTGTGCAAGAGGAGATAAGGCGAAGTACCAGGGATGGATCTTCATCAAAGAACTCTGATGAAGAAAATTTCACTTTGGCTGCCAAAGAAAATAATGGGAAGAACAAGAAGCATGCTTCTCAATCCGATGCGAAAGGCAAGAAGCAGGACATGTCCAAGGTGAAGTGCTTTCACTGTCACCAACACAGACATTATGCCACTAGTTGTCCACAAAAGAAGAAAAATAAGTAGGCTGCTAGATCTGCAGATGGAGAGGCCTTAGCCTCGCAATTTGAGCTGGATTTTTTTTCTGATTGCATGCTTGGTCTCAAGTGTGATGGGTTCAGTGTGGTTTCTTGACAGTGGTGCATCTTTTCACATGATAGGAGATCAAGATTTGTTTACTGATCTGGATGAGAAAGATCTTGGAGTGCACATCGAGATGGGCGATGATGGTAGATACAAGGAGACCGTACGTACCATTTTCTGGAGAGGAGTCTCTGCAAACCTCTTTTGTATTGAAGGATGTCATGCATGTTCCAGGATTGAAGAAGAATATGATCTCGGTGGCCATGTTGGAAGGCAAGGGATATGATGTTGTATTTAGCGAGGGAAAGGCTTTCCTACGCAGTAAGGCAATTGGTGAAACCCGAAGGATAGGGGTTCGAGTTAAGAACCTTTATCAATTGCAGGTAGATGGCTGTGCAGCAATGGCAGGCAAGGCAAAAGGAGTGGTGAGTCGGGATGAGGGCGAGCTATGGCATAGGAGATTGGGCCATCTTCACCATGGTGCTTTGAAAATTTTGCAGTAGATTTCTATCGGGCTTCCCAAAGGTACACTTGCGTAGTCAGATCAGTGCAAGGGATGTACTTTGGGAAAATTTGTGAAAGCCACCTTTCACGAGAAGGAGAATGCGCCACCACGATCTCTTGAGAGAATTCGTCGTACATTGGTGGACCTTCTCGCAGCTTCCCTCCTCACGCCACGGCATTATGTGATATTTGTTGATGATTATTCTCGGAAGTGCCGGATCTTCTTCATGCAGAAGAAGAGCGAGACATACTCAAAGTTCTGTGAGTTCAAGGCGCTGGTTGAGAAGGAATCGGGGAAGCAGGTGAAGGCTCTTAGAGCGACAATGGTGGTGAATTCATCTCTGGCGAATTCAAGGACTTTTGCAACGCAGAAGGAATTCGAAGAGAGCTCATAGCACCTCATAACCCACAGCAGAACGGGGTTGCTGAGCGGAAGAACAGAACGATCGTGGGTGCCGCATGGGCGATGTTGCATGATCGTGGCCTTTCCCACACACTTGTGGGCCGAGGCATGCAATACTACAGTTTATGTGCAAAACCGTTGTCCTCGCAGGATACTTGGCATGAGTACACCCGAGGAGGCGTTCTCTAGTAAGAGGCCTGATATTTCCCATTTGAGGATTTTTGGTTCACCTGTTTACATTCATGTGACGAAGGATGCCAGGAAGAAGCTGGAGTCGACCGTAGAGGTTGGGATATTTGTGGGGTACACTGATACACCCCACAACTATCGTGTGTATTTGCCAGACAGTCACAAGACTGTTGTGCGATGGGATATCAAATTTCATGAGGAGAAAGCCATGAATTGTTCGCTTGAGAGGGAGCGACACTTGCATGCAGATGAGGAGCTATTAGTTCCTAAGGATGAGCCTCAGGATGTGGATCAACCACAACAGGAGGTTCATGGAGTGGAAGAGACCACTCATGCAGTGCCAACCATTAGAGGGCGGAAGCGCACTACAGAAGCTGAACGAATGATTCAGGATGCAGAGAAGATTTTAGGAGCACCTACATCACAGCGCAGACAGAGACAGTCACCTGACCGGTATACTGGATACATGGGTCTTATGAGCAAGTGTATCGTGACAGAGCCATCCTCTTTCGAGGAAGTTGTGGAGGACCTCGCATTGGTAGATGCCATGGTGGAAGAGTATGATTCGATTGTCAGAAACAGTGCATGGGAGATTTTCCCAAGGCCGGAAGGGAAATCAGTGGTAGGTTCAAGATGGATCTACAAAGTGAAGCAAGCAGCTGACGGGAGCGTCGAGAAGTACAAGGCAAGATTTTTTGCCCGAGGCTTCTCACAGATTGAAGGGATCGATTATGAGGAAACCTTTGCACGTGTCGCAAGGTATTCTTCCATACGGACGATTCTTGCTCTCTCAGCGCAGGTGGGGTGGCACATTAATCAGATGGATGTGAAGACTGTGTTCCTCAACGGAGTGATTGAGGATGAGGTGCATATAGAGTAGCTTGAAGGTTTCAAGATCTTCAGCAGCGAGTCGCATGTGTGCAGGCTCAAAAGAGTGTTGTATGGGTTGAAACAAGCACCTCGTGCTCGGTACACACGGATAGACAGTTATTTCACCAGACTTGGATTCTCCAAGAGTGAGGCGGATTCGAACCTATACCAGATTGTGGTGGAGGGTAAGTTGTTGATCATTGTACTTTATGTTATAGATGATTTGATTCTGACAGGTGATGAACTGTTGATACACTCATGCAAGGCTGATCTTGCAAAGGAGTTTGAGATGAAGGACTTGGGCCTCCTTCATTATTTCCTGGGATTGGAAATTTGGCAGCGCAGTGATGGATTGTTTGTCTCTCAAGGAAATTATGCCCGGGAGATACTAGAGAAGTTCAACATGCATGGCTGCAAGCCTATCGACACTCCTCTTCCTGGTGGATGGAGGAAAGAGGATGCTACATTGGCAGAGGTAGTGGATGCCACTGTTTACCGAAAGTTGGTGGGGTCGCTTATGTATCTGGTCAATACACGACCCGACATATGCTATGTTGTTAACCAGCTTTCACAAGCTATGGTTAAGCCTACCAAGCTCTTTTGGAAGGCAGGCAAACATGTATTGAGATATATCAGAGGCACATTGAGATATGTATTATGGTACAGATAGTCGGATGAGGTGAAGCTGTGTGGCTTCACGGATGCAGATTGGGCAGGGAGCCCATCGGACAGAAAGAGCACATCTGGAAGGATTTTCAGTATCAGGTCAACGGCAGTTTCTTGGTACAGCAGGAAGCAAAGATCCGTGGCACTCAGTTCAGCGGAGGCCAAGTATATGGCAGCGATTTTGGCTGCATGCAAGGCTATATGGATGAGGAAGATCCTGGTTGGGTTGTTCAGTTCACACTTAGATCCTACTATGATATATTGTGATAATTAGAGTTGCATCAAACTCTTGGTTAATCCAGTATTTCATGATAGATCTAAACACATTGACATCAAGTATCATCATATCAGAGATTGTGTGCAGCGAAAGATCATGTTACTTTCATACACTCCCACGAAGGATCAGGATGCTGATATCTTGACGAAGGTGCTCACCAAGAGCAAATTCGAATACCATAGAGGTAGGATCGGGGTGGCAGATAATCCCTATCTTGTTGAGAGAGAGTGTTGAGATTGCAACAAGATGATGAGCTTAGTGGAAAGAAGTCGCCTTCACTAAGTGGGCCCACAGGCTATTTTTGGCGCAAGTCTATTTTTAGACTATGTCTATTTTTAGACATATGGATCATGTTCTATGAGTTGCAAGATGCTATTTGTGGATGGTTGGTCAAGTCGGAAAAAATAGATGGACTTCTATTTTTAGACATACTGGGCGGAATCTATTTTTAGATTTCCAGCCTAAAAATAGATATGTCGAATATTATTAGCTCTTAATAATATTTGGACTATAAACATTATCTTATTCTCTTGGAGCACTTCAGTTAAGTGCACAGATGTGGCACAAGAGCTGACAGAAGGAATTACACTATTCCTGAGGGTTAAGTGGAACTATTGCATGGATACTTCAGTTAGAACTCATGTGACAGAGTTTGGTGGAGTTATTGAAGTAGTTGGTGGAGTTGTGTTCAGTTTAACTGAGTTAAACATAGTTGAGCTAGTTGTATCTAGTCTAACTGATTGATACACTAGTGAGAGTGGTGTGAATTAATTATTAATTAATTCACTAATTATTAACTCATTAATTAACTAAAGAATACATCAGTTAACTACAGTGCATGGACAGTTTCAATGGAGACCAGTGAAGAGGTAGGTGAAAGAGCAGTGTGACTATCAGTTGTGACTATAGTGTTGCATGATTTGCAACAAACAATGGTTGGAGATGCCAATGAGAATTGCATGAGAAAGGCTAGACCAATTCGAGTTCATTCAGAGCCATTCTTCAGTAGTGATTGCGTAGTAGAGGTAGGCTAGCAGGTGGCAGAGATTGGAGCATGTGTTTTGCTAGATCGGACCTAATTAGTGTGTAGCAATTGGAGATTGTACTGAGAGCTTGTGAGGAGCTTTGTATGATGATTGTTACATGACCTTTATGACATATAATATATAGATAGTTGGGGGTTTTCAGCTTTAAGCTTTCCCATAAATTATTGTGTTCATATGTGTGAATGTTTATGGTTTTAATGTGTGCATGCAATTGATTTTATTTCTGCAATTAATGATCAATGGTAGAAGAGATTATGTATTGTGCATGAAGTCAAATAGTGTGTGATCAGGAGAATCTCGGATGTATAACATATCAGTTATATAATTTTCTACAGTGCCGACCTAGGGAGATAAAATGTCGAGATATGTAATCCATATGATCATGGTACCAAGGAGGTGATACCTAGAACGAGGTACTAGGGTAAGTGGCCTTGATGAAAGTATTAGAACACATGCTGGGGAAAGGTAGTACCGAGAACCATAGTGTTGGGGAAGCTAAAAGTGTGTGTCATCGTGCTAGTACTAGTATGATATCAAATTGGAAAAAGTCTTAAAAATGGAAACAAAGGATTTTTCTCAAAAAATCACTTTATTAATCCTTAGCGCTAATCGTGATTAATTTAATTAACAATTGCGATTAGTTCTAATCTCAAGTGATTAGCACGATACTAGCACTAGGAAATTTGTTAATAGAATGTTTCATGGAATGGCCAATGCCGATAGACACTACATCATATGATGTGCATGCCATGTGGAGCCCATGTGGAAATGGCATGTCACCACATGGGCCAGGCATGGCCACATGGGTGCCACGTAGATCCCTCTTGATGATGTGGCCTCTTTTAATGGGCTAATTTTATAAAGGGCGCAAATTTCTACTGAAGACTTGGATTGATATAAAATTTATATCACCACAAATCTCTTGACGAGCTAAACATAATGGTGGAATTAGTTTTAGGGTTCAAATACTTTTAGAAAAGAGTTGTTATAACCCCTTCTTCATAACAAAACTTGGAGATTGGGTCAAATGAATAATACTCCCACAACCCAAGATGGTTTGAGGGGGTGGGAGGTTTTACAGTTGGTATCAAAGTGAGATGGTAACACTCCCACAACCCGAAATGGCATAAGGGGGTGGGGGGTGTTATAGAGTGGAATCAGTGTTAAGGTTCAACCTTGGACTTGAAGGGGCTCACACACAAAATAGAATTCAATTTTATATGGATGAGTAAATTAAACTATTATATTAATGTTGATTTGAACTTGTAGTTTATGTGATTGCTAATCAATATGGACTCTATTATTCATCCTTTTTTTTTTGGCTAACATGGGTTTTGGTTGTGAACAAATTTTCGTTAGCATGCTTGGTACTGACATATCAATGCTATGATTAATATGTTTATGCTTGATTTAGCTTACAATTCTGTGTGCATGGAAACACATCAAAAGAAAAAATCTACTATAGAAAATGGAGGAATTAGAAACATAATGGTATAATACAACATTGACAGAACCCATCCTATTCAAGAATAAGATTCAGTTGGAAAGAGTTCAGAATAAAATTTCCCTTATTGGATTTATACCCATAGAAGCTTGAGAGTTGAACTGAGGAGTTGCAATGCTGATAATGAAAATATTTTAGAGCTGAAGAAAGGAAAGCAAAGGTGAATGCATTGATATTGCGTTGAGCATCGTTTTCATTGATGTCAATAGTCGAGAAGGTTAAGGGCGAACCCGATCCGCTAAGTAGAGCATAATGTCCAAATGTGGAACCCACCGAGAAGGTTAAGTGGGTCATCTAAGGTCGAGATGGCTGAAGGATGTGTATTGGGTTAGTGGGAACCTTACTATATTAGAGTGGGTTGAAAGAAAATTAGGTCGTGAGAGCCGAAGGATAATATTTTAGGCCCTTGATCATAGACCCAAGTCACAGAGGGCCAACCAATAAGCACTCCAGAGCTAAGATCTCACCGAGCATCAAAGCATCATGCACTGGGCTAGTTCTAACACATTAAACCAACCTGAGACACTAACACACGTGGTAGGGCAGGGGGTACCTCCATGTGGTTGACACAATGGCAGTGACATGGATCAAATGATGATGTGCCAAACCCAGGCTATGACACATGACAGGAAAAAATGCCACTTTTGGCTATTTAAATGGATAGTTGGCAAGTGATACGGGGCAAGCACACAAAAATAGTTGGACACATGGAATGCTTTGATCGGTTGCAACATCTAACATGGAATGTGACTTGACAAGTGACATGGAAGTGACACCCCCTCCCTCTAGGGTATCAGGATGTCATTTTAATGTAAAAAGCCAAGGTTGGCAGATTACATCATGGTAGTGAATGGTGGCATAGAGAAACACCTGGAAAGTTATGATTCACCCCCGTTGGAATGACATGGTAAACCTTGGGTGTAACACACCCGGGAAAAATTTCATGTAATAAAAATTTAATAAAGGCAAAAAAAGTCCACGGTTCAAGGGACACTTATTCCAAGCTGAATGTTGGGAAAAATATCCTAGTGGGAATCACTGGATATGCAGTTATAGCTTAGGAAAATGGCGAAGGAAAATGCATTAAAGAGGCAAAAGGTATTTTTGGCACATTTATTTATGAAAATAAATGAAAATAGGAGAAAAGGAAGGTAAAATATCACAGGTTGCATGTGATGAGGAAAATGAAGTAAAATAATGGAAAATGAAGAAAATAGGGCGTCATTAATAAAAAGGCTTCTGAGGATCAGTTGGTAAGTTTTTATCAGTTCAATTTTGGAGCTCTCTCATTATTCTCTCTCTCTCTCACTCACTCTTGGATAATTAGATTTTTCTTGGAGCAATTCAACATTGTGCCAAGGAGGAGGAAGCAAGCAAAGGAAGGAAAAGAAAGGAAAGGAAAACAAATATCAAGCAGGGAAAAGAAGGATCTAGCAGCTTCAACAGGAATACTTGTAGGTAACATATTACATGTGTGATTTCCTAGCTATTTTGGACATGCATGGTTTATGAATGTTGGTTTTTGGTTATTTTTTTGTTGGTGGCATGGTTTTTTCGGGTTATGACAGTGGTTTTTAACCTTGCCTTGCCTTTTCTGGATACCATGGTGTGTTGGGATTTTGATCTCGGTTTAGAGCTATGGATTTTCCGGATGGATTCAAAATCAAGGGCAGAGGTGGTCTCAAGGTTTAGTTCCCAAAGTCCTAGGAATCCCTTGACCAGTTTTGGCAGGATACACGGTAAAGCCTAAGGGAGGTGTCTCGGTTTAGGGCCTAGTGATCTAGGATGGATTGCGGTAAAGCCTGAGAGACAGGGAGACAAAAAATTACTCAAGGATAGTGATGGATTCTTGATGGCATTCCATGTTCTGCTTGGTTTTTTTATCAAAGCACTGGTTGGGTGTGATCACAATATGGTGAGGGTGGAGGTGGTTTAACCTCTGGATTCCCTTGGTTGTGCTTTTGTATGAGTTTATCCATGAGATCCCACATTCATGCTTGGAATATGGCACGGGGGTGACTGGATGAAGAGAGATTTGTCTTAGCCATGTTTATGGTCAGGTGGAACGTGGAAGTCTCGAACCTGGTCGGTATTTTCCTATCTTTAATGGAAGATAAGTTCTCTTTCTTTTGTACCTATTATTATGTGGATTTAATGGTTGTATTCTCGTTGTTATTTCCATGGTTTTATGTTGGTTATAAGCATGTTTAAATGTGACCTGGTGCATGTCATGGTTAATTGATGTATTTACTTGCTATTGTTAAAATGATGGATGCAAGACATAATTGATGTTATATATGGTTAAGGAAGAAGGTGGTGTCCCTTCTTGTAATGTTTCATAAGTGATTTCAGTCATTTATGCTTTGTCTTGTATCCTATGCCTATATATTACATTCATGTAAAGTTTTTTACATAATTTCAATCCCAGTTGGGGATGGTCAGGTTTAGTCATGGAGTCAAGTTTTGGTTTACTAGTGTTGTCACTGTGTATTTAATGGTTCTTGGAAGTTACAAGGAGTTTTCGGAAGTGTCCGAGATTCTGGGTTTAAAAAGTGCCTTAAATCCTGTGAACGTAGGCACAGTTCTAGGAAATTTAGTGATCTAGGTGGATATTGGTGGCCACTCGCCTATTCCACTTGGGGCCCCACCATTGTCTCTTTTAGTTTTTCATTTTCGGCACAACTTACTATTTTTAGTAGTTTTTTGGGTCCTGAACTTCTAGAGCTATTTTGAGGCCCTAAACGACATTTTTTGGGCATCGCTTTTCCAGCGAAGGTGCTTCTGTTTCGATTTAGAATTTACATTTTTAAATAGTAGTCGTAGTCCTCAGATAGATATTTCTAACGATGTATCATGTGCGTCAAATGGAAATATTATGCCAAAGTTACAACCCAGGGAAATTGATGTACCAATTTACCCCGACGGGGCCCATATTTTGGCATTTCATCTCCTAGGGTTAGGTTTTTTGATGTTTATGGTTTTCCATTGTTTCTCAATAATATATAGGCCTTCGAGCCTAATTGTAACAGAAATTTCATAGGCCTGTAGCTGTCACATATCTTCTCACAAATAAGCTTCCAGCGCCCTAGCTAGTTTATTTCCATTCTGTCTATAAGAAAATTTTAGTTCTTTGATATTAATGAAATGAAGTGTTATTTCCGCTGCATCTTTTTATTTATGGTTATATGTGTATCTTATTGTGTTCTTGAATAAATCTGGATCATTTAGTCCCTGGACGCTGGCTTGCAGGCTCATCCATGCATCTAGAGCCTCCCAGATGCATGGATGCAGGCATGTGCATGTGTCTATGGGTTTTTCTTTATGAAATCTCAATGGGACCCAGGGACAAGTCAGGTGTATGATTGGGATAGACTCTAGGGTTCCTATAGCATGTGTTTAAGGTTTTTGTTATGGTTTCTGCTTCGATTCCGCTTCCTTAAGGTCACCAAGGAGGTTGAATTTGTCTTAACGACCTCTCATCTCACGTTTACCCCAGTTGGCTAGTTACTCGTGTAGGCCTGAGGTGAGTGGTACACTACAGGTGGTATCAGAGTGTGGTTGTGTTCTCCTTGGGAAAATTTTGATGGTTTCAATATTTTAATCTTCATGTACTCATGTCAGTCGTGTATGTGTTTCTTATGTTATGGCCTATGTACTTGTTGCATCCGCATTGTGTTGGCCATTGTGGCAATGGTGTCGCCATGGAAGTGATGATGCGATTTTTGTCAGCATGTTGTCAATAGTATATGACTGGTTATGTGTTGTTCATGCTTACGTATTGTTTGTGCACGCTTGCTTACATGTTTCTACGTGTTGTATATGCCTTTCTTGTTTATGCTAGGTCACATATTGGTCATGCTTGTGTATCGTCTGTGTATACTTAATAACATGATTCTATATGTTGAACATGCATTGGTTGTGCATGATTGGTTACATGCTACTTATGCTGGTGTATTACCCGTGCTTGTGATTGTGTATGGTCAAATTTGCATTGGTATGGTTGAGGTTGTCATGCATTAGGTCATGGATTGCACGAGGTATGGCTATGCATCAATGATTGGACTCTAAATAGAATAATGTTTATGTGTTGATATAACATATATTACAAGTTTTTATGTTGTAATGATTATGTATATACATGTATTATGCTGGTTGGTTGGTCTTGCAGGATGTATCCTCCCCAAATTATGCTAAGGTACGTTGGTTTATTGTGATTTGGTTTAAGCTGACATGAGATCCCTTACAGGAAGAAACCACATATAGCTAGCAAGATGGTAGACTACAAGGATTCCCCTTATGAATCCAATGAGCAGCATGGTATTGGGCAATCATCTAATTTGGAAAATACACTGATAAGTTTGAAGGAAGATATAAGAAGTTGTAAGGAGGAAAATGACATAATCATATAGGCACAAGAAAGACAAGCAGAAGTAAATGTGGTAGTTCTTCAGAGTTTGTCAAATTTGGAGCGATAGGGATCACTGTGGATCAGTTAGGCACAAGAAGATGGAACTAATGGTGAATATGGCAGTAGGTCTCCCAGTGGTTACAATTCTAGTAGAGATGATACAATTAGATATGTAAGATTCTTGGACACTTCGGATAGGAGAGGTGACAAACACATGCATCATTCTAGTTCTCATTCTGATAGGCATCACGATCATCATCTCTATCATCCTTATAGGAGGAGTGACAGGGGAAATTTTTTGGATGAGTTCAAGAAAGCAAGGACACCTAGCTTTGACAGAGAGATGAATAAACCCCAGGATGCAGAGGCATGGTTGATGGGTATGAGGAAGTTATTTATTTTTCATGACTATTCAAAAAACATGAAAGCTAGGTTAGCAAAATTCAATCTCAAAGGTAAAGCAAATATTTGGTGGGAAGATGTGAAGAATGTTATAGGTATTTATGAGTAGGAGTTGACTTGGAGTGAGTTCGAGAGGTTATTCCGAAAGAAGTATTTGTTAGATAGATACTATGATGTTAGGGCTAAGTAGTTTTGTGATTTGTAGATGGGTTCCATGACAAATGATGAGTATACTAGCAATTTTTTGGATTCATTGAGATATGTGCCTTACCTCAAGGAGGAAAAGGCTAAGATCCAAATATTCATGAGTGGATTTCCAACAAAATATAGAGACCGGATTGAGTTCGATGAGCCTAAATCATTGGAGGAGGCCATTCAAAAGTTGAAGCATTGTTATGAGCAGTCAAAACACAAAAATAATCCTAAGCATGATTTGAAAGGCAATGAGAAAGCTAAGGTAATATGGCCACCAAAGTGGGAAATACCGCAAGATGCTAATGAGAAAGAAAATGTAGTTCCTTACAAGAAGTTCAATGCAACTGGGAAAGGAAATAGGGAGAAGCCGATTAGAGGTGATGGTAGAGCACCATTGCAGTGTTGGATATGTTGCAAGGATCATCATAGAGGGACTATCCGCAATATTAGGGTGGTAGACCCTAGATCTATAATGCGCAGGAGGTGCAGACAGTTGGGGATGTTGGGCATAACATTCCTTGGATTTATGCATCTCTGGATAATAGAAAGGAAGATCATCATGCTTCCATCATTGAGAAGGATGGGAAGCTTTGTGACCAATTTGTTTCTATTTTGATTGATCATGGATCTAATTATATTTATATTAATTTGACCTAGTGGATAAGTGTGGTTTGAGAAAAGAAATGCATGCAGAATATTGGTTAGTGCAGTTGGCTACATGTACGAAGAAAAGAGTTCATAATTGGGTAAGAACTTGTGCATTTGAGTTAAATGGTATGCCTATAGTAGCACACTTGAACATATTGTCTTTGGGATTATACAATATGCTATTGGGTATGGACTAGTTATATTTTCGCAGGACCAATGTGGATTGCTATGAAAAATCCATTGAATTCTTTAATGAAAATGGGGAACCAAGAGTCTTACAGAGAAAGAAGAAAGCCACATCAGTTCGGATGGTGACAACCGTGCAGGCCAAGCGCAGTCGCAAGAAAGGGTGTGTGTTATTTGTGGTTCATATCTCTAAAGACAAGGGTAAGGTAGTTGAGGATGAAGATGTGTTGAACAGGTATCCAGTGTTACAACAGTTTTAGGATGTGTTACCTGCATATATTTCATAGTTTCCACCTCACACGGAGGTAGAATTTTCTATTGAGTTGGTGCCAGGGGCAGCTCTAGCATCAAAGGAACCTTACAGGATGAGGACATCTGAGTTGGTAGAGTTAAAGTTGCAGTTGAAATAGATGCTTGATAAAGGATACATTATGCCAAGTGTATCACCACAGGGTGCACCAGTGTTGTTCGTGAAGAAGGATGGTACTCTCAGATTGTGCATTTACTACATGCATTTGAAAAAAGTGACCATCAAGAATAGGTATCCATTACCGAGGATCGATGACTTGTTTTGATCAGCTGAAGGGAGCAGCAGAGTTCTCTAAGATCGACTTAAGATCAGGATATCATGAGGTACACATCAAAGAAGAGGACATCTACAAGATTGCATTTAGGACCAGGTATGGGCATTACGAGTTTGTTGTAGTTCCATTTGGTTTGACTAATGCTCCATCTACATTTATGTGTTTGATGAATAGCGCATTGTGCCCTTATCTGTACAAGTTTGTGATTGATTTCATCGATGAAATATTTGTATATTCCAAGAATGAGGAAGATCATGCAGAGCATTTGGAAACAGTGTTGAGATTGTTGAGAGAGCATCAGTTGATCAGGGATCAGTATTTTAGCTAAAAATTCAAAGTGCTCAGAAATGTTTCAAACCTGAATGACCAGATAGATTTCATCGTCAGGATTCCGGTGCAACTCGTTTCATCAAAATCCGAGTTTTGTATGAGTGAGTTATGGTATTTTGTTCGCTTTCCAAAATAGGTAAAAAATGAGCAGAACAAGTACAGGGATGACGTGGCATGTCTAGTTAGCTTCAAAAGTAAAATTCTTCAGATTTCTGCCAATGAGTTTGTGACAAGTGGCACATTCTAATTTGTCAATTTTGTCTATGTGGGGTAAATTTCCTAATATTTCTAAAGTGAAATTGTATATATATATTTTTTTAATTATGATTTAATATTAATATATATATATATTAAACATATTTAAATTTTAAATTAATTATCAAAAAGCAAAAGTCCACGTATTGCTATGGAGCGTATTATGGTTGCACCAAAAATATTCGCAAAGGGCAGAGGCCAGGGTTTGACCCCGCGACCTCCCCCTCATCACTGTGCCCTTCCACCAATGCACCATTTGTATATGATTTGAAAACTTTTCTGACGCGCCAATAGTTGAATTGCTTCGCACCATTAAACTGGGAGGTCCAGAGGGGGCCAGCCCCCTCCAATGTGCTCACGCACCGAGAACCAAGGGCTTCCAACAAAAACTGGTAGAGATTCGAATGGGGATTAGTAAACCATATATTATCCCAATCAGCACTAAATGTTCTTAAACTAATAAGCTTCACTTATCTTCTTATTAAACTGCTCTTGTCACTAATTGAGCACCGATTAGTCTGGTGGGATTTTGAAGGAGCGCACCAAACTTGGAGGAATGGATATTTTTAGAATTTTAACTGGCAATATTCCAGGAATCATTAGAGAAATTGGCGGAAATACAGTTTTTTTCCATAAGTGAGGCAATTTTCGCCCAAACAGAGCTGAGAAAGAGGCATTCTTGGTAATTTACATGCTAGGAACTCAGTGAAGCAGGTTGCAGAGGCAGAAGAGGTCATCTACATGTGTTTTTGTGCATTTGAATATTTTTTAAGCCTAGGGCCACTGTAGAAATTTATAAACACAATAATGCATTACCGGATTCTCTTGATCTAAAAAATTAATCTTATGTTAAATACAGAATCCTTCCACTTAATTCTTTGCGGAAATTAAATCGCCAATTGCAAACACATGTGAAGAAAATAAATCTCACATAAACACAATTGTTTAATGGGAAAGCTTAAAGCTAAAAACCCCAACTATCATATATTATGTATATAAATGGATCATGTAATAATCTCATACAAAGCTTAGTACATCAAGCTCTCAGTACAATCAACAATCATTACACACTGTCATGCAGAAATTTGCATATCTATGCACCAATTTCTTGCCTCCCGACAACCTACCTCCACTACGCAATCCCTACTGAAGAAGACCCCTGAATGAATTTTAATTGGCCTTGCCTTGACTGCACAATCCTCATTGGCATCTCCAATGTGTGTCAGATGCATTGAATGCATCACTATGGTCACAACAGATAGTCCATCTCACCCTTTGACCTATTTCCCCACTAGGTTTCCACTGGAACTGACATGCAAGTAGTTAATTGTTGTATTTTTTCAGTTGTTAGTGAGTTATTAGTTGTGAATTAATTAACTAATTAATTCACTAAACTCTCACTAGTGTAACTTTCAGTTAGACTAGATACAACTAGCTCAATTGAGTTTAACTCACTTAACTGAGTTAAACTAAATAACAACTCCCATAACTAATCTTCCAACTCTGTCACAACTTTTCCACTTCAGTTCTAACTGAGTCCTCCATGCATGAGCCACCAATAACCCTATGAATTGCGTAATTTTTTTAGCCCACTGACTTTCCAAATCTGTTCTCTGAAATAAAGTGCTCCAAGAGAATAAGTTGATATTTATTGTCGGATTATTATTAAGGGCTAATAATAATCGACATGCATCTATATTTAGTTTGACGATCTATAAATAGACTTCGTCTAATATTCTAAAAATAGATTTTCATCTATTTTTCACATTTGACAAACCATCTACAAATATCATCCTGCAACTTATTGTCGGATTATTATTAAGGGCTAATAATAATCGACATGCATCTATATTTAGTTTGACGATCTATAAATAGACTTCGTCTAATATTCTAAAATTAGTTTTTCATCTATTTTTCACATTTGACAAACCATCTACAAATAGAATCCTGCAACTTATAGAATATGCTCACCATGCCTAAAAATAGACATACAACTAAAAATAGCCTACAGGCCCCACTTAGTGAAGGTGCTTACTTTTCCCTAAGCTCATCATCTTGTTGAATCTCAACAGCCACTAGGTGTTGGAGGCATTGGCAGAGCATCTAGAATCCAAATTGAGCAAACAACAGTTATTTCTGGTAGATTTTGATGTTTTAAACTCATTAGAATAGGTTCCAATAGAATTTGAAGCCTATAACAACAATTTGAGCACACTTGAAGCTAATACAAAGGCCCGCATTATGAAGCTAGACCAAGGAGATGTAGCCCAAGAGGGGTGAACTCCTTCCACAAAATTTTGTGTATTGAGATTTGTTAAGTGTGTTTGTTGTGTTTATATTTGTTGTTGTTCAGTCATTTAAAATTATGCTTTTAAGTTTTTGAAAAACACTAATTTGCTCCAAGTAAATTGAATTGACAATCACATGCTCATGGAAAAACTCTTGATGAATAAGAAAACCAAAGAAAATAGAATTTATATCTGGAAATGATACTAGAACAACAATAACTAGCAATCATTTCAGATCATCATTGGTGTTAACACTGGAAAATCGTACAACAGAAGATGACATTAATTAATGTCAAACCAAAGGATTTACAGGGCAGGAATACATTATGGAATCAAGAAAGTATTTAAAATCTCTAAGGTTTTGAGAAAATTAAATTTGAACTAGTCTAAAATGTTGATTGTGTGCATTATCCTTCGAGAAGAGTGCCTTCTGCGTGGCTTTTTTCCCGATAAGTGCGCATTCCTAAAAGTGGAAAAATGTCACTTTCCAGACACAAAGAAAAGGACAGTTACTCCTTGCATGAAGCCGCCTAAGGACAGCCACCAGCGCCTCCTTAGAAATTATGTGAGCACACAAAGGAATATTTGGAGCACACAATGGAATCATACCTCTCCCTTGGGTCACCATCCACCATGTACCGAGGGAGATGTTATACCTTAAGAAACAATTCCTTGGCTGTGAAAAGGAATCCGTGCTTAAGACATTCTTATAATTATGTCACAGAAATATTGATCCATGTTTAGTCACCTCCAGAGTTCAATCATTGAATCTTCAAAATCAAATGTTATAAACAACCCACAATGCTATTATCTGCTGATATAGAATGAAATGTTCAGAAAAATAATGAAAGGAAAAAGCCCAAAACGATATGCTGCTGTACAAAATCTATCATTTCAAACTTTAGAAGAATTAATAGAAAAGAACAGTTAAAATGAAGGAGCGCCTATTAAGGGTTTTAACTCTTATTTACACACGCAAAAAGAGACCTGCTACTTCGATACTTCATTTTATTCAAGGATTGAAAATACATTATGTAAACTAGGAGACATATCCATATCAACAAATGCTAGAAGTTTGTTTTTCCTTCATTAATCACTTGAAATATCAGTACAAAGATCACTCTCTGGAGATCCCCAAAAACTAGAACCCCCACTCCTCCTCTTATCTCTGCTTTTATATCTGCTATTTGATCTAACTAACTGCTATGATCAGTTTTAAAACTGATTCTTGGAAATTTTGACATTAATTAAAATTACAAAAAGCTTGTTTTAATATTATATATATATATATCATATATAATATAAAACCCAAAAATAGAATCGGAAGTTTAAAAGGGAAAATGGTGCATTTTGGGTCCCACCACTACACCCATATGTATTAACGACACCATCACCCATTGTTTTTGAAAACCCATAACCGCCTACGGGAGCAATGATAGCGGTTTCCTGAGAAAGGGCTAAGTGATGCCACAACGCATCACAGCCGTAGATTTCATAAATAGTGGTTTAAATCAAACCATTTGTGGGGGCACTATCTCTCATAAGATCTGTTTAATTTGTGCTGCCGCAAGACCATTGGATCTGAGCTAGATGATCCAGATTGTCGATTCAACTGCAATACTATATGTGTTTTCTTCCTTATGAAATTGTGAGCCACTTAAACAAATCCTGAACATTTCTGAGCCATCTCCTCACTCCGCCTGTAGATCTCAGCATCTTGTCCTTTCACAGAACCACAGGGGTTCCTCTTGACCCAGTTCATTCATTTATTATGACAGTTCACTCACTATTCTGAATCATACTTCAGAGCTTATCATGGATAATGATGGTGCCGAATACGCCAGCTTCATGGTAGATTTTTTATGCGAAACTATATTAGAACAATCCCTGTTAGCCCACTGTATCACCCTGAGCATCCCTTGTTAAGCAACATGAGCCTTCATAATAGTGTGTGCCATGCAGGTAATTGGCAATGAGAGAAACGCAGCATCTATGGATAATCAAATCACTTTAACATATGGACAACCTTCTAGTCATTTTAAATTCTCGTTGACAGGAAATGAAGAGAAAAGAAAAAACTAAGAATCAATTACGCTTCAACTCTTTCAAACAATCTCGATATATCGCACTATTCTTCGATTATTTGGGAATACTTCTTGACACAAGGTATGTTGAATTTCAGAAATTCAAAGTTCAAGTTTCCATCGAAATTAGGTAACTAAGTGGCGGCTATACTATTCGAACTGTCACAAGTGAATGTGCAGCTACAGGCCTAGAGGTAATGCCATGTGTTACCAAAGTTGAATTATTTAAATTCAACTGATTAACCGAAAACAGTACGACAGTTGACCCTTATTTCTCCCGAGGAGCCTGTAAGAGGACTGATGTTCCCCAACTTCACCATCGATGCTGCAAACTGTATGTGAAAGTATTCTTCATTTTCTGCATAAAATATCACTAACTCAGTTGTCCTTCACTGCCCCTTGGCGAACAATTCTCCGTTTGAATTCAACAACCTTTGACCATTCAGCAAGTGCTTGAAGTAGTATTTGTCGAATTGGGTGAGACTCACAAAATCCAATGGGAACAAGTTATTATCTCCTTCGGATTTTGGACACTTGGATATGAGCCGATCATAATAAGACTTGTCTAGGGTTAAGTCTCTTGCTCCATTTCCGTTCTGGTTGTAAAACCTTTGCTTGAAACTCGCGCATCGAGACTGGTCGATGGTGTGACTGCCTGAAAGGGCCGCCAAGTCTATCTCATTCAGACCCTTTTTGTTAAACATGCTAATAAGAGTTTCAAGAGTTGAGTTAGGTGCTGGAATATCATTGTTAGCCCCAGTCCATCTTGCACTCCTTGAGTCTCTCCTCCATATATATTTTGTCTGCTTCTGGGGTCAGTCTGAAATAAAGGAAATACACACCCTCTTGCAGTATTTCAAACACTTCGGGATATCTCTTTAACAAGGCAATTACTCTTCGTTTTTATTGAGTCCAAGATCTCTTCTGTACTTACCAAGCTCTCTGAGAGACATCGTCCTATTGGGATGTTTGAGAAGAATGTCCCGAATCTTAAACACTAGTTTCAGCTTCTTTTGGTGCTGTATAACATCGTCAAATGGCACTTCCTTTCTCTTTTTCACAATTGCAACTATTAGAGGACGACCCTGAGGAGATTTTTGACAAAAACCCATTTCAAATGCGTTGAACAGAAAGTTTCTATTGTTTCCCCGGAAGGAGTGCTTGGTTTGTTTCAGAGCAATGCAAGTTTTGCCTAATGTCGCTGTTGGTTTTCTCACTGAAAGAGAAAAGGAGTGACATGAGCTTCTTGATACAGATGAAGTCACAATAGGAGTCGAGACCCAGTTGGACTGAGTAAGCACAGATTTAAACATTTTAAGCTCCACTGAAACTCCATTTGAATATCCACAAAACTACTATTTGGCCGATGTGGATTCTGTCCGACTCCTGAGGGTAGTCACTTATAAAATTTGTAAAAAACACCCAGTAACAGTCGCTGAGAGTATCAACACAGATTTTCCAGTATCACATAATCCATCGCTCCAAAGTTCATGGAACTAATGCCTGGAGATCGACATTCCACTTTCATGTATTGAATGTGTAATCTTCTTAGAAATAAGAAAGCCAGAAATCCGGGACATGTAAGTTCAGATTGCAATCATTATTAATGTAAAATTTATGATTTATGGAAGGACTGCTCAAAATATGCACCAAATAAACTCCAAAACAACCTGCTCAGCTCTCCAATAACTGGAAACACTTTCATAAGCTTTAAAAATGCAAGAATTAGTCTTACCCCTGCAATGTAATTAAATCATCCAATAACAGATTTCTTAGGCACAGTGCTTTAAATGCCTCTAAATTTTTTTTTTTTATCTCCTTGAACTTGTTCCACTTCGATAATTGTTCCTCAGCAACTTTAAATTGCCAAGAACTTCTCTCGACTTTTTGCTGAGTAAAGTTGTGCTACAACATCTAGCTCCAATTGGGGACAATAATTTGGTAGCAAAGTGATGAAAACTTGTAGATCAGTAGCCTTTATTGGGCATGGAGTCGAGTCAAACTAAATTTTCTCCCAATCTAAAATCTCTAAAAATTTCAAACTTTCCTGAACCCTCCTTCTTCTAGGATCTTTATTCTTGAACTGAACGTGATAAACTAGAAATAATGCAACTGTGAATGCTCAACTCCTGAGCTTATTTATGTAAAACTCCTATATATATAAGTATGGTTGAACTTAATCAAGTGAAATCGACCTTCCAATGGAACCAGTCCAGCATCTGCTTGTTAGATTTAATACCTTCATACTGCTGAAATTTAAAAATCAAAAGAGGAATGTACCATGAAATTTTTTCATATACAAAACTTTGTACATACCCTTGCAATAAAGCTTGTTGCTGATCAAAGAGAGTTGCCATATATTCAGCAACTAGATCATAGCACTCATGAAATAAAATTTTGGCCACCTTCTTTTCTTGAACATTTTGCTGATATAGACTTCTTTGAACATGGCAGCTTCTTTCATTGTTTGACTTTTCAATTAGAAATTGTGTGTGAGGAACTTCACTGCCATTTTCTGTAGGCAGGCATTCAGGCTGAAAATAAAAATCCAAGGTTTGCTCTCCATAATGTTGATGCTCTTCATATAACATCAATTCTTGACGAAAATTTTCCTCTTCTTGCAAACATGTATGAGAAACTGCACTATTTTCTTCACTACTCACAAAATTATTGCAATGATCTTCCATGCTTTCATAGTGTAGTTCAGCTGTTGCAACTAAGTTTTGACTAGAATCTTCAAAAGGATTAGATTCTTGTTCTTCAACAATATAGGAACCTTTTGACACTTTTTGGGAAATCTTTATTCGCCTCTGAACTTACATTCTCTTGTAAAATAATTCCAATGCTTCCTTCACAAGCCCTCTTATCTTTGACAGAACTTGGACTTTCTACATTGCAGGAAAAATTTCTACAAGCCCACACATTATCTTTGATTTCTTGCGCATGGAGAAACATCAGCTTCAAAGTGCTAGGCTTTCTCTCCTTGAGACAAAAAGCCAAGGCAATAGAAAGAGCTTTCAAATAATAGACCATAGCTGCTGCTTCTGGAGGTCAAATTTCTTCTGGCATGCTGAAATAAATCTTTTGAAACCTCCTATTAAACTCAGAAATTGATTCATTGCTTTGCCTTTGGACAGAATATAATTCCAAGAGGTGCTTTTCATATGACTTATTTTCGCCCCAATATGTAAGAAATACATCTTGAAGTTCTGGCCAGGAATTAATTGAATTTTCTTCCAAACTTTGAAACCATTGCTGAGCATCCTGCTTTAAAGAATGACAAAACATCCTTAAAGCTACGTCTTCATAAATAATTTGAAATTTGTCCAGAAAATACTCAAATTCCAAGATATGTAATTTAGCTTAAATGTCCTTCTCCTTCCCGGAGAAACTTGGCAAGGACTTAAATCCGTTCGAAGGATATTGATGGAGAATAGCGGGCAGCTTCAGGGGTTTAAAGATTTCTCTGTTTTTGAACTGAAAAACAGTCAATTTCTTATGAGGAAAAATATTATCATCGAAAGATGATGAATCATCACCTTTATGCCCAGACGGTGACTGATAATCTTCCGGGATTGTAATACAACAATCATCCCTCCTTTCATGTTTAGGAGATACACTCGTGTCAAGATTTATAATACAAGCAGAAGAAAAATCATTTTTTTCCAATAATGAATTTACATTTTGGGCCTTGTAGTATTCTGAGAAAACAAAGCAGGAAACAATCCTTTTAATATAAAAGGGAAAATAGACCACTAAAATGACAGTAAAAAGTAGAACCTCCTTTAAAAAACGGAAATTTGGATACATGTTTTTTCCATGATACTTTCTCATCTTCTTACTAGAAAAATTCTTCATCTAATGAAACCTTCCTCAGTGGAGTCGCCAGGTGAATAATAAACAACCAAACTTCAAATCTGAATCTTGTTCACCTTCAAGGAGAAAGCATTATGAAACCTTCTGCTACAAGGTATGTGACCTCGCGTTTGGCTTTGTGAAAATGAGAATTCTGTAAAAAGTAAACACAGCCGAGTACTTCCTCCTCGCTGAACAATTAGAGGAAATAGAAAGAAAACCCAGGGAAATGAACTTCGCTTCTTCGATCCCCGGCAACGGCGCCAATTTATGTTGTACCTTAAGAAAAAATTCCTTGGCTGTTGTTTGGTCAATTTAGTGTGTCCTCAATTGCTACATTTAATTTGTCAATCCGGGATTCGTAAGCTGACGAAGTGTGGCGCACTATATGTGCAAGATAACCTATCTCTTACTTTTTTGTCGTTTTTGGATTTTTGTGAAATTCTAAAAGACAAGTATGGAGACAAATATTCAAGACAACAATGTCTTTCTAATGATTTTCCAAACTTCAAAAGAATTTTAAAAACACACAATGAAAAAATTAATTCTTCAAAGAAAATGAAATTAAAGAAAATGAAATTGCATCACTACTCTAGTCAAACAAACAATGAACTACTGATCATGAAACTCATTATTCTTGCTGCTGTTCAAACACAAAAGAAAATATGCTTAAAGAAATCCAAAAGTTGCAACAAAGTAAATCTAAATCAAATTACATCAACCTATCTTATGATCCCTCACCATTAGTCCAACTATGGTTTTCGGAGGTAACCATAAACAACTTGAGTAACCTGATATCTAACTTGCAGAAAGTAAACTAATATCAAACTACACATTCATAATTCAATCCCTCACCATCAGTCCAGCTGTGGCTTTCGGAGGTAACTAAAGATGTCATGAGCAATTTAATATATCTAACTTGCAGAAAGTAAACTAATATCAAACTATACATTCATACTTCAATCCCTCACCATCAGTCCAGCTGTGGCTTTCTGAGGTAACTGAAAATGACATGAACAATTTGATATATCTAAATCTAACTACTGAAACAAATGTGCAAGACTGAAATAAACAAAGCAGTACTGAAATTAAACAGAAACTAAGAAAAGTAAATTAGCAACAGAACAATATTAATTCCATGTCATTAGTCAAAAGTTATGTAAATGCCCGAGCTGCCTATTTATAACCTGAAACAAGAACACTGATCAGTTAACAATAACATAAAACATGAAAGATTATGGACAGAAGCAAGATGTAAAGCATGAAAGATTATAAACAGAAATGAAGCATATATACTATGAAAGATGCAATGTATAAACACATGAATGACTTATGGCACAATGAGCTTAAAGAAATAAAACAAGAACTATACAATAATGCACAAAACCTCAGCGTGTGCAGGGGCCCTCTACACCAGCCTTGGCAACAATCTTCAAGTTCGAATTACACTTGGAAACAAAGTCTTCTTATATATTAAAATGCAGTCATAACAGAAAGGTGATATTACGGCACAGTGGCAACGTAATTACATTACAGAGCTATCTGGAAGCTAATGGCGACTAATAAAAAACTAACTCTTATGTGTATGCAAACGCGTTATTTATACTGAAGGTGATATAACTAATTTCCTAAAGTTTATGCTGATAGAGAACACGTAAACCATTACGTCCAGAGATCTAGGATCATGGCCCCGTTGAGGAGTAAATCTATGAAGAGTGGATGTTTGAATTCGGCTTATGGAGCCATGTACAGGTGTTGATTTGTCTCCCGCAATTCCGAAACGGCCATATAAATCTCCACTTGACGAGAAACAGAGTCCTGTCACCGTGGGACTCTACGGTTGACTTCCACTTGGCCACCTTTGACCGTAGCCTCCTTAGGTGAATTTGCTTGAGCCAATAGGACACGATCCATGTCCACATCATTTCTGACTTGCCCATGTGGCTCATTTTACCTGAAGACACCTGTAACATAGAGTTTCACAAAATGGCTGCGGAAAGTTGCAGCAGCTGCGGAAAGTGGCAAGATTCCGCAGCTAAATGAGCAAAATCTAAATCAAACAGCAGACACAAAAATATAGTTAAAAACCATTTTAGATGCTCTTTTGCAATTAATATACAATGATATTGGCAACTTGGGAGGTTCAGGTGAATGAAAAAGGTCTAGGAAGATGTATAAGAACAATGCAGATTTGAGACTCAACATACCCCCACTATGAAGGTGTTGCATGTCCTCATGCAACCAAAATTTTGATAATCCTTCTTCAGTTCATATGCCTTGACACTTCAACCAGTACATCCAATCCTCTCCTCTTCTTCCTTGGTGCTGCCAACATCCTGGGCTTCTTCATTAAGCATCTAAATTTGATATTAACCAGTGCTCTGCTTAACTTCTGGCATTTCTTTTTCAATTTCTTGTTCTTCTTCTGCCATATTCCCAGATGTAGCATGGTATTATCATGAATGATTTTTTCCAATTTGCTTTGTTCCTTCAATGTCTCATTTTCATTTTTGATGTGTCTATTTAAAAGCTCTAGCTCAAAGACTTCATGTTTCAGTGATTGGACTAAATCATCCTATACTGTGTGATGCTGAATGGACGAAGTACTGGGACCTGTAGCTGCTTTTTCTAAAGATTCTATATAATCATACACTTCTTGCTGCTTGGGGTCTATATCAGGTGTCATTTTTATTGGGCTGTCCCCAAAATGCCGTGAAGGAGAGTTGTCTTCAAAATCTGGCTGAGAAGGGCTCACATCAACATCTTGCTGAGAATGGGATGGACTATGTTCAATTTCTGACTGAGAATGAAATGAACCAGGTTCACTGACTGATTGAGAGTGAGATGGACTATGGTCAGCTGGGGACTGTTCAGATGTTTCTTCTCCCAAATCAATGAAATGTGGTCCCTTCATTTGCGTTTTCCTCAATTTCCCCTTAAGTCTGGAACTTCTTCTCACACGCTGTGGACCACTATCTTTTTGCTTTTGTTTCCCTTTCTCTTTCTTCTTGGCTATAGATAACTGTTCTTGAAGATGAACCAATCTCTCAGATAACACTTGATGATCTTCTTCTTCGGAAGAAGGAGTTTGATGTATAGCCTCAATATTTTTTCTCTCTTTTGATGTTATTGGCTTTTTACCTTTAGTTTCTTTCTTCTTCCTCTTTGACAGTCTCTCTTCCCTATCAGTTCTTTCAATTGTAGTAGTAGGAGTATTTTGAATTTCATCATTTGTTCTCTTTCTCCTACTCCTTCTTGATGTGTTACCTTCAAGAATTTCTTGAGTAGGAGTACTTTGAGTTTCATCATTTATTCTTTTTCTCCTACTCCTTCTTGATGTGCTACCTTCAGGAATTTCCCGAGGTTCCTCAAAGAAATTTCTAATCAAAAATTGTTCCCATGTGTCTTTCTTCTCCTTTAACTCTTTTTCAATCAAAATTTTTACAAGACCGTGGTGATATAGATGTGGTTCTACATCTCCTAAATGCTTCTGAACAGTCACAGACATTTTCTTCAAACTATTTAATAGAAAATATGGGAGATTGAGAGTTTGATTATCTATAAAATTCATCAGCAATATAGTATGGTACATATACATGGACCCAAAACGGCCTTCACAAGTAATGAATTTTTGAACAACTAGCAGCAAAGTAGCCCATTCCTCTTTCAAAGCATGAACAAGAATTCCTCTTTTAAAAATAGTTATGTCCATACCTTGGTTTCGTAAGATTATTCTCCAGGCTTCATCACTAATGCTTTTATTCTTAAACCATCGTTCACCCTCTTTAAGAAGTTCTGTGGCAGATGCTATAGATGCCTCATTCACCGTGAACTTAAGGTCTCCAATCTCTACTTCCAGGCCATTGAACGACCTTGCAAATGATTTTGTCACTTATTTATGATAGCCTCTGAACTTTTGGATAAACCACAGCCACTTTTCTTTCTTCAATATATCCCTGACTTGCGGATATCCCTCCATGAATTTAGGTCCTTCTGGTTCTGCTCTTAGCAATTTACCCATCCTTCTTTCTGCTCTTCAAAAATTTTCCTGCGTGAGGGTTCAATGGAAGTAGAACGGCTGAATGCATAGAAATGAGCACAATGACTGTAGGTAGATATCAAAGAGTGGGTATACAGGCTGTAGCGTAACAGAGAACGAAATGGAGTGAGGCGGAACAGAGAGGGGTTTCGTGAGCACGACAGAGATACGACTGTGAGATTAACAGAATAATAGGAGGAGTATAACACATCCGGCAGTGTTTTGAAATTTGGTGGCTGCAAAATAAATGTAAGCACGTTTAAACAACGGCTATGGGTTTTATGCGGCTGAAAGAGCCCGTGGTCAAATCAACTACGTCTCATTATCACCGGTGGAATATCGGAGTATGAGTGAAGATCGGGGGTTTAATTATGGAACCTTTTGAGAATGAATGCGGGAGGATCATATGGAGATCGTGAAAGGGTTATGGAATTTGTCAATATAATCATTGCACATAATGGATGGAGCTTATGGTTTAGAACTATATAAAAATGTGTTTTCAATGCTATTTGAAATGAATTTTTACTCATAGCTTGGAATCTTTGCCTTTTTCCTTGGTCTTCAATTAGTTGCTCTTCATTGGTATCTTGAATGCTCCATGTCTTCATTTTTGGTCCTCATACCTGCATTTTATTTCATGATTATGGAAATAACATCTGGCTGTAAATTCTTTTGAAAACAGAGTGGTAGCTGCGGAATCTGCTTCTGGCTGCGAAAATTGGTGTCAGCTGCGGAAACTGACACAGCTATTATTTGGGTGAATGGAAATGAACGGATGACAAATGACTAGATGGAAATGGTTATAAAAAAAGAATTTTATTGGTGAAAATGGAATGAAATAGATAAAATGAAGTGGCATGGAGTGAAATGAAGTGAAATGAAGTGGAATGGATGGTCACAAAACTTGTGAAATGAAAGAGAGATTTTTTTTGGAAAATATGGAGTGTCAGGTGTTCCCGATTTTCACCCTATATTTTCTGTATAAGACTGCCAATCAGTGAATGGTTTTCAGGCTTATACAATTTTTTTTTAATTTTTTTTTAATTTTTAATTTTATTTTTTTTGTATAACTAAAAAGAACAAAAGCTAGGCTGGTGGAGAAGAAGAATTCTTCTGTACCAGCCTGATTGCAGAATTTTCTTGAAACATTTTGACAAAATCCTCTTTTTAGAGTGGCTTATGATAAACTTTCAATCTGTGGCCATTCACAATAAGAGGAGTTTGAAACTCATCAATGGTCTTGATTCTTACCGCTCCATTGCTAAAGATCTTGTCAACCTCATATGGCCCAAGCCAATGAGTCTGAAATTTTCCTTGAAAATCTTTAAACTTGGAATCAAATAACAATGCCCAATCTCCTTCTTGAAACTTCTTTTCTTTGATGTACTTGTCATGCCATTTAGCTCTTTGATATTGAACTAGATCAGTTCTTAAAATTGCTTCTTGTCTGATCTCATCTAGCTCATTTAACTGCTCCATTCTATGCTTTTGGGCTTCTGATAAGTCCATCCCCAACTAAACTGCTATCTTGAAGGTCTTGACTTGGAACTCAATGGGGAGTAAGACTTCTTTCCCATAAACAAGTTCATAGGGAGAATGTCCTGTTGTATTTCTCCATGTAGTTCTGTAGGCCCACAAGGCTTCAGGAAGCCTTTTTGCCCAATCTCTTCTATGTAGATGAACATTTTTGGTGATGATACTTTCAAGAACTTTGTTTGTAGACTCCACTTGACCATTTGCTTGCGGATGGTAAGGAGTAGATCTTCTGTGCTTGATTTTGTATTCTTCCATCAATTTTTCCACCAAGTTGGATGTGAATTGGCTTCCTTGATCTGTCACAATTTCTCTTGGAACACCAAAGCGAGTAAAAATATCCTCATAAAGAAAATGAACAACTGAATTTTCAGTAGCAGATACTAATGCTTTGGCTTCTACCCATTTAGTAACATAATCAGTATAAACCAATATATACTTCTTTTGCTTAGATGGTGGATTAATAGGTCCAATGAAATCTAAAGCCCATTTTTCAAAGGGTTCAATGAGTACCTGTGTTTGCAATGGCATTTCATTTGAAAGGGTAGGTTTCCCTACTCTTTGGCAGTTGTCACACCTTTTGACATATTGTTTTGCATCTTTGAAGAGGGAAGGCCAATAATATCCAAAAGAGAGGATTTTATAGGCCGTCCTTTTGTCTGCAAAGTGTCCATCGCATGGTTCATCATGACATGCCTTAAGAATATCAGGCATTTCATCTTCCCTGACACATCTTCTGATCACAAGATCTGGCCCTGTTTTAAACAATTCATTAGAAATCCATGAATATTTTGAACTCTCCTGAATAATTTTTCGTTTTTCATTTGGAAATAAATGTGAAGGCAGTTTCCCTGTAACCAAATAGTTAGCAATATCTGCATACCAAGGAGTCTTAATAGTTACCGCAAACAAGTATTCATCAGGAAACTTATCCTCTACAGGAGAATCTTCTTTAGTATTCTGAATCCTAGACAAGAAATCAGCTACTGTATTTTGTTTTCCCGGTCTATCCAACACAGTAATATTGAATTCTTGCAAAAGTAAGAGCCATCTTGTCACTCTGCCATTAGTAACAGGTTTGTTCATTAAATATCTAATTGTAGAATGGTCAGTATGAATAAAAGTTTCATAGCCTGTTATGTAATGTCTAAACTTATTAATTGCATGAACAACAGCTAAAAACTCTTTTTCAGTCACAGTATAGTTCAACTCTGTGGGAGTCAAATTTTTACCGGTATAATAAATGGCATAAGGAACTAAATATTTTTGACCCAACACAGCTCCTAGAGCTGTATCTGAAGCATCCATAGAAATATGGAAAGGGAGTTTCCAATTTGGTCCTCTCAAGATAGGTGCTTCAGATATTCTTGTTTTCAAAGTTTCAAAAGCTGATTGACAATCAGGATCCCATTTAAATTCACAGTCTTTTGTGAGCAATTTGAAGAGTGGAGATGCTATTTTAGTGAAGTTTTCTATAAATCTTCTATAGTAACCAGTAAATCCTAGAAAACTTCTAACATCTCTTTGACAATTTGGAATAGGTAACTTGGAGATGACTTCAACTTTTGATCTATCAACCTTAATCCCATCTCTCGAAATATGATGCCCCAAAACAATCCCTTAAGTAAAAATCATAAAGCATTTTTCATGGCTTAATGAAAGGTTTGTTTCTTTACATCTTACAAGAACTTTTTCCAAATTTTCTAATGCCTCTTCAAATGAATTACCATAAACTGTAAAATCATCCATATAAACCTCTACACAATCATGGATTAGATCAGAAAATATTCCTAGTACTGCTCTTTGGAATGTTGCTGGTGCATTACATAACCCAAAAGGAAGCACTCGGTAGGCAAAAGTTCCCCATGGACAAGTAAATGTGGTCTTATCTTGATCTTCAGGTGCTACCTGTATTTGATTATAGCCACTAAAACCATCCAAAAATGAAAAGTACTTTTTACCCGCTAATGTATCTAATACCTGATCAATAAAAGGCAAAGGAAAGTGATCCTTCAAAGTTGCTTTGTTCAACTCCCTGTAATCAATGCATACTCTCCATTTACCATTCTTTTAGGTACTATAACCAAAGGAGAAACCCATCGGCTATCTGAAATTGGATAAATGAAGTTTACATTGAGAAGTTTTTGGAGCTCTTCTTTCACTATCTCCCTAAGATTTGGATTCATCCTTCTTTGAGGTTGTCTGATTGGTCTACTGTTTTCCTCAATATAGATATGATGGATGCAAGTCTTAGGATCAATACCATTCATGTCAGTATACTCCCATGCAAATGCAGTAGAATGTTTTTGCAAGATTTTGGTTAGTTCTTCTTGTTGTGACTTTTCCAAATGTTTGTTGATATTCAATGTTTTTCCCGGAAAAATCTCAATAGTAGAACTACCAAACTCTTCCATAGAGTAAAGAGACATTTGTCTTGATGATAAATATTCTATGTCAGATTCCAACTGAAATTGTGTGGGGTCATATTCTGAAGATGTCTCAAAATTTTCCAATGTGTTCAGAATTTGACTATCCTCACTGATTTCAGAAATGGTAAAGACAGGTTGTATAGTGTCCTCATCATCAACCCATTCATTGTCTCCTACTTCTGTGATTGCTTTTGCTGGAGGATACAAATTGAATTTATTTGTCGAATTACCATTAGAAATGTGCATATCCCCATATCTACAACTAATAAAAGCATCAGCTGTGGCTAGCCAAGGTCTTCCTAAGATAAGTGGGTGCCCTCCTAGATTACTCTTGGGAGTCAAAATCATAAAATATACTGGATATTCCCAAGAATCTAAGGAGACTGAAATATCTTCTAATACACCATCTGGTTTAATAATCGATCGATCTTCAAGTTGTAGTAAAGTAGGTGTAAAAAGAAGGTTAGGAAGTTTTAGCTGGTCCATAGTCTGTCTACTCATAATGTTAATAGCAGCCCCTAAGTCAATCAATGTGTTTGGAATTTCTATCCCATTTATATGTGTCTTGAAAATTGGACTTCCTGGATCTACATACTTCTGTATGGTAATTTTTCCCATCATAATATCTGCAATTTTTCCTACCAGGTGGATTCTTCTTGTGTCTTTTAGTTTCCTTCCTGGTCTTTTGAAACTCAACTCCTTTATTGTTTTTTCTAGAATAGGAATCTCTCGAATGGCTTGTAGCAAGGGAATCTTGATACAAACATTCTTCAATTCATCTAGAAAATCATAGTTAGGCAACAAGATTTTTTTTTCCACCCCCTTGTCAATTTGTAGTCTTTCGGGAAAAGGAGGTGTAGATGAAGATGCAGGTTGCTCAACTATAGGAGTTGTGGGTGTTAACTTTTCTTTTTCTTTTTGAATATTTGAGTTTTGAAGAGATGCTTCCTCAGAACCCTTATTGGCTTCAAGAGAGTCCTCCTTAGAGGTATCCTGCTCTAGGTCATCTATAGAAGGTTTTTCTAAAACTCTACCAGATCTGAGTTGTACATCATTGAGAGGAACAATCATATAGGTAGGAAATTGTTGTCCTTCTATCATGTAAGTATTCTGAGGATTTTTATTGTTAGGATTTGGCAATGGCCGAGCTGGAAGTTGATTTGTCTTTTGTTGGTATGGAAGCATGAGTTGAGGATTTGGATTTTGTTGAGAAGGTTGTTGTTGTGGAAATGGCAATGAAAGTTGTGGATTTGGGTTTGGAAGTTGTGGAGCTTGTTGATTTTGAAAAGATGGAGGATATTGATAAAATTGAGCAAATATCCCATAAGGATTTTGCATTCCTTGTACCCATGGCTGATATGGATTTTGATGTTGGGGCCAAGGTTGTTGCCAAGGATTCCAATTTGGTGGGGTTTGAAGATTCATAGGGTTGTTAAACCCTTGAGTTTGCTGTCCCTGCCAAGGTATTCTTGCAACAAAACAGAGAGATTCTACTGAATTTGGGTCTTCTTGAAAAAAAGCTTTGAGTTCAGGAATTGAAGGACAATCCTTGATCTCATGATTGTCTGAGCAAATCATACATGTTTCTACAACTTTTGCATCCAACGAACATTCCCTTAAAGCATGTTTCTTCCTACATTTCGGACAAAAGATGGCTAAAGCATCTATTTCTGCTTTCTGTTTGTTTTGGATTTTAAGGGTGTCTAGTTGTTCACTAAGGCTCCCTAAGATATCAGTTTTGAATTCATCAAGCATATTACCAATATTTTCCCTACTTACTGATCCAGTTGCAGATTTGTTAACCCTAATAAGAGAAGGATCCCTAGGCCCTTTTCCTGTTTTAGATTTTCCTCTTGAGAGATGGACACATAGTTTTGTTATGTCACGAAGTGGAAGTTGAGAAATGTCTCCTTTCCCCATCATGTTTAGAATATCTATCCATTCATCTCTAATGGCTTTTAATATGAGGGCTTTCAAGGTTTCATCATCTAAGTTGCTCATCTTTGCTCTTTTCAAGTTGTATTGAAATATTTCAAGTAAATCTTCCAAATTTTCGTCTTCTTTTTGCATCATTTTGAATACCTCATCCTTGTGATTGGTGGGCATACAATAGTCCAAGTATCTATCCAAAAAATTTTGTTTCATATCATTCCAAGTCGTAATAGATTGAGTAGCTAATCCCATGAACCATTTCAAAGCAGCTCCCTTCAAATTTGAAGGGAACAGTTTGAGTTTTTGAGAGTCTTCCATATAGTCATAGGTTCAGAACACTACTTCAAACTCAAACAGAAATGTTTCAGGATCCTCACTTCGAAATCCATAAAAGTTAGGAAGGAAAAATGGTGAGATATTTTTCATCGTTGTATGAGTTTCCTCATCAACTATAGGGAATACAAACAAGTTGTCTCCTTCCCTATTTCTTCCATTATTTCCTTCACCATTGTTGTCTCCATTGTTTTCTCCTCTTCTACCTCTACCTCCAAATCCATCTATTATTTCTTCTGCCATGATAGTTTCTTTAGAGTCCTTAAAGTCCTCTAGTTCTTCTATCAAGGGAGGATGAGAGGGAGTCTCTTTCTTTTCTAAATGAGATTTAGTAGGTGGTATAGGAGAATCCTCTAATTCAGCTGCTCCTTGAATTCCAAAAATCTTAAGGCTAGGGGTAGATGGTGGTGATTCTTGTCTATGCCTTGAAGAAGATGGATTTGTGAAAATCGAACTCTTGGCTTTAGCTATAAACCTTCCCCTAGAATCTCTTGCTCTATGCATGTCATTTATTTAT
The DNA here is from genome assembly GCA_034641835.2 of Pinus albicaulis. Lineage (NCBI taxonomy): Eukaryota > Viridiplantae > Streptophyta > Pinopsida > Pinales > Pinaceae > Pinus > Pinus albicaulis. The sequence goes on along the minus strand of CM076575.1, from coordinate 243,651,418 downwards.
TTATTTATTTTTATTTATTTATTTATTTTTATTTATTTTTTTAAGTTGGGCTAATAATTCTCTTTCTGATCTTCCAGATCACACTAGGTGCAAGAAGAGAGCATACTTAAGAAATTACTAAACCAATAACTCTCTTTTCTGATCCTCCAGATCACACTAGGTGCAAGAGGAGAGCATACTTCAAGAAGTTATCAAGTTTTCCCTTCTTTTATTATTTTGTTTGTTTTTTTTTTAAGAAATTGGCTACCTAGTTACACTTCCCCGGCAACGGCGCCAAAATGTTTGGTCAATTTAGTGTGTCCTAAATTGCTACATTTAATTTGTCAATCTGGGATTCGTAAGCTGACGAAGTGTGGCGCACTATATGTGCAAGATAACCTATCTCTTACTTTTTTGTCGTTTTTGGATTTTTGTGAAATTCTAAAAGACAAGTATGGAGACAAATATTCAAGACAAAAATTTCTTTCTAATGATTTTCCAAACTTCAAAAGAATTTTAAAAACACAATGACAAAATTAATTCTTCAAAGAAAATGAAATTGCATCACTACTCTAGTCAAACAAACAATGAACTACTGATCATGAAACTCATTATTCTTGCTGCTGTTCAAACACAAAAGAAACTATGCTTAAAGAAATCCAAAGGTTGCAACAAAGTAAATCTAAATCAAATTACATCAACTTATCTTCTGATCCCTCATCATTAGTCCAGCTATGATTTTCGGAGGTAACCATAAACAACTTGAGTAACCTGATATCTAACTTGAAGAAAGTAAACTAATATCAAACTACACATTCATAATTCAATCCCTCACCATCAGTCCAGCTGTGGCTTTCGGAGGTAACTGAAGATGTCATGAGCAATTTAATATATCTAACTTGCAGAAAGTAGACTAATATCAAACTATACATTCATACTTCAATCCCTCACCATCAGTCCAGCTGTGGCTTTCGGAGGTAACTGAAAATGACATGAACAATTTGATATATCTAAATCTAACTGCTGAAACAAATGTGCAAGATTGAAATAAACAAAGCAGTACTGAAATTAAACAGAAAATAAGAAAAGTAAATCAGCAGCAGAACAATATTAATTCCATGTCATTAGTCAAAAAGTTATGCAAATGCCCGGGCTGCCAATTTATAACCTGAAACAAGAACACTGATCAGTTAACAATAACATAAAACATGAAAGATTATGGACAGAAGCAAGATGTAAAGCATGAAAGATTATAAACAGAAATGAAGCATATATACCATGAAAGATGCAATGTATAAACATGTGAATTAATTATGGCACAATGAGCTTAAATAAATAAAACAAGAACTATACAATAATGCACAAAACCTCAGTGTGTGCAGGGGCCCTCTGCACCAACCTCGGCAACAAACTTCAAGTACGAATTACGCTTGGAAACAGAGTCTTCTTATATATTAAAATGCAATCATAACAGAAAGGTGATATTACGGCACAGTGGCAACGTAATTACATTACAGAGCTATCTGGAAGCTAATGGAGACTAATAAAAACTAACTCTAATGCGTATGCAAACGCGTTATTTATACTGAAGGTGATATAACTAATTTCCTAAAGTTTATGTTGATAGAGAACACGTAAACCATTACGTCCAGAGATCTAGGATCATGGCCGCGTTGAGAAGTAAATCTATGAAGAGTGGATGTTTGAATTCGGCTTATGGATCCATGTACAGGTGTTGATTTGTCTCCCGCAATTCAGAAATGGCCATATAAATCTCCACGTGACAAGAAACAGAGTCCTGTCACCGTGGGACTCTACGGTTGACTTCCACTTGGCCACCTTTGACCGTAGCCTCCTTAGGTGAATTTTCTCGAGCCAATAGGACATGATCCATGTCCACATCATTTCTGGCTTGCCCATGTGGCTCGTTTTACCTGAAGACACCTGTAACATAGAGTTTCACAAAATGGCTACGGAAAGTTGCAGCAGATGCGGAAAGTGACAAGATTCCGCAGCTAAATGAGAAAAATCTAAATCAAACAGCAGACACAAAAATATAGTTAAAAACCATTTTAGATGCTCTTTTGCAATTAATATACAATGATATTGACAACTTGGGAGGTTCAGGTGAATGAAAAAGGTCTAGGAAGATGTATAAGAACAATGAAAATTTGAGACTCAACAGCTGTGAAAAGGAATCCATGCTTAAGAAATTCTTATAATTATGTCACAGAAATATTGATCCATGTTTAATCACCTCCAGATTTCAATCATTGAATCTTCAAAATCAAATGTTATAAATGACCCACAATGCTATTATCTGCTGATATAGAATGAAATGTTCAGAAAAATAATGAAAGGAAAAAGCCCAAAACGATATGTTGTTGTACAGAATCTATCATTTCAAACTTTAGAAGAATTAAAAGAAAAGAATAGTTAAAATGAAGGAGTGCCTATTAAGGGTTTTAACTCTTATTTACACATGCAAAAATAGACCTCCTGCTTCGATACTTCATTTTATTCGAGGATTGAAAATACATTATGTAAACTAGGAGACATATCCATATCAACAAATGCTAGAAGTTTGTTTTTCCTTCATTAATCACTTGAAATCTCAGTACAAAGATCACTCTCTGGAGATCCCCAAAAATTGGAACCCCCGCTCCTCCTCTTATCTCTGCCTTTATATCTACTATTTGATCTAACTAACTGCTATGATCAATTTTAAAATTGATTCTTGGAAATTCTGACATTAATTAAAATTACAAAAAGCTTGTTTTAATATATATATATATATATATATATATATATATATATATATATATATATATATATATATATATATATATATATATATATATATATATATATATCATATATAATATAAAACCCAAAAATAGAATCGGAAGTTTAAAAGGGAAAATGGTGCATTTTGGGTCCCACCACTACACCCATATGTATTGACGACACCATCACCCATTGTTTTTGAAAACCCATAACCGCCTGCAGGAGCAATGATAGCGGTTTCCTGAGAAAGGGCTAAGTGATGCCGCAACGCATCACAGCCGTAGATTTCATAAATAGTGGTTTAAATCAAACCATTTGTGGGGGCACTATCTTTCATAAGTCCGTTTAATTTGTACTGCCGCAAGACCATTGGATCTGAGCTAGATGATCCAGATCGTCGATTCAACTGCAATACTATATGTGTTTGCTTCCTTATGCAATTGTGAGCCACTTAAACAAATCCTGAACATTTCTAAGCCATATCCTCACTCCGCCTGTAGATCTCAGCACCTTGTCCTTTCACAGAACCACAGGGGTTCCTCGCGACCCAGTTCATTCATTTATTATGACAGTTCACTCACTATTCTGAATCATACTTCAAAGCTTATCATGGATAATGATGGTTCCGAATACACCAGCTTCATGGTAGATGTTTTATGCGAAACTATATTAGAACAATCCCTGTTAGCCCACTGTATCACCCTGAGCAGCCCTTGTTAAGCAACGTGAGCCTTCATAATAGTGTGTGCCATGCAGGTAATTGGCAATGAGAGAAACACAGCATCTATGGATAATCAAATCACTTTAACAGATGGACAACCTTCTAGTCATTTTAAATGCTCGTTGACAGGAAATGAAGAGAAAATAAAAAACTGACAATCAATTACGCTTCAACTCTTTCAAACATTCTCGATATATCGCACTATTCTTCGATTATTTGGGAATACATCGTCAAATGGCATTTCCTTTCTCTTTTTCACGGTTGCAACTATTAGAGGATGACCCCGAGGAGATTTTTGACAAAAACCCATTTCAAATGTGTTGAACAGAAAGTTTCTATTGTTTCCCTAGAAGGAGTGCTTGGTTTGTTTCGGAGCAATGCAAGTTTTTCCTGATGTCGTTGTTGGTTTTCTCACTGAAAGAGAAAAGGAGTGATAAGAGCTTCTTGATACATATGAAGTCACAATAGGAGTCGAGACCCAGTTGGACTGAGTAAGAACAGATTTAAACGTTTTAAGCTCCACTTCCACCGTCCCAAATTTCATTGAAACTCCATTTGAATATCCACAAAACTACTATTTGGCAGATGTGGATTATGTTCGACTCCTAAGTGTAGTCACTTATAAAATTTGTAAAAAACACCCAGTAACAATCGCTGAGAGTATCAACACAGATTTGCTAGTATCACATAATCCAGCGCTCCAAGGTTCATGGAACTAATGCCTGGAGATTGGCATTCCACTTTCATGTATTGAATGTGTAATCTTCTTAGAAATAAGAAAGCTAGAAGTCTGGGACATGTAAATTCAGATTGCAATCATTATTAGCGTAAAATTTATGATTTATGGAAGGACTGCTCCAATTATGCACCAAATAAACTCCAAAACAACTTGCTCAGCTCTCCAATAACTAGAAACACTTTCATAAGATTTCAAAATGCATGAATTAGTCTTACCCCTGCAATGTAATTAAATCATCCAATAACAGATTTCTTAGGTACAATGCTTTAAATGCCTCTAAAACATTTTGTTTATCTCCTTGAACTTGTTCCACTTCGGTAATTGTTCCTCATCAACTTTAAATTGCCATGAACTTCTCTCGACTTTTTGCTAAGGATTTGAAATCCCCTATATAAAGCCAACAAGAGATGAAGAATGGGTGATCACATTGTTATGCTGGCCAGAATTGCCCAAGAAATACCAACAATGTGTGACCTAGAGCTGGAGATAGAGGGGACTCGATTGTTGGCCACCCAATAATCCTAGTCCATCACAACGGAGAGAGAGGGAGACTGCACCAGAGGCAAAGCTTGGAAAAACAACATCCTTGCATCGGGACCTAGAACCATTGTCTAGGAGCCCTTTGGCAAGTGGGTAAAATTTCTTTTCCATATCAAACGTTTAATAAGAAGAGGCCTAGAGCCATTGTTTGCATTATTATCGTTTTGACTCTCTTCAATAGCTTCTATATATTTGTGTATTAGTTTTTTAGTTTAATTTGAGCATACATTTGCATACTTTTTTTTCTCTAGATTGTATGATTTTGAGCTCCATCACTTTCTACTTGTTACCAATAGTTTATAGGGGTAGACCACACCCCTTAAACTGGTGAAATTTTGTACACCCGTGTGTCAAATCCACCACAATAGGATTGACAACTCCACTAACGTTTTACAAGTTTATGTGGTTGTTCCATCTCTTGCAGGAGACCTTTGTCTACGTTGGAGAGTGGAGCTAATAGTCCTCTGATCCATCTTGCAGTCCCTAGATTCACTTGGAGTGACAGACTGAAGAAGGCAGCTCCTAATCTGTTTAATTACAGGAATTGGCACGCAGTTGTTTCTCACAAACGGGCAATGTGCGCGTTCAGGGTTGACCTGCGCACAGGAAAGCGCACATGTCAGGGCCTTTTGCGTGCAATTTACATAATGAGATTTTTCTCCCTATATTCTGGATTTTTCTATTTGTAGTGTGTTGGGCAGCACCTAATGTATCTGCCAACACTTGTGTTGATACCCCACAGCTTGTAAGAACTCACTTTTAGCTGCATTCTGTAGGCTTAGAGTTAGTTTCGCTTCAAGTTGGTTTTTGCAAAAATCTTCACATAATTTAAGTAGGGGGGAAATTAACCATTGCATTCCAAACAATTTATGTTTTCAAAATTTTGGTATTCACACTTAGATAACTAGTCCAAGTAAGTGGCCCAAGACCACGCATGCATGGCTAGTTTTATTATTTCTAGTGTAGAAATTGTTTAGTTTAGTTCAATTTTTGCATTAGGAATTGCGGGACTAGGATTGAATTGTCGATTAGAGCTAGTAATATCTGCTAAATTTGCACCCTTCCAGTGATCCTAGGTAAGCATATAAACTCTCTATATTTACAATTCTCCATCTCCCTTTAGTTAGTCACATAGATTAACTAGGAAGATTTGAAAGCGGCCCATTATCCGCGCATGTTTTCCATTTGAGCCAGGAACAATATAACATAGTTTAACTAGGGGATTATTTGTAAAGGATCACCGATATCCATATGTTCAAACTATGAGCTTTTTCACCTTATTCTCACACACACTCAGCCACTAAGCAAAGGAAGACACCTAAAACTAACTTAACCAAACTCACTAAATTCTCCCCACAGGGGCCACAAAAGAATTTATAGTTTAAGTTAGGATCAAGGGGGTAGGCATCAAATAATCCGCCTTGATCATAATTCATATTGAAACATAGAATTTATGTATTTAGGGAGCTTAAAATCCACCTTTTAGCCCATGGAAAAGAAAACTCGAGCACGGCAGAGACCCGATTCAAAGGGGGTTAGGCTTAGGCGCAGTGCGTGCGGTATCAGTTGGGGCTACCTGACTCTGCTGATACTCGGTACTATTAGCTAACTACCAAGAAGCCCAAGACTCGAACGCTCACGTGGAATGGTGGTTCTTAGTGGCCAACAATTAGGGCATCCTTTACCCTATAGGTGACTATGCAGGCAAGTGCCAAACCCTCTACCCTTACCTTGGTGGATTCTCTTCGGCTGACTGGGGGCGTCGCCAGCTCTTACGGGACGTTGTGCTAGCACTCGCAAGAAATCTTGTTAAGGCCTAATTACTTTTGAGTGTGTGAGGACGCATAGGTCTTCTAGGATTTTGAGTATCATGCGCAAATAAACAAAAACCACTTTTGCTTGATTGATCACATAGATTAAGTTAAAGGGAAAATTTATTTTATTTTTTCTTTGTTTTATGTATGTGGCCATAAATTTTCTTTGATCATAGAATCTATCCTCTCAAAGTTTTCCAAAACCAAACCTATTCGACACCCAAACGGTCCCAACAAAACCTCGTCGATCCAGGCATCTTTTGGACCTTCCCCCATTACCGGGAGGGGTTCCAGGTCTTTCGCCATTCAGGCATCAAAGATGGAACACTACCACTGACATTGGTTCATCCTTTATTGGAGCAACCATAGTTGGGAACCCTAGTCAGTCTCCCAACACCACATCACACACCACTCCTCCCTCGACCCCTGGGGGGCAAATAAGTGCGTCCCATTTGGGAATCCAGCTAAACACACATTAGGGTACGTCACAGACTAAACCTCATACTAACCAGAGCTTCGTGTCTTCACATGTTGTAATGGTGTCAACCTCCCAGTCACATTTCCTAGCTTCGTTAAATCCACCCGATTTAACCAAGCTAACAAATGACCCCATTGCACACAATCCGTCATGGCCTCCCATGCCCACAAAGCTCCCTTCATATATACCAAAATTCGAAGGTAAGAAAGAAGAAGACCTAGGTAATCATGTAATGAACTTTCACCTGTGGTGCTCATTGAATAGTATCATTGACGACACTATTTTATTGAGGCTATTTCAACGCACTCTTACAGGAGTAGCCACGAAGTGGTACGTGGAGAAACATCCTACTTCACATGGAACCTTTAGCGCCCTCGCTACCACATTCCTGAAATATTTTCAGTTACCCATTGACCATGATTCGGGAATGGAATTACTGACTCATTTTATACAAACCCCCACCATCCATATTGTTGAGGAGGTAAATCCCCTCTGCGGACAGAGGCGATCCCTACTAGCCCAGCAGGGGTCTAGCAACAATCATCAAATGCTACAGCGCAAGTTCCTAATTGCAAATAAATAAGCCAATGACGGAGGCCTACCTGGAGTCCAGTGCTATGATTCGTAGAAGAGACAGCGTTCCCGTTCCTCAGCTTCGGCAGATCACGATCCCCATGATCTCCGTGAATGGACACCTGCACATGCAAGAAACAACATTAATACAAGCATAAAATCCAGAATACGCAACTATATATCAGTCAGAAAGGATATAACTCGTCATTATCATAAGTGAAAAACAGAGTGGAACCATAACCAGTAGTCATTCGTTAATAAGCAATCGAAAGAGAGTACAACCAATGTTCTGATGCTGCGGTCTCCTTCGGAAGGGTCTCTAGTCGTTCACGTCTCGCAAAGCTCGCCAGGGAAGGGAAAAGCCTCTCTAGAGTCTCTCGACGATAGTCTGCTTGCTTGAGTCAGCCTTAAGGGAAGAAAGAGGGCTCTTACAGCACAAAGGCTCTTGGGAATTTGGAGATTCAAAGCTTAGGCACTTCAAGACTAGCTTGCAATGGCAATAGGCAAGCTTTTATAGATGGGGAAGGAGGGAGTTGGGATCCCTATTATTGTGGGATTGGCCCTATCATCAAGTAAGGTTCCATGAGAGGTGGAAAACCACTTCCCTTCCATGGAACTCCCGTAGCCAAACCTCCCAACTCAAGATAGGCAATGGTTTCTGACTTTGTTGAAACACAACTTCCGCCATCTTTATTTAAAAAACACTCCTTAAATTGGCTGGCGCGACTGCGACTCTGGGACAGAGCGCCAGTTGGCGCGGCCTCTTTGTAGGATTTTCCCCATTGGCGCGAGTGATGAACTGTCTGCCCGCACCAATGCAAAAGGAGATGTTTTCATGGTTTTTTGCAAGGAGATGTCTTTAGGGCAATTAAAGCTCATGTTTAGAGGAATGCATTGATAATGGTTTCAAGGCATGACATTGTTCACAGGTCACAAAATGGGTCCTCCATTGTGCGGGATGGGGAATGGTAGGGACGGTGACAAATTACTGTGTAACAGATGCCCCCTAAAGTATGAGGCCCAAGAGAGAGAGGGGTGAAATGCTTTACGAGAACGTGTCCAACTGAAACTCTGCCGTCGAAAAACCTGCGTAGAAAAATACAACTGATATCTCAAGTACATGATGTATATGCGGTATGGGCGCAGCCATCCGAAATAGAGTACACTATAATCCAGATCCAGGGTATGGGCGCAGCCATCCAGCGAGGATAAAATAAATAGACTCAGGTATGGTCGCAACCATCCAAACAGTGAGTCATGTACATAATGATAATAATTCACAATCACAGCCTGGATTACAACAGACACAATCCAGGGTCTTGCGCTCCATCTCGACCCAAATAAAGTACAAGTTCAAGCATGCGAATATGTGAGCTGAAGTCGAACATGCAAGAACATCGTCTGATTACCAGCCAATGATGAGAGCTGTTAACAGACGCGAGAGGGACCACCAATAATGACAATGGCCCTCAAGGTACTACAGGTACAATCTACGGCGTGTGAATCAATGAGCTGGCATCGAACACCCGTAGAATCACTTGATCGGAGGCCAATGATGAAAACCCCACGTCGAATGCGACGAACCTGCCATTGAGGCATGCAGGCTCCAAGGTACCATAAAGGATTCTCTAGATCAACTTCCTGGATAATGAGCTGAAGTCGACAGGAAGTGACCTTGATCGAAGGTGGGCCATAATGTTTCCCACATCATCGACACGAGACAGAGGAACATGATGTTTTTGTTGCGAATCAGGATCGTATGAGAATCAGAGGAAGGTTGATATTCGCAGAGGCCAACTTCTCTTGAACACATAACGGCACAAATAGTGGTTTTGGCAGCATATTTGACATCAACGGATCAGAGGTCATGGTGACAAGGAAATGAGCAGAGGAGAGGTCAAAAAGGATTATCCAAACCCACGGAGGCAAGTGAAAAAATGAGATGAGATGTCCCCAACCTGACACGAATGCAAACAAGTTCCATGTTCAAGAGCGACATACTGCCGACGACAACGATGATGGTTCCATTTTTTCCCCCACCATTTCTGGCGAGTACCCCAATTATTTTTTATAACAGCTTGAAGGGGATAGCATATGCTTGTAATATAAGTCCGCCCTTCGGGCGAATCCATCCTAGTGCATTTAACAAGTCCTAGGAAGGAGAAACTCGAAGAACGTCATTCGACTGGATCCGATGGTTTAACGAGTCTGACAAAGGGAGAACTCGGCGTCTTTTCATGTTTAGAGAGTTTGAAAAGACAGCAGAAAATTAAAATCCACAGGTCCCTTTTCGTAAATAGTTCGTTAGATCCGAAAAGGTAGAAAACAATATCCGAGAAAACCTCCTAGTCGCGATAGGCTAGGGTATTCCTTTTTCATAATCAATTTATTCCAGCCCGAAAAAGGGGTAAACGTATACTGGGTAGATGTCGATTCGTGTCCATTTTAACGAGATTGAAACGACAAGGGCCTCGGTAATCTTTTCATATTTAGAGAGTCAGAAAAGAGCTGAAAGATGACTCCAAAGTGACTTTTTCGTGTATTTACCGAGTCCGAAAAAGTATAAAATACAACTCGTTTTCACCGTTAAAGTCGCGAAAAACCTGTTGCTGCACATACCAAGCAAGCGTAAAACCCATTTTTGACATAACATATTGATAAAAATAGCTTTTAAAACCCATCTTGTGTCAAAAATTTATAAATATGCCAAAATGGTAAAAACAAAACTACATTTATGATTTACCTTGGTAAAAAGCAGCAGTGGTCCATTTTGGAGTGCAAACTTCTGACGACGATTGCGACAGATCCGGTTTACCATTTAGATTCTCGTCTGTGACAGGTAAGAGGTGCTTCCCTGTACTTCATTTCAATCCATTTTTTAATAGTCTTCCCTCATGTATCAGACTCTTGTGGCAACTTTTTGAATTTTTAGGGCTACGCTCATTAGCGTGGGTGTCGGGCACGGGCCCGTGCCAATGGGATTTTCCATGTAAAGGGCTCGCGCCACATGGCGCGACTGTTCACAAAACAGCCGCGCCAGCGGCCGAACCCAAATTTCCGCCTAGAAATTCAAAATTTTAATCATTTTAAATGAAATTTGAAGCCTACCGGAGATTTAATTAAGGGTTTGTGACCATGTGGATGCAGAAAATCAAGAAAAATGGTGATTGAGTGGAAAGAAAGAGAGCATGGAGAAGAGGATGAACAGGCCATAGAAATTGAGGCTTGTATGAATGCCCTCAGAAACTGTGGGCTAAAGAAGTTCTTCCTTACACCCTGTTTACGAGCTCAGCCCTAGCTCCTCTAGTGTCTGATCAGTATTTGGGATGAACAAGAACAAGTGTTCAAGTTGCGAGACCAGGTGTTGGAACTGGAGGTCTCCGATGTGTATTTCATAACCGGATTGTCTCGCAGAGGTCCGGTACCCATCCTGACTGGGAGCAGACCATCTGGTGAGAATATGGAAGAAGTGATGGCACGAGTGTGCCCAAGAGCACAAATGGGATCAGGGAGAAAAAAGGTGGATATCCACACCATCCCCGACCTGGCATTGAGAGTTGTCCTACATACCATCACGCGGGCTGCAGGATCACAGGCACCGCACGAGGCCACAAAGGCCCAACTCCTGCTGGCCTCAGAATGCATGAGTCCCTTATTGTTTGACTGGGCTACAGTAGTAACAATAAACATGAAGAGACAACTCACAAAATGCAAGCAAGCTAAACTGAAACAGTTTGGCTATGGTTCCATCCTGGTATCGTTCATTCTGGAACACTTACCAATCTTCCAGGGCCAAGGGGCCATAGTAGCAGAGCCGATTCCACGAGAGCCAAGAATGGCTCGCTCGGCAGCACTAATTCCCAGAGCTGGAGGCGGCCAACAGATGTCCTGGAGGCCGGAGTTTTTTAGGTGGTTACGGTGCCAGTTGATTGTAGTGGAGGACTGGCCATATGCAGGAACTGACTTCACCGGAGACCCAGATCTCCCACTGCCAGAAGGAGATGACTGGGACGAGGAGTTGGGTAAGACCTCATCTCTTTTGATTTTTATGATTTATGATTTTTTGTCAATACACATTCGTCCTAACACATTTTTATGTGTATGCAGATGTGGGCCCTGAGAGACCAGCCGGTATGTCTCCAATCGCGTGGAGGACTCTTTTCGCCCCTGATCCTTAGGCAAAGGGCACAGGAGGGGAGGATTTGATCCAGAATCTCGAGGGTATTGCCCGAGGGATCCCAGACTATGCTCGACTGGCTGATGTACCGATGGCGTACCAGCGACATACAGTGGGAGTACCTAGTCGGATCCACCGACTTCTAAGACGCTTAGTGCGTGCAGTTACATGTTATCATGAGCACCATGCGGATTAGACTCTTAGGGCTTTTACCACACATATTTTTTGAGAGACATATCGTCTCCGGATGTATTTAAGACGATTATGTATATTTTTATTTTATGTGACACACTCTATGTAAACATTTCGATATCTATATATATGCATATCTATTTCTGGATGGATCTTTCTTTACATGTGATGATGATTTACAAATTGCGCAAATGTCTGTCTAATACCAAATTTGCTACTGCATCTGTTAATGTATTCAAATTCCTGGGTATATGTTGATATGTAATGTAGTCAAAATTCCTTTCCAGTAATCGAATACGCAGATACAGACGTAAAATGGACGGGTTTCTTACCGAATAGTGTCCGTTCAGCTGTAACACTACAAGTTGTGAATCTAGATACACAAGCAATTCATGGATACCAAGGTTTAATGCCTCGGTTAATAATTCTAACACAGCACTATATTCCGCGATGTTGTTCATAGTACGTCCTAGACACACTCCTTGCAGGTTGACCAACTCACCAGCAGGATCATAGATTACCCAGGCTGCTGAAGATAGATTCCTGGTACTGCGGGAGGCACCATTCGCGAAACCAACAAATGGATGAATAGACATCTGCACAACCAGGAAGACCCGATCAACAGAAAGACGTTTACAAGGCACACCACACCAGATATGCACACAAATGAAAAACACACACCTATGTACACACACCACACCAAGAAATCACTTCAGGCATAGTACTTTTTGAGGTACAGCCCATTTCTGGGCTGCGCCAGCAGAACTCCTTCATAATCTATAAGCTCATAAGCCCCGTTTTTCAAAACGCATTTTACTATATAGGGCCCATGCCACATAAGCTGGAACTTACCAGCTCCAAGCTTGTCATGTGCTTGATCGTATAGGAGGACGAGGTCTCCTTCGATAAAGGAACGAGGAGAAACAGATTGATCAAAATGAGTTTTGACCCTCTTCTTTTGTGCTTCAATAACCAAAGCAGCCAGACGACGGGTTTCATATAACCGTTCCAGATATAGAAGACGTTCTTCCTCAGCAGAAGTATTAGGTAGAAGTTCCATAGCTAATTTCAAAGAAGGAATCTCGCATTCAACCGGAAGAGTTGCTTCCAGACCATACACCAATTGAAATGGTGTGAACCTAGTTGCACTCTTTGCAGATGTTCAGCATGCCCAGAGAGCTGAGAACAATTGGAGATGCCAATTGGATTTGTGAATACCAACTGTTCGCTGAAGCATAGTGACCAGAACCTTGTTCACTGCTTCAACCTGACCATTCTCCTGAGGGTAATATGGTGTTGAGCTGTCGTGACGCAAGCCCAACTTTGAAGTCAGCTCCGCCATCATATAATCTCGGAAATGAGTACCGTGATCAGTGACGATGGCTTGAGGAACCCCGAACCGTGCAATAACGTGGTTGAATATAAATTGAGCAGCCGTTTTCCCATCAGCAACTAGTGTAGGCATCGCCTCGGCCCACTTGGTGAAGTAGTCGACGGCGAAAATTATATATGCATGCCCCCCGGCCGAGCGAGGGTTACACGTCATAAAATCCACGCCCCATTTCGTAAAAGGGCCGACGGTAATAACAGCGTGCAAGGGTAGAGGCGGCTCGCGCATCTTGCGCTGAAATATCTGGCACGCATGACATTTACGGACTGCCATGATACAGTCTTGGATTATAGAAGGCCAGAAATAACCTGCTCGCAGAATCTTCTGGGCAGTAGCATACCCGGACATATGTCCACCACAGGCGCCACTGTGGCAGTCATTTAGGACCTTTTTAGCCTCTTGCAAGGTTAGGCATCGCCGGAGCACCGAATCTACTCTAATGCGGTATAAGGTATCTCCTACTATATGGTAGGGCTGGGACTGGTGCCGAATCCGACGGAGGGCAGCTTTATCCAACTCAAACCGAAATGTCGAAGTCTGAAGATACACTATTATGTCACCGTACCAAGGGTCACGAGTACTGATGAGGAAAAGCGTTTCGTCCGGTATATGATCTTCAGCATATGAGGGAGCAGAGTCTGTAGGGAGAGAGCATATAAGATCCGCGAAAACCAGTGATTTAGTTGACTTAGCGGTAGTGAACTCTAAGTCAAAATCCTGTAGGATAACAATCCATTTGGAGTACTTTCCCCCTAGTAATTGTCGGGAGAGAATATACATCATAGGGTTGCAGTCTGAAACCATTGTTATCATACGCAAAAGGATGTAATGGAAAAAGTGTTGTATAGCGTGTACTGCTGCTAATGCCAACTTCTCGACATGAGAATAACGCGTTTCTGGATCAAGAAGGTTCCGTGACAGATAATAAACAACATGTTCATTACCGTCATCGTCATCCTACACCAAGACCATGGCTATGGTGCTAAATGCGGTGGCGAGATATAAAGTGAAGTCGCGGTGGTAGTCCGGAGGACGAAGCAATGGAGCATTGACAAGCAACGTCTTCGGCTTCTCAAAGGATTGCTGAGCGATTTCGTCCCAATGGAAGGGAACGTTCTGCTTTAATAAACGAGTGAATCCTTTGGCCACCTTGGCATAATTCAGGATAAAGCACCGAAGAAAGTTCGCTTTCCCTTGCAGACTCTGTAATTGATATAGGGAGGAGGGTGATGGGAGATTTATGATGGCCTCGACCTTTAAAGGGTCAAGGTGAATTCTGTCTTTCGAGACTATGAATCCTAAAAGATGGCCAGAATCAATGCAGAAGACGCATTTATGAGGATTAAGCCTAATATTGTAGCGCCTGCAACGAAGAAAGATCTGGCGGAGATGCTCAGGATGGTCCTCTCGCTTAGCCGAATGAGCTGGCAAGTCGTCCAGATAAGGCTAAACGATATGGCGAATGTCATGAAAAGCGTAGGACATCACACGCTGAAAAGTGGCTCCAGCGTTCTTCAAGTCGAACGGGAGCTTTTTGTAAGCGAATGTACCCCACGGACATATGAATGATGTCTTGTGTTGATCATCAGGTGCAATATTGATCTTATTATACCCCGAGAAACCATCCATCAAGGAGTAAATCTCACTTCCGGCACATTCGTCAATGATCTGGTCTATGAACGGAGTGGGATAATTATCCTTGGGGCAGGCGCGATTGATGTCGCGATAATCAACACAGACTCTAATCGTACCCTGCTTTTTATCGACAGGGACAATGTTAGAAACCCATTCTGTGAGGGGGATGGGATAAATGAAGCCCGCGTTCAGAAGTTTTTCAACTTCTGCCTTGATGGCAGTGGCTTTCCGAGGATGCATGGGGCATAAGCGTTGGCGCATGGGCTTCGCACCTAGATAGGTTGGAATCTCATTCACTACGATACTGGGATCAATCCCCGGCATTTCCTCGTAAGACCACGTGAAGACATCTCTGAATTCTTTAAAAAGCTCAGTATAGACTTGAATTTCATCAGGAGAACAAGTCACACCCACATGAATATTCTCAACGATCCCCGGTTTAACGGAGATGTTTATCGGGATGGTTTGAGTGATGTTACTCAGGTTACCCTCCGAAAAAACCTCGTGCGTCAAAATAGGTGTTTGAAGAGGAGGGGTAGGAACCTGAGTAGAAAAACGCTCCAGACAGTCGGTCATTGCCCCCAAGCTAGGCATAAAAGAGGAGCAATGATGGCCATTGCCCCAAGGGAGCTCCTCAAGAGACATAGTTTCAATGATGGCCTCATCGGAAGGAAAAGTCTCTTTGAGAGGATCAGGTGAATCGGCCTGACCAAGCCAGGGGGATTGAGAGTAGACGTCGAGAGCCATGCTCAAAGGAGCATGCTGAGGAGGTGGAGGATCAAATGCGGCATCGATTCTCCAAACTATTGGAGTCAAGGGCATCGATTCTCCAAACTCAAACACCTGCTCAGGCGTAGGAATAAGCCAGGGGTCATCGGACCTGGAAATCATGTTAACTTGAGCAGTGTGCGGTGGTGGTGCGGGAAAAATACCCATGAGGACTGGGTCTTTGAAGAGACCAGGTCCTACACTGTTCGGGGGATTCAGAATTTGATCCACGTATGGCACGTTGTTCTCAGAGGTAGAGGTGAAAAATGACAACTGATCCACCGTGACAATTTTTCCCTCGTGAGGGAACTTAAGGAGTCGAAAGACGGTGGACGGCACGCAGAGCATGGCATGGGTCCAGCTGCGGCCAAGAAGTATATTGTAGTTGAGTTTGGCGTCAACCACTTCCACTTCCACGTTGACAGTTTTCCCCTGTAAAGTGATCGCTGGACTCTCGAGAACACCCAGGGGTTTGGATTCCCGACCATCAAATGCTTCTAGGGCATTGGGAGATGACGAAAGGGCTGGAGAGCTGATGGCCTTCCAGCAAGCGGAGGACATAACATAGGTAGAGGCACCTTCATCCACAACGGCCCTATGAATGTTAAGACCATTAATCCCGACTTGAATAACAAGAGCGATTTGATGTGGAAGCCGGGGAGTGAAATTCTCTAAATCGAAGGTGAGAAGACTCGAATCGGCGGGATCAATGCCCCCGATCGTAGACAGTAAAGACTTCCGTTGCGAAGGACAACTTTGAAGAAATTCTAGCGTAGACATAGCAGACGGCACCTGTGCCAAATCCTCAGCAATGTTGTAATGTTGAGCGGCACGAGCATTCGGATTATAAGAAGATCTTCGAAGGACACCTTTAGAAGGTGGTTTCACAATGGGTTCAGGAGTAGGCTTCTCGATTTCCAACGAACCGGAGGCAGGTAGGGGAGGCGGTCCATCCGCAACTGCCTTCCCGGGTGCCTGCCGCGATTCGTTGTAATCCTTCGAACGCGTAGCGACAGAGATAGGTGCAACACTCTTCATCATGAAAACTTGGGACCCAAATGGTGCAGATGGTGATGGCTGTTCGACCATCTGGGTCTGCTGAGATGGGAATGTCTCTTTTAGAACAGCCGGAGTCCCTTTAGGGCCCTTAAGAAGTTGACTAACCTCGGATCGTCGTGGAAAATCCTTAGTATAATGGTCCCCTTCACAAATGAGGCAAGGGTACTTCGGTTTATGCTGAGAGCCATCCTCAGTGCGAGATTTAGATTCTGGCTTTGGGGCATCAGATTTAGATTTGCCTTTTCCCTTCTTTTTCCCCTTGGAATTTTTCTCCGTAGGATTGGCCTGGACGGCATTCACTTCCGCGGTTTTACTAGAATCGGATGGGGCGGGATTAGCAGGAGCATTGTTGGAAGAATTAGACTTCTGCTTCCCATTCGAAGATTTCTTCGAATTCTAAGAGACAGAACCAATGACACCATCCACCGCGGGGGTAGGCGGAGCCTTAGAGGTTCCGGACCGCGGGGCATCAGGCAAGATATCATAAAGCGTGCCGGACTGAGAATATACAAGATCCAGATATTGGGCACGTGCAATGGCTTGTTCCTCCGTCACACACGCTCCCATCGCAATATCCTGAGCGATTTTATTCACAAAGGAGGTGGTAAACCAGTGAGTTAGTATCTGATCGGGTATGTGAAACTTGATCAGTCTACGACGGCGCCGCCACTCATGAATGTGATCAGAGATGTGAGTGGCTTTATCCTGCTTCAGAGAAGTCAGGAGGTGCATCCCGGCTTCATAATGAATCGGTAACTGAAAGTGTGTGAGGAAAGCCATGGCTAAAGAATTGAAGTCTTGGAAAATGCCGCGGGATAACTCTATGTACCACTTAGCAGCAGCTCCAGTTAAAGTACGCTGGAAGAGGCGCAGGCGAATCGAATCGTCGACCCAAGAGTTAGACGAACACCAAAGATGATACGTCATCACATGCGCCTGGGGGTCCTCTCCAGCTTTTCCCTCAAACTTGGGGCAGTCACCTGGTATCTTGGTGGGAACCGGAGGCAAATACGGATTATGTAAAATCGGATCATTGGTCAACTTTGAAACATCCGGCAACTCCAAGGTGGCCAGGAATGGCAATGGCGGATTGACCGGCATGCCAGACCCAGGATGAGGACCGTTACCTGTACTCCACAATGGTTGTGAATATCCTTGCCCCCATGGGTTCTGTCCCATAGGATTCTGACCGTAGGGGGTGTAGGTCATATAACCAGACTGATTTGGATGCTGGTAACCAGAGTGTGGGCCCTGATAACTAGGGTACGGACCCTGATTATATGTCGGCCTGGTGTAAGCAGCGTTTGGATTTGGCTGCTGAGTATAGGTAAAACCAGGTGGAGGAGGATAATACTGAGAGCCTCTGGGGTGGTTATAATTCGGTTGAGATTGACCCTGAGGATGAGTAGGCTGCTGAAAAGTGGAACCCTGCGGAGCCTGATAAGTAGGGCGCAGCTGTTGATTTGGCTGCGGCATTGAATGAGTTGGATGCTGAGCAGGGTTAATAGAATGAGCGGGCTGCCCTGAGTGAATAGGTTGACCCGACTGAGAGGGCTACCCTGAACGAACAGGTTGACTCGGATAAATAGGTGGCGCCGGTTGAGCAGGCTGGCCTGGTTGTGAATGAGCCCCAGGTTGTACCGGATGGACCGGTTAGCCTGGAGGCGGAACACCAGGTTGTGCTGGATGGGCCGATTGGCCTGGTGAAGGAACAGGACCAGGTGGTTGTTGGAAACCGGTTTGATCTGAAGCGAAACCATAGGATGGTCCCGGCTAATATGCAACATTAGAAACAATAGGATACTGAGGTTGCATAGGTAAAGAAGGCTGGATTTTCCCCCCAGGACCATAGGCCGGTCCCGGTTGATACCCCGGCTGAGGCTGAACAGGTTGACCGGAAGGGCTATAATATTGTCCTTGTGGACCGTACGATAGCCCTTGTTGGCTGACAGGATAGCCTTGCATGGGCTTCCTCTATGGATCATAAAGATAGCCAGGTTGGCCCGAAGGTTGGCCTTGGAAAGGCTGTCCTTGCGGGTTATAAGCCTGGTTATAAGGTAAACTTTGAGCATAGAGGTAAGCCTCAGGAGCGAGTAGACGTAAAATCTCCCCGTGCTCATCATACTGACCTGGGAAAGCATACACGGGTGTACCATCCTGTGCATAGTGCGAAAAGTAAGAGCGGTTGGGATCTTGGGAGGATGGTCCAACCTCGGCGTTCGACTGTTGCAAAGATAACCGATACTCCTCCGAAGAGATGTTCTCCGGTATAGTAGTCGCTAGATAAACATCTTCAGGAGTTGGCACAGCCCTCGCAGCAGATGCTATGACAACAAGAGAAGAGGCGGCCACACAGACTGTGGGCCGGACGGGAACAGAAGTAACGGGCATCTGAGGAGACACCCCGGGCGTAGTAGCAGCTGGCCTCGAAGAAGGAGCTGACACTCCCATAGAGGCTGCGACGGAAATGATCTGACCCAAAGATCTATATCCCTATGGTAAAGAGGGACTGGCTGTTGACATGTCAGCCAGCTCAAAGTTGTCTCCCTGAAACAATCTTCGTGGGAAGAGCTGATAGTCTTCACTAGACGTTGGAATTTCCTCACCAGAATCACTCATGGTTGATCCTGCCGTTAGATCTCGCAAGAGACGGCGAGGACTAGGAGGAAAAACAGCAGCAACAAAAGGCGAGCCCGATGTAAGAGAAAGGAAATCGGCTCCTAATCTCAATTCAGACACAGGGTCCGAAAAGGGCCAATTGAACTCAACTGGTCCCCCAAAGGGTTGCTCAGAAAGAACCGGTCCTCAGTCAGGAAATTCAGAGACACTGGGCTACTGTGGTTCAGCATAGGATTGGGAAACCTCTGATGAATCGTCCGTGTAAGGACTAACAGTAGACGAAACCGAGGGTTCCGCCACTGTGGCAAAAACAACAAGAGAAAAGATCAAACACACACACGGGCTAAAAAAGAGTCAAGACACACGATCAAACAGTCAACAAGAAATATATAACAGGGCGTATAATCGTGGGTGATTAATTTTTTACCACATTGAAAAATAAGAAACTTCACCGTTTCATGTTTTAAGAGTCGAGAAACAATAAAAGATGACTCTATCTCTTTCAGATTTGACACAAGCGTGAAAGGACAAGCGCTTGACGGTCTTTTCAAATTTAGGGAGTCAGAAAAGACCAAATGACTGCTCAGGAATACTAGGCACAAAGGGTGTACCAAATAACCGTGAACTACAATATACACCTTGGTTTTAATAATGAAAAAGAAATCAACCAAGGACTTTCCGTACGTGCAGGAAATCTCCCCGAATGCTGTGTTCGGTGTATCACGGGTATATGGCGGAAGACTCGGCTTCCTATGGATAAAGGATTGAAACCTATAGGGGTCTCCCTTTATATACTCGACAGTACGGGGAGCACAAGTCCATACTAGCGCTGTCTAAAGCCAAAAGGCGAACGACAGCTACTAGGTTTAAAGACGCCGGAACACGTCTCTAGCCTAGACCTCTAAATGTGTTTCGTTAGATTACAATGATGCCTTAGTGTAAATTGAGTAGATTTTAAAGTTGATCTTCAATTATGTTTCAGTTTTCAGGCCCTAACGAATGTGTTGTTTCCAAAAACTCCTAAATGAAAAGCTACATGCCACAGTACATCATTTTGTTCGATGAAAACTAGCTACAGAAGAGTTGAGAGTTTTTACACAAACAAAATGATCGGAAGACAGACAATGATATCTCTAATGCAACTAATGAAATTGAAAACTTTTCATTCAAATCACTAATTACTAGTAAAATCAAAAATATTACAATTTGCACTAATCAACCAAAAGCAAAAGAGATTTTTTTTTTAATTTTAAATGTTTGATAGCTAGATGCACTTAAGAAAACCGAAAACAAATGGAACAACTTGAGAAACGATATTAAGAGAGCAAAAAAAACAAGTTTCACTCAATGACACCAACAATCAGATCTCAAATCGACCAAAGTCTCTCAAAACCAAGAAAAAGACTCAAAGGCTTCAATGGACCGTGTGATCTAGGCCCAAAGCAAGACCAAATGAAATTTGAGTGTAGAGAAGAACAATCACTCAAAAATCGCAATAAAACGGTGAACAACTACTAAGAGGATGTGGAGGAACAATCAGAGGATTGATTGGATTAAAAAAACACCAAAACTCCTAAGGAGGGCTCGATGCACAAAGCCACTAGATGCTCTAGGGCTTAAAATGTGAAATCGATGGAAAAAATCAAACAACCAAAGGACGAAGGCAAATTCCCAGTCAAAAAGGACTCCAACACACTCAGGTAGCCGAAAAACCAAGAAGAAAAACACTGACCAGACCTAGAGAGCTCAAAACTGAGCAAACTCAAATACCCTACAGGAGTGGCGCGACTGTAAGGCTACAACTGGCGCCAGCAAGCAATTGGCGCGGGCAATACAAAAGCAACATGCGCCAATTGGCGCGACTGTCGGGCTAAAAAGCGCACCAGTCGAGTTTCTCAGCCAAAAATAAAAAATAACTACTCCAGAAGCATATCAATGTAAACTAAGCAAACCAAGAAACAAAAAACAGCAAAAGAACCCAGCCCAAAAGGCTAACCAAGCAAGGAAAATCATAAAACAATCAAAACGAGACAATCCAAACAAGACAGTGAAAACTAGATGATCCCCAGCGGAGTCGCCAAATTGTTGAGGAGGTAAATCCCCTCTGCGGACAGAGGTGATCCCTACTAGCCCAGCAGGGGTCTAGCAACAATCATCAAATGCTACAGCGCAAGTTCCTAATTGTGAATAAATAAGCCAATGATGGAGGCCTACCTGGAGTCCAGTGCTATGATTCTTAGAAGAGACAGTGTTCCCGTTCCTCAGCTTCGGCATATCACAATCCCCAAGATCTCCGTGATTGGACACATGCACATGCAAGAAACAACACGAATACAAGCATAAAATCCAGAATACGCAACTATATATCAGTCAGAAAGGATATAACTCGTCATTATCATAAGTGAAAAACAGATTGGAACCATAACCAGTAGTCATTCATTAATAAGCAATCGAAATAGAGTACAACCAATGTTCTGACGCTGCGGTCTCCTTCGGAAGGGTCTCCAGTCATTCACGTCTCGCAAAGCTTGCCAGGGAAGGGACAAGCCTCTCTAGAGTCTCTCGACGATAGTCTCCTTGCTTGAGTCAGCCTTAAGGGAAGAAAGAGGGCTCTTACAGCACAAAGGCTCTTGGGAATTTGGAGATTCAAAGCTTAGGCACTTCAAGACTAGCTTGCAATGGAAATAGGCAAGATTTGATAGATGGGGAAGGAGGGAGTTGGGATCCCTATTATTGTGGGATTGGCCCTATCATCAAGGAAGATTCCATGAGAGGTGGCAAACCACTTCCCTTCCATGGAACTCCCGTATCCAAACCTCCCAACTCAAGATAGGCAATGGTTTCTGAGTTTGTTGAAACACAACTTCCGCCATCTTTATTTAAAAAACACTCCTTAAATTGGCTGGCGCGACTGCGACTCTGGGACAGAGCGCCAGTTGGCGCGGCCTCTTTGTAGGATTTTCCCCATTGGCGCGAGTGATGAACTGTCTACCCTCGCCAATGCAAAAGGAGATGTTTTCATGGCTTTTTGCAAGGAGATGTCTTTAGGGCAATTGAAGCTCATGTTTAGAGGAATGCATTGATAATGGTTTCAAGGCATGACATTGTTCACAGGTCACAAAATGGGTCCTCCATTGTGCGGGACAGGGAATGGTAGGGACGGTGAAAAATTACTGTGTAACACATATCTTAGACTATCTCCATGAATGGAGGCGGCGTCACAGTTTATGTAAAGCTAAACTCGACAATCGAATCCTCTTAGACTTATTCTTGAAAACTCTGACAGTTGAGATTTCAAAGGATGCGGCGTAGCAAAACCCCACATCCGAAGAGGATGCAATCAGTAAAGCCTAGAAGCTTGAACTAATTTATACTCAGTCAGGATACATTTACAACATTCTTCCTAACACCCTACACCTGTAAACTTATCAAGAATTTCCAGGCGCGTTGAACTCTGCAGACAGATTAATAGGGTCGATGATCCAAGGTTACCTAGGCAGCAGTAGTCAAAATCTTGGTTATGCACGTAGTTCTACCCATAACATGTCTCAACCCAGATTTCAAAGTCATCATATGCCTCAGCAAAATTTGACTAATAGGGCGCAAGTGAATCACCAAGGAGGACCCTATCCTCCGGCTGAGGGGACCGAGTACGCAGAAAGAAACACTGGCGAAAGAGCTCCCCTCCAATGCCCAGGTGCAAACAAGGGACAATGTTATGCTCAGTCCCCAGCACACGACCCACCTACGCAAACCAATGCACAGGTGAACTTAGTGCAACCGTCCCAAAATCAACCACACCAGTAGAACCCTAGACAGGGGGGCAACAACCAACAGTGCCCACCACGATCCCAGGATGGAGGTAACTCCCACAGGAATCAAAACCAGGAGCCAAGTGATTCCCAATGGCAAGGCAAAAGGCCACCTCTATGAAAAAACCATTCTTATTTAATATGTGGTGAGTACGGGCACTATACTCACCACTGTCTCGATCTCCCTGAGCTAAAAAAGCTTTAGAGTAACCAAGGACAAGGAGGATCTTCCTAGCAACCCGCCATGATGCAAGAACCATTCCCAAACCAAGGGATGGTAAGCACTCACCAACAAAACCCAGATGATTCCGGGAAAAACATCCATGAAATCTACATGACTGCGGAAGAGATGTTTTTCCAAACACGGAACCACAGCTACGATGCCCCACCAGACACCACAACATTAGGGGCTAGTACTAGTATGTCGACTGCACCTTTGACCATTTAAAAGATGCCTATAGAACCACTGCCAAAGATGGCAAAGGGACCTAATAGGCGAGCAGGTAACTACTCCA
Source organism: Pinus albicaulis (assembly GCA_034641835.2). Lineage (NCBI taxonomy): Eukaryota > Viridiplantae > Streptophyta > Pinopsida > Pinales > Pinaceae > Pinus > Pinus albicaulis. The sequence goes on along the minus strand of CM076575.1, from coordinate 243,627,620 downwards.
AAGCGACCCATAATTATAGCATCGTGGATGATTTAGCTCAATCACCCGCTGCTATGTACACACTGGAAGTACTATAGTTATGCCCAAAGTAACGAAAAGCCCTACTTTCCGCATTAGGCACTATCGATCCTGCTGATACACGGCTAATGGCTTTTGACTTAGATAAAGCCACCCCTAGGCTTCCTTCTATGGTCACCTTCTAGATACCAGTGTCAGTCCAGAATATCACCATTCACCGATGTGTCATAGACGAGGGTGAATCAACATGCATCATGTCAAAAAAAATTTGGCAGAAGTTGGGTTCTCCCAAACTAAAACCCTCGGCCATAATGCTTTGAGGATAGACGGTCATCCCTTGACCCCCGTCGGCCTCTACCATAATGTCCCAGTCTGCTTAGCCGGGAAGACAGTCCACATAGACATTGACGTCTTAGATGCTCACTTGGATTACAATATACTCCTCGGGCGAACTTATATGTATGCCATGTCTGCCATAGCCTCCTTCGTCTTCCACATTATGATGTTCCCCCACGAGGATCGCATCATTACTGTAGACCAGTTGACACATAGTGAGAAGCGCCCTCGAAATAACACAGATGTAATTCTACCCTATGTAGATACAACCTCAGATGGTCTTTCACGGTACCAAGAATATGGCCCTGGCCAGTTCAAACCGTCGTCCGTTCTAGGGTCATTCCTAGGAGATCATCCCATTATCCCTGAGGCATCGCCCGATACCACAGGGGCCCTAGTATGCATGATGTCCACATCAAGCATTGAGGTTAATCAGGACACAGAATCAAGCAGTAATGACACCGAGGCATCGGCCACAATAGCCTCTCTAGCCTACGCTGCCTCCTAAACCCCTTTCCTCTACCCCCCAACTAGCTTCGTCTCCCAGCAAATTTTGGCAACACTGGTATTAGCCAACATATCGTTGGCGTTCCCAGTTTGGTACCTCATTCCTCCTTCCAGAACAAGAGCCACCAACATTACTACCATGGGGTTAAAGCCCCTCAATCCCGAGGAGCCCCCACCTACCCAAGAAATGGTCGAGACCACCCCTGCAAAGGAAGCTCCCATTGCGAAACCGATGATCACGGCCAAGAAAACTGCAAATAGAGGAAAGAAGATGGTGACCCCAACCATTCAAACGGAATCACTAGTCTGTGCCATATGCGACGTTATAGGCCATCCTACCCATATATGTCTGGAGCTGGATGAATTAAAACCACCCCTCGGCTTCGAAACAGACATCACGATGTCGCGTTACCGTAAAAAGGAACCTACCACCAAAGGTAAAGGCAAAGCGTATCGTACTAATCATGCATGTGCTCTCTATGGAAACTATGGGCACTATACCTACCATTGTCCAGAGATACCATGATATTGGGACACCTTACATGCGATCGAGCAATCCTATCAAGAGGATCCCTCCATCCAGTCTGTCAACGATGAGCCTCGTGTCATCCTATACCTATAGGAAGAGCGACAATCACCAGAAAGGATCCCTGCCAGACCCCTCCCCCCCCCAGTCGAAAGGTGCGTACTCTGCGATGAACTTAATCATTTCACCATTGACTTCCCAGCTTTGGAAATATTCCAATGATGGTACCTAGTCCATATAGTATAACGCGGAAAAATATACATCCCATATTCATGCCAAATATGTGGTGACAACCACCCCGTACGTTGTTGTCACTATATACCACAATTCTGCACGACTTTAGCCTGTATGTGATCAACCATAGTTCGCCTCTCCCATGAATATGGCATCGACTCAAAATCCATGAATAATATGACAACACAAGAGGATGTGACAGATAGATCCATCCCGTTGTGGCCATCTGGAAGATGACCAATTAGGGAGATTCATCCCCCGCCAAGCGCTGACGATACGACACACCATATACGATTCATGTCATCATGTACCAGAACCATGACTCGAGTTGTATGCTCATATGACATAGGTGTCGAGTCAGGTGCAACTACAAGAGTAGTTGTCCCTACGACAGTGGAGACCCAATCTATCTGCACTCTGTCTACTGCATCTGGTTCCACCATATCCATGATGAAATATTTTTCTTGTCTCTTAACTATATCCACCTAGATTACCCCCATTCATTATAAACCTATGCAGGAACAATCCCCCTTCGAGTCTTTGTTTCATTCGGATGAGGATATCCTAGAGGCCATGACGGATCCAGATTATTCGTGGGATGCAATGCATCACCGTTCGCATTTTCTCCACAAGAAAATGTTCAGTCCTAACAAGACAACTGAACCAAATATCTATGTGATCGAATCAAAAGACTTACTGCCATCAGGAAAGGTTGACTGGTTCAAAACCCCATCCCAGTGCCTGATGCGTTCGAGGAAGGAAATATGTCAAATATTTCGCCTACATCAAGGTGAATATATCCCAAAATCCGACAAAGGTAGAAGAAATCTCACTGGGGGAAGCCTGTTCTCCAGAAGAAATAGACTCTTACACTAAACTGTTACAAGAGTATAGATATATCTTCGCATGGGACTACTCAGAAATTCCTGGGCTTAGTCCTACTATCATAGAGCACCATATTGACACTTGTCCTGACGTACCTCTAGTACGCTAGAAACAACGTCAACTGCACCCATCTAAGGCAGAAGCAATCAAGTGAGAAATCGACAAGCTACACAAAGCCAAGTTTATCTACCCCATCGCCTATACATCTTGGGTTTCCAACCATGTTCCTATCATGAAAAAACAAGGCATGATACGCATTTGTACTGATTTTTTAGATTTGAACAAAGCTTTTCCTAAAGACAATTATCCCACTCCATTCATCAACCAGGTCATCAATGCATGTGCAGGACACGAGGCTCTATCCTTTATGGATGGATTCTTCGGATACAGTCAAATCCAAATCCGCCATATGAATCGGTACAAAACCACGTTCACCACCCCTTGGGGCACATTCACATACAAGGTGATGCCATTTGGCCTAAAAAATGTTGGGGCCACCTTCCAAAGGGCCATGAATTATATATTTCACGAGTTTTCACACCTTATCCTCACCTACTTAGACGACTTGACAGTCTGCTCTAAGCATTAGAGGAATTTTGAAGTCTAAAATGGGCCTCCTAAGGAAAATGTACAATCAAAATTCACTTTATGAGAACCAATCACATCTTAGGGGATGACATCATCCCTAATGGTTGAGGTGGCATTGCTTGAGTTAAAGGTACTTACTTGTCACATTCTCAATGGTAAATAAAAACTCATGGTTAACCATTGGTAATGCTCTAAGTACTTTTAAAGTCAAAGTAAAGTACTAATAATAAATGTCATTTCACACTTTTTTAATAAAAAAATTTATTTTCATTTCATATTTCTTGAAAGAAACAATGCATATCCCTATACATTTATTATATTATATTATATTATATTATTTTTATATAGTATATTAATTACATGTTATCATAGAATTTAAATAATATCAATTTTAATTAATATCATATAATATAATTAAGAATTTATAAATTTATATTTATATTTTATTTCAAGTTATTTAAGTACAAAGGACAAATGCATTAGTTGTTCAATGATAATGACTTTTTATTGAAAAGCTCATTCTTATTTATAGTCACATCAATACAATTTTTTTATTAATTTTATTTTGGTACAACTTTTGAATTGAATTTAACTATGGTTACATGGATTGTGGTGCAAAAAGTGAATTGAAAATTCATAAATATTATTTTATTGGTTTAGCTATTATTTTATTATTTTCTAAGGAGGCCCATTTTAGACCTCAAAATTCCCCTAATGAAGCGCTCAAACCATCTTGAGGATCTGTGATTGGTATTCCAAAGATGTCGTCAATAAAACCTATGCTTGAACCCCCTCAAGTGTGTCTTTTGCGTCAGTGCAAGAAGGCTCTAAGGTTTTATTCTGTCCCAACAAGGAATTCGCGTGGACTCTCTCAACGTCCAAGCCATCAAAGAGGTGCCTCCACCTCGAACCCTCAGACAACTTCAAAGCCTGCAGGGAAAGACCAATTTTCTGAGACGCTTCATCCCATATTATGCCACCTGTGCTCAAGGGTTCTTGTGCCTTCTTCGATAGGACATTCCCTTTAAATGGGATGACCACGCCCAAAAATCATTTTACGCGCTAAAGGAGACATTGTCCTCAACACCACTCATTAGTCCCCCAGACTACGACAAGGATTATATCCTATATCTATTAGCTTCTGAGTCCACATTAGCCGGAGTATTGATTCAGGAAGGCCTGGATAGAAAGGAACATGTAATATATTACGTCAGCAAAACCTTGTCGGGACTAGCATTGAGATATGAACCCAAAGAAAAGACTACCCTAGTATTAATCTACGCTGTCCAAAAACTTCGCCACTACATCATCTTAAAAACCACTACGGTTTTCGCAGATATTAACCCCATCAAATACCTACTCATGTGCCGCTTAATGAACCACAAGCATTGGATAGTCATTCTCCAAGAATAACACTTACATTTTCACTCCCCCAAGAGCAAAAAGGCACTTGCCTTAGCAGAGTTCATAGCGGACCTCCCAGGAAAATCCAAGGTATCACCATTAGACGATTCACTGCCAGATGAACATCTCTTCTTTGTAGCAACCGACGACCCTTGGTATGGAGACATTCTCCTATTCTTGCAAACCCAAAATTTCAGACCTCATCTCACATGAGACGATCGTTGGTGCATACACTAGCAAGCCCCTCGACATCTCCTTCTGGGAGATGTCTTATACGTTGTTGCCTTACTCATGACCAAGCAGAACAAGCCCTTAATTATTTCCATGGAGGTGCTTGTGGCAGGCATCTATCAGGAATGGCTACCACCCAAAAATTCCTACGGGCAGGATATTTCTGGTCCTCCCTGTTTTGCGACTGCATCACAACAGTCAAAATATGTGAACGATGCCAACGCTTCACTCATAAGGCAAGAGCACCTCCCGCTCCTCTGCACCCCGTCATAGTAGACAACCCCTTTTGTAAATGGGGGATTTACTTTATGACTTGTAACCCTGCCTCATTAGGTAACCATAAATACATCATTGTGGTTTTTTACTATTTCACCAAGTGGGCCAAGGCCATGCCCACATACGACAACACAGTAGAAACTGTCGCCCGATTTGGCGTACCCAAAGAGTTATTTTCCGACCATGGGAAACACTTCAAGAATGAAGTTTTCTAGGAACTCTCTCACCACCTCGGATTCACCCAGGAATTTGCTTCACCATACTACCCCCATTCCAACAGACAGGTAGAAGCCATTAAAAAAGTACTCAAAACTATGTTACAACGCATGGTGAATAACCATAAAACCAACTGGCACCATATGCTCTTTTCCGCCCTGTGGGAATACCGCATGATGGTAAAGACATCCATTGGTATCACTCCCTTCCACTTGGTATATGGGGTCGAGGCCATGATTCCCATAGAACGTTAAATCCCGAATTTTCATTCCTCCATCGAACTCCTCAATGACACCCAGCTGCTAGAGCAGCGCCTAGTACATCTAGAGCTTGTCGACAAAAATTGATGACAGTTGCTACAACATAACGAGGCCCACAAGAAAAGGGTTAAAGCATCATTTGACCGCCACATCACCCCTTGCTCATTCATCGAGGGAGAATTATTCCTCCGCTACGATGTCGCAGAAGAGGCCTTAGGGCCAGGAAAGTTTAAAACCTTGTGGAAAGGACCATACATCATCAAGCACTACCTCCAACAAGGGGCATACATATTGATGGAACCAGATGAGACTTGCCTCACTAACCCCGTCAACAACCTTTACCTCAAGAAGTTATACCCATAAGGGCCCCAGCAGCCCTTCCCCTAGAGTTAGAGTACACATAAACCCACCCACTCAAAAAACTTTTTTTTGACCCAAATACTTATTTTAAAAAAGTGCTCAAAGTATCACCATGGATCACCAAAGCGAACCCTATTTTGGATTTATAGATGGAGCATCAAGATGGTCTCAAAATTTAGTTGCAGTCGCCCGAGTCATTTACCATCATGACCGATCACCACTATGTGCAAATGGTGTGTGTATCGGCTCAGCAACAAACAATTAGGCATAATATGACACCATCATCAGACTTATGTGCAACACCCTCCATCGGGGCATTCGTCGTGTTATTGCCTAAATCTACCTTAGGCTGAAAGAAGGCAAAGTTTAGGGTAACATCAAACCATGCTCAGTCTGGTAGCTAGCCCTACCAGAATAGGAGAGGGCTCTCTCCGGGTCAATCTCAGCAAAAATAATCAATAGGGCTTGAGATGACTTGAAATAAAGGCTAATTTTAGGCTAGGTATATAGGTGAAAGGATTTGATTTTTATTTTGGGGGTTTTTGTTGGATCAAAGGGAAAGGCAGTTTTGGGTGCGGGGATGAGGCCTAGTTTTTGCAAAGTTCTTATTAGGGCAAGGAAGGCAATTGTTTTGATGCTTTAGATTTAATGAATGGATGGTTCAGACCGGTGAGGAGCTAAAGAGGGAAAGAGGATTTCAATAATCCTCTTCAAGCAGATAAAAACATGGAAAATAAACAAAACTGAAGGCAGAGCAAAGCAAGCTAATGAATTCCACCTTTATCACTCATTTTTTTAATTTAAGAAGAAAAGAGAAGGGAAATGATACACATAAACATCATTGAACTTACAATTACATAGAGAAAAACACCATCAAAACACAGAGCCACATGGATCCCAAAGAGTGCTGCAAACCCTGGTCTATTCCTTTGCCAAAAGTGCAGAGATGAAATGTACAATGAAGTGCCAAGCAATCCCAAGTGTCCAACCCTGAAAATGACTAAATAACTACATGATATAGACAAGCCTAACTCATTCCCATGCCTCTAGGGGTCGATCTCATCATTATAGGAGCTGTTTCAACCATATCTAAACTAAGAACTGAAAAATAGGCAATGAAACAACTTGCCTCTATATGGTAGGAAACTTATTCATTCACTTACATTTCACTTTTTGGTGAATTAATCTACTAATATGAGTAAAAATGTGCCAAAATTACATCATGTTCGTGAAATTACATCAAGGTACATCAAGAGTTACATGAAAAAGTCAAACTGGCCAAAACTAGGTGAAATTCTGAGTTGCTAAGTGAAAAATAGGGCAAATTTCCCTATGCGTTGCACCTGAAATATCTATGAGTAGCACAAGTTTGAGGCTGATTTTGAGGGCCTTACCAAAGTCAAAATTAAGTGCAGGATAGCTCGTTGGAAAGCTATACCTATCTAATTTCCAACCCAAGTTGAATTTCTAGCTTTGGTTTCCATTTTCCCCTCCAAAAGTTCAATCTCCTAACACTGCTTCCTGTGTGTGCAAAAAGTGGCAAAAAGGCCATTTTAGGGTGTTTTTGACCCTTTAGGCAACCCAGAACTTGATGAAATCATTAGGTAATCCATATGCATGCATAAATTTTTATGAAAAATCCAGAAATGTAAATTTTTCCTCCTAAAGAGCTGCCAATTATAAGTGTGCGCCAAGTGGCGCTACGCGTCGGGCAGGAAAATCTGTGTTTAGGCCCAAAAATTCAAAATTGTCAAAAACTTTCCCAAATTTCTTGAAATTTGGGCTGAATGCCCACCATAAAGCACTATGCTGGGCCAAAGAATCTTTGGCCAAAATTTGGAGTCTATCATGCCTTTTGCGACGCTTTAGTGCCCTCCTTAGCCTTGACTTCAGGATCTTGATCCTCGCTTTGCAAACATGATGTCGCGCCCAATAATGGTTCTTCATGTGTCTGAGCATGTTCTTTTCCTTGTTTTCCTTCGCCAACAGCTTCTCAAGATGAATTTTGACCCTCTCAAGCCAATTCTCTCTATCAGCCTCAATCTCCTGCTCAATGGGTGTCATCTTTGTTGGGCTTCTTCGAGTAGCTTGCCGATTCTCACGGATGTTTTGCAACTCCATGATCGTCTGCTGATCCTCCAACTGTTTGTTGCGCTGCTCCAGATAGTTTATGATCCATTGATCTCTTTGCAATTTTTCAGTCAATGTGTCGATCTCAGCCTTCTGCTCCTGAATGATCTCTCTCAACTTTGAGCTTGGAGAGCTCAAATCCTCATTAATCAATATAAAATCAGTATCCTGGCATCCTAAAGGGCCCTCATCTTTCATAGGCCTCTTACCTCTGTCCTGTACCTGTACCTGTGTTGCTGATGACAGCAACGAGACTCCTTCCACCCCCGGTGGAGATAGTACTCGTCGGGCTGCTGCAAACAATACTCTGGTGCCTCTCTGATAAGTAACAAACACTGGCACACTAATATGCTCTGTCTCGTGACCTTCAGGATGATGTGAAGGTTCACCTGTATCATGGACAACCTCCGGAGGAACCTGAGGAGCTGTGAAAAAGTCATGGGAAATGAAATCCTCCCATGCAATACCTTGCTGAACTGTCTCACATAGCTAGGCCTGATGTATGGTTCATAATGCACTCTGTCCACCTGATGTCTCTTATTCCACTGTTCACCCACATTCAGTATTCCAGTTGCTTGAGATGTGGTTTCCGGTGTCAAGGTGAAATTTACACCAGCAAGAGTTACCTGACCATCATGCAAATGTAATACAAATAACCGAGCCAACTCCTGATGATGCTGAATCTGAGCAATCATCTCACAATAATGATAGCATGACTACTCTCGAAAACATGCCATGGCAAGTGGGCAGGCCTGCAATTGGGTCAATGAGTTGGGTTCTTCTCTCACATGTTTGCCACCTTTACGAGGCCTTCTCAGTGCATGTGGCTCAGTGGTAGAATCACTATCTCTGTCATAGGATGTAACAGTGTCTATCTCCATAATGTTTCAAGGTCTATTTTTGGCTTTAATGAGATGAGGAATGAGAATTTGGTTGTTTTGTCTTAGTTTCCAAATATTGTCAAAGGGGAGGGACTGTGGGAAAAGTAAGACAGTGGGGACAATGTGACTCAATCAAGTGAAATTAGAGGTGTAGGGACAGTTGTTTGGACTTGGGGTGTGGGAATTTTTTACAAATGAAATGGGAAGGGAAATTCATAGGCAATGCAATGATTTTATGGATAGGGAAATGGGCTTAGGAGTGAACGACATTGGGGATGTAAGGGAAATTAAAAATGGATTATAATGATAATATAACACTGATGGGAAAGGAACAACAGATAGGGAATGGAGTCCTTGGCACCAAAATCAAAATTTTAACTTCAAATTTCAAACCCTAAGGGAGAAAATTTCTAGCAAAAGGATAGGGTTTGAATTTTGACATTACGAATTCTCAAAACCAATCTTTGAAACCACACCAAAAACTATTCAATGGCACTTGCAAGATTTCATAAACTTACTCGGAGCATAGGAGGTTGAGTCGATTTGAATTTTATGGAGCAGTGGCAAAAATTTTGTTTGTCGGCCCTATGCGCCGCGCGCATAACCCAGTGTGCCGCGACCGTTGTGATTTGCACGGTGAAAAACGTTTGTATGCGCCGCGACTTGCTTGTGCGCCACAACCACCTCCCAACGCGCCGCGACTGTAAACTCACTAACAGTTCAGCCTCCAACAATGGATTTTGCTTCCTTCATGATTTTTCTTTGCTCTTTGATGACTCTTGCATGAAACCAAAGTTTTGAATATGAACATATCTTATATATACAAAGGATTTTGATTTTTGTTTTGAAATAACCCACTTTCTAATGTTTGAACTTTGACACTTTCACTTTTTAAAATAAACTTTGTTTTTGTTTGTTTCCTTTGATTTTTGAATTGATGATGAATCTCTTGTCTATTTTTTGTAGGGATAGCTGGCATGGAATTTGGCAAAGGCAACCAGGGCTGTGCCTAAAGAACTTCACAACTGAGAAAACTTTGAAAATTACATTACATTTATTACAAAGGATGAATTTGACGATTTTTCTTCAAAACAGAGTTTTGAAGAAAAGTCATGATCAAGTATTATGACGATGAAATTTTTGCAATGAAAACTTATTTCGAACCTCCCTCATGTGCCTGCTGACATTATTAGACATTCTGAAGACGAAACCCTAGACCTAATGGGACTAAAAACCCTAAAATGACTCTTTGGCAAACAGGAGGCCAAACATGACTGTAAATGACTGTAAAATTGACTTTGATAAACAAACACGGACCAGCAGGTACATGACATGAGGGATATGAGAGAAAAGACCCTTCCGTCAAATGATCCATGCTCCTAACGGAATGCAGCTGACTGAACTGAATGAGACACCTAAAATGAAATGCAACAAGATATTTTGATCTCTGACGGAGGGATGAAGATATTGACTCTAACATTGGCTCCAATGGGGATGGTAGCTCCTTGGAGGTGCCAAGAACTACAGATTTCTGGGAGAGTAGGCAGTGCCTTCGTCCATTGGGCTATGGAGTCCATAACTTCAACAAATTAACACAAGAATCTTGACTCATTTATTGACTGAAAATTTGACTCAAAGTGACTCAATTTTGAAACTGAAATGACTGAAAAACTTGACTCGACAAACTCAAACCAAAACTGAAATAAATATTCATAATTATAGCCTTCACTTCAGGCCCCAAACTGAATAAAAGATCACAGCACACACTTGCAATGAAACTAAAATAAGTGGTATGTACAGTGACAATGTAAAACAGTAGAAAACATCTCAGAAATGATACCGCTTGAACAGCCGACCATTGACCGGCCCTCCTGGACAATCTTCTCCATTCATCTCCTTTAGAAGAAAAGCATTCTGACCCCAATATGCAACAATTTTAAACGGTCCTTTCCAGAGATTTTCGAACTTACCGTGCTTAGCCTTTTCCTCATTTCTTGCATCCCATTTCAGCACCACTTCTTCCAATTGAAATTTTTCTGCCTTTGCTTTTCTGTCATAGATTTTCTTAATTCTCTCCTGCAGCTTGAATGTGTTTTGGAAAACTTCTTCTCTTTTCTGCTACAAATGGATCATTTGATTTATTCTTCTTTGCATATGATCATCTTCACCGCCAGCTTCCTGTAGAAGTTTGACCACTGGAACTGTGAGAGAGGTAGGAAACACTGTATCAACTCTATAAACTAACTCAAAAGGGGACATACCAATGGATTTCTTCTGACTCACTCGATCTGCCCAAAGTGCATTGACCAACTTCTTATGCCAACTTTTCTTGTTTATTTCCAGCAACTTTTTAATGATGTTGACCAAAGATTTGTTGGAAGACTCCGCCAATCTGTTGCCTTGCGGATGATAAGCGGTTGAGTGTCCCAAAATGATATGATACTTGTCACAAAACTCAATCATCCTTTTTTATTTGAAAGCTGCTGCGTTATCAATGATTAAATTATTCGGGCAACCAAAACGAGACAAAATGTTACTCTCAAGGAAAGAAATTATTACCGAATCCGTAGCTTTCCTGGTGGGAATTGCCTCAATCCATTTCGTGAAATAATCTGTCACTGCGAGGATCCACTTATGCTGGGCTGAAGAAGCAAGATGGATCTCACCAATGAAATCCAAACCCCACTGTTGAAAAGGAGCACTTACCTCAATAGGCTTAAGCGGCAAAGGCTGCAATTTCTACCTTCCTTAAAAAATCTGACATTCATGACAGCTTTTGACAGTCTTATACACATCAGCAAAAAGTGTCGGCCAATAATATCCCGCTCTCAAAATATTGTTGGCCGTTGTTTTCCAAAAAAGGTGACCGCCACAATCTCCCTTATGAAAATCCTCCATAACCTACTTTTCTTCTTCTTCCACTAAACAATTCAGCAAAACACCACCGGGATCTTTCCAATAGAGTGAATTATTCAAAACACAAAATTAGCAGTCTTCAATTTCAGAGTTCTACTTTTGTTCCTAGCCATGTCGGGTGGTGGTGACAAGTTTTGGAGCACATATACAATATCTAAATACCAAGGAGAAAGCACAAATATTTCTAATACGTGAACTGATGAACTTTCCTCATTCTCCTCGGACATAGCAGCAATGATATTGAGTCCAAGGCATGAAAATTCGATTCCGCCATTAGCTTAGCCAGCCCTTGTCCTTTGATAAGCTTTGTAGGCTTTATCTCCACATCATACTCCAACAAGGCAGCAATCCATTTGCCCCGTCTCCCTTCCGGATCTGTTTGAACTAAAACATCCTTAACAGCAGCGTTAGGAACATAAGCAAGAATATGAGAATGCAGAATATATACGCGAAAATATTTCAACGCTTTCACAAGAGAAAGAGCTTGCTTTTCAATTATGTTATATTTCAAGGCTGCATATCTTATGGTACGACTAAAAAAATCAATTGGTTTTTCATTCCCATCTCTTTTCTGCATTAATACTGCTGCCATAGTATGCTCCGAAGCAAATGAAAACAAAATAAAATCCTGAGTGTAATCTGGGCTGATCAAAACAGGAGCTGAAGAAAGAACCAACTTCACTAGATTGAAAGAATTTGCAGCCTCCTCAATCCACTTTAATACGCTACAAACAAGTAAAATAACATGCTTAGACACATGAAGAACCATTATTGGGCGCGACATCATGTTTGCAAAGCGAGGATCAAGATCCTAAAGGTAAGGCTAAGGAGGGCACTAAAGCGTCGCAAAAGGCATGATAGACTCCAAATTTTGGTCGAAGCTTCTTTGGCCCAACATAGTGCTTGATGGTGGGCATTCAGCCCAAATTTCAAGAATTTTGGGAAAAATTTTGACAATTTTGAATTTTTGGGCCTAAACACAGATTTTCCTGCCCGACACGTAGCGCCACTTGGCGCGCAGTTATAATTGGCAGCTCTTCAGGAGGAAAAATTTATATTTCTGGATTTTTCATCAAAATTTATGCATGCATATGGATTACCTAAGTATTTCATCAAGTTCTGGGTTGCCTAAAGGGTCAAAAACACCCTAAAAATGGCCTTTCTGCCACTTTTTACACACACAGGAAGCAATGTTGGGAGATTGAACTTTTGGAGGGGAAAATGGAAACCAAATCCAGAAATTCCACTTGGGTTGGAAAGTAGACAGGAAATGATTTCCAACGAGCTATCCTGCACTCAATTTTGACTTCAGGAAGGCCCTCAAAATCAGCCTCAAACTTGTGTTATGCATAGAGATTTCAGGCGCGACGCATAGGGAAATTTGGCCTATTTTTCACTCAGCAGCTCAGAATTTCGCCTAGTTTTGGCCAGTTTGACTTTTTCATGTAACTCTTGATGTAGCTTGATGTAATTTCATGACCATGATGTAATTTTGGCACATTTTTACTCATATTAGTATATTCATTCACCAAAAAGTGAAATGTAAGTGAATGAATCAGTTTCCTACCATATAGAGGCAAGTTGTTTCATTGCCTATTTTTCAGTTCTTAGTTTAGATATGGTTGAAACAGCTCCTAGAATGATGAGCTCGACCCCTAGAGGCATGGAAATGATTTAGGCTTGTCTATATCATGTATTTCTTCAGTCATTTTCAGGGTTGGACACTTGGGATTGCTTGGCACTTCATTGTACATTTCATCTCTGCACTTTTGGCAAAGGAATAGACCAGGGTTTGCAGCACTCTTTGGGATCCATGTGGCTCTCTGTTTTGATGGTTTTTTTCTCTATGTAATTGTAAGTTCACTGATGTTTATGTGTATCATTTCCCTTCTCCTTTCTTCTTAAATTAAACAAATGAGTGATAAAGGTGGAATTCATTAGCTTGCTTTGCTCTGCCTTCAATTTTGTTTAATTTTCCATGTTTTCATCTACTTGAAGAGGATTATTGAAAGCCTCTTTCCCTCTTCAGCTCCTCACCAGTCTAAACCATCCATTCATTCAATATAAAGCATCAAAACAATTTCCTTCCTTGCCCCAATCAGACCTCTGCAAAAACTAGGCCTCATCCCCGCACCCAAAACTGCCTTTCCCTTTGATCCAACAAAAACCCCCAAAATAAAAATAAAATCCTTTCACCTATATACCTAGCCTAAAATTAGCCTTTATTTCAAGTCATCTCAAGTCCTATTGATTATTTTTGCTGAGATTGACCCAGAGAGATCCCTCTCCTGTTCTGGTAGGGCTAGCTACCAGACTGAGCGTGGTTTGATGTTACCCTGAACTCTGCCTTCTTTAAGCCTGAGGTAGATTTAGGCAATAACACGTCGTATGCATATCTACCTCGATTCCTAGTTAGTATTATCACATCTAAACCAAACATTTGAGACAAGAGACACACACCTATTTAGAAAATATTTGTGTGCCAAAATATTAAGCAGACAATTTGATTACGTTACATTTTCACATGTACCAAGGAATCAAAACCAAACAGCTAATCGCATAGCTAACAATATCCTAAACTGGAATTCATATCAAATAAACCATCATACATAAAACCAAAAATATAGGCATCCATCACAACACATAAACTGAAATAGGTGATACATCATGTAGAGCCACAAAAAATATCTCTCATATATATATCAAAAAATATGTGTATCTGAGTACAAAAATAGTGTCGCTGGCCCACTGGCTAGCCAAACGATACAAAATTCTTCAAAAAAAATGGAAGCATCCTCATAACGGGTGCTTTCCCTATGTACAAAACTTCTCTAGGGGGGTGCCCCCTCAAGTGGGGCACCTGGACCAACCGCTACTCCCGTTACCACCACCGGAGCTATTGTTGCCACCCAACGTAGAGTGGGCCGATAATCCCTCTTGCGGGCCATCACTGTCTCTAATAAAATCTCCTTGAATTCATACATGAAACCTCGAGCAGGAATACCCTGGGTCAAGGAGTCCACTCAACCCCATAAATCCTCAAGAACAGTCACCTAAGCTGTCAATGTTGCAATGCGCGTCTCTACCGCATTAGTACGAGCTCGCTCGGCTGTAACCTCACTAGCAACCAAGCTGCTACCCTCACTTGAGGGTCTAGCACCATCTCTGCCAAGTCCGCCAGCACCAGCGCCTAGCCCACCTGCATCACCTCCTCCCGGATCGCCCCGAGGTCGTCGTGGAGGATCGTGACCCACTATTCGGGCCACAAGGCGACCCACCTCACCAACATCTGCATGAGTAACCAAAATAATGTCAGTATTGATAGAAAATCACATAAGTACATAAATACTCAAGCAAATGCAGAAAAAATATAACGCATACCTGCAGGTCCCCAAAAATAACCAAAAGGGAGACCCATGTCTGGGTCACCCTAGAAGTCCATCCCCGCATATGGGTATGGAAAGAACATATGTGGGTTGGCCTCAAACCAGGCCTCTTTTGTGGCATTCCAATAACACCCCACCATGCCACCACTGCCCCGCGGCATCACTGGAACCCACCTCCTCATACATGGCTCCTGTGGCCCTCCAATGGGCACCGCCACCACCGGCCTCAGCACCACCACCCGCTCGTACATGATGTTGCATAAGATATTGGCATACAAAAAATAATTTGATCCACATTGGACCTTGTTCAATTGCGACACCATACCATCAGAACAAAATCGGGCAAAGTCAAAGAAATGCTCGGACCTCAACTGGTGCAAAACTCCAACTTGCGGACCAAATGCTTGATGCAGAGCGAACGACCCCGTCAGTCGTACGATCACTGCTAGAGCACACTGCTCTGCCACATCTGTCACTAATGCAATATTTATGCATCCATCAGTGAGAGGTGCCCCTCTGCAATGGCACCTTCGGAATCTATCCAGGTTCACTCTCCCAAAGGAGAATGGGTATCTCAAAGCCTCCCCCTGAGGCAGTAACCCGATCATGAAGTAGATATCTGTCTCGAGACGGATCACCAGGTTCGTCCCCAATAACACAAACATGTTGCGCCTCCTGCACCAGTGTTGTATAATGTAGCATAGTAAGTGGTCCTGCAACCGTAGAAACTCATGTTCAACAAAAATTTCAAAAGGCCCCACACGGTCAACTAATGACGCACTCCAGCATCAGCAGCTAGAGTGGTCCGAATCTCAGGCCAGTCCTACTCTCTCCACACCAACCTGTCATCAACCCAGGAACCCATCAGTACAGAGAAAAACATCAAAAATAGACAAAAATAAAAAATATTCTGTCACCCTGGCCTTTGCGTGCCTATCCCTCAGGCAAGCGTGCCCTCGCATGCCTGTATTATTCACATGTGCGCCTTTGTGCACAAAAATAAGGGAACATCGCACCCTCACGTGCCTATCCCTCAAAATTGTGCACAAAGAAGGTGCTCTTTTTCCTAGATCACCCACGCAATCAAGGGAAAAAGCCACTCAGAGGCTGTACAAACCCAATTTTTACTGCCCACAACACCATCAAACTGAAAAAATTTAAATGCAGGACGTCATGAAAGTTACCTCAGCATCATATCGCTAGTTCCTAGTACACAGGCTAACCACAACATCAAGAAAGGCTCTGCAAGCACCTCTGATCTCCCAAAACTCAGCAACTACAAATGAATAGGATTAGGGCCATAATCCACTATTTATCGCCCTTTTCAATAACTTTGAAAGTACATAACAGGAGATCAGAAGGTCCATCTTGCAAACCATAAGTTGCACCATCATCAGCATGCCATGACGAAAGAAAGCAATACCACACATTCACTTTCCAGAAAAAAATAATTTTTCAGCGCCAGTAGGTATGCCCTCTCTCATCTTATTTTTTAAAGCTCATGCCTTTTAATGATATTTGATGAAAATAATATGCTTTCACTTGAGGTAGTTGTTTTTGCAAGAATAACCCACAAACCATTCACAACACCATCTACTGAAGGTTCTAGAGCAGGTATCCTTCTACCCCCAGCATGATAGAGTCCCAGAAAGCTTTGCATATCCTAACATCATTTCTCCATCAGAAATAAACCATAGGGTCCTCATATCCAACCGTGTTTAGCATCACCTCACCCTGCACATGATAAACATCCGTGTTGGTCGGTAGAGGCTCCCCTCCATGGCACTCGTCACCAAAAGTAGACCATATATCACAGCAAAAGTGATGCCATGGCCATACCTCTTCAGTCTGGGAAGCACCTCATGCCCATCCATTCATCATGCATAAGGTCAATTTTACCGTGCTAACTGAAACCCCCTTCCCAGACGATTAGGTTGTACAAGCAAATCGAAAGTGCACCCTCGCGCATCGCATTTGGCCCACCATACCTCCACCATCATAATCCCTTTTACGACACTTTTTCATCCGCTTCATCAACCCCATACACGAGACCAACGAATGGGACCCCCACCCCCAGAAAAACATTGTCCTCACACTTCCAGTGAGCAAAAAATTTGATGTTTTTGGGTACCCGTCTCTATGTTTTGTACAAACCAAACCTCATTATTTTATTCTTTTGGTAAGTGAAAAAATACTGCAAATGGTGTACTTCACCCCTTCACCCTCATATTTCATCTTTTCTCCCATGGAAGCAGTCCCTCATTCCCCTTGGTCGATGTATTTCACCCACACACACACACCATCATGACACTCATAGCCAGGTTTACCTCGGACCACTGAATCCCCATAATCATTTTTCAGTCACCTCTCACCAACATGCCTATGTTAAACCCATCACATCTAGGTCCCCGACCCCTCAGGTCAGCAACCCATAGTTCAGTTAAGGCTTCCTTTTTGTCGACCTCGACTCCTCTCTTCCAAATAGGAAGTGGTACCTTGGATCACCCCTCCCCATGTAAAGGGGTATCCTCGGGTGGCATTGTGGGAGACATCATTTCCCACAGATGTCATCGATCCTTCTGACATTTGACTACGACAAAAGCTTTCATGTCAAGATGGTATCGTGCCTTACAACCATTACACTTTGATCGAGATCCATCGAAGACCCGTGCCTCCATAAGCGTCTCTATCAAACAATGCTTACACGGGAAGGTCCCAACAGCTATGCATACATGGCATAGCTATATGCCATACCAATTTTACGCATGCAGGTACCATGTTCCACCTATCGTCAAAGAAAAAATGACCCTGAGGGTGTCAACAGTCGTCGTCAACAACCACCAGCGTCACTACCACAATAGTGACGCAGACAACACATGTATATGTCAATTTTGTTTACCTAGCCATAACATCACGAGCATGGGACATGCCTGCCTCGTTGAATTTTTTATATATGTTGTATATTTTGTTTGCTTGCAGGGATCCCTTAGGCCATGGTAACCTCGGAAACGGTGCAGGGTGTTGTCAATTCTAAGATTCACATAGGTCTCTCTCTCTCTCTCTCTCTCTCTCTCTCTCTCTCTGCGCACGATACAAAAAAGAATCTACAATGTATTTCGACTATATAGTCCTTCCTAGACCTTGCACATTAGGGGGAAACTATTAACACTGTAAAATCGTACAGCAGAAGATGACATTAATTAATGTCAAGCCAAAGGATTTACAGGGCAGGAACACATTATGGAATCAAGAAAGTATTTAAAATCTCTAAGTTTTTTAGAAAATAAAATTTGAACTAGTCTAAAATGTTGATTGTGTGCATTATTCTTCGAGGAGAGCGCCTTCTGCACGTCTTTTTGCCCGATAAGCGCACATTCCTGAAAGTGGAAAAATGTCACTTTCTGGGACCACACAAAGCAAAGGATAGTTACTCCTTGCATGAAGCTACCTAAGGACAGCCACTAGCGCCTCCTTAGACATTATGTGAGCACACAAAGGAATATTTGGAGCACACAATGGAATCATACCTCTCCCTTGGGTCACCATCCACCATGTACCAAGGGAGGGAAGGAGGATTTTAAATCCCCTTTATAAAGCCACCAAGAGATGAAGAATGGGTGATCACATTGTTATGCTAGCCAGAATTTCCCAAGAAATACCAACAGTGTGTGACCTAGTGCTGGAGATAGAGGGGACTCAATTGTTGGCCACCCAACAATCCTAGTCCATCACAGTGAAGAGAGAGAGGGAGACTGCATCAGAGGCATAGATTGGAAAAACAATATCCTTGCATTGAGACCTAGAACCATTGTCTAGGGGCCCTTTATAAAGTGGGTAAAATTTCTTCTCCATATCAAACATTTAACTAGAAGAGGCCTAGAGCCATTGTTTGCATTATTATCGTTTTGACTCTCTTCAATAACTTTTGTATATTTGTGTTTTATTTTTTTAGTTTAATTTGAGCATACTTTTGCATACTTTTTTTTCTCTAGATTGTATGCTTTTGAGGTCCACCACTTTCTGCCTGTTACCAATATTTTATAGGGGTAGACCACACCCCTTAAACTAGTGTGATTTCGTACACCCGTGCGTCAAATACACCACAACAAGTGGTATGCTAAGCTTGGAAATTTTGGTTTCTTTCAGAATGAGGTGCATTACTTGGGACATGTTGTCTCCAACGATGGCATTGCAGTAGATCCAAAAAATATAAGGGCCATCACGGAATGGGTAGCTCCTAATAATGTAGATGAGGTGAGATCTTTCATGGGATTGACAAGCTATTACAGAAGGTTCATCAGGAATTTCTCATAGATTTCTTATATGATTACATCATTGCATAGGAAAGGTAAGAATTTCGAGTGGACAGAGGAGTGTGAGGCTAGTTTTGAGTAGCTTAAGTAGTTGTTAACACATGATCCACTGTTAAAGATCACAAATCCAGACAAAGAGTTTATAATGTGTACAGATTCTTGCAAGAGAGGGCTTGGTGGAGTCCTCATGCAGGAGGGACATGTAGTATGCTATGAGCCATGGAAATTGAATGAACATGAACATAACTATTATCTTGAGCTAGCAACGATCATCCATGCACTGAAGATGTGGAAGTTTGTACTGATGATTAATCACATTGGCCAGTTGAGGTAAACGATCATCCATGGCACTATCTTCTTGGCAAGAAGTTTGTACTGATGAGTAATCACAATGGGTTGAGGTACTTTTTGACTATCCGAATTTGAATTCCAAGCAGACTAGATGGTTGGCTATGATCAGCGAGTTTTATTTTAGGATCAATTACATCAAAGGTAAAGAGAATAGGGTTGCAGATGCTCTTAGTAGGCAGATAGAGGTAAATCATATTGCAGTTGTGAGCTCCTATAGGACATATTTACAGGATAGGATCTTGCATGCATGCCAGGAGGATGTCAGATATATTGATCTTAGGCACAGATTGCAGTAGTGTAGTGGTATAGGTACAAGTATAGGTATAGGTACAGGTACAGGTGCGTGTTTACAGGATGTGGACTATTGCCTTATGGCAAATGGATTGGTCATATTTAGAGACAGGATATATGTATCAGACAGTAGTGATATCAAGAAGGAGATCTTGAGGGAGTTTTATGTGAAACCATATTCAGGTCACCCATGCTACTAGAAGATGTTGACTGCAGTAAAGAGATTCCATTATTGGTCGAACATGAAGAGGGATGTAGCAGATTTCATGGGTAGGTGTTTGGATTTTCAGCAGGTAAAGGCATATTGTAGGCATCCATGTGATCTATTGCAGCCTATTACAATTCCATAATTGAAATGGGATATTGTTTCCATGGACTTTGTCACATGTTTTCTGAGGACAGTGAGACAACATGATTATATCATGGTGGTTGTGGATAGGTTGAAAAAGGTTGCACACTTCACTCCAGTGAAGGCTACCTATTCAACTAGCGATGTAGCGCAGGTGTTCATTAGAGACAGTCAGATTTTCTGGTGTTCCAAAGAAGATCGTGTTAGACAGGGATGCAAATTTCACTTCCAAGTTTTGGAAGGAATTAGTTTCAGGATTGGGCACTAAGTTAGCCTTCATCACATCTTATCATTCACAGATAGATGGACAGACTAAGAGGGTCAACAGGATCTTGCAGGACATGTTGAGGATTTATGTGATGCATTAGCAGCGGAAATGGGAAGAGTATATACCATTGGTTGGGTGTGAATACAACAACAAGTATCAAGATTCATTGGGTATGAGTCCCTTTGAGGCACTGTATGGACGGAGTTGTAATACTCCTATAAGTTGGAGTGATATAGTTAAAATGTGTTGATTGGGTCAAACATGGAACATTAAATGCAGGTTATAAAGAAGAATTTAAAGGCAACATAGGACAAAAAACAAAGTTATGCAAACCATCACGGGGTATTTAAGGAGTTACAGCGGGGAGCATGTTTATTTTCACATCAAGCCCAAGAAGAGCTCCTTGAGGATCGGGTCATGTGCCAAGTTCGCACCATAGTATTGTGGGCCTTTTGAGATCCTTGAGAGGATTGGGCCAGTGGCCTATCAAATTGAAATGTCTCCCACAGCAAAATTTCGTGATGTGTTTCATGTTTCATTACTTAAAATGTATATAAATAATGTTGATCATGTTATTGATTGGTCTATATTGGAGGTGGAGCAAGAAGGATAATTCCAGCCGGAACCTCAATGCATATTGTAGTGAAAGAAGATCATACTTAGGAACAGAGCCATCGAGCAAGTTAAAGTGCAATGGAAGCACTTTGGGCATGATGAAGCTACATGGGAGATGATGGATCAAATGTGGTTCATGTATCCTTCATTGTTTTCCGGTTGAGGAAAATCAATTTTACTTTGGTGTTTAGCATATGTTTGGCATATGTTTTGATGATGTTTTGGTATATGTACTTATGTATGTGGATGTAAATCCTGCCATGAGCTAAGTTATAAAGCTCCAATAAGCATTATGGATGTTATATGGTCATGTTATCATGGTTTCTCTTTTGAGCAGGTCACTCATTGTAAATACTACTTTGAGATACGTTATAAAGCTCCATGAGAAATATGTTTGTTTTTAAACTATTTTGCTGAGGTGTAGGTGTAACATATTGCATGTGTGTTTTCCTAGCTGGTTTGGACATGCATGGTTTATGCATGTTGGTATTTGGTATTTTTTTTTTATTTTTTTTGGTGGCATGGTTTTTCTGAGTTATGACAGTGGTTTTCAGCCTTGCCTTGCCTTTTCTGGATGCCATGGTGTGTTGGGATTTTGATCTTGGTTTTGAGATATGGATTTTTCAGATGGATTTGGAATTTGGGGCGGAGGTGGTCTCAAGGTTCATTCCTAAAGGCCTAGGAATCCATTGACCAATTTTGGCAGGATACATGATAAATCCTAAGGGAGATGTATCGGTTTAGGGCCTAGTGACCTAGGATTGGATTGCGGTAAACCCTGAGAGATAGGGAGACAAGAAATTCCTCAAGGATAGTGATGGATTTCAGATGGAATTTCCATGTTCTGCTCAGTTTTGTGATCGGAGCATCGATTGAGTGTGATCATGTTATGGTGAGGGTGGAGGTGGTTTAACCTCTATATTCCCTTGGTTGTGTTTTTGGATGATTTTTTCCATGAGATCCCACATCCATGCTTGGAATATGGCACAGGGGTGACTAGCTGAAGAGAGATTTGGCTCAGCCATGTATATGGTCAGGTCGAATGTCTAAGACCCTTATGATGATCACTCTTTTATGCATCGTACTGAACCAATACTGAACTTGGTCCCTAACTATTGTGATTTTTTGTGTTCCTTCTTCCTTGGACTTCTCCTGGAATCTCTTTCTCGGCTTACTTTCGACGCCTTTCAAACACCTCTAAATTATAATACCGAACCCTTGTTTATGTTGTAGTATCCTTATCACTTGCCTCTAGTTCCTTTCTTAGATAAGTTATCCCAAGAATGATATATGTCTAGACTCCTTTCAGATCAATATTGAACTATAGATGCACTTGTGAGTGCCTTCCTTCACGCTGAAGATAACCTTTGTCCTTTCCTGAGATATGCGAGAGTATTGACCCAAAACAATGACATATGAGGACCTTTGTTCCTTCACTAATATGTCTTCTACTTCACTCTAATTTCAGTCTTGAAATTACCTTTGACGTTCCTCATATATGCGAGGTAGGTGCTAACCCAAAACAATGATGTATTACCCTTCTTTCTTGCACTGAAATGTCCCTTCTATCTTCACTGGAAAGTCACCCTTTATCGCTTCTAATAACATAACTGATCTGAACTTGTTTGTGTCATATGAGGTCACAATCCCTCCTTTATATAGGGATTTTCTCCATCTCCTAGGCCAACATGATCTCTGCTAGAAGGCCGACTTGTCAAGGGGGTATAATTATCACATTTGAGCCGACTTCATTGGAGCATATAGACAAGGTCTTGGAGCATACCAATTAAATCAATAATTTTTCTTTACAAGTGTAACAACACTTCATTTACATGCCTCTAAATTATACTTTTATGATAAGATGAAAAACCCCTAAAGACATCAAGAATAAGTCTTTGACATATAATAAAAACTCCTTGCTCATGAAACCCATGATGCAAGTATTACAAAATACATTTTATTATCTTTGTCTTCTTCATTACATAAATTCATAATTACAAGTCATTATAAAGACCAAACCTAGTTATACTTTTCAACACTCCCTCTTAACTAGGGAGGTAATCATAATGGTACATAGTCACTCTCAATATGAATAATCTCATAAGAATAATCAAATTAATAATACCATATTTATAGCATCATATTAACATTGTCATAGTGTAAGGCCTGACTAACAGCTCCATCTCTCCACGAGATCTTTGAGCTACCATGCTGACAAGACCAATTATGAATAGACACCATCATCATTGTGTCTCTTGGATCATATCCCACCCGAGTTCACTCAGGATATGTCCACCAAGACTACCTTGGATTCCCAATCCTCAAAGAATATTTTTCCTTCCATGACTCCTTTCCTTGGATGCCCTAATACATTCCCAAAAGAGTATCGGATGCCAGATGATTACTCAATCCTCCATTATGTCTTCCCAAGTGAAGACTAGAATGATGTGTCTATCCATTCTCTCTTCATGGCCTTCACTAATACTTGTGGTTGTTAGTCCTGGTCTAGTGCATGACACATGAATTAGAGAATCATATTAGTCTCTTCCTTTCAATTAGGAATGACATACTCCAAGTTTCTTCCAAGTAAGAAACTTATTACCGGGCTCCCTCTTAACTAGGGACCTATAGCAACAATGGTTGAACTCATCTTCTCATGAATAACTCCTTCCTTCGATTTCATTAATTTATTCGTTGTTGCGGAGCCTTCATCTTTTGGATCTCTTCATTAGGACACATATCATCCATCACTTTCATCCATGAGTAATGTCTTCATTCTGTCATAAATTGATCCATCAATCTTCTCATCCCATCTAGATTCATGTCATGTTGTTTTATTTCAAACCATATTTCTTCAAGTATCTTCCATCCTGCCATATGGTTATCAACCTATGGAAGATATATACTTCCCTTTGGAGGCCCTACATAATCTCATCATATATTAAATACTTAAATCAAAAGTTACCTTAGTGATGATATTTCACCATGACATCCTTCTTATAGGCATTGAAATCCTTCATATATATTGACACATATCACAAATATATGTATCGTCAAGGGTCTCCATATTTACTGGAATTCTTATCAGAGTCCACATATCTTCCCAATATATTTCCTAGTCAAGTCTTCTTGGCTTTCTTGGATGTTGAGTTCCTCTTTCCATGGTTGTACTTCTTACGATCTCTTCTTATTCCTTTCTCCACACAATTCACTTCCAATGTGAAACTCCTTGATAATCACCTCATATTCCATATGATAACATATTATTGTGATTTCATCTGGTGTGGAACATGTCTATTGACAACCTATGCATTTGAAGAGTTTCTACTTTCTTTGATCATACTTCTTCTACCTGCAACCATATGACCTGCCTATATGGCATACAGTTTCAACATTAAATACATTTACCTCATTCCTTCCTTTTGAGTTATTCTGCAGTAGCTTTTCTTAGGATGAAAATTTTCATTTCCTTAACCTACTTCACCAATATGTAATCATATCCTAATCCTAGAATTCTGCAAGTTATAATTATTGATGAAACCTTTTTCCTTCTTTCTAACCATTAAATCATTAGAAATATGTTAGCACATGTTTCCATATAGATTACTAAATGATGGACCATGATCTAGATAACTTCCTTCATATAAATTTTATATACAATGAGGTTCCCAGGAGTCAATTTTTATCTCATAGCATAGAGGTCTCATAAATGTTTTTCCAGACATCCTCCTATGACAAGTACTCCTATTCTTAATGCTTCTATCATGATGGTAATTTAAAATGATGCATATATCTAATATACAATGCTTCCTAACATACTATTTTACAACTGACATGTACCTCATAGAGGAATATGATCTCAGTCATAATAGATATCTTTCACTTCTTCTTTCTTAGGTTTCTTTGAATCTCGTTCTTCCACTTCTCTCGCAACCTGGGCTTCTTACTTTTTCCTTTTGTCCTTATTGTGTTTGGGACAATCCTTACTATAGTGCCCAAGTTCATTACAACGATAGAATCTTATTTTTTTCATGTTTCTTCTTTTCTTCTTAGGGCCAATGTTATGAAACCGGCTCCAAAAATAGAAGAAAAGAGAGATCAACGCCTTAGAAATCAGCCACTTCGAGGGGGCGGTGTCCTTTACATTACATAAATGAAAAATTCTCGGATGATTCAAATGATAAAACCTCATTTCTATATGTAGGAGTCCATGGGATCACAATATAATCCTAGCCAACCTAACAATAATAATGTAAGGTCACAACAATAACAATAGCGGGGTTTTATAGGGCAGAATAATAACAATATGGGGACTACAAGGGTACAACAATAAAAATAAGGGGGATACACTAACAACAAGAAAGGACTACACTATTAATTTAGGGACCTAACATGCCCCTCTCATTCAAAAAATTGTTGTCCTCTATGCTTGAGTAGCTCTGGATGCTTCTATATAAAATTATCATCCTCCCATGTGGAATATTCAGTGGGTAAATTCTTCCACTTAATGAGATACTCTGAAATTGAACGATTTCATAGCTGTCGAGTTCTTGTTTCCATGACTTCTTCAGGTTCTAATATTATTTTTCCTTCCTTATCAAGTTCTGGCAATATTGTTTGAACTAGAAGTTTTTCACCTATAACCTTCTTTAAGCATCAAACATGGAAAACTGGGTGCCCTCGAGAAGAAGCAGGAAGCTCCAATTTGTATGCCATAGTACCAATATTTTGCAACACCTTGTAAGGACCATAATACTTTGGTGATAATTTATTATCCTTCTTATCTTGCTTGAGGGACATTTATTTGTATGGTTGTAGCCATAAAAATACCCAGTCTCCTACATCAAAAATTATCTTGCTGCGATGTTGATCTACCTCTTGTTTCATTCGATTTTGTGCCAAATTTAGGTTATCCTTTTAAGAGTTGGAGAACTTTTTGTTGATGCTAAATTTGATCTTCCACTACTTGAACCTTAGAATTTTCTCTTAAATATTATGTGATGGACGGTGGATGATATCCATTAAGAGCCATAAATGGGTCATTTTTGCTATAGTATGGAAGGAAGTGTTATACCACCATTTAGCCAGAGGTAACCACTTGACCGATTGTGTTTGTTTATCAGATAAAAAACAACGAATATACCCTTTCAAACATTTGTTCACTATCTTAGTTTTCCCGTCGGATTGAGGATGATAATATGAGCTACGGGCTAGTTGATTACCCAAATAAAAAAATAATTCCATCCAAAAATTTCCAGTGAAAATGTGATCTTTTTTTATTATAATAATCTTTTGGTTTCCATGTAGCTTTTGAATTGTTTCGATAAATGCATCAACAACTTTACTTGCTTTAAATGGATGAGATAATGCACAAAAGTGTGCATACTTGGTAAGTCTATCAACTACCACCATGATGACACTCTTTCCTTTGGACTTAGGTAAACCTAGGATAAAATCCATTGAATCCTCCTCCCAATGTTGGCTTGGAATGGGTAAAGGTTGTAGCAGACCTGGGGTCGTAATTGTCTCAACTTTATTTTGCTGGAAAACCAAACATTATGCCACAAAATTTTGAATATCATATTTAAGGCCATCCGAAAAAAAATCTTTCTTCACCCTATGGTAAGTTTTTAAAAATATTGAGTTTCCTCCTACAAGAGAGGTGTGAAATTCCAAAAGAATCTTCTGTTTTAGTTAGGAATTTTTACAAAGTTATAAGCGATCTTTGTATAAGGAATCATTTTTAGAAAGTTATAAGGAATCATTTTTCCAACTAAATGTATGATATGTATTAGGATCTTGCTGCAACTTTTGAATGTGTGTCCATACTTCTTCGTCATTCTTGCATTCCTCCCTTCCTTAGGTTATCCAATCTGGTTGGATAATAGAAATGGCACAAAGCAATGCTTCGACCTCCTCATCCTTTCTTGAGAGTGCATCTGCAACAAAATTTAGCTTCACTTTTTTGTAGATGATTTCAAAGTCATAACCCAACATATTTGTGACCCATTTTTGCTGCTCTTTTGAAGATACTCTTTGTTCCAAAAAGTATTTAAGACTATCATGATCAGTTTTTACCTTGAAGTATCTTCCCATTATTTAGTGCATGTAAGGTCGTCATTTCTTTAGTGCATGTATTATTGCCAACATTTCCTTCTCACAAATAGCTTTCTATAAATACTTTCCTTTGATTAGATGACTTTCAAAAGCAGCGGGTCTTCCTTATTTCATTAAAAAAACACAAATTCCATTTCCTAAGGCATCGCATTCCACAATAAAGTTTTTTGTGAAGTCTGGTGTAGCTAAGACCGGTGCTAGGCACATTGCATATTTAAGATGTTCAAAGGCCTTAGTTACTTCAGGAGTCCATGAGCATGCATCTTTCTTCAATAATTTTGTTAGAGGTGTTGTTATTCTTCCATCATTCTTAACAAACTTGTGATAATAACCTGTTAACCCGAGAAACCCTCGTAACTGCTTTATGGTTGTGGGGACTTTTCATTCCTTAATGGATTTAATTTTGTTAGGGTGTACCTTAACACCCTCCTAAGAGACAGTATGGCCCAGATATTCCACCTCTTGTACTCCAAAAAAACATTTGGATGTTTTTACATATAATTGTTTCTCCTCCAATATTTTGAGCACCTTGTAAACATGTTGAACATGATCCTTCCAAGATTTGTTGTACATTAGTATATCATCAAAAAATATTAACAAAAATTTTCTAAGGAATGGTTTAAAAATGGAATTCATCAACCCTTGAAATGTAGAAGGTGCATTGGTAAGGCCAAAAGGCATGACCAAAAATACATAATGACCCTCATGAGTTCAAAATGTTTTTTTCGGAATAGCTTCATTCTTCATTCTAATTTGATGATATCATGAACGAAT
The DNA here is from genome assembly GCA_034641835.2 of Pinus albicaulis. NCBI lineage: Eukaryota > Viridiplantae > Streptophyta > Pinopsida > Pinales > Pinaceae > Pinus > Pinus albicaulis. Next base: position 243,599,388 of record CM076575.1, on the reverse strand, counting down.
ATTGAACTTGGTAAAACAAATTGCTCCATGTAATTCATCCAATCATTCATCAATCATAGGAATGGGAAATTTATCTTTAATAGTAAGCTTATTGAGCTCCCTATAATCTGGACACATGCACCATGATCCATCCTTCTTTTGCACCAATACTACTGGAGCAGAGAAAGCTCTTTGACTAGGTTGAATTATACCAACATCTAACATTTCTGCAATCATACATTCAATTTCGCTCTTTTGGACATAAGGATATCTGTAAGGCCTGATGTTTGGAGGAACACTTCCTGGAATCAAATGAATAGCATGATCATGATCACTAATAGGTGGGAATCCTCAGGGAGTTTCAAACACCTTGGAATGATTGTCCAAGACTTTTTGGAGATATGGATAATTAGATGATTTTGATGTTGGAACTTCTAGTGAGCATAATTGTGAAATTACGCCTCGTTTTTCTTTCTTTAGAAGATTTGTCATGACTTTAGAGCTTATTATCTTTCCTGAAATCCCCGCAATACCCCGCAATTTAACTTCCTTTCCTTCTGAAAAAAATAAAAAAAATAAAAATAAAAAAAAATCAATAAAAATTCTTGAAAATTAAAAGCTATCGTCCCCAAAGATTGTAACCATTGTACTCCTAGTACAACATAAACACCTCCCATTGCAATGTAAAGCATTGGAATATTCAATACATATTCCCCCATGGTTGGCTTGATATTATGGCATTTTCCAGAGAAATTTATAGTCCCTCCATTTGCAACCATCACTTGAAACTCTGGTGCTGGGTATAGGAAGCAATTAAATTCTTTGGCTACCTTACAATGAATAAAATTATGGTTACTACCTAAATCAATCAACACTATTACTTTTTTCTTCTTGATATTTCCTTCTATCTTGATAGATTGAGGAGTCATAATTCCTACCGATGCATTACAGGATATGGTCAGACTCATTTCTTCTTTCTCTAGGGTTGGTTTTTTGTGTATATCCACTTCTTTTGAAGTTCCTTGTTCATTTTCTTCCTCCTCTTCACAATCTATGTAAAATAATTTCTTCTTGGCACACTTATGACCTTTAGTGTGTTTTCTATCACAATGGTAGCAAAGCCCTTTCACTCTTTTTTCTTCCAGTTGTTGTGGTGTCAACCTTGTAGGATGTGGAAGTCTAGGAGTAGTAACACTTCCATTTTTATAGATGTGAGTGGTAGGCTTCCTTGTCGCCATAATTTTACTTTCAATTTTTCTTGCCAACCTAAATGCCTTCTCCAATGAATCATGTTCCCAAAGGCGAACCTCATGTTGGATGTTATCCTTTAAAGTCCCTATGAAGACATCAATTATGTGTTCCTATGGAATATCAATTACCCTTATATTCAATTTTTGTAAGTCCTCAACGTGCTCCACCATTGAACCCTTTTGTTTGAGATTTATCAATTGGGTAAAGAAGGTGTTGCTCTTTGTATCCTCATAATGTGCTATCATTTCCTCCGTAAAAATTGACCAAGTGACAATTTTTTTATGAGAGCAAATCCATCGATACCATACAAATGTATTTTTTTCTAAATGTAAAATTTCAATGTGTACCTTTTGTGTCTTTTTCACGTTATGGAGATCAAAATATTGCTCCATCTATAGTATCCATGTTACGGGATCCTTGCCATCAAACTTCCTCATATCCATATTTGGAATATGGTGGGTCTTCAATCCAATATTAGATTTTATGAAATCAAGAATAGCATTTATTTTGTGCTCATCATGAGTTTCATGTACTACCTTTTCGCCGTTAGGAATCCTTTCTTGTATCAACTTTGTCAAACCTTCCATGTCTGCTTTTAGATCATTCTTCATGTCTTCCATGTTAGCTTCCATGTCATCCATCTTAGCTTCCATGACATTCTTCAAACCATCAATATTAGCTTTCATGCCTTTCTTCAAACCATTCATCTTAGCTTCCATGCCTCTCTTCAAAACTTCCATTTCATTTTTTGTTGCTCTTTGCGAGAGCGAAATTTGGTGCACTTGGTATTGTATTTTTGATATATCATGTTGCACTTATTCCTCTTCATGAGTAATAGTAGATCCTTCTGAGGGATTAATAGGTGTTGAATTATTTTTAGGGGCCATTTTAGAACCCAATATTGATATATATGTTTCAATATGCCCTCAGAATCACTTAAAACTAATTTTTCAAACAAGACTTATGCAATTTGAAAAAAAATACACATCTTTTTCTTGCTTTTGAGGAGCTCGATATTGAAACTGATGTATCTTTATAATTTTGGATCCCCGAGATTTTATCTTTAGTCCTTTAGTAGCCCTCTTAATCTTATTTACAATGCCATAGGTCTGACCTGATTTGGATTCTTCAAGTCAAAGTTATGCCCAATCTCCCACGATGACCTAATTATGGACTGGTTTAGTGGAGAAAACTTGTACGGTGTGCCACATGTCACTATTTCATTCTTCGGCTCTGAAATTGATACATACGAAACAAAAGTCTGTGTAATTTCAGCTACTTTTTACAGAATTCCAATCCGATGCTCATAGAGAGATTTATGATGATTTTCCCAAGGTCACCTCTTTGAGATGAAATTCAGGATCTTGCAAAAACCCTAACTTCCACAGATCATATCTCCAAAAATATTGTGAACCAATATTTGAAATTTTTACACGAAGTTCCTCGGGATTTCTTTGTCAGTGTGTTTTTTTTTTATCTTTTGAACCTTCTTAGAAAAAAAATTATAGCGAAAATTCCACGATGACATGTTTAAAGCATTAAAACCCTAGAATCCAAAGCTCTGATACCAAATGTTATGAAACCAACTCCAAAAATAGAAGAAAAGAGAGATTAACACCTTAGAAAGCAGCCACTTCGAGGATGCAACCTCCTTTACATTACATAAATGAACAACTCTTGGATGATTCAAATGACAAAACATCCTTTATATATATAGGAGTTCATGGGGTCACAATATAATCCTATTCGACCTAACAATAATAATGTAAGGTCACAACAATAACAATATTGGGGTTTTATGGGGCACAATAATAACAATATGGGGACTATAGGGGTGCAAAAATAAAAATAAGGGGGATACACTAACAACAATAAGGGAATACACTAGTAATATAGGGACCTAACAGCCAAACTTACCAAAATTTCCTTTCCTCTTTGACATGACAACATAGGTTTGATTTTCTTCATTTGATCCAGTATCAATTTTAGATTTTATTCTAGTCTCTTCTATCTTACATAGAGACCACAGATCTTGGAATGGTGTTTCTTATTTCTTCCCATGGATACTAGAAGTGAAATTTCCCCATCCCTCTGATAGAGCATTCAACACCACTATAGTAATTTCTATGTCAGACATCACTTCTCCCAATTCCTACAATTGATCTCATATTTCAGAAATATTCATAAAGTATGAACTGATTCTTGCCTCTTTTGGCATCTTCAACTTGTATAGTTCTTGTCTCATATATATTACTTCTGCTGTATTACTCACCGAGAATAGCTCCACCAGTTTTTCATATATTTCTTTTGAAGATTCTAGTTTTGATACATATGGGATGAGAGAGTCCTTTATGGATTCTATAAGAATCCTTTCAGTTGTTATGTCTCCCTTCATGTATTTGGCATAAGCTTGAGTATCTTATTTTGAATATTTAGTCACTAACCCTTTGATGTAATCCATAACTTCATTTTCAATCAAATTTAAATATGTCCTTTTCTTCCATGCAAGAAAGTTTGCAGTCCGAAACAATTTATTATTTTCCTTGCAAAAAGTCATTTTGATATAATCAGATGAAGACATTAAGATACTTACTTGAGTATATGCTTTATTCTTCTATCAACATCCTTTTTTATGATGACTTATATGATAGCAGGAGCTCCCTCTTAGATTATCTTCTTCAAGAGAGGTGAATGTGAGCTATATCACCTTGAATCCTTGATAATGATTATCAAGGATGGCTTGATGATTGCTTCAGCAAGGTGGCTTGATGATTTATCCAGCAACGTAGGTTTGATTTCAACACCAAATATTTGCTGGTGGTGATGGCTTCTACACGGTGTCCTTAATGATATTGAGTACGTCTTGATATATATATCCTTTGAGAAATTTCTTTGATCTTCTTGAGACAGCTTGATGGTTTCTGCAAACCGCTCCTTCTTGAATGAATGAAGATCTTCTTAGATCTGAAGGTTGACACTTCAATGTAAATCTTTGACTTTTGCTTTGATTCCTTCTAGAAAACTGATCTTTGATCTCTTTATATTTGTGTGTCTTCTTTCCAAATAGACCTTTCTTATCTTCAACACCTTAGATTTGAAACCATGTTGAGAAATTAGTGCATTTAATTCAATTTATATTTCTTGATAACTACTTGTGAACTAGTTATGCTGCTTTTACTAAGATATTTTCTTCGCTAACTTTATTATGTCTTTCATCAAGTCAAAACACAAGAGACACAGAGTTTAGGCTTTTCAAGCTAGGGCCAAAACCTCTTCCTCTTGGAGAGGTAAACCTGAAAGAAATTCTTCTTAGATATCTTCAATTGTAGAGTACCATGACCATGACACAAAATCCTGACTCTAGTATGCCTCCAAGACCTTGTCACTGCTCTTCTAAGCTCCTTATGTTGATCACCCTTTTTTACACTGCACTGCACCACTACTAAAATTGGTCCCTAACTTATGTGATTCTGTTTGTTCCTTCTTCCTTGGAATTCTCCTAGAATCTCTTTCTCATCTTACTTTCGGCGCCCTTTAGACACCTCTAAATTACAAGAACAAACCCTTGTTTATGTTGTAGTAGCCTTAGCACTTTCCTATAGTTCCTTTCTTAGATAATATGTCCCAAGTTTGAGATATTTATAGACTCCTTTCGGATCAAGACTGAACTGTAGATGCACTTGTGAGTGCCTTCCTTTGTGCTAAATATAACATTGATTCCTTCCCGAGATATGTGAGAGTATTGACCCAAAATAGTGACATATGATGACCTTTCTTCCTTCATTGATATGTATTCTACTTCGCTCTAATTGCAGTCTTGAAATTACCTTCGACCTACCTCAGCAATGTGAGGTAGATGCTAACCCAAAACAATGTTGTATTACCCTTCTTTCTTGCATTAAACTATCCCTTCTATCTTCGCTGGAAAGTCGCCCTTTCTCTCTTCTAATCACAAAACTGATCCAAACTTGTTTGTGTCATATGAGGTCGCAGTCCCTCCTCTATATAGGGACTGTCTCCCTCTCCTAGTTTGACATGATCTCTGCTAGAAGGTCGACTTGTCAAGGGGGTATAATTATCACATTTAAGCCGAATTCCTTGGAGTGTATAGACAAGGTATTTGGAGCATACCACTTACATCAATAATTTGTCTTTACAAGTGTAACAACACTTCATATACATGACTCTAAATTATACATTTTTGATAAGATAAAAAACCCTTAAAGACATCAAGAATAATTATTTTACATATAATTAAAAATCCTTGCTCATGAAACCTATGATGCAAGTATGACAAAATACATTTTATTATCTTTGTATTCTTCATTACATAAATTCATAATTACAAGTCATTATGTGATCCAGGTGGATATTGGTGGCCACCCACCTATTCCACTTGGCCCCCCACCATTGTCTCTTTCAGTTTTTCAGTTTCGGCATAACTTACTATTTTTAGCAGTTTTTCGGGTCCTGAACTTCCGGAGCCATTTTGAGGCCCTAAACGACGTACAAGCTAATGCGAAGTACAAGCAGCGCCATGATCAACACCGGGTGCCACACAACTTCCAGGTGGGCGATAAAGTATGGTTGCATTTGCAGAAGGAGCGCCTCACTGGACCTCACCGCAAGCTTCGCCCGCTCCGATACGGGCCGTACACCATCACCAAGGCTGTAGGGAACAGTGCTTTCGAGCTTAGTATTCCACCATTCCTTGGTCTGCACCCAGTGTTCAATGTGGATCGCCTTCGTCCTTACTTCCCACCTCTACTGGACACTTCGGACATTGCAGAACAACTCACACCAACAGAGTTAAACCCAGACTGCATGGAACAGGCCACCACAGATTGTATCATGGACATGCAAATTAAGAACACTCGCCAACAGAGGATCCAACTGTATCGGGTTGTCAAAGCTGGCCAACTCTTGCACCAAGGAAAGTGGCTCACCAGGGACCAAGTTCAGCAGAAATTTCCTCATCTCATGGAGGAACTTAACGCAATGGGGACCATTGCTTCCTAAGGGGGGAGGAATGATCCAGGTGGATATCGGTGGCCACCCACCTATTCCACTTGGCCCCCCACCATTGTCTCTTTCAGTTTTTCAGTTTCGGCATAACTTACTATTTTTAGCAGTTTTTCGGGTCCTGAACTTCCGGAGCCGTTTTGAGGCCCTAAACGACGTTTTTTGGGTATGAAAGCGCCAGCGAATTTTCTGTTAAAATTCGTCCCGACAGCTGTAGTCCTCGGATAGAGCTTTATAATGATGTATCATATGCATCAAACGGAGATAGTATGCCAAAGTTACGTCCCTGGGAAGTTGAAACACCAATTTACCCAAACGGGGCCCATAGTTTTGGCGCTTCATCTCCTAGGGTTAGGTTTTTGGGATGTTTAGGGTTCTCCATTGTTTCTCAATAATAAATAGGCCCTCGCGCCCCATTGTAAAGCAGTTCAGAGGCCTGTAGCCACCACATCTCTTCTCAGAGATAGCTACCAGTGCCCTAGCTAGTTTTATCTCCATTCTGTCTGTAAGAAAATTTCAGTTCTTTGATATTAATGAAATGAAGTGTTATTTCCGCTGCATCTCTATCTTTATGGTTATGTGTTTATTCTATTGCGTTCCTGCATAAATCCGGATCATTATGAAGACCGAACCTAGTTACACTTTTCAACAGGTACTGTATGGGAAATCTCGATTTTCGTTGCATGGCCCCACTCCCTCATCCACATATATTACTCCCCTTCCATTTATTATAACCTCCCATTTATTATAACCTCGTTCATCATCTTTCCCACTTCGGTCAACATTTCATCACTGGGTCCACATAGGATTAGCCTCCCCTTTCCCTTGCCCCCACCTTGGGTCAGGCTTGGAACAATACCTCGAAGGTTGAAGCAGCTAAAAGTAAAAAAAGCAAAAGCATAAATGGCCACATACAACAGGAAATGTACCACAAGATGCAAAAGATTGTCGGGACAAACATATTTAATACGTGGGCAAAATCCAATGCATGAGCACTACCCCATACCCATGGCCATCACCCTGGTTCCATAGGCCCTAGATGAGCCTCCTTTATCATTCAGTAATCCATGATTGTCCCAACCCCTAGAGGGAAATTAACTGCCCTACCTAAAAGGGGGTGTTGTGTCTCAATCTAGTCTCCTAAACTGAGTTCATTTAATTGTCAACCAGGATTTGTAAACTGCTGAAGTGAAATGTACCATATGTACCTAGGTGCTTGTTTCTTAGTGCGTTGTGTGTAGTGTTTTGTGATGTTTTGATCTTTTATGTTGATTTATGATGTTTTTGGTCTTTTGAAGTTTTGTGTTTACAATGAAAGTGCCTAGGAAACTAATGAAAAGAAATTGGTGGTCAAAAACACAGTTGAGCCTAATGTATGGAATGGCAAATGTAATCAAAAGTACTGAAGCAACATTTAAACTATAACTGAATAGAAACAAGAGCTTGATGATGGCTTCTTAAACAAATGACACAAACTAGACTTTGAGAAATGATCACTAAATATGCAAGTTTTCTAACTAGACAGTTAGACATTAATCATGATGCAACATTCTATTCTAAGCTCATCTATTTCATGACTAATTCCTAGTTCTATTCTGCAATTTCAGTTGAAGGTCAGAGTCTATACTCCAAGAGTTATTGGTTTCTTTTCAGGGTAGTTCTATTGAGGAAGAGCTCTGTTTATGGTGATGGATTTGCAGAGATATTTCAGACCTTGAAATGATGTTATCTTCTGTTCCTAAGGTTATGGATCACTGGTGGTTTTCAGAACAAAAAGATATTTGTAAATAATGAGGGCTGTCTTATGAGTCCTATCAACTAAAGTGATTTACTGTGCAAAGGATGACAATGTGACTATGAGATGTAAGTGCAATGAATTGATTTAAACATGATCTTAAGATGCTTCTAAACTAGAACAATGTTAACTATAAGCCATCATCAAACTTGAAACGAAGTAGCTGGACATGAATTAAATGCAAAATGAAACTCCGGAGCGTTCTAACTAACATGCATTATTCTATGAAGTTACACAATCAGTTTGTTCATCATGAGTGATATTTTGGAAGAGTTCCTTCTTGTGGAAGAGGTAGAACAATTTTGACTGTGGACTTGTATGCAATTGAAAACAAATGAACTGAAAGCAAATGAAACTAAGTTGTCACATCACAGTCATATCTTGAACTTCTTAAAGATGTCTTGGAAGAATTTCTTCTTGTGGAAGAGTGATTAGGACAAGTGCAACTATGATAGTGAAGACTAAAAACTACAACTAATTCCTACAATACTATAGCTATTCATCATTCGTTGTTATGATCTGTTGGAAGAATGTCTTCTTGTGAAAGAACTAAAATGAATATAACTACAGTATCTAGTTAAAAACAAATACAAATTCAACTCCTATCCTACAGTACCATAGTCATTAAACATTCATCATTTTAGTCTATTGGAAGAGTGTCTTCTTGTGGAAGAACTGGAACGAATATGACTACAGTAGCTAGTTAAAACAAATACAAATTTAACTCCTATCCCACAATACCATAGTCATTTAAACATTCATCATTTTAGTCTGTTGGAAGAGTGTCTTCTTATGGAAGAACTAGAATGAGTACGACTACAGTAGATAAAACAAAACAACTACGAATTCAAATGCAGAACGTAAAGACAGCTAGGAAAAACTTATCTAGTTTACGCAAAAGAAATCCGTGCAAGGGGCAGGGGCCCTCTACCACTTGACGGCATTCAACTCCAAATTAAATCACGCCTTCAAGATAATTTTGTCTGCTCCATTAACGATGCAATAGTTTTAACATAATGCTCCGTGTCTTCAAAGACGTAACACAGAGTTTACACAAAATCTAGCAGCAAATCTAATCACAGAATTTCTAACTAAGCTCTCGGCCTACTCAAGAGTTTATAAAGTAAATGCAAGTAACAATAATTACAATAATTTAGGAATGATGTCTTTCCTTATCCAAATCATTCTAGGAGTCTTTGAGGTGGCTGCGTGAAGGAGAAAAGACACCTGGACTGAGACAGTCCTAGTAGGAGTCTTCCTTCACAATTGTGTTCCCACGTGCATAACCGTACCCAGAATTCATTTCCTCTTCCATGACGAGCAACACACCATGTAGGCACGACGTGGATCATGCCCATATGCGTTTTTCCTCAAGAGGCCACCTGGAACATGCTCAAACATAAAGGTAGCCGCAGAATCGCCGGTTAGCTACAGAATGCCTGCATTCTGCAGCTAGTTCCGGTCAAAATGCTTAACAATGGCAACAATCACAAAATTCAACAAGTCAGTCATGTAAACCATTCTAGAAGTAATTTTAACTATTTTTATTGATCAATTGGGTTTAAAATGGGAATGGACAAGGGAAAAATGAGGTAAAATGAGGTGAAGGAAAGCACAAATTTGAGGCTCAACATACCCCCACTGCTGTCTCTTTGCATGTCCTCATGCAAATTATCCTATGAATTTTGAGGCTTCTGCAAGGACATCTAATCCCCTTCTTCTCCTTTGTCTGAATGCTAAAGGCCTTCTGGGTTTCCTGATCACAAGTTTGAACCTGAGGTTTGTGAGTGCTCTGATCAACTTTTTTGTTCCTTGTCTTCATCTTCTCATTGGTCCTCTCCACTTTGTCTATATGCAGGGATAAGGTTGAGTTCATGTCAGTCTTGAGCTTGATTTGATCTTTGAGAATTTCATTCTCATTTTTTATGTGTCTATTCAACAATTCCAACTCATACCTATCCCTCCTCAATATATCAATTTCAGTTAGTGGAGGACTGGGGGTTCTCTCTTCTCTTTCTGAAGCTGTTCTCTCTAAAGTTTCCACATAATCATAGATTTCATGTTGAGCAGGATCAATCTCAGGGGTGCCTTCATAAAAATCTTCATCATCATACTCTTCCATGGATGTTTCTTCATCTTCAATATTGATTACCCCTGTTTGTTTGATTGATGTTTTCTTCAGTTTTCCTTTTAATCTGTGGCTTCTCCTAAGTCGAGAGGACCCCTCCCCTTTCTCTATAACAGATTCCTTGATTATCTTCTTTTCCTTTAGTTGGCTCTTGATTCGAGTCAACTTCTCCAAAATGACTTCCTCACTGCTTTCTTGAACCGGGTTGTCACTTTTACCTTCTGGAGTCCTCCATTTCCTACTTCTTTTTGTGGGCTGTGGTTCAGGTGATAGTTCTTTTGCTTCTTCAAAATGATTTCTTATTAATAAATCATCCCATGTATCATTTGATTTAGATAGATGATGCTCAATTAAAATTTTGACTAACCCATGATGATACAGGGTTGTATCCAAAAACTGAACTCTTCTCTGAACACAGGAAGCCATTTTCTTCAGACTTTGATACAAGAAATATGGTAGATTCAAATCTTCTCCTAGAAAATGCAACATTAGTCTAATATGGTAGACATAAAATGTCCCATATCTACCCTCACATGTAACAAACTTTTGTAAAAGAAGTAGTATGTTTCTCCATTTGCTTTTCAAGGCTGTACTCGGAATTCCTTTCTTGAACACACTAACATCCATATTTGGTGATTTTAAAATTTGTTTCCATGAGTCATTGTGGAATTCCCTATTTTTAAACCATCTTTCCCCAGTTCTGGACAATCCTGTAGCCTCTGCTATAAAAACTTCAGTAATAGCAAACTTGACATCCCCTATCTCAACTTCAATACCTTGGAATGATCTGGCAAATGTTTTGGTGACTTCCTTATGGAAGCCATTAAATTTTTCCAAGAATTGAAGCCATCCTATTTGTTGTAACATCTCCTTGCATTGTGGGTAACCTTCTAAATATTTTGATCCCACAGGCTCAGTCCTTACAATGAAACCCATGATGTTTTTCAATATCAAATTAACACTCTACCCACAAAACAATGTCTTTTACTTTCAGATTAAAATGGCTTCAAGCTCTAAATGAAAATGGCTTCAATTTTGGAAGGACATACCTTTGATTTATAATAGCAACAGTCTTCAAAATCTATGGTTTGTATGCCTCTGTTTGATAATGAAGAATGCCTTCGAAACCTCAGACTGATGTACTTCTGTTGAACTTTGGAGTGATATGAAAGCAATTTCAATTTTCGAGCTAATATGTCTCTGATAGACAATGGTAGATGGTTTCAAGTTTCTTTTTGTGCAATACCTCCGTCCTTGATAACAGAAGACTTCAAACTCAATCACTGAAAAACACTTCTGTTTCTAGTAACAACAGACTTCAAACTCAACCTCTGTCTCTGATAGCAAATGGTATGCTTCAAATTCAACACTTAGAGCAACTCTGTCTCGGGTAACAACAAACTTCAAAACCAGTCACTACCACACCTCTGTCTTTGGTAATAACAGAATTTAAACTCAATCACTACCACCCCTCTGTCTTTGGTAGCAAAAGTCTTCAATTTTAGCACCTCTGTCTTCTGGTAGCAACAGGCTTTAAACTCTACACGGCCACAATTTTGTGTTGACAGTGAAAATGCTCCAAACTTCGTTCTCAGTGATATGCTATCTGTTCATTGAGTTCTCACACCGTTATGCTTCCAATTTACCTCTTCTGTTCTGCTCCTGATGATAATAATGCTTCTGCCTTTGGAATGGAATACTGGCTACGGAATGACGTTATGGCAAATGGTCACGGCATAGAGTGGTGGAGTGAGGTGGAGGATTGCATTAATGATTTGAGGAGACGGCGGAGGATTTACGACGGTAGGAAAAATCTTCATCATTAAAGAACTTGGTTAAGAGTCGTGGGAATTTCAAATGCTTTGGCCGTTTCACCGCTCAAATGCTATCGGATAGAAAATTTGAATTGGAAGATTTAATACAAAGTCTGTAGAGGGTTTTGTTTGGTGTTTGATCAATAAAATAATTAAAAAAACCTTTCGAATAATCCACAACTAAACTATGCTAAATTTTTATGAATTGCCATCGTAATTTAAATTTGTTACCTCTGCCCTTTATTTGATGTTTGTGTAGCCTTTGTCTTCTCTGCTCATCTTTGGAGGAATCTTTCACAATTTTCTTGATATTTTTTGATTCATGAATTCACTGGATCACTTTGTTGTAATTCTGATGTCTGCTGGTTGATGCCTTCAGGGTTTATAGCTGCAAAAAGACTGTCGGGCTGCAGAAAAGGTGATCAGCTGCAGAATGTCCACTGAGCTGCAGAATGTTCCTATAGAATACTTTAATCATGAAAATGAAATGTTTCTGGAAGATGGGTGAAATGTTTATGAAAATGGATGAAAATGGATGATGGATTATGAAGTGGATAATGGAATAAGAATGGATTCAGTTCATGGAATGAAGGAACATAAGGGTTGTACTGCAATTCATGGCATATTTTTATTCACTTGCAGCAAGATATCAAATTCTATGTTTTGACATGAAAATGAAGTGAATGGAAGATGGAGTGAAATGAATGGAATGGAATGGAGTGAAATGAATGAAATGGAATGGAGTGAAATGTGAATGATGGATGAGATGAAGTATGGATGGATAGTGAATGGAGTGAGATGAAATGAATCATAAGTACTATGGCACTGAACTTATGATTTATAACAGCTGCTTAGAAACAAAAAATGGGAAAAGTTAGAGTGTCAGAGAGACTCTGATTTTCACCCTATCTTTTCTGTATAAACATGCCAATCAGTGATTGGTTTTCATGTTTATACCTTTATTTTTTATTTTTTTTATTTTTATTTTTTTTTATTTTTATTTTTTTTTCAAAAGAGAAATGCTTCAGAAAATTTAATCAAGTTGATGAAGAAGAGAGACTCTTCTTCATTAACTTCACATCATTGTCTCCTTGGAACTTCTTGACAAACTCTTCTCTTGAGAGTGGCTTGTGGTATAGCTTCAGTCTATGGCCATTCACAAGAAAAGTGACCTCCTCTTCATCTATAGTTCTGATTTTTACCGCCCCATTATCAAAAATTCGAACAATTTCATATGGCCCAAGCCAATGTGTCTGAAATTTCCCTTGAAAATCCTTGAATTTTGAATCAAACAAGAGAGCCCAATCACCCTCTTTAAATTTCTTCTCTTTGATGTACTTGTCATGCCATCTAGCCCTTTGCCGTTGGACTAGACTTGTTTTCTGAACTGCATCTTGTCTGATCTCATCCAATTCATTAATTTGCTCCAGTCTATGCTTCTGTGCCTCCGTTAGATCAAGTCCTAGATGAACTGCCATCTTGAATGTTTGGATTTGGAACTCTATAGGAAACAAAACTTGCTTTCCATAAACAAGCTCATAAGGAGTATGGCCTGTTGTGTTTCTCCATGTAGTTCTATAGGCCCACAAGGCTTCAGGAAGCCTATCTACCTAATCTCTTCTATGTAGATGAACAGTCTTTGTTAGGATTCCTTCAATGACTTTATTAGTGGATTCCACTTGGCCATTTGCTTGTGGATGATAAGGAGTAGATGTTCTATGTCTGATTTTGTACTTCTCCATCATTTTCTCCACTAGCCTTGATGTAAATTGAGTTCCTTGATCTGTAACAATTTCCCTTGGGACACCAAAACGAGTAAAAATATCCTCAAAAAGAAAAGTAACTACAGATGATTCATTAGCAACAAGTAATGGTTTAGCTTCTACCCACTTAGTAACATAATCAGTGCAAACTAATATGCATTTCTTTTGTCTTGATGGAGGACTAATAGGTCCTACAAAATCCAAGGCCCATTTTTCAAAAGGTTCAATGTGTACCTGAGGTTGTAATGGCATCTCACCTGAAGGAGAAGGTTTCCCTACCCTTTGGAAACTGTCACACCTTTTGACATATTCCCTTGCATCTTTAAACAAAGATGGCCAATAATATCCTAAGTTAAGGATCTTATAGTCTGTCCTCTTATCTGCAAAGTGTCCGCCACAAGGTTCATCATGACATGCCTTGAGAATTTCAGGCATCTCATCTTCACGAACACACCTTCTAATGATCAAATCTGGACCTGTCTTGTACAACTCATTAGCGACCCATGAATATCTTGCACTATCATTAATGATTTTTCTTTATCCCTTGCATTCATAATTGAAGGAAATTTTCCTGAAACTAAATAATTAGCAATATCAGCAAACCATGGAGTTTGAGTAGAAACTGCAAAAAGATATTCATCAGGAAATTGATCTTCAACCGGAGTGTCATCTTTGATATTTTGAATTCTAGATAGGAAGTCAACCACAGTGTTTTGTTTTCCAGACCTATCTAGAATAGTAATGTTGAATTCTTGCAATAATAACAACCATCTTATAACTCTACCATTAGTGATTGATTTATTCATTAAATATCTAATGGCAGAATGATCAGTGTGAATAAAAGTTTCATAACCTGTTATATAGTGTCTAAATTTGTTAATGGCATGAACAACAACTAAAAACTCTTTTTCAGTTACAGTATAGTTTAACTCTGCAGGAGTCAAATTTTTACTGATATAATAGATGGCATAGGGAATTAAATCTTTCTGTCCCAATACTGCTCCCAGAGCTGTATCAGAAGCATCTTTCGAGATATGAAAAGGTAACTTCCAGTTAGGTCCCCTTAATATAGGTGCTTCAGAAATTTTGGTTTTCAGGGTTTCAAAAGCTAACTGGCAATGAGAAGTCCACTTAAATTCACAATCTTTGGTGAGTAATTTGAAGAGAGGAGATGCTATTTTGGTGAAGTTTTCTATAAATCTCCGATAGTATCCCGTAAATCCTAGAAAACTTCTTACATCTCTTTGACAACTTGGAATGGATAGGTTAGAAATGACTTCAACTTTTGCTTCATCAACTCTAATCCCATCCCCTGAAATGTGGTGCCCTAAAACAATACCTTCAGTGAACATCATAAAACATTTTTCATGACTAAGTGAAAGGTTTGCTTCTTGACATCTTTTAAGACTTTTTCCAAGTTTTCTAAAGCCTCTTCAAATGTGTCCCCATAAACTGTGAAATCATCCATGTACACCTCTACACAGTCATGTATTAGATCAGAAAAAATTCCTAATACTGCCCTTTGGAATGTTGCAGGTGCATTGCACAATCCAAATGGCAATACTCGGTAGGCATAGGTACCCCAAGGACAAGTAAATGTGGTTTTATCTTGGTCTTCAAGTGCTACCTGGATTTGATTGTAACCACTAAATCCATCCAAGAATGAAAAGTACTTTTTACCTGCTAATGTATCTAATACTTGATCTATGAAAGGTAAGGGAAAATGGTCTTTAAGAGTAGCTTTATTCAGTTCTCGATAGTCAACACACACCCTCCATTTTCCATTTTTCTTAGGTACAATTACTAAAGGGGAAACCCACCGACTATCTGAAATAGGATAAATGAAGTTAACATTTAACAATTTTTGTAATTCTTCCTTGACAATTTCCCTAAGATTTGGATTCATCCGTCTTTGAGGCTGTCTGATTGGTTTGCAATTTGCCTCTATATAGATGTGATGAGTACAAGTCTTAGGACTTATCCCTTTCATGTCAATGTATTCCCATGCATATGCAGAAGAATGTCTCTGTAATACTTTGACTAGTTCTTCTTGTTGAGATTTTTCCAGGTTTTTGTTTATATTCAAGGTCTTGCCTGGAAAAATTTCACTTGTAGAACTGCCAAATTTGTCCATAGAATGAAGAGACATTTGTCTAGATGACAAGAACTCAATATTGGATTTCTCTTGAAATGATTCTTGTTTGTGTTCTAGAGAAGATTCAAAATTTTCTAGAGTATTCAGAATTTGATTATCTTCACTAATTTCTGAAATTGTGAAGAGTGGTTGCAAATATTCTTCATCCTCTATCCATCGAGTGTCATCTAGATCTGTAATTGTCCTAGCTGGAGGATATAAAGTGAATTTCTTTGTTGAACTTCCATCAGAAATATACATATCACCGGACCTACAACTAATAAAAGCATCAGCTGTAGCCAACCAAGGTCTTCCTAGTATAACAGGATGGCCTCCTAGATTATTCTTGGGTGTCAGGATCATGAAATCCACAGGGTACTCCTAAGAGTCTAGGGACACTGGAATGTCTTCTATTACCCCATCTGGTCTGATCACAGATCTATCTGCTAGTTGTAATAGTGTGGGTGTAAAGAGAAGATTAGGAAGTTTCAGTTTGTCCATGATTTTTCTACTCATGATATTTATTGCTGCTCCTAAGTCAATGAGTGTGTTTTGAATTTCAATTCCGTTGATGTGAATTTTGACAACTGGATTTCCTGGGTCAAGGTACTTTGGAATAGTAATCTTACCCATCATAATGTCTGCTATTTGTCCTACCAATTGAATTTTCTTGGTTTCTCTTATTCTTTTTCTTGTTGTCTTCATACTCAACTCCTTTATTGTTTTGGCTAAAATTGGGATTTCCTTGATGGCTTGAAATAATGGAATTTTAATGCAAACATTTCTCAATTCATCCAAGAAATCATAATTAGGCACCATTATTTGTTTTTCTACACCTTTGTCAATTTGTAATCTTTCCGGAAAGGGAGGTATAGAAGTAGATGTGGATGGTTGCTCTAATACCGGAGTTGGGCTTATTGGATCTTTTTGTTTCAGTTTTTCAATGTTTTGGCCTTGAAAGGATGTTTCTTCCTCAAGACTTTTATTAACCCGTAGGGAGTCTTCCTCATAATTATCTTGTTCTTGTATGATCACAGAAGGTTTCCTCTTCTCAAGTATCCTTCCAGACCTAAGTTGAACATCACTAAGGTCTAGAGGAGTAATTAAATAAGTTGGAAATTGTTGTCCTTCTATCATATATGTATTCTGAGGATTCTTATTATTGGGGTTTGGTATAGGCTGAGCTGGTAATTGATTGGATTTTTGAGGGAATGGTAATGGAAGTGGTTGATTTTGATGAGGTTGGTTCAGATGATGTTGTTGAGGATTTTGTTGAAAATTTTGTTGAAGATTTTGAGGAAAATTTTGTTGAGGATTTTGAGGATAAAATTGTGGATATGGTGGATAGGATGGTGGATATTGATAATATGGAGAGTATCTTCCATAGGGACCTTGTGATCCTTGTGCCCAAGCTTGAGATTGATTTTGAAATTGGGGCCAAGGTTGCTGCCAAGAATTCCAAGGTGGAGGTTGATTATACATTTGATCATGGAATCCTTGTGTCTGAGATCCCTGCCAAGGTCTTCTAGATACAAAGTTAAGAGACTCTGTGGAATCTGTAGGAATTTCTTCTTGAAAAACAGCCTTGAGACCAGGAAGAGAAGGACAATTCTTGGTCTCATGTTTCTCAAAACAAATAACACAGGTTTCTACAACTTTTACATCTAGAGGACACTCTCTCAAGGCATGTTTCTTCCTACATTTGGGACAAAAGATTGCCAAGGCATCAGATTCAGCCTTTTGCTTGTTTTGTATCTTAAGGGTGTCTATTTGTTCACTAAGACTCCCTAAGATGTCAGATTTAAAATCATCAAGCAAGTGTCCTATTTCTGATCTACTTACTGTCCCAGAAGCAAATTTACTTGCCCTTGCAAGAGCAGGATCTCTTGGACCTTTGACAGTTTTAGATTTCCCTCTGGAAAGGTTGATACATAACTCAGATATTTCAGGTAATGTGAGTTGTGATATATCCCCTTTTCCCATCATGTTAAGGATATCCAACCATTCATCCCTAATGGTTTTCAACAAAAGAGCTTTTAAAGTGTCTTGATCTAGGTTTTCCATTTGTGCCCTTTTATGTTGTATTTAAATCTTTCCAACAAATCTTCTAAGTTTTCATCTTCTTTTTGTAACATCTTGAACACTTCTTCCTTATGATTAACCGGCATACAATAATCCAAGTATCTCTCTAGAAATGCTTGTTTCATGTCTTCCCATGTCCTAATGGAACTAATGCTTAAGCTCATAAACCACTTCAATGCTGCTCCTTTCAGAGTTGAAGGAAATAATTTCAATTTTTGGGCATCTTGAAGGTAGTCATAAGTCCTACACAGTACTTCAAATTCGAATAAGAAAGTTTCAGGATCCTCAGTTTTAATTCCATAGAAGTTCGGAAGGACAGAAGGTGAAATGTTTTTCATGGTTGTATTGGTTTCTCCATCAAGTATAGGGAACCCAAAAGAGCTTCCTATTCTACCTCTTCCTCCGTCTGCACCTCTACCTCCTCTTCCTCCTTCTCCTCTACCTCTACCTCTACCTCCTCCAAATAATGTGTGTTCTCCATTAACAACTCCTCCTCCTCCTTCTTCTGCCATGGTTGACTCTCCCGTGGAAGTAGAAAGGTTTGTATCCTCAACAAAGGTTTTTGGATCCTCCTCTATGGCAGGTTGAGTGGATGAAGTGGAAGGTTTCTCTAATGGAATAGGTGACCTTAGATCTTCTAGAAGTCCAGGATCAGTAAAGGATGGAAGATGGGTTTGAGTTGAAGGTGTACTAGTTCTGGATCTAGATGAAACAAGTGGTGTTCTAGATGTCAAACTTCTGCCTCTGTTGCTTATAAATCTTTCCCTTGAATCTCTCTCCCTACGCATAAAATTGTTTTTGGATGCTAAGAAACAAATATTACCTAGTTTTCACTTCCCCGGCAACGGCGCCAAAATGTTGTGTCTCAATCTAGTCTCCTAAACTGAGTTCATTTAATTGTCAACCAGGATTTGTAAACTGCTCAAGTGAAATGTACCATATGTACCTAGGTGCTTGTTTCCTAGTGCGTTGTGTGTAGTGTTTTGTGATGTTTTGGTCTTTTATGTTGATTTATGATGTTTTTGGTCTTTTGAAGTTTTGTGTTTACAATGAAAGTGCCTAGAAAACTAATCAAAAGAAATTTGTGGTCAAAAACACAGTTGAGCCTAATGTATGGAATGGCAAATGTAATCAAAAATACTGAAGCAACTTATGAACTATGACTGAATAGAAACAAGAGCTTGATGATGACTTCTTAAACAAATGACACAAACTAGACTTTGAGAAATGATCACTAAATATGCAAGTTTTCTAACTAGACAGTTAGACATTAATCATGATGCAACATTCTATTCTAAGCTCATCTATTTCATGACTAATTCCTAGTTCTATTCTGCAATTTCAATTGAAGGTCAGAGTCTATACTCCAAGAGTTATTGGTTTCTTTTCAGGGTAGTTCTGTTGAGGAAGAGCTCTGTTTATGGTGATGGATTTTGCAGAGATATTTCAGACCTTGTAATGATGTTATCTTCTGCTCCTAAGGTTATGGATCACTGATGGTTTTCAGAACAAAAAGATATTTGTAAATAATGAAGGCTGTCTTATGAGTCCTATCAACTAAAGTGATTTACTGTGCAAAGGATGACAATGTGACTATGAGATGTAAGTGCAATGAATTGATTTAAACATGAGCTTAAGATGCTTTTAAACTAGAACAATGTTAACTATAAGCCATCATCAAACTTGAAACGAAGTAGCTGGACATGAATTAAATGCAAAATGAAACTCCGGAGCGTTCTAACTAACATGCATTATTCTATGAAGTTACACAATCTGTTTGTTCATCATTAATGATATTTTGGAAAATTTCCTTCTTGTGGAAGAGGTAGAACAATTCCGACTGTGGACTTGTATGCAATTGAAAGCAAATGAACTGAAAGCAAATGAAAAACTAAGTTGTCACATCACGGTCATATCTTGAACTTATTAAGGATGTCTTGGAAGAATTTCTTCTTCTGGAAGAGTGATTAGGACAAGTGCAACTGTGATAGTGAAGACTAAAAACTACAACTAATTCCTACAATACTATAGCTATTCATCATTCGTTGTTATGATCTGTTGGAAGAATGTCTTCTTGTGAAAGAACTGAAATGAATATAACTACAGTATCTAGTTAAAAACAAATACAAATTCAACTCCTATCCTACAGTACCATAGTCATTAAACATTCATCATTTTAGTCTATTGGAAGAGTGTCTTCTTGTGGAAGAACTGGAATGAATATGACTACAGTAGCTAGTTAAAACAAATACAAATTTAACTCCTATCCTACAATACCATAGTCATTTAAACATTCATCATTTTAGTCTGTTGGAAGAGTGTCTTCTTATGGAAGAACTAGAATGAGTACGACTACAGTAGATAAAAAAAAACAACTACGAATTCAAATGCAGAACGTAAAGACAACTAGGAAAAACTTATCTAGTTTACGCAAAAAGAAATCCGTTCAAGGGGCAGGGGCCCTCTACCACTTGATGGCATTCAACTCCAAATTAAATCACGCCTTCAAGATAATTTTGTCTACTCCATTAACGATGCAATAGTTTGAACATAATGCTCTGTGTCTTCAAAGACGTAACACAGAGTTTTCACAAAATCTAGCAGCAAATCTAACACAAAATTTCTAACTAAGCTCTCGGCCTACTCAAGAGTTTATAAAGTAAATGCAAGTAACAATAATTACAATAATTTAGGAATGATGTCTTTCCTTATCCAAATCATTCTAGGATTCTTTGAGGTGGCTGCGTGAAGGAGAAAAGACACCTGGACTGAGACAGTCCTAGTAGGAGTCTTCCTTCACAAATGTGTTCCCACGTGCATAACCGTACCCAGAATTCATTTCCTCTTCCATGATGAGCAACACACCATGTAGGCACGACGTGGATCATGCCCATATGCGTTTTTCCTCAAGAGGCCACCCGGAACATGCTCAAACATAAAGGTAGCTGCAGAATCGCCGGTTAGCTACGGAATGCCTGCATTCTGCAGCTAGTTCCGGTCAAAATGCTTAACAATGGCAACAATCACAAAATTCAACAAGTCAGTTATGTAAACCATTCTAGAAGTAATTTTAACTATTTTTATTGATCAATTGGGTTTAAAATGGGAATGGACAAGGGAAAAATGAGGTAAAATGAGGTGAAGGAAAGCACAAATTTGAGGCTCAACAGGGGGTATCCACTATTATATCTTACACATCATGTTGTTATCCTTTGAGCCGGGAGCAGTTAATAAAATAAAAATTATGAAAGGAAAAAGGCATATAAATAAGGGTGGAAAAATTAAGGTCGGGGCACCTCATGTACCATAACTTCTCCCTCCTATACATTATATACCAAGGTGTGGGCTTCACTTCTTCTAGCTACCCATGTACCTCGATATGTGGCCTAAGATTTCCCCTCTCATTCCATATTCCATTCACCTCTTGATCACATGCCACTACCATTTGACAGGTGTACCTTGGACATATTATCCCCTATAAGGGTAGAAACCACCTAATAAGGTACTTGGTCAACCCCCTTTGGAGTTTGGAGATATTAGCACATGCTAAAGCCCACTATGGAAGGGCGTTCCATTATGAAGTGTCCACTTCTTGTCCATGGTTTATAAGCTCTTTTTACCTGATTAATTTAAGTACTTGTTGTGTTGGAAAGCTAGGGAACACATTGGAGCTTATGAAATATTGAAAATGGTGTCCATTCTCAGTTTGGTCTCCCTATACGGGGTCCTAACTCTCCAGAGGGATACATTAGATCATGTAGGGTGTGTGTAGAGAATCATGGGCCTCCACAGTAATAGAAAACAATCCATGGATCCCCAGAGGTGTTCAGATATTTCTCAATATCCACCTATTGGATGAGGAAGATGCACCTGGTAAACCATGCCTAGTCGGCCCCACAGTTGCACTATACACTTGGAAGGTGACCCAATACTTGTACACTAATGTGGAATCATTTAATCCATCATATAAGCCCTTAGGTATGGTCTATAGGCATATTAGACTCACTTGGAGACCCATGAGATTACTAGTGTGGCCCCACACCCACTGGGAGCACCACAGGTTTATTGTTTGGAGAATAAGGGGCTACGCCCTTGTCCATCATTTCTGAGGGTCCTATTAATCATTATGAAACTTATGGACCTTGTAGGGCCTCTTGGAGGTCCCAACGACATGTATTTTTTATCATTTGACCTCCTAAGAGGCTCATTATTTTATTTATGAGCTAGTTTGGTGGGCTTGTTCCTAAAAGTTAGTTACTTTTCACATTATTTTATTTTAGGGGATAATGTAGGCCCAATTAGGTAATTCAAACTCCTAAGAAGTGTATAAATAAGAGTGACATGAATTCATTTCGTATCATCACTTGGATTGGATAATTCTCTCTCTTGAGATTTTCATTATTCCTTGGTGGACGAAGTTGGAGCATGGATAAATTTTGATGTGTGGATTATATTTTCTTATCTTGGAGCTTCTTGATTTGAAAATGTATTGATGGTTGGATATATTCTCTTACATAATATATCTATGTATGGGACATGTTTGTTTAATGAATTTTCTTATATATTGAACTTATCTTGATAAGCCATCTTGATTTTCAAACAAAGTATAAACGCTTTAAGGTCACTCTCTTTTTCCCTAATACCAAACGAAGTTGTCCTTAGAGCCTCCTTAAGCTAGAAATGAAATTCACTCTCCTTATTATTCTTTACTCCATATACCCAAAGGAATTAGGTATTGATCCTCCATAAGGTGATCACCTTAAGACAATTTTTCTTCACCTTTTTCTCTTTCTCTCTAGGTATAGCCACGTTGGGAAACCTAGGGAATCATTTTTATGAAAAAAATAGCCATAGAGAAAGTGTGATATTTTGGCCTTTCCTGCGCTGGTGTGTCCTCGAGGTCTCCTCCAAATTTGAATAAATTTCGAGGTGGGATTGTCAGATATCTCAAGCCCTATCCCTAAGACCAAACTTTGCCCTGGCTTTCCCTAGGCTATTACCTCATAGGATCATTTTGAAATCTTGTAGTGGAAATTATTTCTTTGATCCTCTTCCCCTCCTTGTTTATTTTAAGTCCATTATTGGTTTATAAATTCCCTCCTCTTAACCTAGGTTGGGTCCACTTGGTCTGCTTTGGTCCCATTTATCATCAAAGACAAATCGGGAATCCGAGTTTTCAAATTATTTTATGGATTGGGAAGCTCCTTTACAAGTCAGATTCCTTTAACCTAGCCCTTAAATCCTCACCTCCTTCTCATGTAAATCCTTGTACCTTGCTTAAGGAGAGAGCAAGCCCCATTTTTAACTTTATTTTGGGAAAGGATCATTGAGGTCACTTCATATCCATTTTTTGATCTATCCTTTATAAATGACTCTCTATATATTGGGTCTCCTCCCATCGATGAAAGTCTCGAAAGAGTAGGGAGTCTTAGCTAAGGTGGTAGTGGGCTAAGTCTCCATCGTTTCCCTTAACCTAGCAGTTGTCCCTTTAGGAGTCCCTTTTAGGTCCACTGCTAGTTTGAGAGGTAACGAGTTTATAGAACATCAAGGACAGTGTTCCTTTAAGGGGGTGGGGTTTGTAAAAATCCCTTATTTATCCTTATTTTTTTAATTTAAAAACATGATTGTAATGCCAACATATGCATAGTAGCCATGACTATTTGATACATTTTGTATGTAAAATATTTAAATTTCATGACTATCGATTGAAGGAGGGGACAACCTTTCAGATCCAAATGTGTAAGGGAGCTTGTGTTCCTTGAAATACCACGAAACCCAACCCTAACCTTAATGTTGAACTACCATTTTCAGACCTTGCTAAGCCAACTGAATAACATGTTAGTTTAGGAGATGTTATTAGAGGTGATGACATAGACCCAATTGAACCACATCTTGACAATCTAGTTATTAGATGTGATTGGAGGTGGTGGGGAATAGAACTATTCCCATCCCTCTAGTGGATCGAGGAGACAGGATTGCGGCCTCTCGAACACAGAGTGGAACGTCAAGAAAAATATATGAGTGCACAATGGACGCAAATAGACTCTCTATTTTTTTGGTTGGTCCTTTTGGTGGGGTCTCTCCAGGTTGGATATCATTTTTTATCATTGGAGCATTAGGAAGTGCTTGCGCTTTGGAAATAGAAGACATCCAGATGCCTCAGATGTTATGTAGAGCCTTGTGTGAGGGTTAAAACTCTATGGATTTTGGGTTAAATCCTTGTGAACTATGTGAGGCCACTATATTAGGTTGCCTAAGACTGTGTGGTTAGTGGGAGGATGAGTGGAATACTCAATCATTGTGGTGCTTGTTGTATAGCTAATAAACCACCTATACATGGAATTTGAGGTCATTATGGTGCTTTCTAAGTAGATGATAAACCGCCAAGATAGTGGACACCATACCCCTATGGTGCTTAATATGAAAAGACAATGGATAAACCACTCGGACAATGGATTCCAGCTCCTCATACTGAGAAATACTCCATCTGAACCTTAGGTGAATCTCTGTAAAATAACTCTAAGGAAAGATTGAGTCACTGTGGTGCTTACCACTAGGAAATAAATGATAAACCATCGTGTTGATCGTTGTTAGAGGGCAGTTGATAAACACACAGGTAGTGACTCTATAATCTGAGTGTTTAAACAATCCTTTAGTGTGTGAAAACCCTCAACAAGCATCTCCTTAGAAATTGGATCCTTCTCAAGGGTGGTTAGCTACAAGAAAGATGCAGTGTAGTTTCCTTATGGTTGGGTTGAGAGTGGAAGTCCCTCCATTTTCCAACCAGTTAGAGACATACAGATAAGTATAATACCTTTATATATTTCAATCATGAATCGTGTTGTGCAATGCTTTACTTATGATTGGTACAAATATTTATGAATGTTAATGAAAGTCTGAATTCTCCTATTCAATGTTGCATTTATGATTGATATGAGAAATTGTGTTGTTTCTCTCTTATTTGAAAGCAATGGTATCAAAATATGGTAGCTTAGTTTATTCAGAGGATTAACAATGTCTAATAAATGGAAAAATACTCTTCTTGTTTAATTGTGAGAAAATGTGTGTTCATGTGTGGTGAATTAATAATAAAAACCCTTTGAATAAGTTTAAAAAAGTTGAAATTCATGCAATGGAAGCAATGGTAGTTTATTATATATTTCCTTGAAATAATGAAATGATCAAATTCCTTGAGAAAATGTGTCTCTCCATGAAAATATGTCGAATGGTATATTTGGTATTAGTTAATAATCCCTTTAATTATTACATTTGATCAACATTTATTCCATGTTTAAACCTACGAGCCTGGGGAACATAATACCAGAGAAAATACAGTACTACGGAGATTATATTGGGTGAAATGTTCCTGGGGAAAATGAAACCCGAGGAAGTTTTCTCGAGGATATGCAGTACCATCCCAGGGAGATACGATATCAGGATATGTAATCCCTAGGATCATAGAACTGGGAACAATGTACTAGGGGAAGTGACCCTGAGGAACATGACATGAGGTAGAGTGAAATTGGGAAACATGGGCCTCGAGGAAAGTATTAGAACACTGGCCCGAGGAAAGGTAGTATTGGGAACCACAATGTTGGGGAAGATAAAAGTGTGTGTTGGTACTGGCATGGCGTCAAATTAGAAAAAGTATTGAAACTAGAAACAAAGGATGCTCTAGAAAAATCACTTTATTAGTGTTGACAACTAATCGTGATTAATTTAATTAACAATTGTGATTAGTGCTAATCTCAAGTGATTAGCACAATACCAATACTCGGAGATTTGTTCATAGAACATTTCATGGAATGGCCAGTGCTGATAGACATGACCTAGTATGATGTGCATGCCATGTGGACCTTATGTGGCAGTGGAATGGCACCATGTGGGTCAAGGGTGGGTGCCACATAGATCCTTCTTGATGACATGGCCTCCTTTAATAGGCTAAATTTCTAAAGGGCATAACTTTTTAGAGACAAAATTTATATTGTCGGAAAGCTCTCGCCAAGATAAATGTAATGGTGGCATTAGCTTTAGGATTCGAAGTCTTTGAGAAAAGAGGTTGTTGTAACGCCATATTCATAATAGACCTTAGAGATAGGGAAACTTTTAGGGGTGAAATTTCACAAATGGGTTATTTTTGGGACATCTTCTGAAAAAATTATTCGCCAATTTCATTAAAAAATAACCTATCTTTTACATATATATGATTAAATGGATAATATTCTCAAAACAATTACCAATTTTAATATTAAATTACATGTTATTTTATTGAATATTTTTCTACATTCAATACACGTGAATTTTCAAACAAAAATAGTCATCTGCAAAACTATATATAGGAAAAATAATAAATTCTTAAAAAATGCCATGCTTAGAGATCAGGTCAAACAAGTAACACTCCCAAAACTCAAGATGATTTAAGGCGGTGGGACTCATTATAGGCAGTATCAGAGTGAGATAATAATCCTTCCATGACCTGAAATGGTATAAGGGGGTTGGAGGTGTTACAAGGAAATATTCAAACAATTCAAGTCTTATTTTTATCATAAAACCACTTTAAGTGAGTGTCATGTCATATTAGTGCAGTAAAAATACACTTAAGTATAATCCACCACATCTAATTAGCTTGAAAATATCGCCAATATTTCCATAAAAGCCTCCACATGTGAGTAGGACATCTATAGTAAAGAAAATAAATTCAAATATGCCAAACATATGAGAGCATTCTAGCATGTGACATGTAAAATGTGTAAGGGGGATACAAGTGAATGCAACTAATTAATCTTTCAATCTCCCCATAGATTTTTCATCTCCACCAAACATACAAGAGCTACCTATATAAAACTAGATGGTAACACTCCCACAACCTAAGATGGTATAAGAGGGTGGAAGATCTTACAAGTCAATCTTCAAGCAATGGTTTTAAGTTGTATTTTTATCATAAAACCATTTTAACTAAGTTTTGTGTCATATTAGTGCAGAAACACTCCACTTAATTGTGATCCACATCATCTAATTAGCTTTAAAATACCCCCACGACTGCCATAAAGTCCACACACATGAATCGACCCTCTGTATTAATGAAAATCAACTCAAATATGCCAAACATATGAGAGTGTTATACCATGTGACATGTAACATGTGTAAGGGGGATCCAAGTGAATGCAACTAGTTCATCTTTCAATCTCCCCATAGATTGTTCATCTCACTAAACAAACAAGAGCTACCTAAATAAAACTCGGACAATCTATCAATTGTATGTACTACTAATATATTAGCCTCTCTAAGCTTTGTCTTCAAAACGCTTTTTACCTATGCAACCATACTTATTTGTATGGATTTAAATCTCACCATACCCTTGAAATTTTTCAAAGTATTTTCTCTTTATTCACCGCAATAGTCTTCTTTGTTACATTCCCTTTTCCAGCTATGTTTTAAATTGCTTTTTCTTCCTCTATAGCCAAGTTTGGCTCCACAACAATAAAAACCATCTTAACTTGACAATAAATCTAACATACATATGGCATTGTAGTTCTTATGTATATTGGAAAATCTAATTCCCATTTATGATTATACTTTTTCTGCAAACAAACTAAAATCGATCACTTCGGGCCATTGGATTGTTGGTATCATACTCTCAACGTAATAAAAAACTATACTAATCGCATCAGTTTCCAACACCAATCCTATTCGTCAAACAAAACCATTCCCATCTCTCAACCTTATTCTTCGGTCTTGGGGAATAATTTCTCCAATCATTTCCTTCTCGTTATTCACTTCCTCTTCAAGATACAACATAGCTTCTCCATTCATTTCCTTCTCTATATCTAATTCCTCTTCAAGATGTGGGGTAGGAGATTTCTTCATTGTGACTCCTAAATCAACCTCTACTTCAAGCTTGTAGTTATTTAAAGCTTATTTATTCTACTCACATTCATCTTCATGATTGATGGGAACAATATCTATTGCCACTCACCACTTTTACTCAACTTCATGTGTTATGGAATATGTTGCATCCTCTTTCACAATTTATTCATGCACACATGTTGTGGGATGATCATCTTCTTCCATTTTTCTTGCACCACCCTCTTCTAGGAAACAAAGCACTTCCACCCAATTTTATCAAAATAAGACTGGAATCGATTGAACCAACCAGTTCGAATAGTGTTCCCCCTCAACTGGTCCAACCAACATACCAAAATCATAAATGGTTGATTTGGTATTGAACTAGCCATTTCCACCAAACCGACTCGCTTTATGAAACTGGTCGGTTCCATACTACAATGTACAACACACACATGGGCCCTAGCTTTTTGAATTTTTTAAAAATAAAGAATATTCTATGGGACGTCCCACCTCCAAGGAACCACCCCCCTGCTATTTCACTTGCACTATTCATTTGAGCTTCTTGAAATCCTTGAGCTAAGATTTTTGAGTGGATTTGGAGAGATATTTCCATGGTTGTTTTGAGAGAGTTATTGGGAAGATTTGGAGATTTGGTTAAAGGGTTGAGTTGGAGAGATTTTTGGTTGAGTTTATTTGGGAGATTTGGAGATGCTTCAAGGGTTCTTTTCCAAAGATCTTGGGTTATTTTTCACTTATTTTGAAGGTGATTGAAGGGCCATTTTCAAATTTTGAGGGTTGTTAGAGAGTTTTTTTCTGTTATTTGGAGCTACTCTTATTCTCAACATATGGAAGGCTTCTTGAAGTATGCAAAAGAATATATTCTTCTTCTAATTTTATTTTTAAAAAAATACTAGAAATTAAAAATCATAGGGTTTTGTACGCAATTTTTTTTCCTTGTTGTAAAAGTTCCCATGGCCCCTAAAAACAAGAATAATTCAACATGGATTCATTTTCATTTGGATAAATATGGGATAAAAATGTGCAACTATTGTGTAAATAAATTTAAAGGTGGGGGGATCCATAGGATTAAACAACACTTAGCACATTGGCGAGGCCAAGTAGAACCTTGTAAAAAAGTAATTGATGAGCTAAAAGAAGAGATTTTATACCTAATTGAAGCCTACCTAGTAGAGAAAGGAAAGAGTGGTAGAATTACAAAAATCATAGGTAAGAGTCAAAAGGATGATGCACATTTTAGTGGCCTTGACCTTGAAAGTCAAATGCTAGTTTTGAAGAATCCTATAGTTTTCTTGTTAGAATTAGAGATGAACATGCTTCTAGCCCTAGCTCATCCAATTTGAACCTGCAGAGGGAACATAAAGGGATTGACTCTTTCTTTGTGCCCCACACCATCCTTGGAGCTCAACCCACCATTATGCCAAATGGAAGAAGATAGAGAAGGAGGATGTGTGGGACTGCATTGCTAGATGGTGCCATGGTAGATGGTGCCATGGTAGATGGTGCCATGGTGGTATGATGTAGACAAACCTTTCAATGCCACTAGTTCTACATATTATCAATGTATGATTGATGTTATAGCTTCATGTGGTTTGGGCTCCAAAGGCCCTAGTTTTTATGATATTAAGGCACCAATTTTAAAAAAATGGGTCCAAAGAATAGATAAGTACCATAAAGAGTTCAAGCAATCAGGGACCAAAAAAGGGTGCACAATTATTTCTGATGGATGGACTAATGGAAAATGATGCATTGTTTTAAATTTCTTAATTGTTTTCCCAAAAGGTGCCATGTTTCTCAAATCTATGGATGTCAGATGCATCTGATCAAGTGAATGATGCATAATTATTATTTCATATTTTGGATGAATCGGTTGTGGAAGTAGGGGTAGATAATTTTGTACAGGTAATCACAGACAATGCCTTCAACTATATTGCCTCTGGAAGGATGTATGAAGATAAACACCTCACCATTTGGTAGACTCCATGTGCAGCCCATTTTTTGTACCTCATGCTTGAGGATATTGGAAAATTTGAGTGGGTGAAGAAGTCTTTGGAAGAAGAAAGAACCATAAGTAGGTACATCTACAACCACTCATGGGTTTTAACCTTATGAGGAAACACATTGGGGGTAAAGATCTTTTTCATTCAACCATGGCACCATTTGCAACAAATTTTCCTAAGTTACAATCCTTGTTCAACAAAAATCCAACTTGAGGAAGATGTTTTCTTGTGCTTAATGGAATGAATCTCAATGGAGCAGAAAGGTTGAAGGGATATAGGTGGTTGATCAAGTGTTTGAAATTTTCTTGGGGAAAAGGGAAGAAGAGGTATTACTATTTAGTGAGCCTATTGTGAGTGTCGCATATGGTCGATGGTGATAAACCCACTATGAGTTTTATTTATGATGCCATGGATCAGGCCAAAGAGGCAATAAAGTATGCATATGGGGATGAAAGTCAAAAGTATATTCCTTTAGAGAAAAATTGATGAAATATGGAACAAAAAACTCTATATACCTTTACATGCAGCTCACTACTACTTAAACCCAAGGTATGAAATTTCAATTTCCAAAGTTTATAAATTTTGTTATTCTTTATAAAATATTTGTCATATGTTCAAAATCAATTGATGAATATTTTTAGTCTTTTTAACTTTGAAGGTACCATTACACAAAATATTTTGAGGAAGATGGGGAGGTAAAAGAGGGATTATATAGATTCACTGAGATCATGGTCCCAGATCCCAAAATTCAATATGAAAAACATAACAAGCTCTTGAATTTCAATGAGTACTAGCACCTTTGTCCTGTTTATGACTATAAGAAGTAGACCAAAGGATCCACCGAGTAAGAAATGTCAAAGTTTTCAAATTATATTACTCATTGCAAGAGTTTAGTTCAAATTTCAAAATTATTTTTGAATACTCCCTTGCCTTCAACTATAATTGCATCCTATTGGTGGAAAGAATTTGGTAGCCAGTGCCCTAATTTGCAAAAAAATTGTAATTCAGTTATTGAGTCAGACATGCAGTGCTTTTGGGTGTGAAAGGAATTGGAGATTTTTTTAGAAAATACATATTGTTGACCATTGGAATGACACTTGAATATTTTCAAGAGACTCCATGCCCAAGGATGTACCAAAGGTTGCTTGTACCATCAAAGATCATCATATTACCATAGTTTTTCAACTCTAACTTCTTCTTCTCATTTTCTTCTTCATTTTTTAGATTTCGCAGCCCTACGAGCACATTGTATAAATGCCATAGCATGATTAATAAATTCATGTAACAATCCTAGGGTGTTGGGACACGATCGTCAAGCGAGTACACCTTGGAGTTTTTTTTTACTTGATTAATTGTTCCTACTTTTTAGCAGCGAATAATTTTCTAGGTTTCTTCACTCACTGCATTACCCCAAATTCTGGGTGATGGCTTGAAGGTTGATCCCCTAAAATTCATTACTAGTTATTATGTTTGGGGAGACTCTGCTCCTATACACTTGTGCTTCATATGAATAAAAAAATTCTTTGGGTTCATTCATGGGTGTTTCTCTCTTGGATCATGTGCCTGATTCAATGATGGTATAATTCTCTACTTGTTTTTTATCTTTTATTTTCTCATATGTTTTTATAGAGTTGTGAATATACAACTATCTTATGCTTACAATTGGTTTATTGATATGCTCTAGGCTAGACAGATCTATCTATTTTCATACAAATTATAGAGTTTTCTTGCCATTGTCTATTGATTTAATCCATATGAGCTAATGTACTTTGAAGTTTTGTAGAGGACATTTTGGATTGAGTAGCAAGCGTGAGGGGAAGTCTTCAAGGAGCTCCTATCATATTTGAATCTTATACTCTTATCTTTCGAAATTATTGGTTTTGTAAGGATCCTTTTGACATAGTTTGTGCTTAAGTCAATTATTTCAAGAAAATCTTCATCTTTTACTCTTGTGATTTCATTTCTTATCTAGCTATTCAAGAGCTTTTCATAAGCTAGACAAGTGATGTGGTTTTTCCCCATCACTTGATTTCTTTTTTGTATATCATTTTGTAGAATTATCACTCACTTACATGCTCTCTTTTTCACACTAACTTTTGTTTTAGTTTTTCAGCTCTAACAATCTTTCTTGTAGGTTCTCTCAAGCTCCAAATATTCATTTCCAAGGAGGTCGTGGGCATAAGGAGTGCTTGTAGAAGAAGCTAGGTCATGCATGAATTTGGAGCTTCTAATTTCTAATTGTAATGTCTCTTCTTCTCTCTTGAGGTTCCTATTCTTGTGGGGAATTCGTTGTTATTCGAAGAGCTATTATTGGATTGTTCCCATATACTTTTTGGGCAGCCCTCTAAGAGGCCCTAACCATGATCATAAACCATAATAATAAAATCTCTCTTTTTTTGGGAGCATGGGTTTTACCCATTGGCATCCCTATCTCTCCACTTTGTGACAGAACTTGTGGTTGGATTGACTTGTTGGCTCTACCATTTCCATTTTTTTTACATCACATCACATGTATGCTTTAAATTGGTAATTAACATAGCCACACGTCTCATTTAATTTCTTCAAGTTTGATAAAGTTATTTAAACTTGCACCATTTACAATTGTTGCTACAAGTCTCAAATTTACATTTTCTTTTGCAAAGCAATTTACTCTCACTTTGTGCAAGCATATTCATTATTTTTCTTTAACAAAATTTGACATACTTGGCTTGGATATTTTCTAAATCATTCATGGTTTATGTTTGTGCCACATTTACATTTTGAGTATATTTGGAGCATTGTGTATTGGGCAAATTTATCTTTCCAGGTAATCATTTACTTTCATGTCAAGCAAATTGTCTTTCATTTTCTCAAGTTAAGAGTTTCATTTGAAAATCTATTGTGGACATCAAATTTCATTTCACCTCACTATTCAAGAATTTTCAAGCTACTTTGGGAATCTTAAATGAATTACTAAAATTAACCTCCAACTTAATTTGGTTGTATAACATCTAGGGACCCTCCACCTCTATTGACTCCTCATTGTGTGATCCGGATTTTCGGGAAAGGGTGAGGTCTGAATATTGGTGTTTAATTGAAATATTGCTTTTATAGTTTAACTAATAATAAACCAAAAGCACATTTTCATCACCATTTTACTTTAATTTCAATTTCTCATTTTTATATGGTGGTGTGTTTTGAGTTTCATTTGCAAATATCAATTTTTTTATTTCAAGAAGCATTTTTTATGCAAGTATTGTGAGTCCTTTACTTTTGCAACAATTTAATTTTCTTGTACTTGGAATATTGTTCATTGGTGCAATTCTATTTCATGTTATTGCTTTGATGATCGTTATGCTCATGAGTAATTGATGTATCTTATTATTTGAGGCATTCACTTCCAAAGTACTATTTCCTTTATAGCTGCAATTGATGTTCATATGCTTATCTTGGTCTGACATTTGAATTGTATATCATTTGTATCTTGATTTCATTTTGAACAATCTATTTTTATTTACTTGAAGGCACCAATCTACATTTTGAATCTATATTTCAATTTTTCTTGTTTATTCATCTGCTTGCTTATTTCTTGGAAATAGGTTATTTTTTATAACAATTTCAATTTAAATTTACTTAATCTCCTAGAGACTCATATCATATAAATTTTCATTAGGGACCACCCCCCTTATCTAACCTAGGAGATAGATTAAACAAGGTGTTTTCTGGATTAATCCCTCTTGCAGACAAGAGCGATCTCCCTAGTACCCCAACAGGTAACTAGAAACAAACAACCATTTGAATACCTCTTTCTCTAAACTATTGGCATTCATATTATTATAACTTAGAAATAAGGAGGTTATGCTCCTAACTTTCAACGAGACTTTTGATGTAGCATTTTTCCTTTCGCTCCAAAGCAATCTTTCAATGCTAAGAAGAACCTACAACCACAAACAATGCAAAGGATCAAAGCACAAGCAGTATATAATAATTAAAAACAACAATTAAACTTAATGATCAAGGAGACTGATTATTGACATTGCTTAATGAATCCAAAAACAAGACAATGAGAAAAAGAGATTCATATGTATTATCAAGAATCAAAAAGAGAAATCTTACAACTTGAGCCTTGATGTTGTACATATTTCTCTCATATGTCTGCGCAATCGTATCCTCGGTTTAACAAGCCTTCCTCCCTAGAATGACTAACATAGATTTATCTTCAATGAACTCTTGTGTACAAAGGTGTAATATTCAATGTACAATCAACTACCAACTTTGTATCTATCCTTAAACCTAAAAATTTAGCTCAATTTGTAGAGAGATTGAGAAGGTTTCAGATCCATCAAGAGAGGGATGAGATCCTCCAATGAAGGGGTTAGGGTTCCTTTAGCTAAGGGGTATAGCTCGAACTAGCGTGACTCTAGAGGCTTCTAGTTGGAAGAATATTCGCCCAACTAGGCTTCTAGAAGTTACTTTTTCGTGTTTAATTCCTTTTACAGGGGTGTACAATTTTTATTGTTGAACAGAGCGACCATCATTATCGAAAATAGATGAAGTATCAGTGCATGCACAGGAAATGGTAGAACTTGCATCAAAAGAATATTTTACAAGTTGTTGATGTTTTTCATGAGTAATTTTTTCTTTATCCCTATCTTCTTCTAGTTTAAGGATTTGATCATATCTCAATTGAATGGATGATGAAGGATTTTCTTCAATAAACTGCACTAGGGCTAATGATGGAAGAGTTAAATTTGATGGTATCACAACTTCTTTTCCATAAACCAGATTGAAAGGTGAAGTCCCTATTGAAGCTTTTTCAGTGATACGATCAGCCCATAACGCAAAGATTAAATATTTGTGCCAATTCTTTTGATTTTGATCAACAGTCCTTTTAATGATTTTGATAAGGTTTTTATTAGTGGATTCAGCCAAACCATTACCTTGTGGATAATAATTTGCTGAATATTTTAATTTAAAACCTCTTTTGATTGCAAATTCAATTAAACTATTTCCAGAGAAGTAAGATGCATTATCAAAGACAAGAGCTTGAGGTACACCAAACCTGGTTATGATGAATTGATCTATGAAATCAATAATTGCATCAGAATTGGCTACCTTCAATGGGATTGCCTCTACCCATTTTGTAAAGTAATCAGTTGCAGTAAGGATGTACTTGTGTTGTTTGGAAGAATGAGGTACTATCTCACCAATAATGTCAAGCCCCCATTGTTCAAATGGTTGCTCAATAGTTACTAGTTGCAAAGGAAAAGATGGTTTCCTTTGTCTTCCACTTGCAGTTTGACAAATTTGGCACTTCCTTACGTAATCATGCGTATCTTTAAAAAGGGTAGGCCAGTAATAACCAGCGCGAATTATTTTGTGAGCCATGGTATCACCTCCAAAATGACCTCCTGCTAGTCCATCATGCAATTCCTGCAAAACCTTTTCAGCTTCAGTCTTTTCCAAACATCTTAATAAAATTGAATCATAATTTTTTCTAAATAACACATTATCAATTATCTGGTATTTAATAGCCTTTAACCTTAAAGCGTGTTTACTCTTATAGCTAAGATTAGAAGGAGCATACCCATTTTTCAAGTAATAGATAAGATCAGCATACTGAGATCCGGAATTTGTAACACTTATCTGACTTACTTGAATATCTTGATTTGGATCTTGATCTTCTGGTATGTTATGAGCTCCTGCCAATAATCTGCAAAAACCTTGTCCTCTAACAATCTTAGCTGGTTTAATATCAATATCATATTCTTGCAAGGCTGTTACCCAGTTAGCTCTCTTTTCTCCTACTTTTTTTTGAATTAATAATTGCCTCACTGCAGAGAATGGGACAATGATTTTTGTATGTGTTTTCAAGAGAAAAGGTCTGAAATGTTTGATTGATTTAAACACAACAAAGGCTTGTTTTTCAACATCGGAATAATTAAGCTCAGCTCCTTGCAGATTCGAGCTAAAGAAAGAAATAGGTGCTTCGATTTCTTGATCATTGAGTTGTGTTAAAACGGCTGCATAGGATGTTTCAGTGGCCAGAGTATACAAAATAAAATCTTTAGAAAAATCTGGGGTATTCAATGCTGGTGCATTAATGATTGCTCATTTGATTGAATCAAAAGCTTCTTTTTCTTTATGCGTCCATTTGAATATTGAATTCTTCTTGATCATATTTTGCATAGGTAAAACAATTAAAGAAAAATCAGGAATAAATCTTTTAACAAAATTGATCTGTCCAAGAAATGATTGCATGGATTTTTTGTTATGTGGTAAAGAAATATCAAAAATTTCTTTCACTCTGTCTGGATCAATATAGATACCATCTTTTGACACAACAAATCCTAAGAGTTTTCCTTCATCTAGAGCAAAGAAAGATTTCTTGGGATTTAAAGAGATACCAAACTTTCTACATCTTTCAAATATTTGTTTTAAATCATGTAGATGATTGGCTCTCTTTTTTGAAAATACTGTTATGTCATCCAGATAAACAACAACTGATTTATTGATCAGACCTTTGAATGCTATGTCCATGGCTCTTTGAAAAGTTTCTCCTGCATTTATTAGACCAAAAGGCATTTTCTGATAAGCATAAGTTCCCCATTTTGTTCTGAAAGTTGTTTTCAATCTGTCATCTGGATGAACTAAAACTTGATTATAGCCTGAAAATCCATCGAGAAAAGACATAAGTTCAGAACTAGCTACCTTTTGAAGTATATGTTCCATGGTTGGCAATGGGAAATTGTCTTTTAAACATGCCTTGTTTAAATTTCTGAAATCAATACAGATTCTTATATCACCATTCTTCTTCCTTACAGG
Source organism: Pinus albicaulis (assembly GCA_034641835.2). NCBI lineage: Eukaryota > Viridiplantae > Streptophyta > Pinopsida > Pinales > Pinaceae > Pinus > Pinus albicaulis. The sequence goes on along the minus strand of CM076575.1, from coordinate 243,562,752 downwards.
TACCATATTGGAAACCCAATTAGAGTGCCTGACTGGAAAAATGATTTCGGCTTTCAAAAGTTTATTAAGTTCTGATTTGATTTGACTTTCGAGATTTGGATGGATCTTTCTCAACTTCTGTTGAACAGGTTTAATATCAGGAAGCATTGGAATCGTGTGTTGAATAACCGAAGTATCATACATTTTTAGATCATCATAATTCCAAGCAAAAACGTTTTTATACTTGTTCAGCAGTTTAATGAACGCATTCCTTTCCTCTGGTGTTAAATTGAGTCCTAAGTTAATGTTTTGAGGTTTAGAATCAGAACCAAGATTTACTAATTCAAACTTCAAAGTAGAGCTTTGAAGTTTCGTATTAGTGACTTTCTTGAATCTGTCTCTAATGTCATATAAATCCTCTAATTTAACAACAGATTTTGGAATGGGATTTTCATTACCTTTTGAAGCAATTTGTAAATCATGATCATCTTCGTCAATAATTTGTTCATCATATGATTTCTCCGAAGCCATGAAATTTAGAATATCTTGATCATGATAGAATACTCTCCAATTTGTAACATTATCTGGGACAGATGGACGAAAAATCAATTCTACAGAAAACCTATCAGGACTGCAATCTTCAGCAGGTAGGAGTTTAGATGCAACATTAGCTAACAAATCAGCTGATGTATTCTGATTCCTAGGAATAGGAGAAATATTGAATGCTAAAAAATGAGTGGTGAGATCTTGTACTAGGGTTTGATAGTGTTTAAGATGTCCTGAAAGGCAATGAATAGTATTCCTAACTTGTTTAATAACAATTTCGGAATCACCAAAAACTTTCAAGTATTTAACATCTAACCTTATAGCTTTATAAAGTCCTTGAACCAAGGCTTCATATTCTGCGGTATTGTTAGTACACTCAAATTCTAATCTGCATGACAGCATTGTTTTCTACCCATTCGGATCAATTAGGATGCATCCAGCTCCATCTCCATCACTAGATTTCGATCCATCAAAATATAATGACCAAAATAAATACTTATCTATTGGCTTATCTACAATTACATCAGAAATATTTACAATTCTGGAAGAATCAGATTGTGAAAAATTTTCTATCTGAGAAACAAAATTATTTACAGAAAAAGGTGATTGAGGAGCTTTGAAATTTCCAAGGAATGATTCAGCAGAATAACCTCCAAGAATATTGTTGTTGAATGCTACAGGTTCATTAGGTTGTTCAAATTCAGTGACAGTGTGTGTCATATGTTTTTCTCGTTCAATTTTGATTTGATTTGGTTTCCCTTTGTAGGGAAGCCACATGTGTGAATAATCATTCGAGATATAACCATTAAGTTTCGCAGACCAGTCCCTACTCAAGATTAATCCATAAAATTCAGGGATATCAGCAATCAAAATATCAATTCTTTGGACAATTCTAGGATCTGAGGCTAATCTGATAGTAACTGAATTGATTTCTCCTACCACTTGAACTTTAGAGCGATCCAACTAAACGATATGAACTGCTGATTTCTGTGGTTCAATATTCAATTTAGCACAGACAGAAGTAGGCATAATATTGGAGGAAGCTCTAGAATCAATCAAACAATTGTGCAGATTTTTATTGTACATCTCATAAGTCAAAAGAAAAGGAGGAGTTTGAGAATTTGACTTTTCCCCAATGAGCACAGTATCAGTAGCATCTACCTTATCTGGTGGCTTACCAGTTCCTCTTGCTGCTTTTGCAACTATACCGCTTGGTAAAGGAGCAATTGGTGTAGCGTTTAATTCTTTCAATAGCAACTTTTGCTGGTGTTTCAGTTTGCTGAGTTCATGTAAGGAAATGTTGGCTTTAATCTTTTTCATGTCTTCAACAATATTGTATTCCATAGGATCTGACACTACTAAAGTTTTCACTGTTGATGTGAGAGGATTAGAAGAAGATGGCTGATTTTGAGTAGGTAATGGAGAAGTTTTCTTTACAGTGGGTTTGTCTTTGGTACTTGGAGTTGTAATTTTCTTTTTCGGAACTGTTTGCACTGGTTCTGCTGTAGATTTACTCCTAGTACTTACAGGCATAGCTTCTTCACTATCAGAATTAGGGAGAATAAAATCTCACATTCCATTTAATTCAGCTATTTCTTCATTTTCGTCTTCTTGATCTGATACTATAGATGTATCTTCTTCTTCTTCTTCTTCTTCTGACTCTGCATTAGAGATTACATTAGGAGGTTTAGATTCAAATTGGTTTCTTCTGAAATTTCGGAATGGTTTCTTGGTAGAAGTTTCAGCCACTTGTTTTTTAATTTCAACCATTTCATTTGACATGGTTTTAAGAACTTTCTGTAAACCTTCCATGTCATATGGATCTTTGGTATTTTTCTTTGAATCATCTCTGAAGCTAACCTTCTTTGATTTCCTTTCTTCAATAGCATTTTTCTTTTCCAGAGAAGTAATACGTTTTTCCACTGCAATAGCTTCTTTCATATTCTCAGCTAATGTAGGCTTTGCAGCTCTGTCTACGAAAATTGCTATGTTTGAGGGTAAGGCAGTTATATACCATTCGATTCTGACTTGCTCACTAGGTTGTGAATCTGTATGAATTTTGTTCAAAAGTTTGTTGAATCTAGCATTGAATTCTTTTATAGGTTCCTTGGGTTCTATTTTCAAATTTGAGAGATCATTGAGTAAAGTTGCAATTGATCGGTCATCTCCAAATTTGGTTAAAAAATGATCTGCAAAAATGTCCCAACTTGTTATAGATCCCGATGGTAATGAAAAATACCATGATCCTGCTGTTCCTTGAAGAGTATAAGGGAATATTCTAACTACAACATCTTCTTGTGTGACTCCATTCAAATTAATAGCCAGCATAAAGTTATTGATATGTTCTTCAGCTTGAATGTTAAGATCTGGGCTAAACTTTGGAAGCCATTTTCCAGGATTGTCTGGTAAATCATGTAAAGGTGCAGCCATGTTGACTGCTCCTGGAGTAGACCATGGTCTCTGTGCCAATATTGGGAGGACTATTGGAGGAATAGCAGAAACTGGTGAAATTTGAATAGAAGTGGTTGGAATAGATGATTTTGAAATTGATGAGGATTGAGTAGAAGATGTTTGTGGAGATGATGATTGAAGAGATGATGATGAAACAACTGCACTTTGTTGAGTTGTGCTTTTGGAAACAGGTGATTGAATATGAGATGACGAACTTGTATCACTTTCTGTTTCTGATTGAATTCTTTTTGTTTTTCCCTTACTAAGTAAAGGAATTTCTTTCGGAGGAATACCAAGTTTTTCACTTTGCAACCTAGTAAGAGGTTTTGAAGGAATAAATTTTGAGCTTACACTACCTTCAGATATTTCAGACTCTTCCAAAGATAATGAGAATCCTTTCAATTTATGAATTAGATCTTGAACTTCAGGAGACTCAAGATGTTGTTTGTCTGAATGTTTTGAGATTTTGGTAGTGGGTGTCTGAATATTTTCTGCAATTTCTTCTCTAGGATTTTGAATTTCAGAAGAAATTGAAGAAGTTATTGAGGGTGTTTTGCTCTCAGAATGGCTTGTGGATAAAGATTTACTTGCCATTCATAGCTCAGGCCCTCCTTCTAGCGCAAAAAATGTTGAAGCCTAGAAAATCTCTACTTCAAACATCGGGGAAAACCACCCGGTCGGGACCTTAAGACAGCTCCTTTTCCGTTTGGTGTGGTGGCTCCGACTGGATTTAAAGGACCAGTTTCCTTGTAACTAAATGGATTGGATTGGATGGGTGGAAATGGGGCTAAAATAACTGAAATAAAACTATCTAATTTAAGCTAAATACTGATAAAGAAATTCTAACACTAACCCGGGTAGCTATATGTGAATACAACTTAAGATTGTTCCAATTCAACAATAACCATGAAAATGTATTATTAATTAAATTGAAATATGCAGAAACAAATAAAGATAACTCTGTTTAAGAAATTAAACAGAGTTATATAAACATATTGCATTCATCATTGTATACCATTTACATATAACTATGAAAAATAACGTTTCAATTATACTCATAAATGATATATAAAAGGAAGCGTTGTTAAAACAAATATACATATAAATGATAGCAATTTTAAAACGAATATCATAAAACAAAAGAGATCAACCGTGAACAGATAGAAATACCTTGTTCATCTTGAAGACTTTCAAATGCAATCTGATACTCTATCCAATAACTCTAATGCAAAACCAAATCCAAGGTACAGAAATGCAACACTTCAAAGATAGTTCCACATGAAAATCACCAGATGTGATCCTTTTCAAAAAATATATAAGACAATGGAGTACAAAAATGCAATCTCCAAGTCCAAAAATATTAAGATCCAGGACCCCTCTCTAAATGCATGAGAGGGGTTTAAATACTACTTAACTAACTCTAAAAATAGTTTATTACAAAAATTAAGGATTCGGTTCAATGACCGTCCTTTTCCTAGGCTAAAATACAGTGAAATTAAAACTAAATATATCTATCTATTAACTTTATCTTTAATCTTGCAGGCATCTAGCATAGTTTTGAGAAGATGCGGTTGACCGACTTCAGAATTCAACTATCCTGAAAAGACAGAGTCGGCAAGCGTAGGAGCAATCTTCTCTGTAGCATTGATGATACAATTGAGCGCACTTTGCTGACTGTGTGGCTTTACCAAGTACATCCAGTATGAGTCCCAATTCAATCTTGTCAGCCCCTGGATGGATTTTTCTCTTTCTTCTGCCTTTTGCCTCCATTCTGTTTGCAGTTGATTTGCCTATGGGAGATATCCTGGAACAGTTTCAGAAATCAAGTTAGCTTTGTGTAAATTTTCATTTACACAATCAGTGAGAGTGTTTGCCACTGTAGATGCCTCCTCTGCTGCCTTTTCTACCCTTCTGATTTGTGCATCCCAATTATTAAAAAGTATTTCTTTATGGTTCTCGTTAATGATGGGTGCACCAGCTTTTCTGCCTTCTTCTGTCTTTTTCCATGCTAGATAATCATTGATCTTTTCATTAATCAAATCATAATCATTTCGTAAATCTACGACATGATTTGTGATTTTATCGCTTTCTTGGCACAAATAATTCCATTGCAATATTTTTTGGCAGAAAACTTCTTCTTGTTGCAGTAGTTGATTGTTCAAAGAGATGGTTTCTGAAATGAATTCTGGAAGCTTAGGATCATCCTTATGCTGTTCTTGGATAATCTGTATTTGTTTGTCTTTATCAGAATGACTTTTTTGATGTCCTGTTTTCATTTCTTGAAGTTTTTGTTGTAACTCTTCAAGTTTTAATTGTGCTTCCTTATTGGCCTGTACCTGTTGCAATTGCTGTTGCAGAGCCTTTATCTGTTCTTCTTCAATGGTTCACTTCTTTTGGTCCACTCCTTTATGCATTCTACCAAATTTGAGTGTTCTTTGGCAAACTCTTCCATAAATTGCTTGTTGAAAGTTGCCTGAGGTTCTGGCAACTTATACATTAATCTCATATCTTCTATGGTGAATGACCCAATTAGCTCTTCAGATGGAGTTCTAAATTTTCTGTCTAAAATATATGTGCTATCCAGCACCCATCTCACCATGTCTGTATATGGGAGAATCCTTGGCCTTTCTGCTATTCTATGTAGAAATGAGCAAGCCAAGTCTCTAAAGGTTGCTTCAAACGTATCCTTTGAACCTGTTGTAGCTGCAACTTTTATCACCACAAGGTTTTCATCTTCTAACAGTTTATACATTCCCTCCCAAGTGGATATACCGGCGTCCTTGTTACAGGCGGTGTCTGCGTATAGCGAAGCCATTTCTTTGTTCTCAGAACTTGAGCTCTTCTCCTTCTTACCCATAGTGTTTAGTGGAAGCTTTGTATAGTGGTCTGCTCCTTCGTGCCTGCGTTTTACGAATAAATGAGAGTAATGATATAAGAAAGGTGATGAGACTGTTTTGAATGTGAAAGCGGATGAAATATAATATTTAAATTATGAAACGACTTTCAATCTAAACACAATCTCTTTTCACATTAATAATCAATCCAATCATTTAATATAATCATTAAAGCGCATAACGGATTTGACATGTGGGAAGATTGCCTTGGGATAGTGCGCCTACATGAATCTGCGACATTGCGATCTACGATTTGCTGCGCAATATCGCAATATCGCAATGTCGCAATATCGCAAAATGAAATCATCACAGTCATAAAAATAGCGCAAAAACGGGAATTGCGCAATAGCGCAAAGCGCATATCGCAAAAATCACAAAAGCCCATATCGCAAAAAGTGCACAATCGCAAAAGCGCAGAATCGCAAAATCGCAGAATTGATAAGAGCGCAAAAGATTTTTATTAATCATTTCTGTTTTCTGCGCTATGCGATCTGTGATCAATGCGTTTTATATATATACTATTTTGTTATGGATGCGCTATCTTGTTTCAAGAGCAATTTTATTACAATCTATCATAAACTTAAGTGTTTCTAAATATTCTTTCTAAGGGATTTCTATAAGTTTATGATAGAAAGTTTTATTTGAAAGGCAAACAAATCCTAATTGATTTTTTTGGATTTTTAACTAAGGGTCCCCATTTATCTAGTATTATTACTAATAATAAATAAAAATGGGGGTTGTTGCTGGTCACAACAATTGGCGATTCACTGAAAGAAACAATTATCTCTGAAAAAATAAAATGAACATTCTATCTTTAGTAAGTAAAGGTTTTTAAAGATAATGAAAACTACCTTAGGATAATTCAAATAAAATGCTGCTATGAAAAGAAAAATAAAAATCATTTCATAATTTCTGTCTAATTCCTTAAGAAATAAAAACATTTTGGGTTATATCAAGCTTTGATTGGTGTTAATAATGAAGTAAATGGATCTCTCCAAGTTTTGGTTTTATAATATACTCTATTTCCATAGGTATTGCCTCTACTGCCAGCAAACGTTCATAGTCTCGACAGGGTTACCTTTAAACCATTAACCATTCATTGTCCCATCCAACTAAAATTATGACTTTTTAAAAGATAAATTCATAAGACCTATTATCTCATGTTTTTGTCTTTTATTTATTTTTATTTTTTAAGAGCCATTGTTCTGGTTTGGCAGCCAGTTAATAACAATGTCATTCACTAGTTATAATTAAACTTAACAAGTTGGCTCGTGATGAGACCCCTTGTCTTATATTTATAATCCATTACCCTGTTTTGGTATGCAGTATTGGTAATGTCAGTTTTATTACTCCTTATGAACATGGTAAGTCGGCTCGTAATGAGACGTCTTATCTTTTAAAATTTTCGTATAATTTCTTAGAATTACATTCTAAAAAATCACAACTTAAATGGATGGGGTGAAATAGTTTTATCCTTAAGAATCAATGGATGACAATTTTTAGAGTTTTTGAATTCCAAAACTTTGAAAAAATCTATACTTTGATAGATAACCTTTCTCTGCTTAATAAACTTTATAATGCTTTACATTTTCTTCAAGTTTTCAAAAGATCATGTAAATGATTGAAATAATCTTTTCAAAGTTTAACATCTTATTTTAAACTATTCAAAAACTATGATCATTACTTTAAAAAAAATTATTTACACAAAATAAATATTTATAATATTTTTCCGAAGAAATTTTCTCAAATAGTAAACAGTCAATCAGAGACTCATAAACAACCTTTATTTGTAAAAACAAAAATAATCAAAAACTTTTGCAGAAAGAAATATGTACAGTTTAAGAAGGGGTTACCTCCTTATGAAAATAATTTCTTCAAGATAAGCCCATTTACAAGAAGAGACTCTCTCTTACCTGTTAAATCTTGGAGAATGAATGTATTTGAGCTTATCTTCTCAACGATCTGAAATGGTCCAAGCCACATTTTCTGAAATTTGGTATGTTTACCTTTTTCTTCGCGTGCTTTATCCCATTTCAAAACGAGATCACCAATTGACAAATTTTTTGAGCCGGTAGAACTTGCATCAAAAGAAGATTTTACAAGTTGTTGATGTTTTTCATGAGTAATTTTTGCTTTATCCCTATCTTCTTCTAGTTTAAGGATTTGATCATACCTCAATTGAATGGATGATGAAGGATTTTCTTCAATAAACTGCACTAGGGCTAATGATGGAAGAGTTAAATTTGATGGTATCACAGCTTCTTTTCCATAAACCAGATTGAAAGGTGAAGTCCCTATTGAAGCTTTTTCAATGATACGATCAGCCCATAACACAAAGATTAAAGATTTGTGCCAATTCTTTTGATTTTGATCAACGGTCCTTTTAATGATTTTGATAAGGTTTTTATTAGTGGATTCAGCCAAACCATTACCTTGTGGATAATAATTTGCTGAATATTTTAATTTAAAACCTCTTTTGACCGCAAATTCAATTAAACTATTTCCAGAGAAGTAAGATGCATTATCAAAAACAAGAGCTTGAGGTACACCAAACCTGGTTATGATGAATTGATCTATGAAATCAATAATTGCATCAGAATTGGCTACCTTCAATGGGATTGCCTCTACCCATTTTGTAAAGTAATCAGTTGCAGTAAGGATGTACTTGTGCTATTTGGAAGAATGAGGTACTATCTCACCAATAATGTCAAGCCCCCATTGTTCGAATGGTTGCTCAATAGTTACTGGTTGCAAAGGAAAAGCTGGTTTCCTTTGTCTTCCACTTGCAGTTTGACAAATTTTGCACTTCCTTACGTAATCATGCGTATCTTTAAAAAGGGTAGGCCAGTAATAACCAGCACGAATTATTTTGTGAGCTGTGGTATCACCTCCAAAATGACCTCCTGCTGGTCCATCATGCAATTCCTGCAAAACCTTTTCAGCTTCAGTCTTTTCCAAACATCTTAATAAAATTGAATCATATTTTTTTCTAAATAACACATTATCAATGATCTGGTATTTAATAGCCTTTAACCTTAAAGCGCGTTTACTCTTATAGCTAAGATTAGAAGGAGCATACCCATTTTTAAAATAATAGATAAGATCAACATACTGAGATCCGGAATTTGTAACACTTATCTGACTTACTTGAATATCTTGATTTGAATCTTGATTTTCTGGTATGTTATGAGCTCCTGCCAATAATCTGCAAAAACCTTGTCCTCTAACAATCTTAGCGGGTTTAATATCAATATCATATTCTTGCAAGGTTGTTACCCAGTTAGCTCTCTTTTCTCCTACTTCTTTTTGAATTAATAATTGCCTCACTGCAGAGAATGGGACAATGATTTTTGTATGTGTTTTCAAGAGAAAAGGTCTGAAATGTTTGATTGATTTAAACACAGCAAAGGCCTGTTTTTCAACATCGAAATAATTAAGCTAAGCTCCTTGCAGATTCGAGCTAAAGAAAGAAATAGGTGCTTCGATTTCTTGATCATTGAGTTGTGTTAAAACGGCTACATAGGATGTTTCAGTGGCCAGAGTATACAAAATAAAATCTTTAGAAAAATTCGGGGTATTTAATGCTGGTGCATTAATGATTGCTCGTTTGATTGAATCAAAAGCTTCTTTTTATTTATGCGTCCATTTGAATATTGAATTCTTCTTGATCATATTTTTCATAGGTAAAACAATTAAAGAAAAATCAGGAATAAATCTTTTAACAAAATTTATCTGTCCAAGAAAAGAATGCATGGATTTTTTGTTATGTGGTAAAGAAATATCAGAAATTTCTTTCACTCTATCTGGATCAATATATATACCATCTTTTGACACAACAAATCCTAAGATTTTTCCTTCATCTAAAGCAAAGAAAGATTTCTTGGGATTTTAGGAGATACCAAACTTTCTACATCTTTCAAATATTTGTTTTAAATCATGTAGATGATTGGCTCTCTTTTTTGAAAATACTGTTATGTCATCAAGATAAACAACAACTGATTTATTGATCAGACCTTTGAATGCTATATCCATGGCTCTTTGAAAAGTTGCTCCTGCATTTATTAGACCAAAAGGCATTTTCTGATAAGCATAAGTTCCCCATTTTGTTCTGAAAGTTGTTTTCAATCTGTCATCTAGGTGAACTAAAACTTGATTATAGCCCGAAAATCCATCGAGAAAAGTTCAGAACCAGCTACCTTTTGAAGTATCTGTTCCATGGTTGGCAATGGGAAATTGTCTTTTAAACATGCCTTGTTTAAATTCCTGAAATCAATACAGATTCTTATATCACCATTCTTCTTCCTTACAGGTACCATATTGGAAACCCAATTAGAGTGCCTGACTGGAAAAATGATTTTGGCTTTCAAAAGTTTATTAAGTTCTGATTTGATTTGACTTTCGAGATTTGGATGGATCTTTCTCAACTTCTGTTGAACAGGTTTAATATCAGGAAGCATTGGAATCATGTGTTGAATAACCGAAGTATCATACGTTTTTAGATCATCGTAATTCCAAGCAAAAACGTTTTTATACTTGTTCAGCAGTTTAATGAATGCATTCCTTTCTTCCGGTGTTAAATTGAGTCCTAAGTTAACGTTTTGAGGTTTAGAATCAGAACCAAGATTTACTAATTCAAACTTCAAAGTTGAGCTTTGAAGTTTTGAATTAACAACTTTCTTAAATCTGTCTCTAATGTCATATAAATCTTCTAATTTAACAACAAATTTTGGAATGGGGTTTTCATTACTTTTTGAAGCAATTTGTAAATCATGATCATCTTCGTCAATAATTTGCTCATTATATGATTTCTCTGAAGCCATGAAATTTAGAATATCTTGATCATGATAGAATACTCTCCAATTTGTAACATTATCTGGGACAGATGGACGAAAAATCAATTCTACAGAAAACCTATCAGGACTGCAATCTTCAGCAAGTAAGAGTTTAGATGCAACATTAGCTAACAAGTCAGCTGATGTATTCTGATTCCTAGGAATAGGAGAAATATTGAATGCTAAAAAATGAGTGGTGAGGTCTTGTACTAGGGTTTGATAGTGTTTAAGATGTCCTAAAAGGCAATGAATAGTATTCCTAACTTGTTTAATGACAATTTCGGAATCACCAAAAACTTTCAAGTATTTAACATCTAACCCTATAGCTTTATAAAGTCCTTGAACCAAGGCTTCATATTTTGCGGTATTGTTAGTACACTCAAATTCTAATCTACATGACAGCATGGTTTTCTCCCCATTTGGATCAATTAGGATGCATCCAGCTCCAGCTCCATCACTAGATTTCGATCCATCAAAATATAATGACCAAAATAAAGACTTATCTATTGGCTTATCTACAATTACATCCGAAATATTTACAATTCTGGAAGTATCAGATTGTGAAAAATTTTCTATCTGAGAAACAAAAGTATTTACAGAAAAAGGTGATTGAGGAGCTTTGAAATTTCCAAGGAATGATTCAGCAGAATAGCCTCCAAGAATATTATTGTTGAATGCTACAGGTTCATTAGGTTGTTCAAATTCAGTGACAGTGTGCATCATATGTTTTTCTCGTTCAATTTTGATTTGATTTGGTTTCCCTTTGTAGGGAAGCCACATGTGTGAATAATCGGTTGAGATATAACCGTTAAGTTTAGCAGACCAGTCCCTGCTCAAGATTAATCCATAGAATTCAGGAATATCAACAATTAGAATATCAATTCTTTGGAAAATCCTAGGATCTGAGGCTAATCTGATAGTAACTGAATTTATTTCTCCTACCACTTGGACTTTAGAGCGATCCAACTGAACGATATGAACTACTGATTTCTGTGGTTCAATATTCAATTTAGCACAGACAGAAGTAGGCATTATATTGGAGGAAGCTCCAAAATCAATCAAACAATTGTGCAGATTTTTATTGTACATCTCATAAGTAAAAAGAAAAGGAGGAGTTTGAGAATTTGACTTTTCCTCAATGAGCACAGTATCAGTAGCATCTACCTTATCTGGTGGCTTACAAGTTCCTCTTGCTGCTTTTGCAACTATACCGCTTGGTAAAGGAGCAATTGGTGTAGCGTTTAATTCTTTCAATATCAACTTTTGCTGGTGTTTTAGTTTGCTGAGTTCATGTAAGGAAATGTTGGCTTTAATCTTTTTCATGTCTTCAACAATATTGTATTCCATAGGATCTGACACTACTAAAGTTTTCGTTGTTGATGTGAGAGGATTAGAAGAAGATGGTTGATTTTGAGTAGGTAATGGAGAAGTTTTCTTTACAGTGGGTTTGTCTTTGGTACTTGGAGTTGTAATTTTCTTTTTCGGAACTGTTTGCACTGGTTCTGCTATAGATTTACTCCTAGTACTTACAGGCATAGCTTCTTCACTATCAGAATTAGGGATAATAAAATCCCACATTCCATTTAATTCAGCTATTTCTTCATTTTCGTCTTCTTGATCTGATACTATAGATGTATCTTCTTCTTCTTCTTCTTCTTCTGACTCTGCATTAGAGATTACATTAGGAGGTTTAGATTCAACTTGGTTTCTTCTGAAATTTCGGAATGGTTTCTTGGTAGAAGTTTCAGCCACTTGTTTTTTAATTTCAACCATTTCATTTGACATGGTTTTAAGAACTTTCTGTAAACCTTCCATGTCATATGGATCTTTGGTCTTTTTCTTTGAATCATCTCTAAAGCTGACCTTCTTTGATTTCCTTTCTTCAATAGCATTTTTCTTTTCCAGAGAAGTGATACGTTTTTCTACTGCAATAGCTTCTTTCATATTCTCAGCCAATGTAGGCTTTGCAGCTCTGTCTACGAAAACTGCTATGTTTGAGGGTAAGGCAGTTATATACCATTCGATTCTGACTTGCTCACTAGGTTGTGAATCTGTATGAATTTTGTTCAAGAGTTTGTTGAATCTAGAATTGAATTATTTTATAGGTTCCTTGGGTTCTATTTTCAAATTTGAGAGATCATTGAGTAAAGTTGCAATTGATCGATCATCTCCAAATTTGGTCAAAAAATGATCTGCAAAAATGTCCCAACTTGTTGTAGATCCTGATGGTAATGAAAAATACCATGATCCTGCTACTCCCTGAAGAGTATATGGGAATAATCTAACTACAACATCTTCATGTATGACTCCATTCAAATTAATAGCCAACATAAAATTATTGATATGTTCTTCAGCTTGAATGTTAAGATCTGGGCTAAACTTTGGAAGCCATTTTCCAGGATTGTCTGGTAAATTATGTAAAGGTGCAGCCATGTTGACTGCTCCTGGAGTAGACCATGGTCTCTGTGCCATTATTGGGAGGACTATTGGAGGAATAGTAGAAACTGGTGAAATTTGAATAGAAGTGGTTGGAATAGATGATTTTGAAATTGATGAGGATTGAGTAGAAGATGTTTGTGGAGATGATGATTGAAGAGATGATGATGAAACAACTGCACTTTGTTGAGTTGTGCTTTTGGAAAGAGGTGATTGAATATGAGATGATGAACTTGTATCACTTTCTGTTTCTGATTGAATTCTTTTTGTTTTTCCCTTACTAGGTAAAGGAAATTCTTTCGGAGGAATACCAAGTTTTTCACTTTGCAACCTAGTAAGAGGTTTTGAAGGAATAAATTTTGAGCTTACACTACCTTCAGATATTTCAGACTCTTCCAAAGATAATGAGAATCCTTTAAATTTATGAATTAGATCTTGAACTTCAGGAGACTCAGGATGTTGTTTGTCTGAATGTTTTGAGATTTTGGTAGTGGGTGTCTGAATATTTTCTGCAATTTCTTCTCTAGGATTTTGAATTTCAGAAGAAATTGAAGAAGTTATTGAGGGTGTTTTTCTCTCAGAATGGCTTGTGGATAAAGATTTACTTGCCATTCATAGCTCAGGCCCTCCTTCTAGCGCCAAAAATGTTGAAGCCTAGAAAATCTCTACTTCAAACATCGGGGAAAACCACCCGGTCGAGACCTTAAGACAACTCCTTTTCCGTTTGGTGTGCTGGCTCCGACTGGATTTAAAGGACCAGTTTCCTTGTCACTAAATGGATTGGATTGGATGGGTGGGAATGGGACTAAACTAACTAAAATAAAACTATCTAATTTAAGCTAAATACCGATAAAGAAATTCTAGCACTAACCCGGGTAGCTATATGTGAATACAACTTGAGATTGTTTCAATTCAACAATAACCATAAAAATGTATTATTAATTAAATTGAAATATGCAGAAACAAATAAAGATAACTCTGTTTAAGAAATTAAACAGAGTTATATAAACATATTGCATTCATCATTGTATACCATTTACATGTAACTATGAAAAATAACATTTCAATTATACTCAGAAATGATATATAAAAGGAAGCGTTGTGAAAACCAATATACATATAAATGATAGCAATTTTAAAACGAATATCATAAAACAAAAGAGATCAACCGTGAACAGATAGAAATACCTTGTTCATCTTGAAGACTTTCAAATGCAATATGATACTCTATCCAATAACTCTAATGCAAAACCAAATTCCAAGGTACAGAAATGCAACACTTCAAAGATAGTTCCGCTTGAAAATCACCAGATGTGATCCTTTTCAAAAAATATATAAGACAATGGAGTACAGAAATGCAATCTCCAAGTCCAAAAATATTAAGATCCAAGACCCCTCTCTAAATGCATGAGAGGGGTTTAAATACTACTTAACTAACTCTAAAAATAGTTTATTACAAAAATTAAGGATTCGGTTCAATGACCGTCCTTTTCCTAGGCTAAAATACAATGAAATTAAAACTAAATCTATCTATCTATTAACTTGATCTTTAAGCTTGCAGGCATCTAGCATAGTTTTGAGAAGATGCGGTTGACCGACTTCAGAATTCAACTGTCCTGAAAAGACAGAGTCGGCAAGCGTAGGAGAAATCTTCTCTGTAGCATTGATGATACAATTGAGCACACTGTGCTGACTGTGTGGCTTTACCAAGTACATCCAGTATGAGTCCCAATTCAATCTTGTCAGCCCTTGGATGGATTTTGCTCTTTCTTCTGCCTTTTGCCTCCATTCTGCTTGCAATTGATTTGCCTATGGGAGATAACCTGGAACAGTTTCAGAAATCAAGTTAGCTTTGTGTAAATTGTCATTTACACAATCAGTGAGAGTGTTTGCCACTGTAGATGCCTCCTCTGCTGCCTTTTCTGCCCTTCTGATTTGTGCATCCCAATTATTAAACAATATTTCTTTATGGTTCTCGTTAATGATGGGTGCACCAACTTTTCTGCCTTCTTCTGTCTTTTGCCATGCTAGATAATCATTGATCTTTTCATTAATCAAATCATAATCATTTCGTAAATCTACGACATGATTTGTGATTTTATCGCTTTCTTGGCACAAAGAATTCCATTGCAATATTTTTTGGCAGAAAACTTCTTCTTGTTGCAGTAGTTGATTGTTCAAAGAGATGGTTTCTAAAATGAATTCTGGAAGCTTAGGATCATCCTTATGCTGTTCTTGGATAATTTGTATTTGTTTGTCTTTATCAGCCAGACTTTTTTGATGTCCTGTTTGCATTTCTTGAAGTTGTTGTTGTAACTCTTCAAGTTTTAATTGTGCTTCCTTATTGGCCTGTACCTGTTGCAATTGTTGTTGCAGAGCCTTTATCTGTTCTTCTTAAATGGTTCACTTCTTTTGGTCCACTCCTTTATGCATTCTGCCAAATTTGAGTGTTCTTTGGCAAAATCTTCCATAAATTGCTTGTTGAAAGTTTCTTGAGGTTCTGGCAGCTTATACATTAATCTCAGATCTTCTATGGTGAATGACCCAATTAGCTCTTCAGATGGAGTTCTAAATTGTCTGTCTGAAATATCTGTGCTATCCAGCACCCATCTCACCATGTCTGTATATGGGAGAATCCTTGGCCTTGCTGTTATTCTATGTAGAAATGAGCAAGCCATGTCTCTAAGGGTTGCTTCAGACGTATCCTTTGAACCTGCTGTAGCTGCAACTTTTATCACCACAGGGTTTTCATCTTCTAACAGTTTATACATTCCCTCCCAAGTGGATATACCGGCGTCCTTGTTACAGGCGGTGTCTGAGTATAGCGAAGCCATTTCTTTGTTCTCAGAACTTGAGCTCTTCTCCTTTTTACCCATAGTGTTTAGCGGAAGCTTTGTATAGTGGTCTGCTCCTTCGTGCCTGCGTTTTACGAATAAATGAGAGTAATGATATAAGAAAGGTGATGAGACTGTTTTGAATGTGAAAGCGGATGAAATATAATATTTAAATTGTGAAATGACTTTCAATCTAAACACAATCTCATTTCACATTAATAATCAATCCAATCATTTAATATAATCATTAAAGCGCATAACGGATTTGACATATGGGAAGATTGCCTTGGGATAGCGCGCCTATATGGATCTGCGACATTGCGATCTGCGATTTGCTGCGCAATATCGCAATATCGCAATGTCGCAATATCGCAAAATGAAGTCATCGCAGTCATAAAAATAGCGCAAAAGTGGAAATTGCGCAATAGCGCAAAAGTGCATATCGCAAAAGCGCAATAGCGCAAAATCGCAAAAGCGCACAATCGCAAAAGCGCAGAATTGATAAGAGTGCAAAAGATATTTATTAATCATTTCTGTTTTCTGCGCTATGCGATCTGCGATCAATGCGTTTTATATATACTATTTTGTTATGGATGCGTTATCTTGTTTCAAGAGAAATTTTATTATAATCTATCATAAACTTAAGTGTTTCTAAATATTCTTTGTAAGGGATTTTTATAAGTTTATGATAGAAAGTTTTATTTGAAAGGCAAACAAATCCTAATTGATTTTTTTGGATTTTTAACTAAGGGTCCCCATTTATTTAGTATTATTACTAATAATAAATAAAAGGGGGGTTGTTGCTGGTCACAACAGGATCATAGGCTTGTGATTGAGACAGAGGATATTTATTTCCTCACCAGATTACCTCGTAGAGGAAGAGATATTTCCTTATTTTTGACACGACCAGGGGGACTCCCCACTGCATCATATATGGCGTAGTATTGCACCCAAGAATCACAGTTGAAGGATGGTCGCATTGACATTAAAACCATCAAGAAACTATACCTTAAGATCATTTCTTTTGCAGTTATCTGATTGTGTGGCAGTGGCAGCTCCACATGTAGCTACCAAATCACAAATTCACACTGTTGTTGAGTGTTTTGGTGGAACAATTTTTAACTGGTGTGAAGGAGTGTTGGTTAACATGAAAGGCCAACTAACGAGAGAAAAGAAGGGGAAGTTGAATAACTTCGGTTATGGATCCATTCTCGTATCTTTTACTTTGGAGAGGATTCCACTCCTGGCACCTCAGAAGTCACCAATGGATCCGAAGAGACTGATGGAACCACGTATGTTGAGATGGGTTTCATTGATGGCTTGCCATGGTGTCAATGGTGGTCTTGTGGTTTGATATACCCCTCAATTTTTTATATGGCTCAGGAGCCATATCTTCATGATTGAGGATTTTCCTTATGCAGGGGTAGATTTCAGGGGTCACCCCGACACACCACTTCCACTGGAAACACAGTGTGATGCATCAAGTAAAATATCTCATTTTGAGTTTCTATTATCTATTTTTTATTTTATTTTTTATCGCCCAATTCTGATAAAAATAGTAAAATGCAGATGTTGGCCCAATACGACCAGCAGTGCTTCATTGTTTTGATAGACGAGACACACAGCCCATAGCAACAGCTCCACCACTGACTGATGCAGCAGAGGCCCTTGCAGAGCTAGAACGCAACCTAGAGAGGTTGACTATTGTCATCCCAGAGACTGGGACGGATGATCTGCCTCTCAGGTTCCAAAGACATGTGACTAGAGTTCCAGGTCCATTCAAGCAATATCTGCATGGAGTGGCGTGCACTATACTCTGCTACAATGATCATCATTATGGATAGTTGATGGTCGATCTAGATTGGCATTTTTTTTTATCAGTGTCTTTAGATCATAAGGTGTTTGAAACCTATGATCACAGACGATGTAATACTTTTTGACACGCAACTATTTTGACCTAATGATATTACTACTTTCGATCTCTAAGTATCTTGTTCAATATGGGTTAAATATTGTTTGTTTTACTTTTAATGTTGTAAATGTATATTTAAAAATTGATTAGAAAATGCATCAGCCAATGTGTTTAAATTTCTTGAAATGTGTTGATATTCATTATAATCAAACTGTCTTTCCAAGAGATGAACCCTTAAAAAAATTCTTAACAAAGACGGATTTCTGATAGTATAAAAACTATTTAAATGTAATACAATGATTTGTGAATCTAACCTAACAATCAAACGTCAAATACCAAATGAAATGGCATCAGATAATAGCTCAATGACTACACTATATTCTGCAATATTGTTCGTTGTTTAACCGAGGAAATCCCATTAATAGAAAGTAACTCATCAGAGGGTGAATAGATAACCCAAGCAACAGAAGATATGTTCCATGTACTACAACAGGCGTCATCAACAAAGCCAATGTAAGTATAAAGGAACGTTGATATCTATCATATCAAGAGTAATCAAGATAAGCAGCAAAAGTAGTGAAAACTCATCATTCAAAATAATTAATCTAAGGCACATTATTCTAATCTAAGGCACACTTGTTCTAGAATGTCACTAATGTACAAAGAAGAGATTCACACGAAAAATCATGCATAATGTCTCTTGAGATAAAGGTCATTTTTGGGCTTATCTAAAGAGACGTTGTCCTAATCAACTAGCTCATAGGCCCCTTTTGAAAGCACATGCTTAACAATATAAGGAACATCCCACATTGGTTCGAATTTACCAACACCTATTTTTTCACGAGCTTGATCGTACACTAAAACTAGGTCACCTTCCAAATAGATACGAGGATTAACACTTTGATCGTATTGAGTCTTAACACAGTTTTTATGAGCTTCAGCAGCAAATGCAGCGGTGCAGCGAGTCTCATCTAATTGTGTTAGGTATAAGAAACTTTTTTCCTCTTCAGAGGTAGCTGGTAATAACTCGATGGCTAATTTGAGTGACGGGATTTCACATTCAATGAGTAACGCAGCTTCCAAACCATAAACAAACTAAAAAGGAGTAAACCCTCTAGATGTTTTTGCAGAGGTACAATATTCCCACAATGCAGAAAAAAGCACGGTATGCCAATTTTTTTTATGAATTCCTACCATCGTTTAATCATGTTTGTTAAAACCTTGTTAACAACCTCAACTTGGCCATTGGCCTATGGGTAGTATGGTGTATAATTATCATGGCGTAGGCCAATTTGAGCAGAAATTTTAGTCATCATAATGTTTTTAAAGTGGATACCATGGTCTCTAACGATATCTTGAGGGACACTAAACCTAGCAATCGCGTGATCGAATATGAAAATAGCTACAGTTTTTCCATCAGTCGTGAATGTAGGCATCGCCTTGGCCCATTTTGTAAATTAATTTATAGCGATAATAATATACCCATGCCCACCAGTTGAGTGAGGGTTACATGTTACGAAATTGATGCCCCATTTTGTGAAAGGACCGACAACAATGATTGGGTGAAGAGGAGTTGGAGGTGCACACATCTTTCAATCAAAAATATTGCAATTGTGGAATTTTCTAACCACAAGGATATAGTCTTTAAATAGTGACGTCCAGAAATATCCAGTGCACAATATCTTTTGGAATGTTGAAAACACAGACATATGGCCACCACATGCTCCATAATGGTAGTCATTTAAGACCCTTTCGGCTTCTTCGTGAGTTATACAACGTCGAAAAGAAGAATCAGCACAATGATGATAAATATTTTCGCCAACAATATTGTATTGTTCAGATTGGTATTGTATTCTAAATCGATCATATCGTGAAAGGTTTGGCCGAAAGGTTTGGGTTTGAAGATATATAATGATATCTCCATACCAAGGATCTAATGTATTGATTAGAAACAAATATTCATCGGGAAGATGGTCCTCTGCCATTGTTTCTAATTCATTATAGGGAAAATCACATATAAGTTCATCAAAAACCAGTGATTTCTTAGACTCAGATTTCTCGAACTCCAAAAAAAACTCTTGTAGGATAACGATCCATATAGAGTATTTACCCCCGAGCAAATGTTTCATTAAAATGTACATCATAGGGCTACAGTTAGATAGCATTGTGGTTTTACGTAACAATATGTAATGACGTAATCATCGGAGAGCTTGAACGGATGCCAAGGCCAATTTCTCCACATGCGAATACTTTATTTCTGACAGGGTGAGATTCTAACTTAGGTAGTAAATCACATGTTCATTGCTGGAGTCATCCTCTTGAACTAAAACCATTCCAATTGTGGAATCATATGTAGCTAAATACAAAAATTAATCTCAGTGATAATTAGGCGGATGCAACAATGGTACATGGGTCAATGGATGTTTAAGTGCATCAAAATATTTACTTGCAAGCTTGTCCCAGATGAATGGAACATCATGTTTTAAATACCAAGTGAAACCCTGAGTTAGTTGCACATAGTTCAGGATAAAATGATGTAGAAAGTTTGCTTTCCCTTGCAAACTTTGGAGTTGGCAAATATTGGAAGGAGGAGGTAAATTGACAATGGCCTCAAACTTCAATGGATCGACATGAATGCCTTCCTTTGAAACAATGAACCCAAGTAAGCATCTTGATTGTACACAAAATACACATTTGTGTGGATTCAAACGAATGTTGTAATGCATACATTGCATAAATATGGCACGTAAATGTGTAGGATGATCTTGTCTCCATAAAGAATGAGCAGGTAAGTCATCCAGGTAGAGCTGCACAATGTGTTTGATATTGTGAAATGTGTAAGACATAGCTCCTTGAAAAGTTGCACCAGCATTTTTCAGTCCAAAGGGTAATTTACAATATAAAAATGTTCCCCATGGACAAATAAATGTTGCCTTGGGTTGATCGTCAGGGAGTATTTTTATTTTATTGTATCCATGAAATCCATCCATAAATGAAAATATTTTGTTTCTGGCACAATCATCAACAATTTGGTCGATATAAGGGGTAGGATAATTGTCTTTAGGATAGGACTTATTAATATCCGTATAATTGACACATACTCGAATAGTTATTTGTTTATTGGTTACTATAACTATATTAGATACACAATCCGTCAAAGGAATGGGCTAAATAAATCCTGCACAAAGTAGTTTTTCAACTTCAGCTTTAATAGCAGCAGCTTTTTGCGGATGTATCAGACGTAATCTTTGTCTAATAAGTTTATGATTTGGGTATGTCTTAATTTCATGAAGCGCAATCTTAGGATCAATTCCTGGGATTTCTTCATAAGATCAGGCAAAAATGTCTCGGAATTCCTGAAATAGGGCTTTGTACATATTGATCTCTTTAATTGAGAAAGAAGTGCATATATGAATGTTTTCAGTTATCCCTGGTTTGATTGATATGTCAATGGGAATTGTGGTGAAAATATTTCCTAAATTTGTCTTAGAATCCGAATGAAGAATGGACATTGGATTTTGAGGTTCCTCAACATAATCAATCGAAAACATGGATGAAAATTATTTTTCAAGTCTATCAAGTTCAGTTAAAAAACAAGATCGATGATGAATATCGTCCCATGGTAATTCATCCAATGACAAGATTTCTATTTCATCGCCTGAAAAAAATTTAAAGAAAAGGATCAGAAAATAATGTCATGGTTGGGCTTGATAAAGAAGAAGACTCTTCACTGACCACACCCATTTGATTGGTATTAGTTGATGAAATGTCAGAAAGTGATTTTACCATTACATATGCCGATTCATATGGACCTAAATCCATCTCGTCGTCGTAAGGGTCCAATTCAAATTCTAAAGGCACATCCCATGTGTCATCAAATGGAATTGTGCTTGATGTAATCATATTGATATTGGAAATAGTTCAAGGTACGTTGGTAGGAGGTATAGTGAAAGTTCCCATAAGAGTGGAATCGTTAACTAGTCCTACCCCAACACCTTCATAAGGGATAACCATTTTTCTAAAATATTGGATACTATATGTAGAGGTGTTGAAGCCTAGAAAATCTCTGCTTCAAACATTGGGGGAAAACCACCCGGTCGGGACCTTAAGACAGCTCCTTTTCCGTTTGGGATGGTGGCTCCTGAATCGGATTTAAAGGACCCGCTTCTTATAACTATGGATTGGATGGATGAAAATGGGACTAAATTAACAAAAATAAAACTATCTAATCTAAGCTAAATACTGATAAATAAATTCTAATCCTAACCCGGGTAATTATATGTGAACACAACTTAAGATTGTTTCAATCTAATAATAACCATGAAAATGTATTATTAATCAAATTGAAATGTGTAGAAACGAATAAAGATAACTCTGTTTAATAAATTAAAAAGAGTTATATTAGCATATTGCATTCATCATTATATACCATTCATATATGCCTATAAATGATAACATTCCAATTATACTCAGAAATGATATATAAAAGGAATCGTTATGAAAACCAAATATATAAATGATAGCAAATTCTTCAAATGAATACCATATAATAGAGAAAATCAACAGTGAACAGATAGAAATACCTCATTCATCTTGAAGACTGTCAAATGAAATGTGATACTCTCGATCTAGTAACTCCGATGTAAAATTAAATCCAAAGGCACAAAATGCAACACTTCAAAGATAATTTGAGCACAAAAATCACCAAACATGTGATCTTTCATATAAATATAATAAGGAATGGAGTACAGAATGTTAGCTCCAAATCCCAAAAATATTACAACTTCCGATCGTTCTCTAAATGCATGAGAGGGATATAAATAATAAATTACATAACAAAATCCTAATACTACTACTACAATCTATCCAATTAAAACTAAAATGTTATCTTGAATGAAAACTGATTCATTGTTTTTCTCCCTTGCTTGATGAAGCCAAGTTGTAAATGTTCAACATATCTCGGAGTCTTGGTGGATGACTCATCTCGTAATGCAATCGTCAAAGATAGGTGGCATCGGAAAATTCTGGAATTAAACAATCGACAGCGTTTGATAGAAATTTGATAGCTGTCTGTTGATTGTTTGGTTTGATCAAATGAGTCCACATACTGTCCCAGGATATTGTTTGAAGTTTGCCAATTTGTTGACTTTTCCTTTCCATTTCTTCTCTCCACCTGTCTTCAGTTTCTTTTATTTTTGGAAAACTACCAGGAACACAGTCTGAAATTAGATTGATTGAATATAAGCTGTCATTTATGAATTGCGTGATATTATTCATCATATTTCTGGCCCTTGATATTGCTCTCTCAGCTTTCATTATTTGATGTTCCCATTCTGTAAACAAGATTTCTTTGTGTTTTTCCTCTATCCTAGGAAGATTTGCTTCTTTTCCCTTTTCTGTATCCTGCCAGTTGAGAAACTCATAAATATTTTCATTGGCATCATCTATTTCTTGTCTAAGAGTTATGATAGTTTGGATCAAAGATGAAGTAATCTCACAAAAAGGTTCTGCTTGTGACAGTTTTGAGCAAAATTCAATTAACTGCTGAGTCAATAATTTATTAGCCTCAAGGGCTTCCGATTTTAATTCATTTAACTTTGGATAATCTTTAAACTTATCCAAAGTTGCTTGTAATTCCTTTTCTTGAATCATTTTTGCCTTTTCCTCATTTTGTAACAGACTCTGTAACTTAGAAATTTCTTCATTTAGCTGCTTTTGTTTGCCTAAAAGCTTTTCATCAACCTTCTTCTTTTCTTCAGCAAGTTGTTTCTCCAATTCTTTAGACCTGAATGTCTGATCCTGTAGTTGTTGTTGCAATTGGCTAATCAGTTGCTGATTCTCCTTAGCTTGTTCTTCCAGTGAAGCTATGTGAAGATCTTTCTGAGTTATTAGTTGAGAAACTTCTACAACTTTATCCACTGTTGCAGCACTATAAGCTCCTGTATACTGGGACAATTTCGTAAGGTCTTCAAATGGATTCATTTCATAGTTCTTATAAACAATATTCATAAACTCCTCTGATGGAGTAGAAAATATACCCTGTTCTGTTTTTCTTTTCTTTCTTTGTCTTTTGACAACAGCCTTATGTTTAGGGCTGTAAAATACATCCAAAGGAGGGATCTCCTCGCCTTTTAATACAATATGCCCTGTAGGATGTTCAGGAATGATTTCAACATCCTGCTCTATTTGTTCTTCATCTTTATCCTCCAATCCAAGCTGTTGAGAAAACTGATCATATTGTTTTAATAGCTAAGAAGAAACATCAAGATTAGTGGAAACCATAATCTCCTTAGTTATTTCTTTTCCTTTTTCTTTATCTATGCTCTGCTCAGTGCTTTTGTCATCCGATCCATCCTTTTGATTACGCACATCATCATTGATATTTGTGCATTTGTCTGTCATTTGAGCAGTGGACTTCTGGCCAGTAATTGGACCGGATTTATCATCAGTATTTCCCTTTGGGACATCAGGTTTGTCAATAGTGACCACTTTTTGAGTGTGTACAGTCGGCTGGTTGACAGCCGATTGTGTAATGATTTTGCTGGTAGATGTTTCTACTGGCGTTTGGCCGAATGCACCTTCTGTCTCTGATTTTTGGATTTGAGTTCTCAGCTGGTCCAGAGGAACTCTCAACAATCTCTGGCTTCTAAATAAGAGAAATTTATTTATTTCCTCCTGTTGAAATTTAGACTTGGCTAAGTCAAAAATTCGAGGAAAATTATCTAATGAAACAAACAAATCATCGAACAGATCTGGTTCATGCTCAAAACGAGCAATTGAAACCGAAGCAGTGACATCAAATGCTATCTTTTTTGGATCATATTGTCTTCCAGGAATGGTTGCAAATTTACAACCTCTTATCTTGGAGACTTCCTTTTCTGCATGCTTGAAATCATTTAGAGTGAAATGACCACAATTGAGTGGGAATTGAGGCCACATTCTCTTCTTACTGTTGTTCAAAGATCTAGATATACCTTCAACTATCAATTGATAGGAAACTTCTTGAGCGAGAAGTTTGTCTGGAACAAAAAGCGGAAGAACATGCGGCTCCACTATACTACCAAAAACCCTGATGTATGTAAATTTTTCCTCCCCAAACCAATCTCCGATTGCAGACAGGTCGGCCTTAGCTTTATCGGAAAATCTAGGAGGAAAGCGATTAAAAATGGTTTGGAAAACAGGGATGAGGAAACCATGACAGATTCTATATACATTAGCTTGGAAATGAACCTTCCAAAGCAATTTATGATAAATATGAATTGGAACAGGGTCTTTGGGAGTCCATTTCCATCCAAATAAGGGAAATTCAGAATTGAAACAAATAGCATCAAGAATATAGGCACAAAAGAAAAAAGGAGTAGAATTTCCAGCGGTTTTTTCTTGTCTGTATTCAAGTATCCTATTGGCCATTCTATCAGAAAGTATAATAGCCCAATCCATAATGTCGGAATTCACAGCAGCTAGGATTAATGGGACCATTTGTATAGAAAACCTAGCTGAATTATCATTGCCAAATAACCTACACATCATGGCAGCTGCATAGCAATATGGAGGCAGAAGAGAATCTACAGAATACGTACCGGATGCTTCATTTCGGTGCTTCTCTGGGTTTTTCCTCCAATCTTTGATAAGGTTCGGATTGGACTTTGTTATTATCAGCAAAATATTTGATAAATTCCTTGTTATACACCTTCTGTGGGTCTGGAAGGTGGTACATTGCTTTCAAGTCTTCTGCTTTAAACGAGCCGAAAGGCACTCCAGATGCTGAAACAAACGTTCTATCTTGTATCTTTACACTGTCAATAACCCATCGAACTACATCATAGTAAGGCATGATGCTCGCTCTGGCTGCAATTCGATGCAAAAACGAATTTGCAAGTGTTTTTTCATTGATATCAGAGTCGGAATCCGAGCTATCTTCGTCTGGAACTGATGCCTTCTCCACTGTGACCTTGGGGTCTTCTCTTTCCAATAGGTTGTAGACTGCGTCCCATGTCATTTTTCCAAGACCTTGGCATGATGTATCTGTGACTAGTCTTAGCTTTATGGGATTTTCTTTTGAGACCGTAGGAGTTTCGGCAAAATTCACTGGTAGAGCAGTCTTATTTCTTCTCCCTCTCTTTGACATTTCTGCGTCTGCTACCGCTTCCCTTTGTCTGTGAATGAAAGAACTTGGTGTTCTTTGGCTCTGCAAGACAATAAACTCTCAGTCATGATCAACAAGCCACTCAAACGGAATGATTTATGAACTTATGGTTTTCATTTATTTGTTTTTATATTATGGGAATGTCTTTTGGGTCACACTTTACGATGAAACCAAATCATTAACCTTATTCATTTGATTCGTTATTGAATGCCTTTCTGTACTAATAAAGATTTGGCGCTTGACATATTAAATATTCACTCATTCTCGAACTTTTCGTATGTAATAGATGAATCGCACGAAAGTTTTCGAATGGTAGAGAAGATCACAATATCGTTTATCCCGATTAATCGATTGCGATTGGCAGATGTTTCCATAGATAATGGTGGGTCATACCATATGTTTTGAACAATGTTGATTTTCTTTTGAAAGCTGCTTATTGTCAAACGCACATCGGATCGGGAATTTTAATCTCGTTCGTAAAGAGTTTCTTAAAGACTATCCCGATTAATCGATTGCGATTGACCGCATCGCATCGGAAGTTATAAATAACCGATTTAAACTCTTAGCGATTGAAAATTTCCGATTGAACTAATCGCATCGAAGGATTTGAAATAAGCATATAAAACTTCTTTTAAGGGTTATCTCCGATTCTCCGATTGCGATTGGATTTTTAAACTTAATTTGTTTTTTATGATAAGGCCTTGTATATTGGATCGGATCATAAGTTTTGAATGTTGAATTTGTTTAGTAAAGAATATGAATTTTTCCAAAACAATGAATTTTATTTCTATAAGAAAAAGAAAGGGACCCTATTTCTAAATGAATTTTATTTCTAAAATTTTTAAGAAAAAGGGAGGGTTGTTGTATAGTACAACAATTGGCGATTCACTGAAAGAACCAGTTATCTCTGAAAAATAAAATGAATAC